>OU342741.1:470194125-470794125 GCA_910589775.1 Avena eriantha
TCTATCGCATAGTCACTAAGGCAAGCTATCTACACTGACGGTGAGGGCCTGCGTTTTGCAGGGCCCGCTCGTCGGGGACAACGTGTACGTGCCTTTATGTGAGAGAGCGAACTGGCAATCGGGAGAGGTCACGCGGTGGCTCCACGGTGGTTTCCAAGACCGCACAGGGGTAGTTTTGTACTTCCACTAGTTATATGACAATTGAGGGGGCCAAATAGGAGTATTTTATATTTTAGATGATCAAAAATGATAAATACCAAGTACTATTATCCAAATTGCAATTAAGTTTTGGGGGGGGGGGGGGGGGGGGGGTTCATGATCCTTTTGGCCTCCACTAAGGTCCGTTTAGTCCTGTCAGCTCTGTCTTGGTTCCACAGAAAACGGTACACACCTTTGCAAGGATTTTCCCTTCACTGCGCAAGACTGGAGAATGGTTCATCATTTTTCACTGGACGTGAGCCCTGAGGCCGTCACGTCTGCTCAATACTCTTGGCTCAGTGAGTGGTGGGATGCCATGTTGGTGGAGTTGTACAAGAAAACTAGGAGGGTACGTAGTGGTTGGCTTCTCTACGTACTCTAGAATGTGTGGAAGGAGGGCGACGGAAGAATCTTCAATGGCAAGTAGCTAGCTCACTTACGCCGAGGCGGTGCATCTTGCGAATGAAGACATTAGGCGGTGAGCCTTGGCTTCTGGAATCTGGAGTCGCCACACAAGCTGTGGCACCTAACGATTGAGTTGTGAGTTCGGCTTTATGTGGTTTCCTCGGAATGTTCCTTGCTTCCCTCTTCTTAATGACATTTCACGCCAACATGTTTGGCAAGACCAACGGGTCCAGAAGCTGTCCTGTTTTGGGCTCATCAACTACTAGTACGGAGTGGTTTGGTCGAGAATTAAAGGTGAGAAATGTAAGCTAGCTAGTGAGTATGGTTTGTTTGCTTCAACCATTAGGTGAACTAGCTTGTAGTACGTGGTCCATCCATGGCAGAAGAATTGTTAATGGCTCGTTCAGAGCAGAGCATATTGTGCATACACATACGCTTGTGCTAGTAGGTGAAGCTACGACTACTTCTAGAAAAGCACAGAGCGGCAAGCTCTGCTTTCTTGACGATCCATCGTATGGCCGGCCGGCTATGTGAACTTGACGTTGAAGGTTCAGGTGCCTTGAGCTTTACTACTGGCGAGAATTTCCTTCATTCCTGGACATCTTTTTGGAAAATATTCGTACACCAGCGAGCGTAAGTGGCTTTACTACCGGCTCTTTGACGCGATCAGTACATGGCAGACTGCGGGGAGAAAGCAAAGGCAGAAATAACAGCGCAAAGCGGTTGTAAAGTTGCAGCGCGAGATCGATCTCACAGACAAAGCCATTAAAACTGTTTACTTTCCTCGCATGCCATTAGTGGCTGCACTGCGTGCACGGCACAAGAAAATCATTGTTAGATGCCAAGAATCTGTAAGTAGGCCAACTAGTACTAGTAGTAGTATAGGGAGTACAAATTTGCAACGTTGGGAAAGATATAGTTCAGACTTCAGAGGTACGGCGACTAATTATTGCAAATTTATACTATAAAAAAGTGTCGTAGAAAAGCATTACTCATTCAGGTCATTTCAAAATGATTGATTTTTTAATATCTTATTATGTCAAGTACTCCTGCATATCACAAATAGATCACGTTATGAACATGTCTTGAGTCTAAAAAAATTGAACTTTAATTATAAGTACTATTTTGAATATCTGGCAATCGTACTAACAATAAAGTGGGTCTTCGATTAATGTCGATCGCTTCAGCATGACCTCGATCCACCGGTTGATCTTGTCGAGGTTCCGGGCCGACTCCGTCTTCTCCATCTCCGTATCGAAGGATGCGAGGATGGCTTCCTGCAACCGATCTGGCGCCGCTTCATCTAGGATCATCATCCTCGAAGTCGGATGAGTCGTCCGCGTCGGGATCCTACTTGAGGTCGACCTCCTCCTCGGCATCGGAGGCAGGAGGCATTGGCACCGCAACGTGCACCTCGGCGGCGATTCTGGCCCAACTCGTAGGCAGGCGGCGAGGCATGGCCACGGGCCGGTGGTAGAGGAGGAGAGGGAGTAGAAGGCAAGGAGGGAGCTTTGTTGTGTAAAATGAGAGAGGCACCAATGAGCTGGTGGCATGTCGTGCATTAACGCCGACGCTTTGCCTGCACGCCACGCCACCACTGGCCTCTGCGCCGACAAGACGTTTCCCTGCGCTGGCCAAACATCTCCTTGTACCCACCTAGCCACCATTAAGCGGCCCCATGGATATAGGTGATGGTCGTAAATAACGCTGACCAGGCGCTAGGTCAATGATATCGTTGGCCCACGCATGAGTGCTGATAAAATCAACATGGTAAGATTTTCTTACTAGTTTTATGTATCTTTGTTATTTTTTATGTTTTTTTTTCATTTTTTTCATTTTTTTCTTTCTTTTCTTTTTTAGTTTATTTTACTTATTTTTATTTTCTTTGTGACTATCCAAACATAATATTTTATTTATTCTTGTACATTTTTTCTGCATTTTATTTTATTTTTCATTTTAATTTTCCAATGTTCTTTTTATTCTCTTTCTTTTTATGTTTCTTTGCTATGTTTTTTCTTATTTAATTTATAAAATCATATATAATAAAAAATTGTAATACATGAACATTTATTTGTCGTATGGACTTCTATTTTGAGTTTCATGAACAATTAGTTTGAACGCTATAAACATATTATTTCCATTCTGAAAAATATCTCCCAACTTCTTAAATTATATGTCCTGTAATTTTTGTTTTGATAAATGCGAATTCCAGGATTTATAAAGGAAAAGGTCAAAAAAATCTATACTTACTTATGGGCCGCACCAGATTGCCCATGTTAAAATCGTTCGAGGTGTTGAAGACTTATTTCACAAAATAGAATTGTCAAAGAAGACAAGAGATAAAGAAATGTCCAAGCCGAAGAGATGCCCAAAAATAACCCCACCTTGTGTGAGGAGGGAGAGGGTTTGGTGACAGTGGCGGATCCAAGGCCCCTCCAGCCTAGACAAGTGCACAGGCTTTCGCCGCGGCGACACGGTGTAGTAAATGAAAATTTGACTGAAAATAGTAGTTTAGCTTTCAAATTTATAGTTTGCCCAGGATTTAAATTGTTCTTGCATTGTGTCTGCTACTGGTTTGGTCTTCAAAGATTGCACTAGACTAAGGGCCCCAATGTCACTTAGTTCGTCATAAATTAGGCGAACATGACTTTAGTGTGTACCTTCACATTTACCACTCTAAAGGGCAACGTTAATCATTGCCAAGCTAATGAAGCCTATAAAATGGTATGCATACTTAGGTTTATTTACTCTCACTTGATTCAAAGTAAGATGAGACACTAGAGCTCTGAGATACGCACGGAGAGTTCTAGTGTCGAGTTCAAGCAGTCTCCTAGGAATCTTGCACCGGCTTGAGTTTTTTTTGAAACGGAGACAAAAGCTTTGCCTCATCTCATTTAATTAAGAAGGAGGTTATGACAAAGTTCAGTTACAAGCGAGCAACAAGAAGTGCCCCCAAAAATAAAAGCCTACTCTCCCGGCATGATAGATCCCAAATGTTTCGCCCCGTCCAAGACCCAAAGCCTCGCCTCCTCCTTGATTTTTTGGAGTATCAAAGTTGGCAAAGTAGATATTTTGCGGAAGACCCTCGCATTCCGTTCAAACCTCCCACGAGACTAGCGTGAGGAGAGACGCCATAGATTTCCTCCTAGTGTCATTTGTGAACAAGACTAAATTCCACCAATCTTCAATGGAGTCACATAAGACCCAACTTGTAGTGTCGATATGGTGGAGCCCAAGTCAAAGAACCACAGAGTTCCAAATCCGGATGGTGTAGTGGCACTTGAAAAGAAGATGTGTCGCGGATTCGTCCTCCCTCTTACAGAGTTGGCAAACGCCACAATTTGGTCATCCTCGCCTTTGAAGTCGCGCGGCTGTCCAAACCCGGTCTTGTCGGATCAACCATGCGCAAAGCTTGCACTTGGGAGGAGCCCACTTTTTCCAAACCAACTCCAGCATCGGAGAGTGTACGTGGCCTTCAAATTGTGCTTTGTAAGCATAGTTTGTTGTGTAGATCCCCGAGCTAGTAAATTTCTAACAAATGTCATCAGCCACCCCTTACTGAAGATGCACCTCTCTAGCCATAGTCGAAAGTTCCACAAACTCGGAGATGTGTTGAGTAGTGAGACCTTCGGTTGTATTTATGTTGTTTATCCAATAATCATCGGCGAAGCCCTTTTTGACGGTAAACTTCTTACGAGTTGATAGATCAAAGATGGAGGGTGCAATGTCCTTTGGTTTCCTCCCATGGAGCCACGGCTAATGCCAAAAGCTCGCAATGGTCCCATCCCCAATGGTAATAGTGGTCGCCGCATAAAAGAACTCCATGTCCGCCTTATCGCAAGGGTGGTCACAACCAATCCAAGCCTTATTTGGATCCTTCCATTTGATCCAAGGCCACCACAAATGAAGAGCTCTATCAAATTTATCTAGATCCATGACACCAAGGCCTCCCGTATCCTTTGGCCTACAAATAATTTTCCAATTCACTTTGCATTCCCCCCGGAGACCTTATCCGCCGCCTCCCAAAGGAAAGCTCCTTCCAACATATTAATAGAATGTAGGATGCCGAGAGGGATCGCAAGAGGGGTGATGTGATGGATGGCTTGAGAGGTGATCACCGATTTGATGAGGGTGCCTCTAACAGCCACCGCGATGTGCCTCCCATGCCATAGAACAAGCTTGGCGGCCACCTTGTCAACAAGCGGTTTTGACCTATGTAGAGAAAGAGAGGATTGCAATTGGCCCTGAGGAATCTTGCGCCGACTCGAGCTTTCGTCAAGCGCTTCCTCTCCACACCTTGCTAACATATGACAAGATTGTGCTCCATCAAGGCGATTGGGGGCTATTTAAAAAATAATATTGAAGCATCAATTTTGTAGGTCTATGTACGGCGACCTTCCCTGGAAGTTTTTTGGTGTACGGCAACATGTGGTATCAGTTCAGCAATTAAATCACGCAAATACTTCTCCCATGCCCTTCATTAGGGTTGCGAAGCGGCACCCGATCCGTCCCACTTCATAGGAAAAATTTGCTAGTCTAGTTCAATTTTTTCCATGAAGATTTCTCTAGTTTAAACTAAATTTTGCTTTCGCGGGCTTTAGAGGGTTGCCGCTCCACAACCCCACCTTCATTGCAGTAGTAGGTTTTGGATCACTAATTGCTTAATCCGGTGCTTAATTTGGACCTCTCCCGACTGAATCATAAAGCAAGAACCAGTAACGCCGGCAATCGTGTTGTTCTATTTATTGAGCAAATGGCCTTTTAAACTTTTATCTGAAGGAGTGTGGCAAGAGTTGTTGTGTAATAAATATTTAATTCAAAAGACTTTGTCCAAACCCCAAGCGAAACCGACCGATTCTTCCTTTTAGAAATGATTTATGAAAGTAAAGAATGAATTCTTTACTAGAGTACATTTCAAAGTAGGGGGTGGTTCTGATATTAGGTTTTGGGAACATACATGGTTGGGAGGTACCCATTTAGTAAAACAATATTCATCCTTGTACAATATTGTGCAACAGAAGAATGTAATTGTTGCACATGTTCTATCTCAAGTAACCCTAAACATTGGTCCGGGAGGGTACTTAGTGGTAATAAGTGGTTTGGCTACTAAGTTTTGGGTAGGATATACTAAGTTTTGTTTCTGACGATCCCAGGAAACCATATAATATTTATTTATATCTTATCATTTTGCTCGCCTTTTGTGGTGCATTTTTATTTTGCATATAATTTACCCCCTCCGATTAATATAACAAACATGTTTGGCAATTGGTTGCATGATGTTGATATGTCATCTAAGGCTATAATGCACATTGTTGTTTCAACCTTATGTTGGTCTATTTGAAGATGCGGGCATGATATTATCTTTAAAATAAATATTATATGGGTTATCCATATGGCGGCACATTGAATGCAGCTTTGGGCGCTCCTATCACCGTAAGACCAGTGAGATATCATGGCTACTAGTTGATCCATATTTCGACCTTAAGTGATCCTTGAATTTTAATTCTCTAGGATGTTGAGTTTTTAATAAAACGTTCACTACAAGAATCTAGATAGTTCATGACATTCTGATATCGTTATTGATAAGAGGGAAAATGTCATAGATGGTCATCCGTGATGAATTCTACGATGAAAAAAGGTCATGAACCTCATGTCATAATTTGATCTATGACGTTTTTTCTGTCTGAAAATGTCACGGCCATGTGTGACATTTCTGAAATTTCGTCATGGATAACGGGACAGGCCTAGCCCAATCCCGATCTTCCATGATGTTATTATTTTGTTATGGACGATGCCATGTGGTAGATGGCACAGTGAGATGCCGTTAGAGACGCCTGGTGACGTCATGGGGGCGTCAATGATGACTTTTTTCGTCATGACTTGATTCTGTTACCGCCGTTTCCTTACGTCATTACGTCGTCTATGACAGCATGCCAGCCGAGATGAATTTCCTTTCGTCGCAGCCTGTCGTCGACAAGTAGACATGTTGTCCATTTAAATGATAACACGTGGGTCAATTGTAGGACAAGACGTGGACCAATCAGCGCGAGACACGTATAGGACATGTATCGTCTAGGCAGAAGTGATGATGTCATCAATTTCGTGACGTTACTACTTGGTCATGGCAGTTGACCAGCCTACGCGCGCCACGTAGACGACTAACCATGACGGACATATTTTGTAAAGAAACAATCATGATGATTATAGCTTACAATACAGAATTTGACCGAAAATTTCAGGAAAATATTTCAGTCTAGAGAAATGAATACTAGCCTCAAATAAGACATAAAAAGTTTCAACTCATGCCAGACAAAATTCTGCAGATTCACCAAATTTCCTGGTTCGGATAGCTGAGATAACACTTTGATGGCTCAAAAAGTGATGAGCTCGTGGGGAACCCCAAGAGAAAGGAAAAATGAGCACAACAGTAAATTTTCCCTTAGTGATAACCAAGATTATCGAACCAGTAGGAGCAATGAAACAATCCGAAGGTGTTGTCTTCCAACTTGGAATCCTGCACAACACAATCACAAAACTTTGCTCCAACTTATAGTGAGGTTGTCAATCTCACCAGTTTTGCTGAAACAAAGGATTAAACATACTGTGTGGATGATAATAATTGCTTGCAGAAAGTAATCAGAAAATAATAAATAGATTATAGATTGATGGTAAAGAACGGACCGGGGTCCATAGTTCACTAGAGGTGATTCTCCTTAAGATAGTCGACATGTTGGGTTAACAAATTACAGCGGGAAAATTAACAGACACCGAGAAAGCATACATGCATATACTAATCATCTTGACTCCCATGAGATTTGATTGGGCATTACAACATTATACATAGACCGTAATCCAACTGTATCTATAACTAATAATCCACCTTCAGGTTATCATCCGAACCCCTCCAGTATTAAGTTGCAAGCAACAGATAATTGCATTAAGAAAAGTGTGTAAAGTAAACAATACGATTTCTCTATGAACAAAGGATTGTTGTTTTCTCCCTAGTAGCAACAGCACATCTAATATCTTAGAGATTTCTGTCACTTTCCCAGATTCCTAGAGGCATAAACCCACTATCGAGCACAAATACTCCCTCTTGGAGTTGCTAGCATCTACTCGGCCAAGGTAGCTACTAACAAAGGAAAGCATGCAAGATCACAAATAACATAGACATGATAGAATCAATAATCAATCTGAAATAGCATCTCAATATCCATCGGATCCCCACAAACACAACATGTGAGATTACAAATAGATGATCTTGATCATAAACGGAGCTCACAAGATCTAAACATGGTAGCACAAAGGAGGAGAACCAACCATCTAGCTACTACATGGACCCGTAGTCCAAGGATAAACTACTCACGCATCACACCATAGGCAGGCATGGTGATGAAGAAGGCCTCCAGGGTGATCTCTCCCCTCCGACAGGGTGCCGGGAAGAGCTTCAGATCCCTCCCGATCTAGGGATGGAGATGGCGACAGCTACAGACTCTTTCGTGGAATTTTGATAGGGTACTTAGGGTTTTCGTCCCAAGGGGTCTTTATAGGCGAAGGGGTAAGGTCAGTGGAGTACCAGGGGGCCCACACCAGGTGGCGGCGCGGCTAGGGTTGGCCGCGCCACCCTAGGGTGTGGTTGCCCTGGCTCCCCTCTTCGTCTCCCCTCTGAACTCCGTATTCCTTCTAGTGAAATATTGACTTGGGCTTTTGTCCAGTCCAATTCTGAGAATATTTCCTTACTAGCTTTTCTGAAACCAAAAACAGCAGAAAACAGGCAACTGGCACTGTGGCATCTTGTTAATAGGTTAGTTCTGGAAAATGTGTAAAAATACTCCAAAGTATGGACAAAACATAAGAAAGTAAATATAAAACAAGCATGGAACATCAAAAATTATATATATGTTTACAACGTATCACACTTGTTGTATTAATGCATTTGCCTCTTCTTGTTTCTTCCTTAGGTCTTCTTGTTTTTTCCGCATTGCTTGTAGGTCTTCCAAATACTTCAGCCTCTCTGCCTCGCTAGATTTATTCACCTTCTACAACTCCTCAATGGTAGAGCGTAGTTCCACATTACCTGCTTTCTGAGCCTCAGGTAGAGCTTCTAGCTGAGACTTGGTTGGTCTTAAAGTACTTGCATGGATGTTGATGTTCTTCAGGACAGTTGCATTTCTCTTGTTTTGAGATAGCAAAAATAACACATTATCGATGGAAGGAATTGCTTCATCCTCTATGCCATCTTCTGGAGCATATGACACAATCTTGCTTTGCACAACTGCCTACCAGCTTTAGGAATAGAAGAGAATATGAGAAACCTAGCAAGGAAATAATAAGCACATCATATATGTGAGGGAAGACAAAATATTGAATGTTACGAAGATGGAAAGTATTATGGAGGACTTACCGTTGCTTCTTTCACATTGTCAGCAAAGCCATTTTTGAGCTGTTTAATGGAGCCTTCCACCATGTCCCACAAAACCTCGTAATGGCAAGCACTACTGGCATGAGGGTACTCGACGCGCTTTCTATTGTCCTTGTTTTTCAGAAAGAGCCTACACAAACAGGGAGCATATAGTTAGTCTTGCTTAAACAATTCAAACATGAGAACTTGAGTAAACAAGACATGACCTTGTTTTTGGGGTCAGACAAAAAATCGACAAGCCTGCACCACTCTTCGTTGCTCATATGTTCTATAGGAGATATCCTAGTAAGTTCATTTGCTAGGAAGCGGTCAAAAAACTCTTTCCTGAGATAATGCCGTTGATTTCTTGCATGCCTCATGAACTGTTTGTTGCAAGCAAACTGCACATCAGGTAGAGAGGTGTCCATGACAAACTTAACTAAAATAAAACAGGGATTTTTAGCCTTTGCATTAACAACAATGGAAGAAAGGGATAGCTGAGTGTTACAGAACATACAAAAACTTTGCCATAAAAGTCTGCTTTGACATCTAGCATCTTCAATGGCTAGAAATTCCATTTGTACCAGTCAATTGGGGATAATAAAGAAGCAACAGATATATGTCAAAATAAATTAGCAAACAATTCAACACAAGATGAGTAAGAAGGTAAGGGGTCGGCCTGTGATCATTCTCCTCACTGACATCATCTATGTCTCCTTCAGTGATATATGCCTCCTCTTCCGGATCATAGTCAGATCCAGAGCATTCATTTATCTTCTTTTTAGGATACAATATAGTCGGCGATGCAAAAAGACTTGCAAAGGACATAACACCCAGTTCTTCCAACCGCTCATTGTTTCTCATGATGTTTTTCAGCCGACTTTATTCGATGGGATGCATTTGAGGTTCTAACATTAATAAAGAAATCCAAGTAAGCTAAAAATTAAAAGGCAATTAAAAAAATAATCGTGTGGTGTTGATTGTCCTATAGCAAACATTAGCAGGAAAATGAAACTATTGCCTCTCAAACAAGCAATTTCATAGGCAAGGAAAATTAAACACATGAACACGAGTAGGCTTAAAAGAGCAGAAAAACTAGGAGGTTATTTACTTGCCTGCAGGCACAAGGGCCTTTTTATTTGTGCGCTTCTTGCCGGGAACCTTGCTGGCCTTCCTTGTCATCGAGGTGGACGACGATCTGGCATGCCTTGACAGCATGGTGAAAGGCAAAGTGGTAGACCTTGACGGCGAGGTGGATAACACAAAGACTAACGTTGTTGGTGGGGTGGACGGCGAGGTAGTATACCTTGACGCCGAGGTTTACACAGAGGGGGAGGACCTTGTTGGTGAGGTGGCAGACCTTGTCGGTGAGGCTGACGACCAGATGGCAGTCCTTGACGGCGAGGTGGAAGATCCGTGAGCTCGACAGCATGGTCGAAAACTAGGAAGGTGTGAATGGGCTAGGTTGACGGCTAGATGACTACTAGGGTGGCAAGGGTAGGACGGCAGGCGTGCTGCGACGGGCGGGCGTGCTACGAGGGCAAGGGTAGGAGATTTTGTTTGGTCTCCTTTAAGTGAGGGGATAAAGGAGAGTGTTGAATAGATTACGTAAATGCCCTCTATGCAAATGCTTTGGTCACTCTGTGTGGGTGGGCTGAACGG
The DNA here is from genome assembly GCA_910589775.1 of Avena eriantha. Taxonomy (NCBI): domain Eukaryota; kingdom Viridiplantae; phylum Streptophyta; class Magnoliopsida; order Poales; family Poaceae; genus Avena; species Avena eriantha. The sequence continues at coordinate 470,204,792 of OU342741.1, forward strand.
TATCAACGCGTGAAAGTTTCATTTGGCTCGGCGTGAGAAATTGGGTGCCTAAAATTTTGAATCGGCGGAGGACCAAACCCAAAATTTTGGCTTAGCAGGAGGACGGAACCACAAATTTTTGGCCATTGGATGCGTGATGTGTGGCTAAAATAAGTCGACATTTATGTTTCAAAATGCGGCCAAGATTGTGGCAATTAGGGTTCTTAAGATAGGTGTCGGGTGTTGATAATCTCTTACTGGATCTCTGAATAAATGTCATGTGTTGTACCTAGAAATGATTTTTTGGAAAATTCTTCAGTGGGCTACGAGGTATCTCAAGGCTAAATCTGAGCTCCTTCTAGCAAAACCAACATAAACTTGTCTAAATCATGGGCGGTGCACCATAAGCTTTGAGGTGCATCCAATTGATGAATTATCCACAGAATGCTCTCTAATATTTATTCAAAATGGTGGGAAGCATCTTCGCAGCGAATCCTTGGTAGCTGCTTTAGAAAATACACCTTTCAGGCACTAGGAAAATAGAAAATGGATTTTCCATGCTCAGAAAGTGAAAACTTCCTGAAGCAACATTGTTTGCCATCAGAAGGTACACACGTGTGAGACATATGAGCACATTTTAACAAATTGTGCCATGATTGTGGTCATGACCTAGCTCATTTGCCTTGAAAACCATGAATCCTCGAAGGGGTAGCTCATTTCTATGAATATTTTTTTGAGTAATCCCCATATCACATGTTTGTTATTTTTACCTGTAACTAGGTGACATAAAATGACAAAGTCCTAAGGATTTGTATTTTTTGAATTTTTTTGAATTCTTGAGGCTGGTTTCAAAATGCGGTCAAGATTGTGGAAATTAGGGTAATTAAGCTAGATGTCGTGTCTTGATAATATTTTACTCGATCTCTGAATAAATGTCATGTTTTGTACCTACAAATGATTTTTTTGGAAAATTCTTGAGCGATCTACGAGGTACCTCTGAGCCCCTTTCAGCGAAACCAACATAAACTTGTCTAAATTGCAGGCGGTGCAACGTAAGCTTTGAGGTGCATCCAATTGGTGAATTGTCCACCAAATGCTCTCTAATATTTATTAGAAATAGGGTGAAGCATCTTCGCAACACATCCTTGGTAGATGCTTCAGAAAATACACCCTTTTGGGCATCAGGAAAATGGAAAGTAGATTTGCCATGCAGAAAAAGTGAAAACTTCCTGAAGCAACACTTTGCCTTCACAAGATACACACTTGTGTGGAATATAGGCACATTGCAAAAAACGGTTCCATGATTGTGGTCATGACCTAGCTCATTTGCCCTGAAAATCATGAATCCTCAAAGGCGGTAGTTCATTTTTGTGACCACTTTTTTCGAATAATCCCTATATCACATGTTTGTTATTTTTACCTGCAACTAGGTAACATAAAATGACAAAGTGCAAAGGATTTACATTTTTTGGAAAAAAGAATTGAATTCTTGAGGCTGGTTTCAAAATGCGGCCAAGATTGCGGCAATTGGGGTTTTTAAGCTAGATGTCGTGTCTTGGTAATCCCTTACTAGATCTCTGAATAAATGTCATGTTTTGTACCTAGAAATGATTTTTTGGAAAATTCTTGAGTGAGCTATGAGGTACCTCCAAGCTAAATTTGAGCCCCTTCAAGCAAAACCGGCAGAAACATGTCTAAATTGCGGGAGTGCACCGTAAGCTTTGAAGTGTATATAATTGGTGAATTATCCACCAAATGCTCTCTAATATTTATTAAAAATGGCGTGAAGCATCTTCACAACATATCCTTGGTAGCTGCTTCAGAAAATACACCATTTCAGGCACCGGGGAAATGAGAAATGGATTTACCGTGCACAGAAAGTAAAACCTTCCTGAAGCCACATTGTTTGCCATCACAAGATACACACGTGTGCGGAATATGGGTATATTGCAACAAACTGTGCCATGATATTGGTCATGACCTTGCTTATTTGCCTTGAAGACCAAGAATCCTCGAAGGGGTAGCTCATTTCTGTGAACACTCTTTTGAATCCACATATCACATGCTTGTTATTTTTACCTGCAACTAGGTAACATAAAATGACAAAGTGTGAATGATTTTCTTTTATGAAACCTTGAGGCTGGTTTCAAAATGCGGCCAAGAATGCGGCAATTAGGATTCTTAAGCTAGGTGTCGGGTCTTGATAATCTCTTACTGAATCTCTAAATAAATGTCATGTTTTGTACCTAGAAATGATTTTTGGAAAATTCTTGAGCGAGCTACGAGGTACCCCCAGGCTAAATTTGAGCCCGTTCCAGCGAAACCGATAGAAACTTGTCTAGATTTAAGGTGCATCCAATTGGTAAATTGTCCATGAAATGCTCTATAATATTTATTAAAAATAGGATGAAGCATATTCACAGAATATCCTTCTTAGCTGCTTCAAAAAATACACCCTTTCAGACACCGGGAAAATGTAAAATGGAGTTTTCGTACGTAGAAAGTGAAAACTTCCTGAAGAAACATTGTTTGCCATCATAAGATACACACGTGTGTGAAATATGGACACGTTGTAACAAACTGTGTCATGATTGTGGTCATGACGTAGCTCATTTCCCTTGAAAATCATGACTTAACTGTTAATTTCTAATTTTTTTAGAAGGCAGCTGTTAGAGAGGGTGTATTTGCATAATCGTGATCTACTACACCTGCATGGCCCGCGGGTGAAATTTCTTCTTTCTCTCGCCTCTGTTCCCTTCCTCTGTTAGAACCCTAGATATGTGAAACTACTGTTGGAGCACCAGTAATAGGAGAGGCCCTCGATGGTGCCGTCAGAATGCCACCGTTTTGCCATCATGTCGACCACAAGCTCGTACCGCTTTGCACTAAGCCGCCCATACCCTACGATTCTGCTCATCCTCTGTCTCGGTTGTGGGCGTGTGGTGAAGCAATATGTGTCTGCTACGACAAATAGCAAATGATGGGTGTTCTACAAGTGCAAGAGGCATGGGGTATGTAATCTCTGTAAATGATATGTGTTCTAGAAGCTTGATTTAACTCATTTTGTTCTCAGTACATTTACACAGTAGCTTAATTGAGATTGGTTGTGTGTAAATGCATCAGTTTGGTTACAACTTTTGGCACTGGGAACCGGAGTACGTCATATACTTGATGGAGCACAAGTTCATCCGAGGCGAAGCTGCTATTGATATCGCAGGCTGGGCAGAGAAAAGTAGGGAGGAACTTGAGCTTAGAAAAGAGGAGCAAAATATGACTTTGCTGCAACCACAAGACCAGAACTGTTGGAAATATGCCCTAGAGACAAATAATAATATGGATTATTATCATATTTCATAAACTTTATGATTAAGTTTTGTATAATGCTATAACTATATTGAAAGGAAATGTCAATACATGTGTGCTATATAAACAACCAGGAGTTCCCGGTGAAGCTCTAGTCACTGGTTCATTGGTCAACAGATGATCAAGGTTTTCTGATCATGTGGCATTTATGCCAGTTGACAATAGAGTCACCTCATTGCAAGAATGAGATGATGAGATATACCCAACCTAAGCATCATGACCCTAAAATGTCACGAATTTCAAGTTATGATGATTAGAAAAGACCTAGTGTCCTATTTCTTAGACTGTGAGACCATATCAATCACTGTTACCCGAGGATACTTAGATAGCATCAAACATCACCTGGTGATATGGTGATTATAAAGGTGTGTTCAGGTATTCAGAGGAACATGTGGAGGCATTATGCGTCAAGAACGGGATTTGTTCATCCGCGTGATGGAAAAGATACTCGAGGGACCACTCGGAGAAGTTATATCCAATAGCAGCGCAGCGTGTGATTTGATCATGGGGATATCACTTGTCGAAATGAGGCAAATAGCATTTGTTGATAACGAGATTAAACTTGACATGGTGATGTCAATGATCAGATCTTGGGAAATGCAAGTATCGAGAGACGAAAGGAATATGACACGACTTTCATGGTTCAACGATGAAAGATACATGGAATGCACAAGGATCAACATGGACATTTAGGTCCCTCTGATGATCATTGGTACGGGAAGGTCCTGACCATTTCTGGAGTGTTCCTGAACCGTGAGGTATCACGCTTAAGGGCTTGATGATGCTCAGAGAGTGTTTTGGTATCAGCAGAATCACTAAAGAAAATAGAGAGAGAGAAAACCAAAAGGGTTTCAGTAAGTCTGGAGGATGTCCGGAGTGGGGTGGAAGAAGTTCCATAGCCACGGGGATTGAATAATATGTAAGTGAATGTTGAATATTGATTTAATCATTCATTTATATTTATTCAATAAAATAAAAAGAATTAAAATGGTTGAAATACCTAATTGAGCCAAAATCCCTAGGAAAGAGGGCCCATGAGGGAAAAGACCAAAAGGGAGAAAGGGAGGAGGAGCCGCATGGGACCCATGCACCCACCGGCTGGGCCCATGGGGGTCTTGGCCAGCCACCCCTCCCCCTCCCCTCTCCCTTTTGTTTAGTCCCACATGGCTAAGGTAATTGCCTATGTGGGGGTTTTCCCCTATATAAAGAGGGGTATTTTGACAAATTAAATACACAATAATCAATAAAAGGTTTCCTCTCTTTTGGGAAGACCTCCAGTTGATTCTCTATCTCTCTCTTCCGTGACCGTGGTCCCAAGTCCAGATCACGCGAGTAGGAGTCTTCATCACCGCGGACCACTATCGTGCTACATGATTCAGATCTAGAAGCTCTACTTCTGCAACTGCTGCTGAATCGTAGGAGCGGGTGTCATCGTCAGGCACCGAATGTGTGTAACTCCCTCGGAGCTGCAACACTTGGGGCACTAGAAGTCGTTGGAGCCACCAAGACATTAACATGACCTCGAGGTCGGCTTCTGTATGACTACATCAACCACGCTCTTCCTAGAATTGACAGCGCATTTTGGTCGTCAAGGTTAAGTTCGCAAAAAGCCCCTCCCATTACTACATTACTAATAGATAGGTCCTGGCATTAGGGTTCTTGGCGTAGGGAAAAAATTATTGTTTTCATGCGTGAAACCCTACAAGAACATGATGAAATTGTTAGATGCAGTTAGGGAAATTCTTGTTTTACGGAAGATTGTAGTGGTAGTGCTATGTGTGTTGTGTATAATGTGCCTTTTAACTGTTATAAATAAGTGAGGTGATGATGATGTAGTGATGACATAGATGATCTAGTGAAGTAATCTACTGAACCTGTAAATTAGTAATGTGTTGTGATATCATTTTAATCTATATTTGTCAGCCGTGATATTATAGGATGGATTTATCACAAACTACATCCATATAACTGAAGAATATTGAAAATGAAGATGATCTGCCTATAATTTGCGAAGTTTCTGAAAAACATGTCCCAGATTTTCTATCCGAAATATACAGGAATAAGTGTTATTTATATGTACATGAGCATAATATGTCTTACCTTTCTTGAATAAGATAATAACAAAAAATAGTTCTCTCTCAAAAAAATAGTTGTTGCACACGGGACCAAAATGCGATCTCGCGTGGGACCCACTCATCATGCTACTACTTGCTTAACCCTCACTAGTCCCCACCACTTCGCACACATCTGCTCTGCCTGGCGACCACCAAATCCCTGCCCCTCGCCGGCGACCACCAAATCCCCTCCCCTCCTCGGCAATGATGGCGACAGCGGTGGCTGCAGGCTCACGGGTAAGGCTCCTCAACCTATCTCAACGCATCTCTACAATTGCGCGTCTGTGCTCGATCTAGGTCACCGCGTCGGCAATGTTGTACTCGATCTAGATCACTGTGTATGTGCTCTAGGTCACCAGTGACGGGTCTAGGTCCCCACGCTCAATCTAGGTCTAGGCCCCAGGTTAACACTCGATCTTGGTACCCACGCTTTTTTAGTCACATGATGCTTGTGCCTCTAATTTAATTCTTCTATTTACTCTCTAGGGCAGGTAGGATGAACTGTGAGGATTGTATGTTCTGTAGTATGAAGGCTAGGGAGATACATGAGGAGATTCTAAAATTGTTTCTACAAGCACTAAATGTCGCAACACATCGCCTCCTTGTTCTATCGTAGTAATACTCGTCCTCAGATTTCTTAATGAACTTCAGATGGACTACACGGTGTTGAACCCCAAAAGTTTGGAAGTCATCGCGCAAAACATTATGGAGACAACGCCAAGAAATTTCTCCATCTCGCCAAAGATCATAAAATGTGAGGATTGCAAGCTCTAGCACAAATATGATGATTGCAAGGCTAGCGGCATATATGAGCAGGTTCTAAAATTGTTGCTAATAGATAGTACTGAAACCTACTGTATAGCATCAAAATAAAACATTCCAATTAGTGCAATGTCTATTTTAGACTAAAAAGTAAGGCTACAATGTTTCATCTTATGATGAGGTGAAGCAACCTGTAGCCAAGAAAGCTGACAAACCGAGTGACCTTACTAGAGGTTAGAGTCATTGATATTGGCTTAAAGTTACAGTCATTCTTATGCTGCTACAGATTACTTTCTAATATTTTCTTTCTAGGTCCCTCAATGAAGGGATGGGAGAACTTCGACGATTACTGTGTGCTTGGAAATGATATGGAATTGACTTCAAACCAATTTGTGTATCTCAGAGGAATTTTAGGACACAAGCCACCTATACCACAATATGTGTGCAAGATGAAAAAGTCAAATGTCATCCCTGGAAAGGCCAAGATGGTAAATTTCTGAGATTTGACTCTTTAAATCTACTTATGCATATTGAACTATACTTCAGCAACTAACTTTATTTTTCACATCCAGTACTTTTCAGCTAGGTACAGCAATACCCAACTCAACCGATATCTGTCATTAGAGATTCCTATCATAGTCGCAGATCATGTAGGTCGTGAACATGTTCAGTTCATCCAAGGAAGGAATTATGTTGCCCAGATGACAAGCAACTGGTCAAAGGTTGTCGAGGCTGCTCGAATAAAATAGGGATTTGTTCATCTTCACCTTCTTTGAGGAGCCCATATCTGGCTTCATGTGTCATGTTAGTCGCCTGAAATGAGGGTACAAAGTACCTGGTTATGCTGGTTGGATATGTTATCGGTGAACTCGTAGTCGGTTTAGAACTGTATGTGAACCTGCAGGTTGTGTACTTGGTTTGGAACTCTATGTGAATCCGGTTGTCTAGTTAATTTGGAACTGTATGTCAACCATGTTCTCTATATATTTATAAGATTGTGTGTTATCTTCTTGTTGATATATGTTATGTTGAGTATTGCTGTAATTTCCTGTACTTTCACATTTTGCTTCATCGTATCATTGAGAACATGTGTAGAACAAATATATAGTAGTGCTATGTTTGAAACGTAGTTGTCTTGTCCCGCTATTGGGGCTGTTAGTGAAAACATCAGTGTAAATATGAAAGGACGACTGATTTAGAACATTCGTATAAGAGCAACAAAGTAGTAGAACCGTCCAAACAGAGTCTCCTGGTCCAGTGGTTTCGGGCCTTCGGGCAACGAGTGTGGCCGCGAGTTCGAACCCTGGTCAGGGTACTCTGTTTTATCTATTTAATTTCAATCAGATGGACTGATAGCTGGGCTCGGTCAAAACTGTGAGAACAACCCATTAGACTTTGCTATTCAAATCGAGCTGATAGGTGGGGTACAGCCATGGCTGGCCCGGTCGTCGAATAAAAAGATAGTCAACCAATGACCCTTGACGAATTCCGTGACGATTTTGTATGGGAGAAAATGCCAAAGTGGACTTCAGGGCGTCGGACGAAATCTGCGATGAATTTTTATCGTCAAAAACCTAGAACGTCATGGATAACCGGGCTGGAGGGCCTTCGAGTGCATAACGAAACGGTATAGGACGTCATGCAACTATGACGTTTTTTATGGCGTGTCATAAATAAAACGTCATGAACCGTTCAGATTCTTATAATGGTTATGTGCATCAAACGGTGCAGAGGCCAGAGATTTATCCCTTTCTCGGACAAAGAAAACTCTATGAACACGGGGTGAGTATATGATACACAATGTAGAATGGTTTAGGAACGTGGGTTGAGATCGTATAAATCAGAAAGGATGGCAATGGGTAGGATATTGGCAAGGTAGAGCAATATCATACCCATACCCATTTAGTCAATGGGTACAAAAGTTCACCCATACCCGTATCCGCGGGTATAAAACTTTATCCATAGCCATACCCAACGGGTACCCATACCCATTGGATACCCCGCCGGTAGATCCAAGAGTACACAAGTTATTCATGATTTTATTTTCATCAATAACATATTTGAAAAAAAAGACAATTGTCTCTACTAAATAAGAGATAGACGAGTACATGCAAGAATCGAAGTTTAGGACTCACAATCTCATACTCATCCCTAGATTTTTCGGTCGCATAGGTTTAAATTCTATAGGTAAGTTTGACATGTTAGTTTAAACGGACAGGGTATGGGTATACCCATGGGTACAAGTATATACCTATACCCGTACTCGTGCCCGTACCCGTAACTTAACGGGTAAGGTATGGGTATTACCCGTGGGTACAAAAGTGTGCACATACCCTACCCAAGCGGATACGGTATCCGCGGATATCCGTACCCATGGGTAAAATTGCCATCCTTAAATAAGATTCTTCCATCTAAACTGTTGAATTCCTCCGGTTGCTCGTTCACACTCACTGGAGGCGAGCACGACTGTCACCCATCTGCCATCTCATGTACAGTCAGAATAGTTAACAAATGAACTACTCCATGTGTTCACTAATATAAGATATTTTAGTTTTTTTTAAATAGACATATTTAATGTGTAGATTCATTCATTTTAGAGTGTATCTAGTGCATTTTAAAATAATTACTACACGGCGATTCGCTTTGTTTTATTACATGTGGTCTACGTCGCTGACTAGGTTGCAGTGATTTTGTGGGTTGGTAAGTACTGTACTACAATCCGGATTCCGGAGTTTCCCGTGACCTTGAGTAGTCACACCAGGTACCACTGTCAGAACACAACGCTCTTCCGAAGATTCCGAATCAAAAAGGAAAAAGTTAGGTGTCGAATGTTCCACATCAGTTATTGTCGCTGTGAAAAACGTCTTCCTACCTTGAGTAAGACGTTTTGTTCGTCGTGCGCTCATGCTATACTAGTCGATCCGTCGGAGGGTCGAGAGGGCCAGAAATTCGCATGTGTTTTTGACCTAATAAATCAACCGATATATTCCAAGATAGACTAGCCAGTGTCGATCCGAAACGTACGAGAGTAGTCGTTTTCCATGGAGGACAGCACGCGGTTGCTGGATCAACAGTTCATGGTCGTGTCAATGGTGCAGCAGATGCGCTCCTAGTCCGTGTTTCTCCGCATCCGGTACAACTGCTCCAAGAATAAAGATAGACTGAAATAAAAGTGAGCGGTGTGTAGGACGATTTTTTTTTAAAAGGAATATGTTCATATTAAAAAGATATAAATTACGCCAACTTTTATAACAATATAATGCTAAGATCTAATAGATATAGAATTTAAGATGCACAAGCCAAAAGAATAAGAAAAATAAAATAAAACATACATGGCCCCGCCAAAGTGATCATGAGCTCGTAGCAATATGAAAGTACTGCTGCAAAGCACGAATCAATGATTCATAGTCCTTTTGTGCACAGTATAACACGTTGAGAAGCATCATCGTTCTCCCCCATTTTGCACATGCTCGAAGATAGTTGACGTTGGTTTATTATTTTTAACGTCTACACATGTGCACGGTCCTAAATCATGACCATGCAAGGCAAGCTATTGAGCATCGTCGCTCCCCACCTCCGCCAGCAGTTGGTGATGTCGAACTCGATATAAGTCGTTTAGATTATGTTGTCACCTTCGGAACATTGTCAATCTCTTTGAAGACGATGGCTTGCTATTCCCCATTGCCACCAGAGCATCGGTAATCGCGACAACGTGCTTGCTATAGTGACATGTCCAAAAACGTGGATAGAAAATTAGGGCTCCATGCCAATATTGGTCACCTTGGACCAAGCCTACGACCACAACCATTAATGACGGCGACAACGCGCCTAGCACATGGCAGACGAGGTCTAAGATTAGTGGGCGCGGAGGATCGAGAAGGAGAGAAATTAGTGGAAGACACCGCAATGGTGGCCAATGGGCAGGCAACACGTGCAAGACAATTCACCACCGATTTCCTTATCTACAACACCAACAGGTGGGCACTGCTCACAGCCTGGAGTAGGCAGGCCAGCTGTTGGGGATATACTTTCCGGGTATCCTCACAGTTCCTCACTGACCAGGGTGGCCCACTTTGGGTTAGAGCTTTGCTTCACGGGCGGCCTAGTCAGGGAGAGAAGACGGAGTCTAATCCGGCTACGGGAAGGCCCAGAAGACTTATCGACTTAGGCCCATAATGTTACTTGTAGTTCAAGATGTACTTTGTAACCAACTCTTAGTCGTAGCCGGATTGATCTCTCCTGTAAACCCTAGGCCGGATATCTATATAAGCCGTCCTAGGGAGAGCCTTTAGGGCAACACAATAGTCTACAATCTCAACTCGCACAGGCGATACCCTTGTAACCCATATTCCGGCTCTGCCGTATTACTAGATTGCTAGCAGGAGTAGGATTCGTCCAAAGCCGGCGAATTCGAACCTAGGTAAACTTATGTGCTCACCGTCCCGGAATACCGTACGTCTCACACCCCTCTCTTCAGCACGCCTCGAGGACCCCCTCATGGCGTACTTGTCCTCAATCCGACGACACCAGCAAATGGGTTGAAGATGAATTCCAGATCGAGAGAAATAAGATTGGATGGGGAGGAGGAGGAGGACCACGCTCGGGCTAGAGGATGGCGGAAGGAGATGTCACGCCGTCCATCGAGGACGGTCTCCTCTGGCTACGGTGAGGAGCTACTCAAGACGAGGAGGGCCTCTAGTCTGGCTGTGGTTGTGCCTCCGGAGTCGCATGCGGGCATCACATAGAGGTATATGAGATGGATGATGTAACATCCTAATTTTAGCAACCCTGATTAGTTGTCCAGAATGCAAAAATCAAGGGGAACAAAAACTTTTTCTGGTTCATTGGTGCAGTGTTTGCTTGTTGTTTGTTTGTGCTTGTGCATGTGAGTGTATACCATATGATACTCCTTACCTCGTCATCAGTTGACAAAAGCTATTTAATAAAACTATCCTAACTTATTTTACATATTCTCAAATGTTCTGGCATTTCAAAACCTGAGCCAAGAAGCCTTTGCAAACCAACTATTTTAGTAGCTTCTATTGATCAAACTATGGAGAGCTACATAACATAATCTCCTTATGTTTCCAAGATAGAACCTTCTACTATTCTTATCTCTAGATTTAACAAACCTTGTTATGAAGCTTTTGAATTCTACCCTTGGTAGAGATACCAAGAGACCCTCATCTTATTACAAACTACAACCTTTTATAAATAACCAAACTCACCTCCAGCCAAGCTTGATGGTAACCCCTAGTAGTAGGTTTGCTTAGTTTATAAGATGAGTTGCCTTGATCTGCTGTTTGAGGAACTGCCTTGCTCTGTTGTTTGACTTGATTGCTTAAAAGTAGTATGAGCTACTCTAGGAGCTCATCCACTAAGATCCAGATACATTAAAATCACCAAATCCTAAGCAAGAATACAATCTGGATCTAATCTCTAGACACGAGGTGATCATCTAAAACCGTTAACCACATCATTTATGCAGTGATCCATTCTAGAAGTTTCCAAGTCAATGAAGACCAATATCAAGCATGGATCCCTTCTACTCAATCTACACCTCAACCACATCCACTTGATGATGCTTTGGTACCTTGCAACCCCTCAAAATCATTAGCACCCACATTCTAGTCACCTTTTTGATTGTCTCCCTTTCTCAACCCTTGTGCATTTTTGGTAATTCACTTGAACCATAACCATCCTGAGGACTACCAAAGCCCACTCTTTCCCTTGGTTAGATCATCCTCCAACCCACTTGTTCTTGATGGTTTTGCAAGCAAGAAATTAACTTTTCCTGCAAATCTAGTCAACATGCCTACTTTGATAGAAGATCACACCAGCATCCAACGTTCTATGGACCAACTCTTTACATGGTTGTGTTCTACTCATATATTTATATCAACATCTACTTCACTTGTTCCAAGTGGATCTTTGTGCTTATTAAACCCACATGGTTTATAGGGCATCATGACTCATCTAGTATGGCAACCTTATTTTCAACAAAGTTTGCCATCATTCCCAGACCACCTCAAATGCAACCAATCCAAAATCCTACTGACATGATCATCTATATTACTTGGTCTAACTATCCATCTATCCCTTTCATCAAGGTGAGTTGTGAGCTCCAAGATCTAACAAGGTTTTGGTGGTATAAAAATAACCTCACCCTAGATCCACAACTCCTTGTTTTCCATCTTATTCAAGTTGGATTTCCATTTCCCAAGGTTGCAAATGGTTGATTCACCTTGTCTACATCATCTACCTTGACCATCAAGATTTCTCAAAAATTACCCATAAGTATTATGGCTCCAAATCTATTTAATTTCTTTATTAGACAAAATCTCAAAACCCCCTTTCCCAATGGAAAGTTTGGTTTTTGTCAAAAAACTTCCCCAAATTTTAGCTCATGTGAGTTCCATATATCCTACCCTATCTTCCCATCTCAAAAATAAATATTTTTGAGAAGCTTTATTAATTATTTTTGGCTATCTTCTTAAATGGCAGAAATGGAATAAAAATTGTTTTAAATACTTTTATCTTCCAATAAATCTTGGAAAAAATACCCTAAATGTGTATTCACATTTGGTACCATCTCAAATCAAAAACCCACCTTTTCCAATGTAAAAATATCAAATGAACTCCAAGAATTCACTTCTGCAGTTTCTGAATAAATGGATTTAAGTGGATTTCTAATCTTCTGAAAAATCCCAAATAAACCATGGAGATGTATATTAACCATACCAATCTACCATAATCCTTACCTCCATTGGTGAAGATCAAAAATCAAGACATAACCCTTGAGCATCATTTCTGGCAGATTTGAGCATTTACCCTTTTAGTACCAAACACCAAATCAAAGCCTCCTCAATCTTCACCAGCAAGCCTCTACCACCACACCCCTAAGTCCTGGTCGCGTGCACTGTAGCTTAGCTACTGTAGCAACCCCTCTCCCTTGTCCCATGTGCTTGGAAGTAAGAAGGAGAGAGAGAGAGACAAGCATGTGAGATTAATTGCAACAGCTGCCACTCCCTCCCTCTCTGAGCACCAGCACGACCAGATCTCTCTCGCACCCCTCTCCACGACCCCTCTAGGCCAATCACAAGCCAGCCCTACCTCCCTTGCATGTCAAAAATGGACATTTTCCCTCTTAGAGCTCCCAACTCAGCTTAAATAGGCCAGAGGCCACCCCGCTCCATCCCCTGCCCCTCATTAAGTCCCCTGCTCCCCACTTACCTCCCTAGAGAGCCACTCCTCCTCCCCTGCCCTGCTCTGCCCGGAGGAAGGAGAGAATGGCCTTTCGGCCCTTACTCCAGATCTGAGCATAGCTCACTCCCTCCTGCTCCTCTCTCCTTGCATGCGTCATTTCTGAGATCCCCACGCCCCCCTGCATCTCATCCTGCTTTTCGTTTTTTTCAGGACCGTCCCTGAACCCACGCCAGCGAGCTCCCGAATGCCCTCCCCGGCCGTCGTCGCACGAGCATCCTCCCGACGTCGAACCACCCCGTGCCGCCCATCGCCGGAACCACCGCCGTGCACCGCATCGCCCTGTGCCATCGCCGACCCCTCCCGATCCCTCTGGTGAGCATCCCAGACCTCCCCGAGCCGCCTCTAGGGTTTCTTCGAGCTGCCTTAGGCGAAGGTGGATGACGAACTACGTCCGTCGATCCTCACTTGATCGGATAGACAAAAGCGTCTGATGCCCCTTCGCGCCTCCCGTCGAGCTGACGAGTGGGCCCCGCCCGGCCAGGATGCAAACCCAGCTCCGACGCGTCGCCCCCAGCACCGTGGGACGAAATCCCTCCAGCTGGCCAAGTAGCCCCTAGATCCCAGCCCAACCCCTGACCTTTTTAATCATTTTCTCAGCTCCAGAAACTATGGCTTTCAGTTTAAAACATTTTGAAAATGGAAACCAACTCCATTTGACAAGCTATAAGTTTTCTCATGTTCCCATATGATTTGGCTAACACGCAGATCCAGTCCCTTGCCAAAATAATCCTTATTTATTGGTTGGATTTTAATCTACTAAACTATATGTTTGACACTAAATAAGTTCCTCATGGAGCTAGATAATCCCATTTGGGATGAATCAAAGTTTCCCTAGAAGGTAATTGCCATACCACTCAATCAGCATAGGTCTCCAGCCAAGGTGAACAACAGTTTCTCTATAGTAAAAATAACAAAATCTGTTAGTTTCTGCCTTTAGAAAATTTCCTAGACCAAACCTTGAGCCCAATTGACCCAATTCCAACTCGCATGGATTAGCTACATCCATATATACCCAACCCCTAGGAGATCACTAATTTTTGAGCTTCTGTAGATTTGTAGTGAATTAAACACTTCTGCATGTGATTTTATCACTAGATAAATCACTACAGTAGCTCTTCAACTCCAAAAAGGTTGATTCAAATTTATACAGAAATTTATTCTAAGAACCTACCATGTGCCCTTGGAATCAACTAAAAATCCTCTTTAGATTTAATCTGGTGAAAAAGACAAAACAGCTCCAAAACGTCCTTTGCGAATTTCCTGAGGGCATTTTGGTAATTATTTTGACTTGATTTAAACTCTCAGTGAACAAGTACATCAATACCTACCTAACCACCCAAAGAAATAATTTTTGGAGCTCCAGAAATTCTCTGGTGAATTATTTCCTAAAACTAGAGTTTTTATCACTAAAATATTCATCAGAAATTAAAGAAAAGGGATAAATTAGTGAAACCACTTTTGTTGGTTTCATTTTATAAACTCTTATCTGTTGGTATCATTTTTACACAATGGTATCATACATCATATGTGCTTGGTCCAAAACCCCCTCTTAGGTAGTTCCTCGGCTATAAATCCTAAGGGATTTTCTTCCATATTTCCAAGACAAGGCCAATCTCATTAATCCATTCTTTCTGAGACCTACTGAATTGTAAACTTGTATTGTTCAATTGCTTGTTTGCTGTATGGTATTGGTGGTTGTATGCCTTGTATTGATTGGGCCCTTTTTGTTTGTTTGCGTGTGTTCCATATCGACGATAGTTGCGCTTGTATTGACGTCGAGAAGAAGAGGTCTTATTATTATTGGTATTCTTGGTTATCTAAAGAAGAAGTCCAGGGACAATTATGCCTTATTGCTGATCTCAGGCAAGCCACATTCTTGCTCATAAGCCTTGTCCTACTGTTTTACTTATGCATGATTATCTACTGTTTATTAAAACTGCATTGTTTTACTATATGTTGATGTATGTATGGTTGTGGTTTGGATCCTCCGAACTATTACACTTTTTTACTATTAAGTACAACCCCCTTGGTGACACCTACTTGTCCCTAGTAGAATAGATGGTGTATTATACCATACCCTTTGGAGACCCCGTTTTAGCCGAAGCAAAAACTAGAGGATGGGAAGACCCCGGAAAAAGTTTACCAAATGTTTTATGATAAAACCTTGGTGAGGTGGGACCTCCCAAGAGATGTTGAGAAAGAAAAAGGTTTTGTTTTACAAAATGCTGAAGGAAATATGGAGGAAAAAGGTTTACGAAAACGTACTCAGTTCTTTGCAGTTTTGCTAGAACAATTAACCATGTGCAACCACATTACTCTGGAATGGGACAGGGCTGGACTTGATGTTTGTCTATTCTGGTATAAGCTGCCTCACAACTACTACAGGGGATGAAACTCCCTGGAGGGTGGGCCTTCTCTGGACAAATGATCCATGTGGGACATCGACCGGGAGAAGGAACGAAGGGCCTATGGCCTCCACGCGTTACTATGAGCCCCTCATTGAAAGTGCCCACTCTGTAAAGTGTAAAATGCGCTCCGGTTGGTCCTCGGTACCCGACGTCCCGGTTTTGAGGGGAATAACACTCATAAGGTGGGCACTTATATTGGAGTGGGCATCCGGAGAGTCTTGATCGGTTACTCGGCCCGCGATCGGTGAAGATCAGGGTAGTGTACCCGGATGGTGTGGGTAAAGTGTACAACCTCTGCAGAGTGTAAATCTATTCGAATAGCCGTGTCCGTGGTCATGGATGGTTGGGAAGGTTGTTGTAGAGCGGTGCTGGTTTTGTTTTCAAAAAGGATTTCGGAAAAGAAATGGCTTTGGAAACGTTTTGACCATGGGATGGTCGGAAAGGATCCCTGTTTTGACCATGGGATGGTCAGAAAGGGATGGAAGGAGTTAGGTCATGGGATGACCGTAAAGGAGGAACAAATGGGTGACCCAGTCCTAGTGTTCTCTAAAACTTTTCAAAAAGGTTTCCAAAATGTTTTAGAAAAGTTTTCAACAAAGATATGTAGATGCTATATCTACAAGAGAAACTAATTGAGAAAGGAACCTCTCTTGGAGCCCTCCTACTACCACAACCATATTGCATATCCTCTTGTTATTATTATTCTCTTAAGGTGGTTTGCGAGTACATTCAAAGTACTCACTGGCATTGTCCTGGCTATTAACTTGGTCAGATATCAAGAAGAAGGTGAAGTGGACGACTATGCGAGCTAGGACGTCCTCCCAGTCAGTTGCTTGTAGGTTAAGGCATGGATCGGGCTCTACGCATGATGAAGTTCCGCTAATGATTATTGATGTAGCCATAACGTCATTTATGTAAGTCTTGTAATTCGGTATATCTCGGATGTTGTAATGATACTTGTCGGTTATGTTCCATGGCTCACTGCTCATGGGAACGTGGTGTATGCATAACAAGGATTTCCCGGATGAATAATCCGGGCGACCCCACAGACTTGGTATCAGAGCCATCCTGACTGTAGGAGAACCTTAGTTAGCATGGTCGTTAGACATGAACCTTATTTTGAAAACCCCGGCTTTTGAAAACTAGTTTCTCAATAAGTTTCAAAAAGTTCTACTCCTTCTCTTACTCTAAGTAAATGCTTTCAAAAATGGTCTCCTCTAACTCTCGTCCAAACTTCAAACCTACGGATTTTAAATAACTAGGATCTAGAACCCGGTGAAGACAATGGGAACAAGATGAAGACAAGCAACTACCAGCAAACACAAGGAGACTACAATATCGCTCTACCAGCGGAATCCCCATAATTAGAAGACATTAAGTGTTGCACTATCAAGAAGCATCCAAGATACGATAAAGGCTTCATCTGCAAGAAAGTGACTCCGACCTGAAGAAAGATGATATCTAGGGTCAATAGTCCTAAGAATAGGATTCCCCTACATCGCGAGTAGTTAGCTCCTTGGTCCCTAGTGTTGACCGTGTTTGCTTGCCTAAGTGCACCCTGTGTTGCTTGATGTGTGTTGTTTGCCGACGACATGGCGACCCTCCTCTCTGTGTTCGCCTTGTTTGTATGCTCTGGGTTGCTTTGACCTCCTTAAAAATGTGACTCAAGGAGCGATAACCCACCTAGTAACTCAGGAAACCCACGTGTTAGATGTCGGTAATGAGACCCAGACTAACTTCGAGAGTATATGAGAGGAAAAGCCTCGCCAGAACCAGAAGTTCGACATCGTCAAGTCAGAATCAACTCGAAGATTTCACCTCAGCAGGAAGGCATACCTCATCAAACTCACCTTGCAAGACTCGTCAATAGCACCACACTCCCTTGTTCCTTAGTCTACTACAGCAAGAATCCCCTTGAAGCCGGACGTCGATCACCGAAGGATCCTCAATATCCACAGGAAACCACCCGATAAGTCAACCAAGACAAGAAGTGAAGACCTAACCACGCTGACACTTGGTACATTAGAACTTCCGACCGCCTCAGGAGACTACCTATTATAGTCGAACCTACCCAAACCGACGGGAAGCTCCTCCCTAGAAGGTCAGAGCTACCCCTAAAGTCAGATGATTAGGAAGCGTGAAGATAACGAGTCCACTCCGCCATCAAACAGAAGCAACGAAGAAATGCCAATGAAGACCGCTTACCCGACGCTGATTGCTTCAACCCTGACTCATTTCTAGCAAGAAGAGTCATAAACCGCTAATTTACCTTGAGCTAACCCCTTAAAGGCTACGCTAGGAAACCACCCCCACCAAGGTTTGCGAGAATAGGGCATCACTCGAAGACTCCAATCGAGACCCAGAAAGAAGACAACTTTCCGCTAATCATCGGGTAGCACTCCCAGACAAAAGATTTGCACCACTCCTAAAGCAACTTAGTGAACCTCCAAGGTAGACAGACTGCGTCTTCCCACTCAATCTTCAGAAGAATATCTACCCGAGAATACTTCAGAAAGACCACTAGACTTGACGCCTTCTCACCAGACAACAACCCGTGAGACATCAGAAGCGAAACTAACTGAAGATTCTATGACTCCAGGAAGAAAGTAATGTGCTATCCCCGTGCTACCCTAGCTTAACCTTAAGGGGGAAAGACTGCGTCTTCCCCAAAAAATAGAATAACCCTTTGCCAGGAGCAACCTCAGGAGTCCCGACCCTAAAATCGTTACATAGGATACACTACAACCCTAAGGAAGAGTTGTGAATCCTTAGACAGAGGTACTCCCAGCGGTAGATTCTATCCTACGACGAGTACTCTGTGGAGTTCAGCATCGAGATAGTCTACCCAGTTGTCGTGGTGGTGTCACGGCAGATGCCATGGATAGTGTGGTGATTCCACACACAGTTGCTTTGTATTCAATTGGTTTCCAAGGTTACAAATGCTCCTTGAGCTGTATTGGGGAGAGGAGGAAGAAGGAACTCTCTTACTCTCACCACTAGCTCGCTCTTAGGAACCAAGAACTGAACAAGTAAAGACCAACCCTTTCTATAGAGGCCCTAGCCCTCCTTATATAGGGGTGGCTAGGTCTCCAATTAGGGCATACGTGGAGGCATATTCCAGGGAATATGACTCTTCCCAAAATAGTAAGCCGACCGGGTCACTTTTGCCGAGCGTCATCCCTGCAGAGGCTACGCGAGCCTCTACGGCGCCCGTGTCATCCGACACATCCATCGTCACCTTTGTCGGCCACGCCTCGGTGGTCCTGGCCTCTGTCCGCTTCGCTCACGCTCTGCGTATAGTGGTCAACTTTTGACCAGCGAGATACCTTCCTTCTCTTGCAAGCTTGATATAACCCGGATCGTGCCTAGTTGATCCGGCCACACCAGTACCTACATACAAGTTACATAAATCCTAACGGCATACGACATGAG
Organism: Avena eriantha; assembly: GCA_910589775.1. NCBI lineage: Eukaryota > Viridiplantae > Streptophyta > Magnoliopsida > Poales > Poaceae > Avena > Avena eriantha. Next base: position 470,224,116 of record OU342741.1, read on the forward strand.
TCGGCCGGGGCTCAGTTAGGCGGACATCCTCAGGTAAGGGTTACTCCGTGATTCGGCTTGCCTTGAGGTGACTCGGTTAGCACTTGCTTTGACCTTGCCGTACCTTGGCTAACTCGGCCATTATACCCCGGCGTGACCCTACCCGGTGGTATCCCCCCAACATTAGTCCCCGAAGTTGGTGCGGTCTTAGCTTCCTTAGCCGCTAAGGCCACAGCACGTTCAATTTTACCGAGCCTTTTGCTCCTTTTCCGAGTTATCTCATAGTCCGGATTCCATAGGCTTACTTTCCCTTGGCACATTCCGAGTTTTCACTCGCTGGTCGGGTCATCCTTTGGTTATCCGGGTTATTCTTCCTTCCCTCGTACGCTATCCTACGTGGAGGGTAATCATTATCTTGCCTCATTTTAAGGGCCTGCGCCAGTAATCGCCGCAGTTATTGTCAGATATTACTGTTGCACACGTCACATCGTGTCTGTCGTTTCGTTAACTATGTCACCACGTCGCGTCGTGGGATCTCCTGCGCCCTGTGGCCCTTCCTGTGTCTTGTTTCTAATTGGTTGATCCGGATTATACACGGCCACACCGTGTGGCTCTTCCACATAGCACGATCCCACTACCCCTCCTAGGCGTGGTTAAATAGGGGAGGGGTGCGCCCCATGGGTCTTTTCCCCATTCTCGTGCCCCTCTGCCTCTTCTTCTTCTTCGTCTCCCAGCGACAGCGCCGCCGCCGCCGCATCTGCTTAGCTGTGCCGCCGCCGCCGCATCTGCTTAGCTGTGCCGCCGCCGCACCGTTCCTCGCGCACCAGCGTCACCGCTACTTCCGCGCATCTCCACCGCCACGGGTCCGCGCCAGTCCAGGCCACTGGCCCCCACCACCGATAGGGCCACTGAGGACAGCGACCTAGAGATGACAGAGTAAGAACTCGCTGTTGCGGAGCAGGAGATGGAGGAGGACACAGAGAACTCTGAGTGCGGCGCCTGGGCTGGGTCCTGGGTTTGCCAGGATGACCTAGACTGGTTTTACCGCACCCGGCGTATGCCGGAGGCAGTCATCGCCTGCCTCGCCGCCGAGGAGCTTGCTCCCTCACCCAATCCCGGTGAGTTTGTAGTATTCCTCTCCCACTTACAGCGCGGGTTTGGGCTCCCCATCAGCGACTTTTTCCACGATTGGCTCAATACCTACGAGCTTCAGCCGCATCACCTTCCGGCGAACGCCATCACTTCCCTCTTTGCCTTTGCTTCCACCATCAAGGGCTACACCGGATTGTGGCCCACCAAGGAGCTCTGGATCCGGTTTTTTGGTCTCCGTCGGAACGTGATTCCGAATAGAGAGCTTGACCCGGAGGACAAGCAGCTCACGCAGTTCGGTGCAGCTTCTATCTCTCCTCGGAAACAGTCCATCTTTCCCCGAGTCACGGGGCTCGATTCCTCCAAGGGCTGGACCCGAACCTTCTTCTATCTCAGAAATGGCACGGATGAAGATCTGATTCGGCTGCGCCCCTACGCTCCGGGTCCTCCTAATCTGGATTTGTGGGACCAGATCCCCAAGAAACCCACAGTCCTGGCGAACCAAGTCAACAAACGGTTCTAGGAGCTGAAGGATCAGGGATTGCGCAACGAGGACACAATGATCACCTTCGTCCGCAACCGGATCTCCCCCTCCAAAAACGCACGCATAAACTTTTCCACATGAGCTAGCGCCGTGACCGCAACCGGACCTCCTCATTCGAGTTGAGCACCATCGAGATTTACCGCCGGGTCAAGGCCCTCTTTACCACCAACAAAAACTTCTCTGCTGAGTGGGTGTGGGGGATCGAGCACTTCTGCCGAGATAGGCTTCCTCCTGTGGTAAGTCTCGTGCCCCAATCTTTTTCCGAGTTAAATCATATGTCGGATTTTGTTGTAGGTTTGATCCCTTTGCCTTTTCTTTCTCTTAGATGTTTCTTCAGCAAACTCTTGAGGATGGCACCGAGCCTTCTCTCAAGTGGGCGCCTGATCGAGATGCCTCAGATGAGGAGGAGCCAGATCAGGAGATGTTGCTTCCGTTGGCTGATGCGACCAATCGACACACCGGTAAATTCTCTTCCATTAGAGATTGGCCTGACGATGAAGATGATTCCGACGTTGAGGTGATGGAGGCATTTGACGCTGTCGCCCTTTCTTACGCTTTTCCGGCATCAGCTAACCCCGGTGGGCAGATCCATGAAGATCCTCCCCTTGACACGGGTGAGCCAGTCATGGTCGCATCAAAGAAAAGGGGGGCCGCATCTGCTTCTTCCTCCGGAACTTCTAAGCCAACCAAGAGGCGAAAGAAGTCCACACACAAAGCTGCCACTAAGTCCACGACTAAGGCCGTAGCCCGGCGAGCTCGCAAGCCAAAGGAGCCTCTGACCTCAGATCCGTAAGTCACTTCTCCCTTTGCTATTCATTTGTTCTTCCTTTGTTATAGTTTCTCATCATTCATCATCTGATTCGGCAGGGCCACGGTGGAGGTTCCTCAGAGTGGATCCGGCATTGTCTCGCCGCTCTGACATAGCCCTTCTCCCCGTCATGGCAACGATACATGCCCGTTGAGCCCCGTTCAGGAGGGTTCAGCGGCTGCTCCGGGTTCTATCCCACCTCGTCAAGAGGAGGGCACCCTCGGAACAGGGGGAAGCGGTTCTGCCGAGGCAGGGGTTGCTCCAGCCACCGCCGAGGTATCTACAGCGCCTCCGCCAAAGCAAACCCCAGCACCAGCATCGGCTCCAGCACCAGCAGCAACAGCACAAGTACCAGCAGCAGCACCAAGCCCCTTCGCCTCGTCCGAGTCTTCCAAGACTCGGCGAGAAGGCACCAGCAGCACCAAGGCTAGCACTAAGGCAGCTCCTAATGGCAAATCCGTCGCAGCAACTTCAAGCTCTTAGCAGCAGCCCAAGGGAAAAAAGGCTCCTGACACTGCCAAGGCAACGTCTATCGAGGCTGGACAGCGTACACTTGCGTCCATGCTTTCGAAGAAGACCCCACCGACAAAGGACACCTCTGCCAGGTCAGCTGATGCGCAACTCGTTTTGCACACCAGCCCTACTATTGCCTAGGTTGAAAGGAGGGAAGCCCATGCTAAGGGTCTGGTTGCGCCCCACATGCTTAGCGGCGAACGTTATCCTCCGACCTTGATCGAGTTTGTTAACAACTGGAACAAGGCGGAGTTCATCCATAATGACGATCTCCCGGAGAAATTCGGGCCCGCCGAGTTTGCTGCATAAATGAACACCGCTGCCAAGGCAATCAACCTTGCAGGTCGGATGATGGAGGTACGTTACTTCGCCTTTTCCTTAACATGTACTAGATATTAGTGATATAGCCATTAGTCCCCGAGCCTCCGGGGGAGTAACTTGTTACTCGGCTGGATGCTCCATGGAGAACTAGCGTAGCTTCTTAATAACTTCGAATATGCACACACCTAGAGCCGGGTTAAGTTCCACTTGGCCCGAATTTTGTACACTTCGAATATGCACACACCTAGAGCCGGGTTAAGTTCCACTTGGCTCGGATTTTGTACACTTCGAATATGCACACACCTAGAGCCGGGTTAAGTTCCACTTGGGCCGAATTTTGTGCACTTTGAATATGCACACACCTAGAGACGGGTTAAGTTCCACTTGGCTCGGATTTTGTACACTTCGAATATGCACACACCTAGAGACGGGTTAAGTTCCACTTGGCTCGGATTTTGTACACTTCGAATATGCACACACCTAGAGCCGGGTTAAGTTCCACTTGGCTTGGATTTTGTACACTTCGAATATGCACACACCTAGAGCCGAGTTGAGTTCCACTTGGCCTGGATTTTGTACACTTCGAATATGCACATGACTAAGCTATCCTTTTGTACTCTTTTTAGGTGACCACCAATCGCCGGAGTGCTGAGTTTCAGCGTCTCTTGGACACTCACAAGATGCCGCGTGCAAAACATACTACGCTTCTCGCCGAATACGAGAAAAGGGGTAAGTTTTCTCCTTGGCATTTTTCCATTTCTCTTCGTCTTTTTCTGCCGAACTAATCTTATATTCGGATTGGGCAGCCGGAGTGGAGGTCGAGAACATCCTCATGAGAAAAAACTTGGACCAAATAAAGGGTAAGTCATTTTTGCTTAACTTTCCTCTGCGCTCTATCTCCTTTTCTTCTTGGCTCAGCAAATATTCATACCTCGGCTTTGCCGGGTCAACAAACTATTTCAGCCTCTCTTGAAGATAGTGTGCCCGTGCCTGATATGATGCTGCATTTTCTCGAACAAGCAGGGCAGCACCAGGCCGAACTCAAGAATAAAGATGATGCGCTCGCCCTCCTCTAGACCAAGGATGAAGAAATTGCCAAGCTTAAGGCAGACATGAAGAAGCTCAAGGCGCTCCACAAAGCCGAGATAGACAAGGCTGGCCAAGACTTTACTGAAGAGCACGAACGTCTCAACCTCCAAATTGCCAAGGACCAAGAACTGCTGAAGGAGGCCGACACCAAGCTTGGGTCGGCGAATGCTGAACTTGCGCAACTCCGGAAGAGGCGTGATAACTGCACCAAGGAGCTGACTCGAATCCACAGCCACATTTCTCGTAAGTTCTTTTCCTTCAGCCGACATGAATCTCTCCGGGTCAACTTTCCTCACTTGCTTCGCTTGTCTTGTTTTCAGACAAATTTCCGGAGGGCAATGCCATTGCAACTACTGCTGTTGCCAAGGTCCGCCAGAAGAGGGGTACCCCAATCGTTCCTGGCGCTGAAGAGATTCCTTATGACATGGAGGACCTGCTGGTCAGCTTGTCTTCTCGTGTTGAAATTGTGAAGAACTATGGCAAGGATATCCTGGATGTGGCAATCCGGATCTTGAATGCCTTTTGGCCTGATGAAGATAATCCGGAGGGGGCCGCTGGTCTTATTGCCAAGTTAATGGAGTGTGAGACCCAACTTGATCTTTGGAGGGAATCTTCTAGATGCGCTGGAGCTGAAATCGTTCTCCACTACGTGCTTACGTGGTATGAGAAGATCAACCTTAATCTTCTTGAGCGCATGCGCACCGGATCAAGGTGGTCCAATGACCCAGATTGGATAGCTCGGCGCAAGGCTTGCGCCCATAGCCTCATTCAATATGCCCCCATTCATCAATGGAACGAGGGACCAAGCTTCCTTGGCGCCGCCGACGACGAAAACGCTGAAGATGATTCGGGTGAGGAGAAATAGGACGAAGCCTCGGACGTCGAAGGAGAAGAAGATGATGCTGAAGCCGAGGCTGGAGTTCCACCTGCTGGCGCCGAGTTACCTCCCCCTGCTGCTCCTTGATTAAAAACACTTTGCAGTTTATCAGATCCCCGGTATGTCGGGTGCGATTGTATTAAGCACATAAGATATATTTTTCTACTAAGTTTTTGTGCCGGATTATCTTGGGCGTAGTCCCCGAGTTTCATTTTCTTGTTCCTCCAATTTCTTGGCTCGGCTCGTGTCTACCTTGGTTCGGTTTTATGACTTACGAGTCCGAGTTTCAAAAATTAACTTAACAATATTTGAAAACTTTAGGATTAACTCAACAATAATTCATCATAGTAAATATAAAGTAAGCATAAGGTTAGTCCGAATAACTACAATCAGCTCGATTAAGTTCCTATCCTTAGACGTTTTTCGTGTGCTACGCAATTCCAAACTTGTTCTCTTGCCTGCCATGAAGCCAAATCTTGTTGGACAGCAGCAAGTCGAAGAGTTAGGTTTTTGGTGCTCACACACTACTAATCCGGGTTAGGTAGAAGCAACTTACGCCAGCCGACATATAATAATAAATATAGAAAACAAACAATAAATATCACTAAGGCAGTCCCCGAGTTACTGCTCGAGGTGCCAAGATTTCATTGATAAGCTCATTGCCGGCATACATACCGACATATGAGGGACTCGGATACTCACACTTCTTTGCTAAGTGTAGAAAGGACGAAGTAGAGCTACATTCCATGGATGCTTAGATTCCTCGCCCGACCTGTCCGCCTTGTTCCTCTCCTGTGGTTTTGCATCGATAAGATAATAAGAATCATTGTGCAATGCTTTGCTCATAATGAAAGGCCCTTCCCATGGGGGGATAACTTGTGCATGCTAGCAGTACGTTGTACTAACCGGAGTACCAGATCACCTTCCCGGAAAATTCGGGGGTTTACTTTCCGGCTATGATAGCGTCGAAGATTTTGCTGATATATGGCGGATCTGGACAATGCAAATTCTCTCGCTTCTTCCAGCAGATCAACATCATTTTGCCGGGCTTCTTGCACTTCGGCTTCTGTGTATTGGGTGACCCTAGGCGAATCATGCTCTATGTCGGCTGGTAATACAAGTTCTTCCCCATATACCAGAAAGAATGGCGTATATCATGTTGATCGATTCGGAGTTGTTCTTAAACTCCACAGTACCGCTGGTAGTTCTTCTATCCAGCACCCCGCTGATCTTTGCAGCGGCTCAATGAGCCAGGGTTTTATCCCGGATAATACTAATCCGTTGGATCTCTCCACTTGTCTGTTCGATGTGGGGTGGGCTACCGAGGCAACGTCCAACCGGATCTTCTTATCTCGGCAGAATCGCGCAAATGCTCCTTCAGCAAAATTTGTGCCATTATCTCTTATGATGCTGTGAGGATAGTCGTATCTCAAGTTGATATCTTTGAGGAATGTCACGGCCGTAGCTCCATCACATTTTCTTATTGGCTTCACTTCAATCCACTTTGTAAACTTATCAACCATGAGTAAGATGTGGGTCATGTTCCCCTTCGCAGGTTTGAACGGGCCAACCATGTCCAAACACCATACAGCAAATGGCCAGGTAATTGGTATGGTCTTGAGCTCTGACATTGGCATATGTGTCTTGGTAGCATACCTCTGACAACCATTGCATTTTGTTACCAAATCCTCTGCTTGTTCTAAGGCACTTGGCCAGTAGAATCCATGCCGGTAAGCTTTTGCCACCAATGCTCTGGATGAGGCATGATGCCCACATTCCCCTTGATGTATATCCCGGAGGATGTCGAATCCTTCTTCCAGGTCAACACATTGTTGGAGGACATTTGTGACACTTCTCTTGTATAGTTTGGCATTGATGATTGTGTACGCCTTTGCGCACCTCTGAATTTGCCTGGAAAGCACCTCTTCACTGGGCAAAGTTCCATCTTTCAGGAATTGAAATATGGGCAGTGCCCAAGCTGGTATAGCTCGCACCGGAAACACATCCTCATCTAATTCCATTTGCTCCACTGACATAACCTCGGACGGATCTTGCTGCGCAGTCCTCGGGTTCTGAGAAGCAGTCCCCGGGTTCCCTGAATTACTTCCCATGTCAATGTCCATGGGTACAGCTCCGGACTCCGGATCTTCTGGGACGTAGATTGAGTCGGTTTCTGGGGATGGCCTGATAGATGGTTTTCTAAGGTGTTCTAATGTTACACCCGGTGGAATTGCTTGTCGGGTTGATCCGAGCTTCGACAATACGTCGCCATCATCATTTTCCACGCGGGGTACATGGTGAAACTCACATCCCTCAAAGTACCCAGATATCTTCTGCATATGGAATCTGTACAATGCCATATTTGGATCAAGAGCGTCCCACTGCCCTGAGACTTGCTGAACTACCAAATCCAACTCGCCAAAGCATTGGATCCAACGTATTCCAATTTCTTTTGCCACTTTGAGCCCACGTACAAGTGCCTCATATTCAGCGACATTGTTTGACGCTGCGAAATGGATCTACAGCACATACTTCAGCTGGTCGTTCTTTGGCGAGGTAAGTACCACTCCGGCGCCTAACCCGGTTTTCGTTTTTGATCCGTCAAAGTGCATCCTCCAATAGTTCGGATCTGGTAAGGGTGGTTCGTATTGCATCTCGACCCAATCCACAAAAAAGTCGGCCACAGCCTGAGACTTGATCGCATCTCTTCTGTCGTACTGCGGAGCATAGGGGGCTAGCTCAATTGCCCATTTTGTGATTCGGCCGCTCGCATCTTTGTTACTCATTATCTCAGATATGGGGGCTTCACATATCACTTTAATTGGGTGTTCTTCAAAGTCGTTTTTTAGCTTCATTGTCGACATGTACACACCATATGCCATTTTCTGATAGTGTGGATAATTTTGCTTTGATGTGGATAATACCTCGCTTAGGTAATATACTGGCCTTTGCACTGACTTACTCTCCTCATCGCGCTCTACCACCACCACTGCACTTACAACTCGGTTGGTTGCGGCTATATAGAGCAACATTGGCTCTTTGGATAGTGGTGAGGCTAACACTGGTGCAGTGGCTAACATTTTATTTAGTTGGATAAAGGCTTCATTGGCCTGCGGCGTCCAAATGAACTTGTCTAACTTTTTCATGAGTTGATAGAGAGGAAGTGCCTTTTCTCCCAACCGACATACAAACCGACTTAAGGATGCCAGACAACCAGTGAAATTCTGGACATCGTTAAGGCACTTCGGCAGTTCCATTCGCTCTATGGCCCATATTTTAGTTGGGTTAACTTCGATACCTCGGCTAGAGACAAGAAATCTGAGTAATTTTCCAGCCGAGACACCGAAGGTACATTTTTCCGGGTTAAGCTTCATTCGGAACCTTCTCAGGTTTGCGAATGTTTGCCTGATATCCTCAAGGAGCGTTTTGCTTTCCTCGGTCTTTATACCTGCACATTTTGACCAATTTGGTTGTGTAGACATTTCTTCATGCATCTTTGGTACGTTGCCCCTGCATTACGTAAACCAAAAGGCATGGTGCGATAGCAATAAGCCCCATACGGGGTGATAAACGCAGTCTTTATTTGATCACTTGGGTTTAGAGGTATCTGGAGGAAACCAGAATATGCATCAATGAATGACAACAGTTCACACCCAGCAGTAAAATCTATGACCTGGTCTATCATTGGCAGTAGGAATGGATCTTTCGGACACGCCTTATTCAGGTTCGTGTAATCGATACACATGCGCCAAACCACTGCCACGTTCGGATCGTCCTTCTTCTCCACTAGTACCAGATTAGACAGCCAATCCGGGTAAAGTACTTCCATGATAAATCCAGCTACTAGCAGCCAAGCTATCTCATCTCCAATGACTTTTCTCCTATCTTCGGCGAAGCGGCAGAAAGGTTGCTTCACCGGCTTTGCTCCGGGTCTCACATTCAAAGAGTGTTCGGCCAGCTCCCTCGGAACACCTTGCAAGTCCTGTGTGGACCAAGCAAAGATATCCTGATTCTCACGGAGGAAGTTGACGAGCTCGCTTTCCTATTTATCATTTAACCCATCACCAATTGTTATGGTGTGCTCTGGGAATAGATCATCAACTGGCACTTTCTTGGTATCCTTCGTCGCTTGAAATGATACACTTCCATGCGAGTTACTCAGCGTCGGCATATACTGCTGCGTGGATTGAGTCAATGCCGCCACCTCCTGGATTTTTCTCTTTTCTTGCGCAATCATGAGTTACTCGGCTAGGTTAGACCCGGCTGACGCGCACTCAATGGAACGTCGGAAATCACCAGTTATGGTGATCACACCATTTGGCCCGGGCAGCTTCATCTTCAAGTAACTGATGTGAGTACTTGCCATGAATTTGTTCAGAGCTGGCCTGCCGAGTAAAGCGTGATATGCGCTCTCCAAATTGACAACCTCAAATTCTAAATTCTCAGTTCGGTAGTTATCTCTCGTGCCGAACAACATGTCAACCCGGACCTTGCCAATGGGTTCACAGGAAATGCCTGGAACAATGTCGTGGAAGGTTGTCCTTGTAGCTTGGAGCATGTTCTCCGAGATACCCAACTTGCGTATCGTGTCCAAGTACATGATATCGATGCTGCTGCCATTGTCAATCAACACCTTTGAGAACCTCACATTGATGTTTGGCCCCATGAACGTTGGATCCAACACTAGGGCATACGAACCAGGACTCAGCATAAGCTTGGGATGATCTTTGATGCTCCAGGTAATTTCCTGGTCCGACCAAGGCATATACCTCGTCACCGCTGGCATCACCGCATTGACCTCCATGTGTCGGCGCTGCAAGCTCTTTCTGTCTGTCTCTTTTGTAGTGAACACGTAGTAGCTCTGATGATGCTCTATGTATTCATTTCTCGCCTCATTTCCGGGATACCTCTGATCTGGCTGATGTTGGTTTTCCACCTGATGCACTGCATCCCTTCTCTCATGGTTTTCATACCTCGGCGGAGGGGGAGGCAACATTAACTGTTGCATGTTCGCTCCGGAGAGTAATTGCTGCGGGGGTAACTCCTTTCGAGGTTGATCGTTCCGAGGTGCCTGAGCATTCCCCGAACCACTTTGTTCTATCTTTCTCATCCACTCACACTGTCGAGTTGTGTGACCCGTCGGGTTACTCAGATTTGGCGTGTGAAATTTACACAGCTGATCCAGCATTGCCTCATAGGTATACCTCGGACGGTCCTTTTTTTCCGGCCACTGTTTCTTCTGCTCTGGCGTCCAAGTTTTCTTGCCATCATTTCTTGGGGTCCATTGCTGCCCTCCAGTTTTCTGACGTTGATTACTCCCTGCTCCGGGTTGATCTTGATTTACAGCAGCAACTTGTTGCGAACTGTATCAGTAATCCGGTCTGTCATCTCTTCTTTTACCCCGGTAATCATTCCTCTGGGATGATCCGGCTCCATCTCGCTGGTAGTACTCCTCGTTTGACTCACTTGACATTAGCCTAGGTTGAGTCGGATCACCCCAGGCATACGAATCAACGAACCGGATTTTCTCTTCCAGTGTAGTTGGCATGTCCCTTTGCAACCTTTGCCACATCATGCTTGCATATATGCACCCTTGTGCAAACCAAGCTATGGCTTGTGACTCAATCACGCCCTCACATGAATTTCGCACTGTGCACCACCGGGCTAAGAACTCCCGGTCTGTCTCATTCGGTTTCTGCTTGCACATTGCCAGGGTCTGTGGCCTATTCGGCCTCTGATACGTACTCGAGAAGTTACTGACAAACATCTCCTCAAAATCAATCTAACAGTTGATACTTCCAGGTGGCAAGTTGTTTAGCCACACCCTCGCTGGCCCCTCCAGCATTTGAGGTACGTATCTCACAGCCCATCTCAAGTTGCCTGTAGCAATTTTCACTGTTGTCGCGTAGTTGATCAACCAATCCTCCGGCTTGGTGCTACCATCATATGTTTTTGTGACTCTGGGTAACTGGAAGTTAGGCACCGGTGGCTCCTTCATGATCCGGGGCCCAAAACATGCAGGACCCGGAGGACCTTGACATTCAATTTGCTCCGACCTATAAAGTCGATCCAGTTTTAACCGGGCGTCGTCAGGCATTAAGTTCCTGCTTCCCAACCTTGACCTTATCACGTGATAGTCCGGCCTTGGGTATCCTACGTTTACCATTTCAGAATCACCATCATTGTATCTATCTTGCTCCTGTGGAGCTGCTCTCTGTTGGATACCTTGGCCGGCACTTCGCTCTTGCCGTGGTATATTCCGCTACTGCGGTTGCCCTACACCCGCTGAGTTACGCTGTCCGGCATTGCCATTTCCAGCCTTTCCCTGACCGGCATTGCCTTGGTCGCGGTTACCTCGGCCAGCTTCACCTCGGCTCACACTTCGTCGATCCGCATTCTCTGCACTTCTTTTCCTTTCCCTGCCCTTGCCGGGTCATATGGGACTATCTGCTTGTTTCTCCTCGCCGAGGTTACAACCTCCTCTCTTCTTGGTCCTCCATGAGGTGATGATGCAGCTCCAGCAGAGATCTCTGTGTTACCTACTACAGAATGAACAACTTTGGATGCCCCAGCTCTTCCCGGGTTAGCCCTGAGCAATTCTTCATTTTGTCTGTTCGCGATCCGAACTAACTCATTGACCCTATCTTGCTGTCTTTGCCGGGCCTCACCCGTCAAACCCTCTAACTCGGACCCAGCTACATCTGCTGCTCTGAGGTTCATTGCCGGGGTACTATACTTCGGCAGCCCCATGGATAAAACATTCTCTGATTCCTCAATCCTTGTATCACCCTCTTTGTTCATTTCACTAATGAGGTTTCTCCCCTTCACTTTTACAGCATCTACCTTATTTGCCTTTGCGTACTCACGCAGTGTCATGTTCAATGACTGCTGAACCGTGGCTATCTTTTTCGCACCCTCTAGTATTTTCTGCCTAGTCTCTTCTAACTCGGCCTGTGCCTAAGCCGGATCGCCTACTGCTGCTACGGGGCTTGCCAAGCTATCTATTGCCTATTGCAGCACATTCTCTAGCCTCTCTAGTGGAGGACCCCTACTTTTTCTTGGTGCCTTTGGTGTTACCTCCGGATCTGGTGTCGGATCCTTGCTCGCGCCAGCATCAAGCACAGTCATCATCACTTCGGCACGGTCAGGGGAGCGAGTGATACGCGCCCCACGAGCCGCGCTAAGGGGTGGCTCGCCAACCTCAACGACGTGCCGCGGATGAACGCACGACACATCGACAGCGACATAGATCTTGTGCGCGCCGAGCTTGTTGAAGAGGCCGTTGCACGGGAGAGGTCGCTTGCCAAAGCAGCCAGTGTTGTCGCTGACAAAGTCCAGCGCTCCAAAGCGTTGAACAAGCCCGGAGACGATGCGTTCGCCGGTGTCGATGAAGTTTCCCGCCGGGATCTTCACTCTAGCTAGCGCTGCTAGCCCCACGGTGGGCGCCAACTGTCATGGTGGTGTCACGGCAGATTCCATGGATAGGCTAAAGATGGGGACTAAATGCACTAGAGGAATCCAGGGAGGGATAGTGTGGTGATTCCACACACAGTTGCTTTGTATTCAATTGGTTTCCAAGGTTACAAATGCTCCTTGAGCTGTATTGGGAGAGGAGGAAGAAGGAACTCTCTTACTCTCACCACTAGCTCGCTCTTAGGAACCTAGAACTAAACAAGTAAAGACCAACCCTTTCTATAGAGGCCCTAGCCCTCCTTATATAGGAGTGCCTAGGTCTCCAATTAGGGCATACGTGGAGGCATATTCTAGGGAATATGCCTCTTCCCAAAATAGTAAGCTGACCGGGTCACTTTTGCCCAACGTTATCCCTGTAGAGGCTACGTGAGCCTCTGCGGCGCCCGCGTCATCCGACACAGGCATCGTCACCTTTGTCGGCCACGCCTCGGTGGTCCTGGCCTCTGTCCGCTTCGCTCACGCTCTGCATACAATGGTCAACTTTTGACCAGCGAGATACCTTCCTTCTCTTGCAAGCTTGATATAACTCGGATCGTGCCTAGTTGATCCGGTCACACCGGTACCTGCATACAAGTTACATAAATCCTACAGGCATACGACATGAGTCGGCCGGGGCTCAGTTAGGCGGGCATCCTCAGGTCCGGGTTACTCCGTGATTCGACCTGCCTTGAGGTGAGTCGGTCAGCACTTGCTTTGACCTTGCCGTACCTCGGCTAACTCGGCCATTATACCCCGGCGTGACCCTACCCGGGGGTATCCCCCCAACACCAGTCTAAGCCCTCGAGATATAGGGTCCGGAAGGAAAAGAAGTTCATCCCTCACAATCAGAACTGGACTCTACTCAACTCTCTGTGCATCCTAGAAGACTGAAGCTCAACTTCACCGACAGAGTAGCCATTTTCAAAGACAGAGTCCGTAAGATAGCACGCTTGAAACCAGTAGCGCTAACCTTGACTTAAAATCCCCTAACCCTACTCTCCTGAATCTCGGGACGAGATTCTTTCAAGGGGGAAAGGTCTGTAACATCCTAATTTCAGCAACCATGATTAGTTGTCCAGAATGCAAAAATCTGGGGAACAAAAACTTTTTCTGGTTCATTGGTGTAGTGTATGCTTGTTGTTTGTTTGTTCTTGTGCATGTGAGTGTATACCATATGGTACTCCTTACCTCACCATCAGTTGACAAAAGCTATTTAATAAAACTATCCTGGCTCATTTTACATATTCTCAAATGTTCTGGCATTTCAAAACCTGAGCCAAGAAGCCTTTGCAAACCAACTATTTTAGTAGCTTCTATTGATCAAACTATGGAGAGCTACATAACATAATCTCCTTATGTTTCCAAGACAGAACCTTCTACTATTCTTATCTCTAGATTTAACAAAACCTTGTTATGAAGCTTTTGAATTCTACCCTTGGTAGAGATACCAAGAGACCCTCATCTTATTCCAAACTACAACCTTTTCGAAATACCCAAACTCACCTCAAGCCAAGCTTGATGGTAACCCCCAGTAGTAGGTTTGCTTAGTTTATAAGATGAGTTGCCTTGATCTGCTGTCTGAGGAATTGCCTTGCTCTGCTATTTGACTTGATTGCTTAGAAGTAGTATGAGCTACTCTAGGAGCTCATCCACTAGGATCCAGATACTTTAAAATCACCAAACCCTAAGCAAGAATACAATCTGGATCTAATCTCTAGCCACGAGGTGATCATCTAAAACCGTTAACCACATCATTTATGCAGTGATCCATTCTAGAAGTTTCCAAGTCAATGAAGACCAATATCAAGCATGGATCCCTTCTACTCAATCTACACCTCAACTAGATCCACTTGATGATGCTTTGGTACCTTGCAACCCATCAAAATCATCACCACCCGCATTCTAGTCAAAAACCCTCAATCTGCCAAGTTTGGCTAAGTCTGGAAAACTATTTCCAGCATCACCTTTTTTATTGTCTCCCTTTCTCAACCCTTGTGCATTTTTGGTAATGCACTTGAACCATCTTGTTAACCATCCTAATTACTACCAAGGCCCACTCTTTCCCTTGGTTAGATCATCCTCCAACCCACTTGTTCTTGATGGTTTTGCAGGCAAGAAAATAACTTTTCCTGCAAATCTAGTCAACATGCCTACTTTGATAGAAGCTCACACTACCATCCAACCTTCTATGGACCAAATATTTACATGGTTGTGTTCTAATCATATAGGTATATCAACATCTAATTCACTTGTTCCAGGTGGATCTTTGTGCTTACTAAACCCACATGGTTTATAGGGCATCATGACTCCTCTGGTATGGCAGCCTTATTTTCAACAAAGTTTGCCATCATTCCCAGACCACCTCAAATGCAACCAATCCAAAGTCCTACTGACATGATAATCTATATGACTTGGTCTAACTATCCATCTATCCCTTGCATTAAGGTGAGCTCTGAGCTCCAAGATCTAACAAGGTTTTGGTAGTATAAAAATAACCTCACCCTAGATCCACAACTCCTTGTTTTCCATCTTATTCAAGTTGGATTTCCATTTCACAAGGTTGAAAATGCTTTCTTCACCTTGTATACATCACCTACCTTGATCATCAAGATTTCTCATAAATTACCCACAATTATTATGGCTCCAAATCTATTTAATTTCTTTATTAGACAAAATCTCAAAACCCACTTTCCCAATGGAAAGTTTGGTTTTTGTCAAAACACTTCCCCAAATTTTAGCTCATGTGTGTTCCATATATCCTACCCTATATTCCCATCCCAAAAATAAATATTTTTGAGAAGCTTTATTAATTCGTTTTGCCTATTTTCTTGAATGGCAGAAATGGAATAATTTTTTTAAATACTTTTATCTTCCAATAAATCTAGGAAAAATTCCACTAAATGTGTATTCACATTTGGGACCATCTAAAATCAAAAACCCACCTTGTCCAATGTAAAAATATCAAATGAACTCCAAAAATTCACTTCTACAGTTTCTGAATAAATGGATTTAAGTGGATTTCTAATCTTCTGAAAAATCCCATATGATTTGGCTAACATGTAGATCCAGTCCCTTGACAAAATAATCCTTATTTATTGGTTGGAATTTAATCTACTAAAGTATATGTTTGACACTAAATAAGTTCCTCAGGGAGCTACACATACCCATTTGGGATGAATCAAAGTTTCCCTAGAAGGTAATTGCCATACCAATAAATCAGCATAGGTCTCCTGCCAAGGTGAACATTAGTTTCTCTATAGTAAAAATAACAAAATCTATTAGTTTCTGCCTTTAGAAAATTTCCTAGACCAAACCTTCAGCTCAATTGACCCAATTATAACTCTCATAGATGAGCTACATCCATATATACCCAACCCCTAGGAGATCACTAATTTTGGAGCTTCTGTAGATTTGTAGTGAATTAAACACTTCTGCATGTGATTTTATCACTAGATAAATCACTACAGTAGCTCTGCAACTCCAAAAAGGTTGATTTAAATTTATACAGAAATTTATTCTAAGAACCTACCATGTGACATTGGAATCAACTAAAAAGCCTCTTTAGATTTAATCTGCTGAAAAAGACAAAATAGCTCCAGAATGGCCTTTGGGAATTTCCCGAGGGCATTATGGTAATTATTTTGACTTGATTTCAACTCTCGGTGAATAAGTACATCAATCCCTACCTAACCATGCAAGGAAATAATTTTTCGAGCTCCATAACTTCTCTGGTGAATTATTTCCTAAAACTAGAGTTTTTATCACTAAAATATTCATCAGAAATTAAAGAAAAGGGATAAATTAGTGAAACCACTTTTGTTGGTTTCATTTTATCAACTGCTATCTGTTGGTACCATTTTTACACAATGGTATCATACAGAATATGTCCTTGGTCCAAAACCCCCTCTTAGGTAGTTCCTCGGCTATAAATCCTAAGGGATTTTCTTCCATATTTCCAAGACAAGGCCAATCTCATTAATCCATTCTTTCTGAGACCTACTGAATTGTAAACTTGTATTGTTCAATTGCTTGTTTGCTGTATGGTATTGGTGGTTGTATGCCTTGTATTGATTGGGCCCTTTTTGTTTGTTTGCGTGTGTTCCATATCGACGATAGTTGCGCTTGTATTGACGTCGAGAAGAAGAGGTCTTATTATTATTGGTATTCTTGGTTATCTAAAGAAGAAGTCCAGGGACAATTATGCCTTATTGCTGATCTCAGGCAAGCCACATTCTTGCTCATAAGCCTTGTCCTACTGTTTTACTTATGCATGATTATCTACTGTTTATTAAAACTGCATCGTTTTACCGGGAGAAGGAACGAAGAGTCTACGGCCTCCACGCGTTACTATGAGTCCCTCATTGAAAGCGCCCACTGTGTAAAGTGTAAAATGGGCTCCGGTTTGTCCTCGATACCCGACATCCCGGTTTTGAGGGGAATAACACTCATAGGGTAGGCACTTATATTGGAGTAGGCATCCGGAGAGTCTTGATCGGTTACTCGACCCACAATCGGTGAAGATCAGGGTAGTATACCCGGATGGTGTGGGTAAAGTGTATAACCTCTGCAGAGTGTAAATCTATTCGAATAGCCGTCTCCGCGGTCATGGACGGTTGGGAAGGTTGCTGTAGAGCGGTGCTGGTTTTGTTTTCAAAAAGAATTTCGGAAAAGAAATGGCTTTGGAAACGTTTTGACCATGGGATGGTCGGAAAGGATCCCTGTTATAACCATGGGATGGTCAGAAATGGATAGAAGGAGTTTGGTCATGGGATGACCGTAAAGGAGGAACAAATGGGTGACCCAGTCCTAGTGTTCTCTAAAACTTTTCAAAAAGGTTTCCAAAATATTTTACAAAAGTTTTCAACAAAGATATGTACATGATATATCTACAAGAGAAACTAATTGAGAAAAGAACCTCTCTTGGAGCCCTCCTACTACCACAACCATATTGCATATCCTCTTGTTATTATTATTCTCTTAAGGTGGTTTGCGAGTACATTCAAAGTACTCAGGCATTGTCCCTGGCTATTAACTTGGTCAGATATCAAGAAGAAGGTGAAGTGGACGACTATGCGAGCTAGGGTCCTCCTAGTCAGTTGCCTGTAGGTTAAGGCATGGATCGGACTCTACGCGTGATGAAGTTCCGTTGATGATTATTGATGTAGCCATAACGGCATTTATATAAGTCTTGTAATTCGGTATATCTCGGATGTTGTAATGATACTTGTCGGTTATGTTCTACGGCTCACTGATCATGGGAACGTGGTGTATGCATAACAGGGATTTCTCGGATGAATAATCCGGAGGACCCCACAGATGAAGTCATTGAAGGGATCTCTGGTCTTGAGTACTTCCTCTGTTTTAAAATATAAAATATTTTAGCTTTTAAAAACAAATGTATCAAGACATCTTTTAGTGTTTAGGTTCGGAGTGAATCACACAAACTAAAAGGTGTCTAGATACATTCGTTCCATAAAAGCTAAAACATCTGATAATAGAGGGAGTACCTTCCAACCGCGGACCGGATCATTGCCTGCGTTAGGTGCCTAGATGCCGCCTAAGGCCTTTTTTACTTCTCTCGTATTCGCTAGTGTATTCGTAGGGATCGGAGGGGATTATTCCAAATCCCGCAAAATCCCCGTAGTCCGCTTAACACGCAGGGTTTGGCTGGCATAATCTTGGGATATCTCCACAATTATTTCTTGTTTATGTCTAGATTAAAAACTCTCCTCCATGATAGAGTATTTTTGGGGAAGAGTATTTTAGAAATTGGAGAGTACTGAGTGAACACCGAATCTCCGTATATTCTCAAAACTCTAGAGAGTAAAAATACTGAGAGAAGTAAATAAGATCTAAAGGTGCTAGATAGGAATACGTTCCAAAATTTCCATAATGCAACATTAGAGCAAGTTTAATAGCGTAGTCGGTTGTTGGTATAAGATGTTGCCACATCATCTATAGTCAGTCATATAGTTAACACGTACAATAGTTGGACAAAAGGATGTACTACTTTATTCAAGTGTGGTCCACATTTAACTCTCACAAAGCACCTAGGAGCACGTGCTAGAGCTGGGTCTTAACTTACAGCCGGCTCCTCTTCTCTCTCATCTTCTCTCTCTTCCAACTCAGCACAAATACTATATTTTAGTTCTTATAGCCAGTTGACATGACTCTATTGTACTTGCTCTTACGGGGTTAACTGATTAAATTGCTCAAGCATTAAAGCTTCTTGCTCACATGTTTATTGTACATCATTGGTTTGAGAGTGCTGCGCTGACCACGTTTGTCACGCGGTGTAAGCTTCTGGCTCACATGTGTGGGCGTATTCTCATATCCCACTACCAGAGTGTCCTTTGGTTTGCGACAAAGTCTGCCTAAGAATGCATGCTGGCAAAGTGAAAGTGTGGCATTTTAAGTTCTAGAACTAAACGTATCCTACTCCATAAACTACTCATTTGTTCCTTTTTCTTTTAACGCTATACTCATTTGTTCCTTAGCATGCGTCTTTCTTTTGTTCTTTGCAGTGTGGTCTAAGTCGCTGACTGTGTCATTAATTTCAAGGGTTTGCTAGGCGCGAACAATCCAACAAAGAAGGAAAAGACCAAGAGGCCCAAGTATAACGCGCAGTGGCACAGGCGTCATGGGCGCAACTCCCCGCCGTCACAAGGACAGCACACACACCCTAGCTACCACCTATCCACCTACCCCAGGCAGTCACGGAAAAGCCTTGCCGTCCTCCACAGGTCCGCCTCCGCGGAAATCTTGCGGATGACCTCTACAGGGGATGGCCAGGCTCCCTCGAAGACAATATTGTTCCTGAGGCGCCAGAGCATCCAACAGACGAGAGAGATCCCAGTCCAGAGGTCACGCTCCCGACCTTTGCCGCCACGCCTGCCCTGAAGCCAATCTACCAGTTTGGAGTCGTGGTCCGGGAGCCAATGGTCTTTGTTCCACCAGCTCAGGCAAGTTTCCCAAACCTCACGTGCGAGGACACACCCCATTAGCAGGTGATCAATGGTCTCTCCACTTTGATCACAAAAGGGACATGCTGCCGGGTGTTTGAGGCCCCATCGACTTAGCCTGTCAGCTGTCCAACATCTGTTCTTGATGGCAAGCCAGAGCGCGATCTTACAGCTAGCAGGAGCGCGGGAGCGCCAGATCTGTAGAGCTCCAGCCACCGAGGTTCGTACCGCAAAAAGGGCTTGATAACAAGAACGGGCAGTGTAGCAGTTGCTTGAGTCTCAGTTCCACTTGAAGACATCTTGTGCTCCCTCTGTTAGGGTGACCACCTCTAGCCGATCAGCAACTTCGAGGAGCTCTCTAATGGCTGCAGCGCCTAGATCAGGGGGCACATCATGCAGCCATCCTCCTTCCAGCCCCTTGCGAACTCGGCGTGTAGATATCGCGCACGCTGGGATTGCCGCAAAAAGGTTTGGCGCTATATCTCGGATCCGCCCACACTGCATCCACCTATCTGTCCAGAAGAAAGTGGTAGCTCTGTCCCCCAGCACCGAGAAAGTTGCCGCCTCGAAGAGTTGCCTCGTTAGCTTCGGAACCCGGATGTCGAGGTCCTGCCATGGCTTGTCCACCTCAGTCCGTTTCAGCCACAGCCATCTGGCCCTTAGTGCAATGTTCATAAGGTGCAGGATAGGGATGCCGAGTCCCCCCATCTCCTTGGGCATACACACCCTATCCCATGCCACTAGGCAGTGCCCACCATGCACATCTTTCCTTCCTTTCCATAAGAAACCACAGATGATCTTCTCGATGGTGGTGATGATCTCAATAGGAAGGTCGAGGGACATCATGGCATAGATCGGTATGGCTGACAGGGTCATCCTCACCAGCTCGAGACGCCCTCCCCTGTTGAGCAAGATTGCTTTCCACGGCGGTAGCTTGGCGGCCACCAGATCGACAAGGTATTAGAGCTGCACCGCTGAGGGTTTCCGTAGGCAAAGTGGAAGCCCTAGGTAACGAAGGGGGAACAATGGGATGGGGCAGCGGAGCTCCTGGGTCACCAGATCCCTGTCCACATCAGAGCACCTGATCAGGTTGGCCGAGCACTTGTCAAAGTTAGTCCACAGGCCAGATGCCCCCCGAAGTCCTCGATGATCCTGGAGATCACCTGGAAGTCCACCACTGAGGGTCATAGGAAGGTGACCACATCGTCCGCATAGATCGAAGTGCGGTGTCGGAGACCTGTCGTCGCAAGTCGGGTGAGGAGCCCTTGGTCTTTGGCTTTGACTATCATTAGGTGGAAGACCTCCATCATCAGGACGAAAAGCTGTGGGGATAGCGGGTCTCCTTGCCGTAATCCACGCCTGTTGGCTATCTTTGCCCCTAGGCATCCGTTCATCAAGATTCTCGTGGAGGCTGTGGAAAGGAGTGCAGAGATGCATGTGAGGATACGATTACCGAAGCCCAATTTCCTGAGGACTTCCAGCAGGAAGGCCCAATCCACTGTGTCAAAAGCTTTGGTGATGTCCAACTTGAGGAGTACGGCTGAGGTTTTGTTGGTGTGAAGCTTGTGGGTTGTTCCTTGGACCATCATAAAGTTGTCATGCAGGCAACATCCACGCACGAATGAACTCTGGTGAACCCCTACCATCTGTGGTAGGATCGGTGCCACGCGGCTCGCAATCACCTTGGCCGCCCATTTGCCGATCCCATGGATTAGGCTGATTGGCCGAAAGTCCTTCACCTCCTCCGCACCTGGCTTCTTGGGCAACAACGTGACCAACGCACTATTCACTGCCCCAAATCCACGACAGTCTAGCCTAGAGAGTGAGTGAAAGGCGTCCATAACGTCATCCTTGATGATACCCCAGCAAGAGACAAAGAATCGGTTAGAAAAACCATCCGGCCTGGGGCATTTGTCTAGCGGCATGCTTCTGATGGTGGCCAGGACTTCCTCCTCAGTAAAGACCCCGTCAATGTGCTGGAGGTCTGTCGATTGCAGGCCTAGGAAGTCCAGGTCAAGAGAGAAGGAGTGATCCTCAGCCACCCCTAGACGTTTCTCGAAGAAGGAGTCCACGACTTCAGCCTTGTCTGCATGCTCCGAAACACGGACATTTTCCACAAGAAGATGATTAATGAAGTTCTTCCGTCTGCGATGGCTGGCATGTGTATGGAAAAAGCGCGTGCATGCATCACCCTCTCGCAGCCATAGGGGCCTCGATCGCTGTCGTGCAAGGGTTCTCTCTAGGGAGGCCAGCCCTAGGAGCTTCTTCTTGAGAAGGCATCTCAGTCCACACTCTTCAGGGGAGAGCTGTCTACTCTCCATGGCAGAGTCAAAACGAAGGATTAGCTCAGTGGCCAAAAGTATCTGCAACTTGACGCTCCCGATGAATTTGGAGCTCCAACGAGAGAGCTCTTTAGCCGCGACCCGAAGCTTTGCATCCAGCCTTTTGAAGGGGTTGGGCTCCCTCTATTGCGTCGTCCACGCTCCCTGCACCACTTCCATGAAGCCATCAACTTTGGGCCAGAAGGACTGGAACTGGAATCTACGCCCTCGTTGCAGGTCCGGGGCTAGACTCAGCAACAGAGGACAGTGATATGAAGGTCCAGAAGATAGGGCCGAGAGGAACGCATCAGGGTAACGCGCTTTCCAGTCCACCGTTGTGAATACCCTGTCAAGCTTCTTAAGCGTGGGACGTGCCCGCTCATTGGTCCAAGTGTATCTACGACCATTGAGGTAAAGCTCCTTGAGCTCGAGCACCGAAAGAGTCCGCCTGAACTTGGCCATCATGCGGCGATGCAGGACTCCCTGGTTTTTATCCTCCGGATCCAAGATGAGATTGAAATCACCCGCCACCATCCATGGCCCAGCATGCAAATCCCGAATATCCTGTTAACTCCTGGAGTAAAACACGCTTGTCTTCGTCACTCTGGGGCCATACACTCCTGCCCGACCTCTATTTTAAGACGGATGGACTATTATATACATTTAAATTTATAAAAAATTAACATCTATTTTAAGACAGAAAAAATACTAGTTAGGTAGAAATAGAATTGCTCCTTCCTTCGGTCAAATATGGGAATCAGTACAATTCTGCGACATTTTTTTGGGACGCTGGGAATAGAGAAAGATCACGCGACATGCATTGTCACCGTACAAGACACGTCCCATATGTGTCGTGCAGCGGCCGGAGACCAAGAACACGGTCTCCGTCTCACCGTCTCACGTGGAAGGAGGGAGGGGACATCGCCTTCCAGATGCTACAGTGTTTGTGTACATTACTCACTACAGTAGAAAACTCGCTTTTGCGGTAGCGCTACAGAATTTACTGCCACACCGGTTGCTGCGTCGTTTTGTTGTATTCATGGGCGGAGCCAGCAGGGGGGTCGAGCCTCTCCCCACGATAGAATATGTGTTACTCCCTCGTTTCAAAATATAAGATGTTTTATCTTTTTGAATAGAGTGTATCTAGACCCTTTTTAGTGTATAGATTTATCTAGATTTAAAATGAACCTACATACTAAAACGAGTCTAGATACACTCATTTTATAAAGCTAAAAGATCTTATATTTTAAAACGGTGGGAGTAGGATTTAATTTAACTGGAACGCGTTACACTCTAAACCTGGTTCTGTATGTGAGTTGTAACGTATCGGTAACCTTCTTGATATACTTCCTGTGTTTCAAAATATAAGATATTTTAGCTTTGTGAAATGAGTGTATCTAGATCATTTTTAGTATATAGGTTCACTTCAAACCTATGTGAATCTACAAACCAAAAGGGATATAGATACACTCATTCATAAAACTAAAATATCTTATATTTTGAAACACAGGGAGTATAAAGAGCCACAACTGTGAGTATTAGTTGTACACCTTCCCCCAAATTATTAATCTCTCAGTTCTCTAATGTAAAATCTTTTACTCGCTCCGATACAAATTAGTTGATTTAGATTTGTCTAGATTCGAATATATCTATACTTGTTTTAGGGCTAGATATATCTGAATCTAGACAAAACCAAGTCAACTAATTTGGATCAGAGGGAGTAGATATTTTAAACTAGATTAGATTTAGACTAAAATAAATGAATCTAAACAATAAAATATGTCTAGGTACATGCATTTTCAAAAAATTATAAGGTCTTATATTAGTGAACGGAGGGAATATTATTGTCTTGCACATCGTGTGCCTCATGCTACTCGTGTCGACCTGACCGGAACGGTCAAAGTTGGGCAAAAAGAGGAACACTGCTATCATGAGTGGCCGAGAGACGGGAACTGAAAACAGTCCCTCAATCCGTTTAATTCTTCTCCTGCCCCCTCCACGCCATCACAGTCCACCGCCGCATTGTGCCTTCTCTCTCGCCACCACGCCCCTGTCCCGTTCAGCCAGTTCTCATTCTTCCGCCGGCCTGTAGTCGTCTGCCTATGGCCTGCTTGCACCGATGCCGAGCGGTGCCACCGTCGCGCACCGTCGTCTCTCGCCGAAAACCAAGTGCTAGGAGTCCATGTTAAGTTTCCAAGTCATTTTTATGTCATTTCATGTTTATTCTTTATCAGTTGGGAAAACTGAATCGTTTTGGACTATTTGTTCTGTCGTATAAACTTTCTTTTGTGCATAATTTTTTTAAACCTTATAACTTCGACCCCCCTCATCTCAATTTTTGTTTGCATTGGTAGCTTCACAAAGATAAAAAAAATTAGTATATGGACATCAGGACAGGCATCAGTATAGTAAACCTTGCCCTGAAACTCCAAAATTTATCAGCTTTTGCTATTTTTATCACAGAGTCTAGCATTGTGGTTGTGCATGCTTGCAGGATATATCTGACTACATCCAGAATACTTTTCAATTTCTTTTAAAACTTATAGTATGTTTCATGCAAATTTTAAAATAAAGGGAGGATATATATATGGAACATGGGAGCCAAAGGGAGTTTTCGTATCAACATATTTCATGGCAACTTTTGTTTCGCTTCTTTTATAACCACACATGCAAAACTTTTATGGTTTCTAAAGATTTATTTGCCAAGCTATGCACTGAGGCAATCTCATTTTTTAGTTACTGTAGCTAACGATATGTCGGGGAAACATGTCCTTGTATGTAAACATTTTGGTCGCCATGTTTTAATTAACCGACCGTATGGAAAAACTTTGTAAGATTTTGTTGTTGAACATGTATTGGAAAACTTTGTTGTTTGTTTCTACACAATCTCTTAATTATATTGGAAAATACCGATAGAAGTAAGCAAAACCTGGTAGGTGTTTCTAAACAACCTGAAAACTGCATCCGAATACTTGGTATTTCTATTTTTTAAACCTAGTAGGTAGCTCTATTTTTTGAACATGGTAACTTAGGTTTTTTGGAAAATCTAGTAAACACATTCACAACTCTTTGCCACTTGGTAACCTTTTCTAAATAATCTAGTGCTCGTCTGAAAATTCTGGAAAGTGCAAGCACACTTGCCTTAGCGCGTGTTGACCAGGGAAGCGCCTCAAATTTTTTCTAAGAACGTGGTAGCTGCTTTCAGCAAATCGGACATTGTAAAACCCGGTAAGTCTAACCAATATGGTAGGTGCTTATGAGCAACTGGTTCAAAATTGTTAGCTTTTTCTAAATAACATGGTAGATTCTTTCAACAAGCCGTCAATTGTGTCAAAGTATTTTAAAGTATTCTACTTGCAATACCACAGTTTCTAAAAATATTGTGGTATAAATACTTTGAGATGTTTGGATGTAAAGAATAATTTAGACTAAGCTGACAAGGCCTATTGGCTTCAGCCAAACTGACAGGGCCTAGTCGGTTTTGCCAAAGCCGGTTAGTGGATGTTCCTACTGCGGGGCCAAGTTGCGAGGCAGTGCTACTTCTGTAATTTCTCAAAATTGAGTATTATTTTAAAATTTATTTTGGAAACATGTATTATATAAAAAAAATTCCACAGTTTTGTCATTTTTGTGTAGCTCAGAATACAAAGTATTTGAACTTGATATTTTTCATGTTTGTGGGGGGGGGGGGGGGGGGGGAATCATTGGCTATATCCTGATATTCTTTTCAATTTTTCTCAACTCAAAAATATGATTTCCGTTTTCTTTAAGTAGCAGGAGTAGCCAAAAACTTCACTTGGAACAAAAGTCATATGTATGGAACAGACGGGAATGCATGGATGAACCGTTGAAGGCATCTCTAATTTTGGACTCACATGCATGCACATTCAAGTCGTGCGTAATAGTACCTGCCGACCCAGATTCTTGTCAAGCAAAATTCAGAGGAATGGCGGCTGCGGGGTGGCGGGTTGCACCGAGAAAGCCGATTATTGGATGAACTTTCGTCCGGCGACCGCCGACTGCCGATTGGAGTAGTACTAGTAGTTTGCTTTCAGTTAATTAGTGGAGTGGAAGTAAAATTCATCTCGCAAGGCAGGAGTCCAAGGAGAGGGACAAGTAGAGGTCGACATGGTCGGATGGTGTAGCGCGCACACGACACGACCCGATACTGCACTCGTATGTCGTATCATTGCACGCTAAGCGGACGCGTCGATTGCTGTGTGGCGCAAGCGGGCTCAACAAATCGCAGCTACCTGCTGTGAGTCGTCGGGGATTTGGTGGTTGTGGCACGCCAGACAGACGACAGGGCAGACAGAGTGGGGGTGTACGCTAGGCAAGGAAGAGAAGTCAACCGGGACAGCAAGTGTGGCCTGAGTGAGACACATTCATTCCTTGCTGGGCTCGCCCAAGGCTTCCTACCACATGTACCACTAAATCGCACGGCCCATGTGAGCCATCTTTGTCCCTCACCATCCCTCAAAAGAAAAAGAAAAAAAGGTTAGTCATCTTCTTGTACGTACTAGCTGCATGGGCCAACTCTGGTGTGGCTTGTTGGTCTGCATTTTTCTTCCGATCCAAATAACCATGCATGCATCTGCCGATGCTTTTCTGGTTGGATAGCAGACAAGAATTACCCATTCAGCAGAAACTCTCTTTGAATTGAGTTAGCTGTTCGCAGCCTGATGGCTCATGCTATTCCAAAGGCATCTTCGCGAGATTGCGCTGGATTCTTTCTCTTCTTCTTCTCTCTTTTTTACGGCGACTATACTAGACTACTAAGTTTACCTTGCCTCAGGTCCTATACCCTAGTACCCTACCCAGCCGCAGGCAGACGTAAGGTTGTATCAGAGGAACACGATGAACATATGCGCGCGGTGGGAGGCGAAAAGAAAGAGTATACATATTCGGTTAACACAATAGAATCACCCGTGGTTGGATGGTTAGAAGGGTGGTTGTACCCCCAGCCCATCAGAGTTCAAACCCCCGGTTTGACACTGTGTGTTGCATAAAAAGGCGGAATATTCTTTCAGTGGGAGGCGACGTTTCCGTCGACAGCGAGACACCCGTGGTGACTTCGTCAATCTTAAGACCTGATCCGCTGGCTCAGTCTTTCGGAGGTGCTCATAGGGGTAAGGTGTGCGTGTGTGCGTTCATATGGTGGGTGCATGTACGTGTTGTGAGCGTCTATGATTGTACTGTGTTTCTCAAAAAAAAAGAATCACACGGTAGAGACTGATACGGTAGCGGTAGAATTCCACTCGAGAGATCGGCAAGCCCCTGATATAATAATCTCAAGGAATGAGATAGTTGCTCAAAGTAGAATCTTGGAAGGGAGAGACTAAGTAGCTACCAATTTTTTTGCTACAGAGATCATGTGTTTGAAGAGGCCTTGTACAAGAAATCTTAGAAGGAGGTCTTCAAATGCCAATTGGGAGTACACAATTCTATTCTCAATCTTGTCTAACCCTAGATAGTGGGGGAAATTCGGTTGTAAGTACGTCAAAACCGACTCCTAAACCGGACCATGTGTCTTACGGGGCTGTAGTCTTGACGTCAATTGAATGCGTACGACATGGGACTGAGGGAATAGTAAAGATATGTGTTCCCTAATTGCAAATTTGTCGTGTGAGAAAAAAGAAAACTCCCCAACCTCTCGCGACCCGAGCCGCCCCCCTCGACGGCCGGACCGCGCTTCTTCCCCCTTCTCCCCCGCCATCATCGACGTGTAGCGCCGGTGGCGGTGGACCTCCTGGCTCTCCTCTCTCGGCTATGCACGGGGGGGAGGTACAGCTCGGCGGTGCGCATCCTGGCACAACGGCGGGGATCTCTTCATCTGCTGGGTGGCTACAAGTCGTGGTGGTACTACCGGTCGGCAATAGGGTAGAAACGCTCGCGGGTAGGTGGCGGCAAGGCCTGTTCGGCCTAGATCTGGGCCCCTTCGGGCTCATCTAGGACGGGCGGACCGACAGGGTATCTCGGGGTGCTGACACCTCCCGGAGGTGGAGTTGGTGAGCCGATGGTCCAGAGCAGTGCTCGCGCCTTGTCGGCCTGCTGCAGCATGGCAGCGGAGACTTTACAATCCTGATATGGAGCCGGTCGGGGCTCTTGGGAGCCCAGTGTGCCCATGTTGTCATGTCCGGTTGACTACCGCGATAGCGCTAGAGGCAGTTCCCTCCCGCTCGGATATGGTACTGCCACCAGGGCGGATCCACATGTGCCCTTGGGGATGCACAGGACACAAGGTAAAAACAAAATCCTTTGTAAAATAGCAAAATTTCACCATCTATGCACCCTGATCACTGGTTCTCTAGCTCCGTCAATGACTGCCACCCCTGACTCTTGTTATCCTCTCCGCATCCATCCTCTAGGCCTCGCGGTGACCATAGTGAGATGACAAGGGTGGTATCAAGAGCCGTGGTGGCATATGCTGGTGGGCCGCAATTTGGAGAGAGTGCTAGGAAGTGTCTAGGGTAGTAGTGATTTTTGGAGATGACAAGGATGGCATCAAGACATGGGTGACCCCATGTTAGTGGGCTGCAAATCGGGTAGAGTGCTAGAAAGTGTCTAGGGTAATAGTTATTTTTGGAAGGTTGGGAGAAATCCCATTGGCTCGTCTAGTACCGACACGGTGACGGCTACCTCGGGTACCCTTTCCTCTAGGGGCGGGGCTCCCGTACAACAGTTGGGTGCAGCTGACCCCAATGGATTCCACGTAAAGATGAGGAAGCCCACAGATATTTTCGTATCTGACCCCAGCCCACATGGGACATACTTCTTGGGCCTGAGAAACTGGGAATTACAATTCAAGAATAATGGTCACGACCTATGCTCAGGCCTGCTGATTGGGGCGTATGAAGCTGAGGCATATATGGTCGTTTGCCTCAACTACGTCATGGCTCAGGCCCTTGCTGCCTGCAGTTCCCAAATCCTCTGACCCTAGAACGACCATGATTCTCCTCTCTTTTCGCAGCTCTCATTATCTCGCCAAAGATCAATCAAGCGGCGGTCATCTGGTCCAGTACTCAGAGATCTGGCGCACTGTAGTTGGAAGACGGCTGGTAGATATCGGCGGCAAGTCGCACGACAGCGAGCCAACATGGCATCGTCAATAGCAGATTGAAATCATAGGAACAGGCATCCTGTTCAGGTAATGGATAATTCAAAAATCAATTTGAAAGTACAATCTCTTCTATAGCCAATTGTTTCTCTAGTTCCCACTCTAGGCTCTACTAATCAACTCATTGCGTAAGCTTACGTGTAAAATTATATTAATTTTTTCCTGATTTTTCTAGGTCACAGAATCAATTTGTTTAGGAACCTCTAGGCTAGGCTCTACTAATCAACTCATTCGTAAGCTTACGTGTAAAATTATATTAATTTTTTCCCGATTTTTCTAGGTCAGAGATCAATTTGTGTTTAGGAACCTCTAGGCTTGGCCTGCAATTGAACAAGTTTTTTTTGCATGTACAGTTGGACAAGATAATACATCAAGTTACGCTAGTCTACCAAGAGAGATAACTACCTTTCTTCTTGGTTTAATCAACCGTCATAAATCAGTGGAGGCACGCTTTTCAGTAATAATATAGTCAAGAATGTGTTGCAGAGCAAATGGGACGAGCAATTCGTTAGTGATTGTCTAATTTACTTTGCGGAGGAAGATATGTCTTCTCTTATTCCTAAGGTACGTCTTGCCTTCTATCGTCATACATTATCAATGCTTACATTGTCTTTTAACATTGTATTATGTTATGGTATATGGTGTGGCCTAATACTGCATTATGTTTATTATCAATGCTTACATTGCCTTTTAACATTGTATTATGTTATGGTATATGGTGTGGCCTAATAGTGCATTATGTTTACTTGATGACGCATAGCTTTAGAGTAGCCGACCCCATCAACATTTTTTTCTAGATTCGCCCTGCTTTCCCCTTGATACTCAGTGTATGGGAGGAAATCCTAGGACTTCCCGGCAAACGCCTCCTATGACTTCCCGGCGCGGGCGCTTGCGGTTCTAAATTCGCCCTGCTTTCCCCTCGATACTCAGGGTGTGTTTGGTAGCCCGGGGCTACCAAGAAAATCTCAATTCACCCCACTTTTTCTCTCATTTTGTTGTTTGGTAGATCGGGTCGGCTCCCCTCAGCTATGCCTAGCTCATACGAAAATAGCCCCTCAGCCCTGTCCGGTCGCGAATCTCGAATCGAGCTTCACAACTCGGCAGTATCGGGTCCGTCCCACGCGTCGCTCTAGCCCGACAGGGGTCTCTGCCCCGCACCCTCCCCGCACCCGTCCCCGCACGTTCCTCTCCCCCTCTCTGACCCCATCCCCGCATGTTATTCTCTCCCTCGCGTCCATGTCCGGCGCCCCTGCCAAGCTCTGTCCCCGTCGCCTCTCCCTACACCGGTGCGTTGAGTCGAAGATCGCGGCGACGACGACCTCCTTGAGGCGGCGGTGCGTCGAGCGCGACCTCCTGGAGGCGGCGGCTCATGGTATAGGCTCATGGCGACGACGGCAGGGCGTGGCGGCGGCTCCTCGTGCCGGTAGCGCCGCTGCGACCTCCTGGCGGCTTCCTCGAGCGCGAGCTCCTGACGCGACGTCCTGGCGCCGGTGCGTCGAGCGCGGCCTCCTGGCGCGACCTCCTAGCAGCGACGGCTCCTCGCGTCGGCAGCGCCGTCGCGACATAGTAGGGACCCGATTGCTTTTATGTTTTCTAGTGTAAGGACCCGGTTGCTTTTTGCTTTTCTGTGAAAGGGTCTGTGTGTAAAAAGTTGGACAATAACATCTCTGATCTCATACGAGCCACCAAACAACATCTGTGTCCAGCTTGTTTCAGTAAACCTGGGCTACCAAACACACAAGAAAATTTGAGTTGAGCTTGTCTAGACCCAACTTGTATGAGTGGATTCTGGGTAGTCCGGGCTACCAAACACACCCTCAGGATATGGGAGGAAATCCAAGGACTTCGCCTCCGACTTCCCGGCGCGGGCGCTTGCGGGTTATCCTTGTTGATCCACCTGTGTTTACAATTCGGTATGGCAGGTATGGCACGGCACTTCTGGGTTATCCTTATCAATCCGCCGGTATTGGCCTTATATTCTCTTGTTTGCCCCGGTTCTCGTTATTGTACCGTGTGGTAATATAGCGAGCGAAAGCCAAAGCCTGTTTCGAGAAATTGTCGAATTGCCGCAGGAAGTACATCGGAGAGATTATTACTTCTGACTCTAATTGAATCAAAATTCTCAAAATATATCTAATATTAAATTATATCTAGATATAATCAAATCTAAATTAAATTATGTCTAGATACAATCAAATCTAAGTTAACTAATTTTAGGTGGAGGGAGTACTGTAAAATCGCACTAGTCTACGAGTCGGCATATACTCCCTCCGTTTAGAATTATAAGATGTCCTCTGTTTAGAATTATAAGATATTTTAGGTTTCTGAATCGAATGTATCAGTCTAAAACGTTATCACACAGTATTTATTTTCAGCAGTCATCTCTGATAGAAACTCAGATGCATTCATGGTCCACAGCAGAACGCGCATTTTCAGCAGTCATCTCTGATAGAAACTCAGATGCATTCATGGTCCACACCAGAACGCGCGACCGAAGAGTTGAACTCGGAACAAAAACAGCGTATCTTTCAACTCTTCTACCGCCGTTTATTTATCCTAACCACCAGGGAGTACCCGTCTACTTCCCATCGCGTGGCGGCGGTGGTGGCGCCGCCGCATCCTGGCGCTTCTGGACATCGCGGCCGACGGCGGGGTCGCCGTGCCCGACGGCCACCTTGGCGACCTCCGTGGCCGGCGTGCCAGGCCTCGCCTTCTGGTAAAGCACCAGGTAGCCGATGACGCCGACGATGCCGAACCCCATCAGCGCCATGGTCCCGGGCCCGTACGGCAGGCGGCCGCCGCGCTGGTGCAGTACCTCCCCTGGGCGGCGGCCCGGCGGGCGCATGGAGGCCTCCACCCCCGCCGCCCTCACCTCCTCCGGGCTCATCTTGTGCGTGTCGGCGTTGCGACGCCACTCCTCCGTGCCGCTCTTCGCCATAGCGCGCGCGCGCGCTTCGTAGCTCGGTTATCCTCCTTGGCTTAGCTCGTCACCGGCGTGCGAGATGTGTTGCCTTCTTGGTGCGCGGTGCGGTGCAGAGCCGAGTGTGTTGTGGACGGTTGTTGTAAGCGAGCGGAGCTTTGTGAAGTGTGCGGCGAGGCGGTGTAAAGAATGCAACACGTAGAGGGGCACGTGTTGTGTTGGAAGCCTGTAGAGGAGACGGACGAGGCGGGGCCAGATGCCGCCGCGTGGTCTGCGGAGATCATGCACGTACACATGTAAGCTTTGCATCCGGTGGCGAGCTATCAAAATCGTAAACGAGGATGCCCAGGTACAGCACATAGGCCACCTAGCTGCCTTGGAGCCCCCAAATGCAGGCAGATGTAAACCAGAGTTAGAGCAGGTCCAGTCAGGCTGGTCACGCTCTTATAGGCATCTCTAAACGATCCTCCTCCGGCCAGTGCCGGTCCTAAGACTTTTGGGACCCGGTGCGAGACTAAATCTTGAGACCTTTAACATAAATATCACAATACTACTAATAAATATGTTGTCAATAACAGTTATATGCATTAAAAAGCAGTATATATGCATCTAAAAAGCAGTATGTATATCAAACAATTTTTACATATTACCTTAGGTGCAAACATTAGAAGAAACAATAAACAATGCTGAAAATAGTTTACATAAAATATTGAATGGTACAAACTATATATCATATATGTGAACTTGTGAAGCTGGATATTAGAGAATAGTAATACAGCTATACAATATTCCATATACCTTAGATTGGTCAAATCGGCGATGTGCGTGCACGGTGTTTTCTCGCGATCGGGGGTCCAAAAAATGATATCAGCGAGATGAGGAGAAGACGAATTAACGATCGCAAATCAGGATTAATAGAGATTTATAAGAAAATAAAACCCTAAATCATGATTCGTGAAATAATGAACACTGATCTACCGATCTCTTTGTCGATGAAAAATTGAAGAAGGCCAGCCCTGTGCGCCGACGCTGCTGGTCGCCGTTCAGTTGGCGGCGGCCTCGGCGCCTAGCGCAGGTAATCCATTTCTTTCAAAATATAAGATGTTTTAGTTTTATGAATAGAGTGTATCTAGAGTTCTAGACTTCTTTTACTGTGTATGTTTACTCTAAACCTAGATGAACCTACACACTAAAAAAGACCTAATACATCTTTCACAAAAAAAAATATCTTGTATTTTGAAACCGAGGGAGTAGTCGACTAGACGGAGGTCGCGCTCGCGCTTGCTGGACGCGAGAAGCAAATCTCGATCTGTTTAGTTTCCTGCGCGTGGCGGCCGTGCGGCTGTGTCCTTCGGTCCCTTTTCCTTGTACACGATCGCTACATGGCCCAGTAGGCTTGTTTTTTTGGGGGCTGTTGTTGGCCTCTCAAATATATATTGCGTATATATACTAGTAGTACAATATAGCTAGAGTGGGCCCTAGGATTTTGGGAACCTGGCGGCCGCACACCCTGCCCACCCCTAGGGCTGGCCCTGCTTCCGGCGAGCTCCTTGAAGTAGGGGACGTATTTTTTTTGTGCTCACACACTGCGTTCTCCTATGAACAGTAACCCGAGAGGATCCCGAGCCCCTCCGATGCCGGCCGGAGGTGGCGGAGGGGAGACGACGGAGTAGTTTGGGTTGTCTAGTAGGTAGGTTTTTGCGGCGGTCTCGTCGCTATTTTGGGCATTTTGCCCGGAGTTGGCTCCAGGTCGCCGACCGAGATCTGGTGCTGGACAGGGCGGATCTGCCTTCTTGATCAGGTGCTCCGGTGGTCGGAGCTACAATGGGAGGGCAGATCTACCGCCGGCGATTCCCAATAAAAGGTCTGGGAGCCAGCATCTGGCGAGGGAGTTGAAGCTGCGGCGCCTTTCTCGGACGGTCTTGGTGGCGGGGGAGATAGGCGTGGTGGCGGATGGCGTGTTGTGCTTCTCCTTCCCGACCGGCCGTGGAAGCGAGGGGGGTGTTGAGTGCTGCATCGTCCTCTTCTTCCTCGTCTGGGTGCCGGGGTTGTTCATGTCGTGGTGGGTCTTTCCCTCCTGCTTGTTCTGGCGGCCATGCTGGTGGCTCTGACAGCACGTTGTGGTTTCCTGCGGTGGCGGGTTCGAATCTGGAACTTCTCTCCGGTGTTTATTAGCGGTTGTTGTCCTGTCATCGCGTCGGACTCAATGGCAGTAGGGTTTCCACTCCGCCGCTACTCGGCTCCGTGTGTCGGTTTCCCCGTGCGCTTCGCCCCAAGTGGTGTGTTCCCGGTGACGCTGTTGCAGGCTGTTGTCGGAGCTTCAGCATCGATCTGGAGGAGGAAGAGGATGAAGGACTTGATCGCCTTTTCAAGTTTTCTTCAGGGTCCTCTGTGCTAATTTTAGAACCTCTGTGTAATTTTCTTTATTTCTAGGCCTTTTTTATCACCAGCGATATTTAATACAGCAATATCTGTCGGGTGCTTTGCACCCGTCCACCGTTTAAAAAACGATCCTCTTCCCAAGAAAAGTGGTTCCCAACCCGGTGTAAAATGTTTTTCTTATTTACAATCAATTGGTTCATACGTCCGTATGTATAATCATAGATTAGTAGTGCATACGATATCCCAATATAATAATAGATTAGTAGTGCATACATACCCCGATATACACAATACATACCGATACAATCCAATATAATGGATACATAGTGAAAATAATACTGATACAACCGACACAAACCAAAATATTCAAGTTATGCATTAGAACGCATAAAGAATGTGGCATCTATTCGAGATCGATGATAGCGATCTACCTTCTCGTCTTGTTTTTTCATTAAATTCTAATGAATTTTTTCTCAAAATTGTTGCAATGGTTGACGAACGCCCAATGCCTCATCTACAAGCCCTTGATGTTGCCATGCGAAATACAAATCGTGTCCTCTCATCGGTCCATTTAGGGTCTCTTTTACTTCATTTGTAACAAAAATCCAATAAAGCACTATTTCTTCTACTTCATTTTACAAAAAGAAAAAAGGGATAATTTACCTTTTTTTCCCAAATGTGTTGGTTGCGGACGGCGGTTGCGGTGATCCATCTCCGACCAGAGCTTCTGCGAAGACGGCCCTGCCTCTTCCAACTTTGGCCAGAGATCCCGTGAACAGACCAAACCAGTTGTGGACAGCAGTACCGGTGATCCGATGGCAGGCGGAGCTAATGCTAGGTCGCGCGGGATCTACGGTGGGCAAGGAGAAGGGGTCGAGCTTCCACGATGCATCGGTGGTGGGCGAGGAGCAACGACCACCGGCCGAATCTCAACGGCGAATAGATCAACGTGGTGGCGCATGCAGAGTTACATCTCGATTCCGGCACCGACGAGGCACGACGAGCTACTGGGAGTTGGGCAGCGGAGGTGTCGAGGTATCAGGGGAGTCTATGGTGGTCAACGGCATCGCCAGTGGATGCGTGTCGATCTGGGGAGTTCAGCAGCACGGGGTGGGAGGTCGACTTTTTTCTCTAGAGTGGCCGAGTATTCTTATATTTCGGAGTCGGCGGAGGCGACTCTTGTAATTTTTACTCCGCTAAAGGTTATAAGAGTTCGGTTAGGTCCATATTAGAAGAGTAAAAGGTAATCTTTTATTCCTCTAACTGGTTTTGGGGATCGGTTAGAGATACTCTAAGAGCTCCCAAGTATTTACGCGTGGGCTAGACAAAAAATCAGGCCCAGCCTTAGAAGATCACGTTCTATATCACGTGACCTAATAGAATGTCTGGCACGTCCAGACCGACCCACACAATCGGGAGCCTTTTGGAAGACCGCATGCCTCATGGGTATCTCTGGCAGTGACGGGACGCCGTGGATGACTCTCCCGAGGTAGGCGAGATGTCCCGTCACAGTTGCGTCGTCCACACGCTTCTCCACCGCGACTACCACACACGGTGATGTTAATGCAGATCACCGATATTCATGTTCTATAAAATCGTACATGCGACTCGTCGTGTTCACAAACATTTCTCGCCATGCTTAACGATGTTACGCCGTCTACCCACCACCTACGCAATGCTTGGTCGTCATGTCTGGCGGTGCCGAACCCAAGCCCACTGCTTTTGGACAACGTTGACTCATTCGACTACATCAACTGTGATGACAAGGACACGGAGCAGTGGGAGGATGAGGCAGAGGAAGAGGAGTGGGAGGAGGGGCCAGCGCCGGCCGACCCAGAGCAAGAGGCGACTCCTACGAGACAACACGTCATTAGAGGGATGTTGCTCGAGCACTCTAGGAGATGGGTGCAGCCCTCTTGGCCCGTGCGATGGAGATCTCCCGCGAGAGGGTGCCGAGGGAGGAGCGTGGCCGCCTACTGACGGAGGACGAATGACATGTCATTTTGCGCATCAATGCAGAACGAGGCTGCCCACACTGCCGTGGTGGAACAGACCCATCAAGCGCGTGAAGTAGTTGTGGCAGCGGCGATGGAGCACCACCAAATGGTCGAAGCACAAATGGCTAGGCGGCCCCAATGGAAGCGGGGCACGGACGATGCCGAGCTGGTGCATCTCGCCAGGGGATGGCGGCACTTAGATTTAGATTAGTTTTAGTTTAAGGTTAGCTGGTCAAATTTCATTCAAGTTTGTAAAATGTAATCGAACTTTGAATGAAAATTCCAGTTCCCCTAAATTTTAACCAACCTTTAGGGACAGCGGCTGGAGAGAGGCACATCCCAAAGACGTGGCCACTCGATCCGGCGCGTCCCAAACGACGAATTTGGTACTGTTGCAGGACGTTGTTTAGGGATACCGACCGGAAATGCTGAATATGAGCACGAGCAGCTTCTCCGGGCCTTCCAATTGAAGACGGAGAGAATTCTCTATTTGGTCCCATGTAAATTATCAGTTTCTTGCCTGATTTTGAACATTTTCTTTCTTTTTTGACACTTTGTCCATTTTTTTTGTCTTATATAACACTCTAGTTCATTTTGAATTGTGTTAAATAGCAAGATGAAAAAACGCTTTTGACCCTAGTGCATTATGTTACCCAAAATTTGTACAAGGCAAAGCAACGGTTATCTGACATATTTGTGCCCAGATTTGAATTAACGAAGTAACAATGGCGAAAGGATATAAAATGTTGAATCCAGCTTACAAAACAAACCACACACCCACGCACACTACCAAAAAAGCTACCACCAGAAGTGCGAATAACAGGCTCGGCCATTACTAACACTACAAGGAATGTGCTAACTGGTGACCCCAAATATTGGTCATAGAA
This sequence comes from Avena eriantha, assembly GCA_910589775.1. NCBI lineage: Eukaryota > Viridiplantae > Streptophyta > Magnoliopsida > Poales > Poaceae > Avena > Avena eriantha. The sequence goes on from OU342741.1 coordinate 470,261,374, forward strand.
AGGTCATAATAATTCATCTATAACCTTTCTATGACCAAAAATAGTAGGTCACATAGCGAGGGTCACTATAGACAGTTAACGACCTTTTTTCAATTGGTCATGGACTACTATGACCAAAATAGATGGTCATAGAGGGTATGACCAAAATTTTGGTCACGAGCAATCTAGCCTCTCCATGTCAGATCTGACGTGGCTAATCCTACGTGGCGCATCCATGACCAATCCAAATAGTTGTAGATCAAATTTGGCCCAGCCTAGTGCAATGCTTTACATGGGCTGAACCCAACAATTTCATGGGCCAATTCCAAAACTTTAGACCATATATATTTGGTATGTGGCATTTTCTTTGGCCTACGTTTTTTCCTATTTTTATTTACAGTAGGTCCCACGAGTCAAATGGGTCCTACCTGTCAATACCAGTTTCCCTACTGGCCCCACACGTCAGGTAGAAGTTCCACACAAATCTAACTAGTCAACATTCATAGAGGACCCATTCGTCAGATTTTAATTTCTCACATACACTATCAGGTTTAGTTTCCACAATTTGACAGTAAACAACAATTATTTCCGATAAATAATGGAAAATTGGAACATTTCAAATAATGGCAAAACAATTTTTATTACATTTCAAATAACAACAAATCAATATCTATCACAGCCTGGAGCTCTTCTAACTCCAGCGAGTTCTTCTAACTTCAACCTAGAGTTAACCAGTGTGACACAATCAGGTATAATATACTAGTGTAACAAAAAAGTCAAAAACGATGTATTTAGGCCTCTATAGAAGGCTATTCCTTGTACAATTCCTGCAGCACGATTTCTCAAATCACATAGCAGCGTCCTCCTTGTACTCCTCAATCTCTGTGATCTCAAATTCCTGGACCACAATTTCACAAAAACGAGTTAGATTGATGCTGATGGAGTAGCGGCTATAAGTAAGCCAGTATACAAAGATCGTTCTTGTAATAGCAACAGATTCTTGTAACATCAACTTTATCGGCTAACTGAATGGTTATTCTGAAGGTGCACATACCTCGTATATCCTAAGCAGATGGGACAGGAAGTTCTTGATAGCTTCCCTTGTCTGTGAAGATATACGGTGTCAAGCATTCAGAGCGGCCGTCTCATCTTCATCCAAATGACGACCGCTCGACGATTCTTTCATGTGAAATTGCATCAAACTTGCCTGAAGATTATAATACAATGCCATTTATAGTGGGTCCATACACAAATCCATGTAGCCAGTGGGTAGGACTATGATGCAACACACACGTCTTAGCTAGTTACTCTGAATGTGCACATGCATTTAGCCGAGTATAGTAGAATACCTGAACGTCCATGTCGATGGTCCTGGAGACATCCCATTCAATAGAGGTACTTGTCATGCAGAACACGGACAACAGCAGCTTCTCACCTACGCGCGCACACGACATCGATTAGAATTATGTATATAAGTATATATGTGCAACTCTGTGAGGCCAGGTAGTTGGAATGGAGTGGAATTTTGTTGGGCTGATGTGGCATCCCGCTAAAACCACTACCAGAAAATCGCTCGTTGTTTCTACTTTGTGCATCATCATGACATCATCATGCATGTTGTTCATAAAAGTACTTTGCAAAAATTCTATTTTGTTTTCTAATTAGCCCTCCTTTAATTTCAAATCATAAAACTAGGTCTTCCTGGATATTTTATTTGTCTAAAAACTATTTATAAAAAATTTTAAAAGTTAAATACAAATAAAATGTTTTACCTGGGGGAGGCAGCCCAACCAACTAGGCCCAAAAGCCCAGTCGGTCGAGCCACCTACAACCCCAGGATCAAACCAAAACCCTAATCTACACCCCACCTACTCCTCCCTCCAACTCCCTTTTTAGCCGCCGTCTCCCGCCCGCTGCTCCCGCCCACCACCTGCCAACTCCCTCCTACCCGCCACACACCAGCCGCCATGCAGCTGGGCCCCACCCGCGCCAACCTCCACCTCGGCTCACCCAGCCGCCTCTCCACCACACACACCCACTCCCTCTGCCAACCGGGCCCACCCGCAGTGCCAACCCCAACCCACGCAACCACACACACACGCACCACTGCATGCGCACCACCGCACCCGACCCACATCCCGCAAGCGGACACGGGCCAGGTCCCATCGCCACCTGCCACCTACCCCGGCCCCACCACTCATCTCTCCCCACGATCCCCGCCTCTCCCCTCGATCCACACGACCCATCCCGCTCCTCCTCTCCCCTCCTTCTGGAGACGGCGCCGCCGGCGTCCCCTCTGCACCACCGCCTCCCTCGAGCCCCGGCGCCCCCGGGCCCCTCCGCTCCGGCCGCGCCGGCCCCGCGCCTGCACGCTCGCCATCCCGCGAGCCCCGCTCCCCACGGCCGCCCTCCTCGCCACCCTGCAAGCCGCCGTCCCCGTGGCTCCTCGTCGTCGACCCCCTCCGCCTCTCGCCGTGCCTTCCTTTGTGAAGCGCCCGACGCGCATCCCCCAGCGCCGTCGCTCGTGCCCGCTCCGCCGCCAACGCCCTCCTCTCGCCTTCCCGCAGTGGAAGCCGCTGCCGCCGCCACTCCCTCACCGCCAGGCCCACGAGCTCGCCAGCGCTCCCTCGTCTCCACCCGCATCGAGCGCCTCCTCCTCCTCAGTAGCTCCCCACCGAGCGCCGCCCTCCCGCCGTTCCTTCTCTGACCCGCCATCGGCCTCTGCCGCTTCCTCGTCATCGGCCTCCGAGCTCGCCGCTAGGAGCCGGGAACCGCACGGCATGCAGCCAGCCTCGCCTGTTCCCTACCGAGGGCCAAACGTTCTGCTGCATGTGTTGTTGCCACCGCTTCCCTGCAAGGTGTTCGGGATAATACCCGACCAAGACACGGCCTCCTCGCACCAACCCTATGTGTCTGTTTTGTCTCGTGTTTGTCTGCTACTGTGTGTTTGTTTTATGTCCCCGGCAGAAGGCTATTGCAAGCCTCTCTAAGTCGATAAGAACGTCACCGACCACCGCAAGCCAGAATCCTAAGGCCTTCGATGTGGGCGACAAGAACGTCGAGACGGATCCGAAGACCCCGGCCATGAGGATCCGAAGCCCCAAACCAAGATCGCCTTCCCGAACGCCATGACCTCCTTCATGCATCCGATGACCGAGACCAACACAAGATGAGAAAGATCCGCACAAGACCACCGGTGTCCAATTCAAGATCGCCATCGACAACGGATCTGGGGAACCCCAAGATCTCCTTTCTGGAACCGAAGACCCAAAATTCCAAGTACACCGACATGGGACCGACGAGTTCTCCGAGTCCGAGCGGCACGATCTCCTACCCGAAGATTCCCGGACCCGAAGACCACGGATGCGACAAGTTCTCCTTCCTGGCTGTGATGCTCGAGAACCCGGACGCCAAGGTCGCCGACACGGAACGCCAAGTCCTTCTTTCCGGAACGCCAAGATCTACTCCGTTGTCCGAGAACGTTCCTGCCGAGACCGATCCCCGTCGAACCCTGTCGAACCCCGAATCCCTGGAACCAAGACCTTCGCCCCTAATGTGTGACCCCTTTATCCGAGCCCTATTTTATAAATTGACATATATATGAATTGTTGCATATCAATTGTACATGCTTGCATACATATTTTGTGGGTCCGGGTTGTATAGTCGATTCACCTCATAATTAAATATGAAGACTATATGCGGGCTATACTTGTCTCATATCGCCTCCATTTAAATTTGCATAGCGAACCGATGACATGCTTTAAATTGATAAATCAACATTAAAATTGCAGGGTACCTAAACAACTTGAACCGTGTAATTAATTATCGGGACCCCGGTTCCGCTTAATATTGCCTAATTGCACTGCATCTACATCATATTATAATCATGCCGGATCTTCTGCCGTAGTATTAAATATTGCATCCGGTGTTTCTTCTAGTGTTTGCTTCTTCGCGGATTAGGCCGATGAGTGGATGCGAGTATCGACAAGTTCTCCGGATATGAACCGCCGGCAGTGTTTTCCAGGCGAGCATTTCTCCCCATTCTACCTATTTTCCATTTATAGTCTTTACTTCCTCCTGTTGATCTATTGCTATCCGTGTCGCGATGCTGTAGTTTCCGTGCACCAGTTATATCCCGTGCAGCCTCTATATTGCCATGGACACCTCCTAATACCTGTTGTTTGGTAGATAGCTGGCCTTGCGAGTCGTAGTTGCTTGCTCAGGTGCGATCTCGTGTTGTCGAGTATCACAGTTGTTGGCCTGCTGGCAGATGTTTATGGTGGAGATGATCATGACTTTAAATACAACTATTAAATTGCTAGATATAACTAATGCAGAGGCATCGGTGGGCAATAGATGTTATTTGGTTCTTCCACGCTCACTTGTGTCCCGTAGGACCCCGAGTACTTGATACCTGTTCCTTGACTATTCGCACTATCCACATCCGGGAGGCCTTATAGACCCCCCCTGAGCCAGAGCTTGATTCATTTCTATTTCTTGGGGCCACAAAGTAGTTTGGGGCTTTATTACTATCTTGTACCTATGACATGCTTACTGCTTTATTTAAGATTGTGCGTGGAGCACATGTACTGTTTAGGAATTGCAGAGTGTTTTCGCGGTATCGACAAGCCCAGTCACACTTTCGGGTTCCTAGTCGTTTACAGCCATTGGCGCAAACCTTGGGTCCGTCTCAGAGCCGGCCAACTTCGTTGCGGGTAGCTTAATGGGGTGGCCCCCTGAAATATTTTATGAATCCTGTGATTGCTTTGTCGTGAAAGCCTCGTTGGGTTTTGATTTGGTTTTTCCGAGGTTGATCGTGTGTGTGTTGCTATTTGTGCACCCTGCAGGGTAAATCTTTCTGAAAGTCGAGTCCGCGGTTATGGACGACTTGGAGCACAGTATCTCGATCATAGACAAGAATAACTAAAGTAGTGCTATAAATTTGACTTAATATGTGACTAGTAATCAGTTTCAACTATAACGGAATAGATATTAAAAATGCCAACAGCTGGTGGATCTGAGTTGTTTTGTGGCCTGCTGTACCTGCCTAGTAAGTATTGCAACTCCAATGGAATGAAATAAAAGTGCCAACAACTGCTGGGTTTTGGGATTCCTCAGGACAATTATATCTGACTAGTAAATGTTCCCAACTACCACGGAATGGTTAATTAAAACTGCCCACTACTTATGCTATCAGGATGACTCATGCTATCTATATCTGATTAGTAACAACTGCAAGTATAACGGAATGAGTAAAATTGCCAGCGGTGTGAGTTCCTCAGTTTGACTTCCTCGTTTGGTCTCGAGGGGGAATACCAGGATGGATATGATTGGTGTTAGTATCAGGTTGGATCCGAATAGGTCTTTCTTACCTCCCTCTAATAGCCGACAGTTGTACAAAGTCTCTATAGGTTGTTTAGTGCCGCTGCGCTGCCGCTTCAGTCCACCAGACCTTTGTAGGCGAGGACCGCCGAATTCTAGCCTCGCCGTGTACTGGCCTCGGTACTGACGCTCCTCTTTTTCCTTTGCCCTTTGTTGGCATCCCTTTTGTTTTAGCAGGTTTGAGATCGACGTCGTTAGCAGGGTTACCCTTCCGGCTTGGCCTGGGCAGGGTTATGGACGCCATTGGTTATTCTTCAGGGCTCTTAGCCCCATTTGCATCTTGTCTGTACTCGGACGCTGTATCGTTTTCAAGGTGATTTGGATCTTTGTTGTGTATATCTGTATTTTTGACTCTTGGAGTCGTGCTGTATATATATATCTGTTCTGTGGGTCCCATCGAGAACTATTGTGTAATGGTATTACTTCGTTTTTCCACCCGCACGAAAGTTCTTGGTGGACGTCCTTGAATCGTTTCTATGAGGGTTTGGCGGAAAGGGCTAAAACTTGCATAGAGCCGATTCGAGGGTGTTACAGCTGATTACCCCATGGTGGAGTGAAAAGGCCTCTAATCTCGTCGGCGTCGACACATGGCACGAGCTCCAGCAGTAGGCTGTCGTTCAGCCATCGGGTCCATCTCATGTTGATGACCTACGCATATTTTATAATTATACCACCCTAAAACAAACATCATAACCTGCAAATGGAACAAATGTGGTAAACAAACAGAGTATATGTAGTAAGATTATACACTAGTGTGGTGTGTGGCCTAGATGTTGTTCCAGTAATAGAAGTGTAAAAGACAAGAACATATTCTCCCAGGAAATAATTTTCCAAGGTAAGCAAAAGAATCAGTTATGTTGTGACTAGCAGCAGCCCTAGGAAATCTATGCGGGTGCCCACATCCCGCGTGTGCCGATATATGCCTGCTAAACTTTAGAGTATATATCACTAGGAAATCAAAACGGTACAAGATAACAACCCTGATCGAACAAAACAACTCAATATCAATGCATTTCCCATAACTGAAAACTAATAGGGCATATAATAGAGAAAGAGCTCATAGCTACAAGAGTGCTTCTTGCATGGATTCTGGATAGATAACATACTCTTGTGGAGTACAAAATGAAATTTCAATGAGTCCAAAGATACAAGAGATGAATCAAAGTATTTCTTTTTGACATGTTGCACCGACCTAGAAGCACCATGCCCTCCTTCTGGATCACCTGACCTGTTGCACGTGAAGAAGCCAATCCAGTGTCAAGATTAGTGGAACAAATGTTCTTTAAAATGCAGAGAAGAAACGTAATAATTAAAGCAAGGTAGCTTATCACAAGAAAGGACGAGATAAAAGGATCATGTATATTTTCATTAACCTGATTGTATGGTTTACATTAGCTACCTAGTCAAGCATGAAATAGATTTTAGGGACAATGTCGTAGCAGATCTAATTTATGCTAGTCCAAGTTAAGAGTGAAAAAAAATAGAAAAACAAGACAAACTACAGAACGGTACGACAATTGATGCAAACAGAATAGAGATGCAGAAAACAACCACAACTTTTATCTTAAACAACAATGTAGGTTTAGAAGTGCTACAGTTATTAGTCAATTATTATTGCTAAAGCCATAAAAAATATAGAGATTTAACCCTATAAGAAATCATGATCAACATTGCGAATTGACCTCGAATGACCAAAACCTAACATACTATATGAGCATGTTTATACAAGTGAAGAGTTGCAGCATTTGTGCATTGAAAAAACTAGCAAGTCGCAAATTGCCGCAGTTTGGCACAATCTACTAATTTGATAACCACGGAGTAGCTATTCAAGAATAATACTAGCATTGAGGGTTAATAAACAAAGATCAATTGAGAAGTTCTTATTATCCATGTTTGAGTGAGCAGCAAGCAGCCAGTCGGACCAAACAAATTATATACAAGATTGCATGCACTATCACAACCCGACAACACTATCACAGTCCACCAGCAGCCACACATACTCATGCTTAGAACAAGTTTCTCATATTAAGCTACTATGCATGTCCAGGGTCATTTAGCTATACATGTCCAGGGTAATGATAAACTATACATGTATAGGGTCATGCAATTTCTACAGTTGAAGGAAACGAGCATAGCTGCAGTTGAAGGAACACGATGCAAGTTCTACACGGTTGGGCCTGAGCCATAAGATGATGTGCTTACCTGAGGCAGAAAAAGATCTGAGACCGGGGACAGCCATGGTGAGCTCCAGGATGCAGAGTCCATCTCAACATCGGGCCTGACCTTGTTCGTGGCGTTGCGTTGTGGAAGGGGATCTGGCGTCCACCGGAGGCAGGAACTTGGCCGCCATTCTATCCTAGTTCGTGGCGTTGTGGTGGACGAGAAACCCCTTCGTCGGCACCCACGACACGGTCGGGCTCGGAACCCCTCCTTGCAGGCCTTCATCGGTGCCCCGTCCTGCGTGCCCTGGAACCCCTCCTTGCAGGCCTTCATAGGCGCCCCATCCGCGTGCCCGGTCTCTATGGCTGGTGAAGGGGAGAGAGGAAGGCGGCGGCGTTGGGATGTCGTGAGAGCACGACGTCGAGAGAGGGGCGTGAGAGGATTAGGGTTGGGAGGATGGCGAAGGTGGCGGCAGGTCGAAGGGAGCTCAGCGGTTCTGGGAAGAGGAACAAGGGACGAGAGGGGATTAGGGTTTGGGGTTCGTCGACGTGGATGTCATCTGGAATCTGGATCGCGATCTGGATGGTTGTGTTGGATTTTACGAACCTGCCTCTAGTCACTTCTGTGCTGCAAGACTGTGTAAATAGTAGGGTGTTTCGGTCATTTAGCTTCCAAAAAGGTGTGGGGCGAGGAGTGGAGAAACTGGCGGGAGATGAATATCGGGCGTTGGATGGAGCTCATATGGACGGCTAAGATCTTCTTCAGCAAGGTGATCTGTGGATAGTCTAATCTATGTTATGATTGGTTGGTTGTATTATGAGGAGGTTAGGGTTTCATGAACTTCAAGCAAAATGATTATGTTATGGCCTGAATCGTGGCATAGTTTGTGATAATATGCTTGTATTGTGCATACACGTGTATCTTAGGATGGCGAACAATGTTGTAGGAGGAAGTTTTCCTTTTTGCCGCACAGAAAAGCCATTCTCTATTTTCCGAGTGTCAAAAACGGGGCGTTTTGTTAAGCAACTACCAAGTGACAGTTTCAAAATGGTACCACCCTATTTTTCAAAAATACTAGACCATTTTTCATGGCCAATGTCCCAACAAGGGTATCTAAAACCTTTTTGTCCACCCCTGGCAAAAAAAAGACAAATTCCTGCCGAATCGGTAGGAAGTGGGTCCGATTTCAACTACAGGTACATTATCTAATGCTCATGATTTTTTGCAAAAAACATTTTTAGACTCACAACATGATGTTTCTTCAGAGATCCAATGCAAGTTTAGCTAGGCTCATCCCCTAGCTAAGAACCTTCATGCCCGCCGTTTTGACCATAGTTTAAAACGGGCATAAGAAATTCAAAAACAATCCAAACAAGGTAAATCCTCCGGGGGGCGTCATAGTATGTGATATAGTTGTAAGAAAAAATACCAAACTTGGTATATTGTAGACATCTCAAACCTTTCCATCCACCCTTGGCGAAAAAGACAAATTCGTGCCGAATCGGCAGGAAATGGGTCCGATTTGAACTACAGCTAGATGATCTAATGCTCATAATTTTTTGCAAAAATCATTTTTAGACTCACAATATGATGTTTCTTCAGAGATCCAATGCAAGTTTAGAGAGGATCATCCCCTATCTATGAACCTCCGTGCCCACCGTTTTGACCATAGTTTGAAACGGGCATAAAAAATTCAAAAACGGTCCAAACAATGTAAAACCTTCGCGTGGTGTCATATTATGTGACATATTTTCAAGAAAAAAATACCAACTTGGTATATTGCAAACATCTCAAAAAACCTTCACAGAAATGACCTATCATGTTCGAGGTTTCCTGACTTTTAGGTCAAATGACCAATGTTATGGCCAGAATTGTGACATAGTTTGTGATAATGTGCCCATATTGTGCATGCATGTGCATCTTGGGATGGCGAACAATGTTGCAGAAGGAAGTTTTCCTTTTCGTCGCACAGAAAATGCATTTTCCATTTTCCGAGTGCCAAAAACAGGGCGTTTTGTGAAGCAACCACCAAATCGCTAATTCAAAATGCTACCACCATATTTTAAAAAAAATACTAGACCACCTTACATAGACAATATCCTAAGTAGGATATCTCAAACCTTTTCGTCCACCCTTGGCGAAAAAGACAAATGTCTGCCAAATCGGTAGGAAGTGGGTCCGATTTGAACTACAGGTACATGATCTAGCTCATGATTTTTTGTAAAAATAATTTTTAGACTCACAATATGATGTTTCTTTAGGGATCTGATGCAAGTTTAGCGAGGATCATCCCCTATCTATGAACCGTCATGCCCGCCGTTTTGATCATAGTTTGAAACGGGCATAAAAAATTCAAAAACGGTCCAAACAATGTAAAACCTTCACGTGGTATCATATTATGTGACATATTTGTAAGGAAAAAAAATACCAAACTTGGTATATTGCGAACATCTCGAAAAAACCTGCACATAAATGACCTATCATGTTCGAGGTTTCATGGCTTCCGGGTCAAACGACCAATGTTATGGCCAGAATCGCAACATAGTTTGTGATAATATTCCTATATTGTACACACATGTGCATCTTGGGATGGAAAACAATATTGCAGGAGGAAGTTTTCCATTTCATCGCACAGAAAATGCATTTTTCATTTTCCGAGTGCCAAAAACGGGACGTTTTGTGAAGCAACCACAAAATGGTTAATTCAAAATGCTGCCACCATATTTTTAAAAAATATTAGACCACCTTACATAGACAATGTCACAAGTAGGATATCTCAAACCTTTCCGTTCATCCATGGTGAAAAATAAAAATTTATGCCGAATCGGCAGGAAGTGGGTCCGATTTGAACTACATGTACATGATCTAATGTTCATGATTTTTTGTAAAAATCATTTTTAGACTCACAATATGATGTTTCTTTAGAGATATAATGCAAGTTTTACCGAGGCTCATCTCCTATCTTCATGACCGCCATTTTGACCATAGTTTGACACGTGGACATGACACATAGGCCAAACTGCTTAGTTGGCGGCCTAGTTGTCATGTATCAGCATAATGACCATTTAAATTGGTCATAGTCGTCCAAAGTGAAGGTCATGGACCAGCGATATTTATGTTATGACCAACTGGTTTAAGCAAGACATGACCCTGACAAAAAAGGTCGTAGTTTTTAGGGTTTGGGCCCTCCCAAATGGCCTACGACCAGTTGGTTCGAAATGGTCATAGATCTGTGACAAAAAACTCAGGGTCGCTAAGAAAAGGTCACTAGTCAACACATTTCTTGTAGTGTAAGACTACGTAGACTCGGAGCAAAGCTGGACAGCAACAGTTTCGGGACAGAGCTCCCCCAAGGGTGAGCTAACAAACACGCACGCCGTCGACAGAACCCCTCTGTCGCAGAAAAACGCCACCGAAAGCCGACCACCACCAAGAACTGACCCACACTAAACCGAAAAGCAGCACCAAGGTAGCTCAACAAGGGAAGGGTAAGGGGCAAGCCTTGCCGAAGGACGCCAAATGAAGAGTCACCTTCGCCACAGGACCATCAGAGAGTCGCGAGCAATGAGCTCCCAGACGGTCTCTTCAAGAGAACGACACCGGAGTGCCGCCACCGCCTAATCCGAGGGTCTTGGGTTTCACCCAGAGGAAGCAGAGGGATGGAGATTAACCACACGACACCTTCAGGAAGGGAACGACGTCTGCGGACATCGCCGCCGTGGCCCAGAGGAGCAAAGGTTTCCCTTGGCCAACTCACAGTCTACTAGGACTCCAAGGCGATATCTTCAAGAAGAACACAACGCAAAGGCGCCGCTACCGCCTGAACCGAGGATCCTAGGTTTTCACCCGGAGCACAAACCATGTCACGCGGCTCACCGGCACCATGTCGTCCCTACGACCATGGAAACTGACTAGCACCAGAGCCCCTGGCACGCCCGCCAACCACAAGGCTCCCCACCGACCGGGCTGCCGCCCCGGAAACCAAGACGAGCCCACCGGAGAGACAAAGAAGACACCGGGAAACACCGCCGCAAGGACTCCAAAGGGAGCTCCTTTTCCAGATCGACGACCGGTAGCCCACCGGCGCCTTTGGATCTGGGGTGGGGGATTGGGCTCAAAGGGGCCATGAGCCCCTGCTCCGGCCCGATTGAGGTAGCACGCCGGCTGTGTTGACCCTCCCCACCAGGAGCCCACAGGAATCCGCCAGCCATCGCCGACCGGCGATGCCGCGGACCCCGCGTCGGCCCGTCCCAAGCTCCCCGACCCAGGTAGGCCCGACTTGCCCCACAGGCCGTCGCCGCAGCGGCAAGGGTCGATGCCGCCGCCCGTCCGCCAAGCCGTCACACCGCCGCACTGCAGCCGCGCCGCCATGCCCCCGGTCAGCGCCACACCCCCGCCGCCAGCAACCGCCCACGTCGCCACCACCGAAATGGGAGGGAGGAGGAGGCCCCGCCGCCGCCGACTCCCCAGAACTTCGCCCGGCGATGCCCTTCGGCAGCGGTGAGGCAGAGGGAGGGGAAGAAGGGCGGCTGCGGGAGGAGCTAGGGTTTGCCCCTCTGCTCGCGGGAGCGGAGAGGGCGAAACGTTTTAGTGTGTAGGTTCACTGCAAATCTACATAAATGTACACACTAAAAAGGGTCTAGATACACTCCTTTCACAAAGCTAAAACATCTTATATTTTGAAACAGAGGGAGTAGTTCACACAAATCGCAAAGATGAGATCAAGTCCACAGATACGTTACATGAGCAGCAACAACCGTGGCTTCAAGATTAACTATGACATGAAAGAAACCATGAGAATCACAAGCTGACTCCTAGGCTAGCAGAGTTAAGCTTTTATCAAACACAAATGCTTTCCATCTTTCATTAGCTTTTTCAAGGGAAACAAATTATTGTTTCGATCTTGTTTTTTTAAAACAAGCACCTACTCATATAAACAAACACATACTGAGCCGGCATTGGCGAAGTCGCCACAAGTGCTGTCAGCAGACAATTCACCTACTACCGAAAGAATATTGTGAGTCTAGTTTAGCAGAATGTAATTGCCAAGTTATGAAAAAATATTACATAAAAAATAGTAGAAACTGTTGTATTCCAGACTTCAGAGTGGAACTCTATCTAGAGGAAAAAAACTTTATAGACAAGACCTTCTGTATGGCATGAGAACCATGCCATAAAACTGAATGTCAAAATTTGCACGAGAAGACTCCAGTTCGTGTGATTCCACTGGCAGCTCAATCCTTCAGCTAATTGTTGGCACAACTGAACATTGCAAGGTTGAAATTTAAAAACTTAAAGACCCTATCGCCCTTCTATCAGCGTAAGAGTCTCTGTATCTACATGAACGTAGGTTCGCTTCTTTGCTACCTTATTTCTTTGAGAAAAATACAGTGGCTTATCAGGCGTTGCAATTGGTGTGCTTCTACTCTCCAAGATTGACACAACGGTTGACATGGATGGTCTAGCATCCAGATCATCCTGAACACACAAGAGCCCAACATGGACACAACACAAAACCTCTTCGTTATGGCAGCTCGCTGAAACAGATGGATCCACCAGATCTATCACTAGGCCTTCTCTCCATAGACTCCATGCCTGAACAAACCAAATAAATTTTAAGTCTTGTGGTCAGGGAAGCACAGACACTGGTGATACGAAATCGTAATCTTTAGACCACTTACATATATTATAAGGTTGGGGAACTCCTTGATGCTTTTGGTTGAGCTAATCCTTAGACCACTTACAGTTTCCAAGAGCAATACTCCAAAGCTGTAGACATCAGATTTAACAGAAAAGAGGCCTTCCATTGCATATTCCGGAGACATATAACCACTGGATAAATCATATCATCAACAAGACATAAACATTTCGAATTGAGTTTAACCATGTATTACTTTGATGAACAATATGTAGTATTTAGTACTTACTATGTTCCGACAACTCGGTTAGTATTCGCTTGTTGCTCATCTCCAGCAAAGATTCTTGCCATGCCGAAATCAGATATCTTGGGGTTCATATCTCCATCTAGCAAAATGTTGCTTGTCTTGAGATCCCTATGAATTATCATCAGCCTTGAATCTTGATGGAGATAGAGTAGTCCTCTAGCCACTCCTTTTATTATATTGAATCGAGCCATCCAATTAAGCATTAGCTTCTTTTCAGAATCTGAAGGAGTAGGATTGGATTTAATGTAAGACGTGGAATCAAATTCATTTTGACTGATTCATTCCTGGTCAGAACATACCGAAAAGGAAAGCATCGAGGCTTTTGTTGGGAAGATACTCATAAATAAGTAGCTTTTCATCGCCCTGCACACTATAAAAAACAAGCCTTACAAGGTTTCTATGTTGCAGTTTAGCTATTACGACTAGTTCATTCCTGAACTCTATCGCCCCCTGCCCAGAACCTCTACTGAGCCTTTTAACAGCAACTTCTTTGTCTCCATGTAAGAGCCCCTGGATTATTGCAACGAATGGACAATTAGGTTATATAACATAGTATTCAGTTTTGAATCACAGAAATAAGTGATAAATTTCCCAATTTCGGTGTGATTAGGGACACACTGTAGAGTTTCTATTTACCTTGTAAACTTTGCCGAAGCCACCTTGTCCAAGTAAGTTGGACACAGAGAAATTGTTCGTTGCAGAGACTATTTCCTCAAAGCTAACAAATGGAACTTCACAAGTTTCCTCCCCGAGTCCATCAGTAATATTCAAACCCCCCACTATCAGTCGGTTTGGACTTACTTTCTTGCCATGTTTGCCTAAAAGAAACATCAGCTGTGTTGTCTTAAAAAGGCCACAATACGTGTCTTCCAAATTGTTCCATAAATTAAATCAGTGTACTACCTTTAAACTTGCGGAACCATACAAGGCGTGCCAATAAAAGTACCAGCAACAGACTTGCTGAGATTGCTGGTATAACTTTTAAAATGATGCTCTTTCGCCCTTTGCCTGAAAAAGAACAAGTCCATCAGTTATGAGGTTTGATTTATTGTATATTGTTACTTTAACAGTTTCTTTTCGACTGGGTTATCTGGGCCTTACCAGTAATGTAAGTTAATTGCATCAATAGTGTTCTGGATGTGCATTTGGGTTTACTACCAATACCACCATTTTGGCATATATTCGTACACATTTGCTAACCATCAGTCACCTGGAATTTCTTGTAATCTCAGTAAATTTTCTAGATTTTTTAGATGTATGTTTTGGCGAAATAGTACATAACTTCTACATTAGTTGCTTGAATTATAGGGTGACTGGGAAAATTGCCGTTAACTATGTCGCTCCCTAAGCATTTCAAATTGCTGTTAACTATGTCGCTCCCTAAACCAGTATATTTATATTTTTATTCGAAAGTTGCACTGGTTTATACTGGTTTTGCATGTTATGCAGTTATGGACCAGTGTAAGTTTTGTACATAGTGTGCGCAACTTATGTAATTGATTTTCTGGTTCCTGAGTAATTCGAAACCAGGAATTTTATCTAATCTAGTTAATATTTGTTTGGCATTTTTTATTATTTGTGATCTGGTTTTGTTTCATTTTTCTACCCATCTACTCTAGCAAGAAACAGATGAGAATAAAATCTACCTTCTGATGTTTGTTAAAATTTTATGAGAAGTGTGTTCCAAAAATCAAGCTCCTGATGCTACGATCTTAATGGTGAAATAGTAGAGAAATGGCCCATTAACCGAGTAGATCCCTTTATGTCGAAAAGCCCATACAGATGTAGCCAATAAAACCTCATCTAAAAACAAATAAATAGCGAAGAGAACAGCAGCTGGAGGCAAAATCAAAGGCTACTGCAAAACTGACTGGTTTCAGGCAACTGACCATAGACACCATCATATTCATATGACATGCATCCTACAAACACCAAAAAATTTGACAACGGGATGGGGACATGACATAATCAAATAATCTGCAGAGTAAAAGCATAGCTTTTAAAACTAACATGTTAGGAGTCAGAGAACTAATACCATCCAGGGATTTTGCTCAATGGAGCCGAAGTGCCAGCAACTCACGAGTTATTTGCAAGTTAAAGACAGTGAATCGTTATGCTCTCTTTCTTGTGCTAACATACAAATTCCTACACCGAAGCGTTCATGAACATAAGCAAGAGCGATAGAAAAAGAAAGATACTTGACAAGCCAACAAGCCGGAGGTACAGGTTCTCCTTGCCGGTGCCGCCACCCTTCTCCACATCAATCAGCTCCCCAGTCCACATCAGGCACCTAGTTGCATCCCCATCAATGTAAATGGTGCTTAGATTAGCATAAGCATATGCTAGACATGAGCAGTTTCTGGTGCACTCCACTTCGCAGTCATCAAAGCTTTTGTTCCACAGGCGTACAAATTTGTCTGGCACCTTCATTGCCGGCAAGGTCAAGAAACCGTCACCTCCACCACACTGTAGTGCCTCCTTGCGCTTGCAACCTTGAGAAAAATTGCCTGTAACCCACTCTGTTTTGTTACTAGGGTCAAATCCATCAAGGCACTTGCATGCGGGAATTGCCTCTGTGTTGTCACAGTAGCCGTATGAGCCACAGTATCCGTAGATATTGCACCTGTAAGCTGACCAGGGTATTATTGGGATGGGGGTCCAATCTGTCAAGCTGGTATTCCATCTTAATAACACGGTCTTTCCGGTGTAGTCAATCTTGTACAATATCCTGGAGGATCCATCTGATAGTCCAAATGTTGCATAGGACTCGCCGTCGGTGCCCTTGTAAACTGTCAAATACATGAGCGAACTAACGGTCTGGAGGCTCATGTTGGAGGATATATAGCCGGTCCATACTGCGCCACGCCAGTATGGTACTGACCCATCCCAGACGAAGAACTGTAGGGGAGTGTTAAGGTCATTCCCACCAGAGAACCTGCCTTTTGATGGGTCCTCAGGTCCCTTCCAAGAGACGATCCGCCAGGGTGGGTGTGTATTGTGGGTCGTCCGCATAGGCATGCCAGCAAGGACAGTATCACTCGGGTTATCAAAGCTCTGCCATAACGTGGCACCATCTGACGATAGGACAACAAGGTTACCATTGTTGAGAAGCTTGACTGAGGAGTTGCTGCCTGTGACCGTGTTTGCCATCCAAAGTATGTGGTGGCCATTGCTTTCAGACAACACAAGTTTGGAGTTGTTGGCCATACCAAGCATCGCAGACGAAGCGTCGGTGATCGGATTATCGCGGTTGGCAACCCAGACAACGGTGTGCACCGGGATGTCATTGAACCATATGCCAACATACATATTTTGAGTTGAATTTGAGGGGGAAAAGAAGCCTAAGGCGAACGAACCTTGGTCGGAGGTGAGAGTTTTGCTAGGAGTGAGTCTCATGCCAGGGACAAGCACACTGACAGATGTGCAGATAAGCACAGAGCTGAAGGGCCAAGAAATCAGGAGCAAGATGATGATGCAGTGGAGAGGAGACAGATGCATGCTGACAGCAGTAACAGCAAAGACGGTAAGATTGGGTGGAGAAGACAGAAAGAAATTTAGAGTGAACAAAACTAATCTTACAACTGAAATAGGCGCATTGCTGTTCCATTTTATTCCTGTCAATGGTTAATACAGATAGGGAAGTGTGAACAGAGGACAGTTTTTCAATACTGCGTGGTTGGATGGGTGGAATGGTTCCTAGTTCCATCACTAACCTTACAGTGAACAAAACTAACCTTACAACTTAAATAGACGCATTGATATTCCATTTTGTTCCTGTCAATGGTTAAGATAGATAGGGAAGTGTGAACAGAGGACAGTTTTTCAATACTGTATGGTTGGATGGGTGGAATGGTTCCTAATTCCATCACTATCAGCCTACGGACGTCAGACAGGAAAATGCTACGAAAGTGACAAGCTGACTATCAAATCAAGCAAGCGGTGACTAGCAGAAAATACTTACGAAAATATTTACGTACTTCTATAATTAGGGATAATAGCAGCATATATTCTTTTGACTAATTAAAAAGCATATAGATGAAAGATATATGTATCTAGATTATATTGGATGGGTACTAATTTCATTGGGGCATATGAATTTGTATAAAAGGATAATAAATTTATAATACAACTGGCCTACAAACAACATCGAGCACTCATAGCCTTATTTGGACAGTGAAATCAGGATTCAGGCCCCAACCTGAACAAAATACAAATAGACTGAAAGAAGGTGGACATGTTTGGCATTGTGGTGGATTATTATAATCCCAAATGACTGTGCCACTTTTTGTATTTTCCAGCTGTCTACCTGCTTTTGAAATACTTCGGAGAAATGAATTAGATGCCTCTCTTTGGATAGCTGAGAAATATAGAAAACATAAATTCAGCTATGTGATAAGTGTACTATTTTAGTTTGGTTATTTGGGCGTTAGTTAGATAATAATCCGGTTTGCCAAACAGAGCGTCAACTTGTCACAACTAGTTTTCCAGAGCTTACAAAACAAGTTTCAGCACAGCAGTCAACTTGTCACAACTACTTTTCCACGGAACTTACACAACAAGTTTCAGCACAGCACAGTTCAACGACTGGAAACTGAGCCATCATAATGTCAATATTGTTTATCCCCATGAATTATATGTACCCCAAATATCATTAGGAACATTCCTCATCAGAAAAAACTATTTCATGCGTTGAGCCATAACTAAAAGCTCGTGATGGCAATGCAAAAGAACAACTTTCAGTAAAGAGCTAGTATGGCATGTCATACTATCTTGAAAGCAAACAGAATAATCATTAGTTCATTACTCAAAAGCCGTCACTCTCTTTTCTATTAATGCATCGATATGAAACATATGTAGCTTTCGTAGTCAAAGCTCACTGGGCCAAATGCTCTATTGGAGTGGGGACGAACACACACAAACAAGGTTCGAAGAACTTCTACTTCAGGCCTTCTTTTTCCTTAAAAAAGAGCCAATTAAGTTACTCCAGGATCATGGTTCTCTTGTGGTGAACATACTGCCTCACAATGTTCCGAGATTTCAAATGGTCAAAACACTTGCCGTTGTATAAAGATGACCATGCTAGCAAAAATCGGAATATGCGGGAAGAGCAAAGGACAACAAACAATATAAGTCTGTAATGAATTTCCCCAAACTTGAATTGGTAAGTCCTATGCACTTCAGAAATCTAGAATGCAGCAACAGTGGCAGGCAACAGGTAAGATCCTCCATTACTCTCAGTAATAGTCTCAGAGATGCACAATCTGTGTCTTTTTGTTATGATATTGCAAAGGTACGGTCTCAAAATTTTCAATCTGTATATCAATATGAACAATAGCTTTTCTTGTCAGCCTCAAGCCTTGGGATTTGCACAAATATATCCTTTCTCACTTGAAAGCAAAGTCGGGAAAATAGATTTATGTGCCAAAAGCAGTAAAATTGAGAATAAGCATTCGAAAAATATAACGATTGAAGAAGGATAGCAAAATTTTAATACTTCACTTACTGGAACAAAACGCAAACTAATTTGACATTCGCTCACGGATGAGTTTTTGTTATTAGTATGACCAGACAGACAAGATATGGGCCTATCATATAGGCTGAGAACTAAACAAGACCTAATTTTTAGGTATGTAAGACAACTCACCGATCCGTAACTTGCTGCTATAAGAGCAACCATAGAAAATAATGAAATCTAACCACAATAGTGAAGAACAACCAGGATGAAGTTGGAAGTTCAAATAAATGTTAAATTTAAAGATAACCTGATAGTTCTTGGCAGAGTGGTAATGACACAATCCGACAGTTAGTCACAGAGGTAGAATTCAGTAGTATTTTACAAAGCCGGTCATTTTAAGTTACTAGAAAAGATATCTTCCTAAAAATTGCTAGTCCATCCGTTCCATAATGTAGTATGTTTTGGCAAACTAATTTAGTTTGCCAAAACAGACTTGCTGCTGGAGATAATCGGATGTACTAACAATGACATGCATAATTGCATCAGCAACATCTTCAAGTGAGACATTCAACTATTTGCCCATCTGTAATACGAATACCCAATTCAAAACAACTGTCTAGTTACCAATTGTTAACTATAAAAAATACCGGTTTGATTGCATATCTGTAAACAACAGGAATGGAAAACAATCAACAGCATTGAAGTACCAGGAATCGAGTTCCCCTCACCTCAAAAAAGAGCACAGAGTTGGGCTCCATCCCTCCCATGCTGACCAGAGTACGAGTGAGAAGATCCATCACCCAGGCGCCGCCACATTTCAGCATGGGGACACTTCTTCCCAAGAACACGTTAGGCGTCGGCAGGACGGAGATGGCCGTGGCCGCAGTATTGGCCTAAGACCCTACCGCTCCAAGAATTTTTGGGGCACCAAAAGCGGCAACCACGGCGAGGCTCATCATTTGGGACTCCTCTAGCGGCGTCTTGAATACCATCCGCACCAGCCGGCTCGCGAGCAACTCTCCAATGTTTCATCTAGTCATCCGGTGACGGCCGAGCACGGGACCGTTCGGGTCGGCCACGGAGCAGGCAACCGTATTAGGATCTAACCCAAGACGCGCAGACGACATAGGCGGAGCCGCGGAGGTGGCTGGCACCGTGCCTGGGGCGAGCGATGCCGAATGCTAGTGCTAGGGGAGGAAGAAGAAGCTGACACGAAGGGTTTCTTTCACACGGTATGGGTCGAACCAATTGGGTTCAACCTAGCACTTGCATTTATCTGAGTTTTTAGCATAAAACCACCAAGTTTATGCAAAATATTCGGAAAATTTCCCTTCGAAAATTTCATAAAATGTGACCACTTTACTGCAGATTTTTTGAAATTCACACTATACTCTGATTTCGAGCGAATTGACATGTTTCCGGCACGTGAGCCCCACCAGGAGGCTGACGTGGTAAAGGGGAGACGCCTTCGGACCACGACCGTCACATGAAGTTAACGGCCTGTCCGATAGACAGTTAGGTTTCCGTTCCCCCCACTTCCAAGCGCGCTCTTGCTCTCTCCCCCGCGTGCTGGTCGACGATGGCGGTGACCCGGACGGCGGCGCCCCTTTAAACACCGACGGTGATTCAGATTCTAGCGGCGGTGGAGGCACAAATTCGTTTGTACGCACCACCTTATCCCCGCCGTCGCCACGAGATGGCGTTGGCTCGTTGGCGAGACCCACTAGAGCTGTCGCCGCTTTGGCAAGGACGGTTCTCGATTCACCAGCGAAGACGAAACACAACTGGGGGTCCTCCTTCGGCGACATCGAGTAAGCTCCCACTCCCCCTTCTTTGTCATCTGATAAGGCCTAGAGTAGTGTTTGCTTCCACTGGTTAGGGATTAGTGTAGTGTTTGCTTCCATGATAATATCTTACATCAATAAACTGTGTAGTGTGTAGTAGTGGAATGAACTGAGCAGTAGTGGCTAGTAACACTATTTCGTATGTTAACTGTAATGATCAATGTAGTAGTGGAGTGGAATGAACTAATCCTGACATGGATAACCGGATATTGAATGAAATGTATAATGACAAGGGTAGTTGTATGTTGATTGGCTAGAATAAACTATGCATTGAATGTAGATAAACTGAAAGTGAACACTGATCTCTGACATGGATAACTTGTTTAACTGCAGTTTTGATGATGACATCTAGGAAATTAGATTTAATTTCTCCGGTGAGGACAATCTGAAGAGAACATTGTGTACAAACATAACCTATCTGAATTTGGTGGCACTTATTGAGAAATTTGGTGGTTATAGTTATAAAGACACCATGTATTACATCAGAGAGAAGGGAACATGTTTAGATAGATTGGAGGCTGTTATAAGCATGGGAAATGTTTTGAAGATGAAAGATCTTTTTAAGGATGAGAAGGTCCCCGACTTGACAGTTGAAAGGGCATGTGTGCCCCATGTGTGGTTTTGGTAATTAATGACAATCTCTATAAACTAATATTTGAATTGAGTTTCACCTATAAGATTCTTCCATTGGCATCGCTTGGGCCATGTGTTGGTTTTATGGTTGAAAGATGAAGAAGAAGCAATGTCCAAGGGCTTTGTACCTTTTGGAATCATGTATAAGAAGAAGAAGAAGAAGATCAAGAGTGTCTTGAAAAAGAAGATGGAGTTCCTTATGGATATATTCAATACATCATAAAAAATAAAGTGCAAGCTTAAGATGCGCCATCTCTAGTGGCATCTGATCATGGTAAATTTGATTCCCTAATCCCTTCTAATTCTTTTCAATCTGTCACTATTGGCAATGGTGCAACCATATCCATCACTCATATTGGTTGTTATTCTCTCACAAGAACCTCTCTTCCTCCTCATCTTTGCAATATTCTCATAGTCCCTCAAATCATCAAAAATCTTGTTTCTGTTTGACAATTTATCACCGACAATTCTTGTTCTATTGAATTTGACCCATATGGCTTTTCTATGAAGGATCTTGTCACCGGGACTGCGATTCTTTGATGTAATAGTTCCGGCCCTCTCTACCCAATCCATGTGTCCACTGAAGCCTACGTCGACACCTCAAACACAAGTCTATGGCATCGTCGTCTCAGTTATCCTGGCGCTCCGACCATGTTACATCTACAAAAACTTCATCGTCTACCATCCAATAAAGTCATCTCCAGTTTATGTCATGCTTTTCAACTAGGAAAACATGTTAGATTACCGTTTTTCCTTCATAGTCTACAACATTTTGTCCATTTAAACGTATCCATTGTGATCTTTGGACATCTCCTTTACCCAACACATCTGGCTATCGTTATTATTTTGTTATTGTCAATTATTATACACACTTATTTTGGAGATTTTCTCTACATAAAATGCCTGATATCTACTCCATCTTCGTCACGCATATGCATCCATCCAATTTGATAACGGTCGTGAATTTGACAACACCAAATTAGATAATTTCTGTAGCAATCATGGGTTACTTTTTTGGTTACCATTGGGTTCCACATCAGAAAACAAAAAATTCTAAGGGCCCGTTTGGAACACAGGATTCTCATAGGAAAAACAGAGGGTAGGATTTTTGCTGGAAATATTTCCTTTGTACCCTTTGGATTGTAGGAATAGGAAAGGAAATTTCACGGGATTGGATTCCTATGCTTCACCTTTTACAAGAAAAGAAATATTTGGTCTGACCTCTTGAAAACTTTCCTTCGTGTGAAATAAAAGGCTTCATAGATAGCTAGGTACACCGCAACAACTAACGAATAGCCATGCTACTCCCTCCGGCTGCTAGCAGGTTCAGTATGGGAGTCATTTGGAGAGCGTATGAATATGGATGTTCTCGGATGGAGAGATAAATCATTTCCATATTGTGATGATTTTTTTGTATTATACGAAGGTAAATTCATATAAGGATTTATTTGATCTTGTGCCAATATACGAAAGCAACAGCTAAATGGATCAAACTAAAAAAAACCTATATGTTTCCTATCCTGCAAGCCAAATGACAAAAAATTCCTTTCTTGTGCTTTAGATTCCCATGGGATTGTTGGGGTGTGTCATCTTAATTCTTGTGATTTTCCCATTCCTATATTTTCTCTATCCTATGTTCCAAATGGGCCCTAACTACGCGAACACTATAGCCAGGATCTACTTTATGCAGACATAACTAATGGAGAAGGGGACAGTATCCATACCCTTGAATACCGAGGTACTCCTTATACAGGTAGGTGTATGTTGATGAAGACGAGTAGCTCCAAGCACCCCAAGTGTTGCGACTCCGAAGTTCTACACACATTTGGTGTAGGTGATGTCTCTAGGGCTCCGATCCAGCGAGCAGCGAAAGAAGAAAGATGGTGGACCGAAGAGCACACGATGGTAGTGCAAAGGTGGAGAACTCAAGTCCCTCAAGGTCCTCTCCAATATTACGAAGAAAATCTCAAAGAAAATGAGAGAGAGAAGAGAGAATGAGATGATTCCAAGGGGAGGGGTGACCCCTATGTATAGTAGGAGGGGAGGGGCAACACCCAAGGGACAGGCGGTGTGGGACTAATGCCCACACCCGCTAGCCACCAAGGGGGCACCGCCGGTCCTAGGTGGGTGCCACGCGGGGAGCCCACTAGGGCTAGGCCGGCTGGCCCTCCTCCCTTAGGCGCCTTGCCCTCTTGGGCCTCCCCTCCACGTGAGGCCCATTAGCAATGGGTTGTCTATAAAAATAAAATAAAAAATATATGTTTTACTATTAATTCAATTAATTAACATAAAACACACATATTATTATATCTTTCACTCTGGAACTCCTTTCGGACCCCTCCGATCAACATCGGGTGTTACACAGAACTTTTACGGTTTCTCTCTCTCATTTCTCTTGTGGTGCCGTATCAATCCCTATGTGTCCCCACCCTTAAGCGTGACACCCTTCGGTTCGAAAACACTCCGAACATTACCAAGACCTCTCTCATATCAATGATCATCAACAGGACCTAGATGCCCATAATGACCCCCGTGCGTTTCACGAATCTCATCGCTTGAATCTTCAACGTTGCGTCTCATTATCTTTGCCACTTGATACCTAGTTCAATCTCGTTAGTGATGAACTCGTTTACTCGTTCCCATATCGTTGCATTCCATGACCTAGTCACACGCTTGCAAGCTTCATTAATGCAATGTCACCGAGATGGCCCATGTGTATCTATCTGTTACTTGGATTGGCAAATCATGGTCTTGATATGTAATCGTCTACACGTTCCTTCGGAAAACCTGAGTGGCCTATTTTTTATCACCCTTTCACGGCTTGATACTTGATACCATCAAAGCTCCCTCCAGTAATGGTGATTTGTATTATCTCACAGTCTAGCGATCAGGTTGCGAGGTTTCCTTTGTTATCATTAATGATGAAAGTTTGTAACTAGATCTTATTATGATATAACTATTGGGTGTTTGTCTATCACATCATTCAGCCAATGATATGACCTCATTGTCAATTGGCATAAATGCCCATGATCTCGAAACCCTAGATCATACACTTGACCAATGAGCTAGTTTGCTAGAGATAGCTAGAGACATAGTTTGTTTATATAATATACGTGTATTAACGTTTCGTATTAACACAATTATAGCATGGCATGAAATGTATTATGAACATACAAGAGATACATCAAATAAAATGCTTTATTATTTGCCTCTAGGGCATATCTCCTTCAGTCTCCCACTTGCACTAGAGTACAAATTAATCTAGTTTACATTAGGCAAAAGTCTAACACCAATGACATCCCGGTGTTGTTCATTCTTGGCTTGTAGAAGACCTTTAGTCAATGGATCTGCAACATTCAGAATCATGTGTACTTTGCAAATCTTGATTTCACCCTTCTTCAACATTTTATCTAATGGCGTGGAATCGTAGCTTGATATGTTTGGTCGTGGAATGAGTTCTTGGTTCTTTTGCATTTGCAATGGCACCCGTGTTGTCACAATAGATCGTCACGGGGTCTTGCGCACTTGGAACAACTCTCAATTTGATGATGAAATTCCTTAGCCAAACAACTTCATTCGCCGCTTCACTAGCTGCGATATATTCTGACTCCACTGTAGATTGTGCCACTACTGATTGCTTCCTACTCTTCCAGCTTACCGCACCACCATTCACCATAAACACATATCATGTTTGAGACTTTGAGTCATCAGGATCTGTGTTCTAGCTCACATCCACATAACCAGTTATGCTTAGAGCTTCGTCACTACCTCCATAGACTAGAAACATATCCTTAGTTCTCTTGAGATACTTTAGGATACATTTCATAACTGTCCAATGATCCATTCCTAGATTACTTTGGAACCGGCTCGTCAGACTAAGAGCCAAGGCCACATCAGGTCAAGTACTCATCATAGCATATATGATGGAACCTATGGCTGAGGCATAGGAGATTTTAGACATCCTCTCTCTTTCATCATCAGTTGTTGGACATTTAGTCAAACTGAATGTTCTACCTTTTATTACAATTACAAAAACTCTTTTGGCCTCTTCCATTTTGAATCTCTTCAAAATCTTCTCAAGGTAAGTACTCTAACTTAATGCAATTAGGCGTATTGATCTATCTCTATAGACCTTGATGCCTAATATATATGCAGCTTCACCTAGGTCCTTCATGGAAAACTAACTACTCAGATTTTCTTTTACGCTCTTTAGAAGTTTCACATCATTCCCAATCAGTAATATGTCATCCACATATACTACTAGGAACGCCATGAGCTCCCACTCTCTTTATTGTAAACAGATAACTCTTGTTGGTTTTGGAAAAATTCAAAACTTTTGATCACTTGATCAAAACAACGGTTCCAACTCTGAGATGCTTGCTTCAATCCATAAATGGACCGCTGAAGTTTGCATACTTTCCCAGCATCCTTTGGATCAACAAAACCTACATCATATATAACTCTTCATCAATGTGTCCATTGAGGAATGCGGTCTTGACATCCATCTGCCATATTTCATAATCGAAATGCGCAGCAATTGCTAGTAGAATCTGGATAGATTTTAGCATCGCTACGGGGGAGAAGGTCTCATCATAGTCAACTCGTTGAATTTGTTAAAAACCCTTTGAGACAAGTCGAGCCTTGTGTATGGTCACATTACCAACCGCATCTATATTTTTCTTCAAGATCCATTTATTTTCCACGGCCTTGCGGCCTTCGAGAAGATCCACCAACATCCAAACTTGGTTTTTATACATGGATCCTATTTTGGACTTCATGGCTTCCAGCCATTTCTCAGAGTCAGCACTTTCCATAGCTTCTTTATAGTTTGCAGGTTCCTCTTGTTCATTTAACAAGACAGTCATCACAAGACTACTATACCAATCAGGAGAGGTACATATTCTTGTAGACTTAAGAACTACAGGAGCTTCGATGTGATCGCTTTGCTCATTATCATTTGATTCTTACTCCCTGGTGGAGGGTGGTTCCAGAACAGCTTCTATTGTGCTACTCGGTATTTGGAGAGAAGGATCAACAACCTCATCAAGCTCGATCTTCCTTCCACTAACTCCTTTAGCGAGAAACTTTTTCTCAAGAAAGGTGTCGCTTTTCATGACAAACGCTTTGCCTTCAGCCTTGTTGTAAAAGGTGTACCCAATAGTCTCCTTTCGGTATCCCACAAAGATGCACTTTTCCTCTTTGAGTTCGAGTTTGTCAGGCTATAGTTTCTTAACATAAGCCTCACAACCCCAAACTTTCTAGAACGATAACTTTGGCTTCTTGCCATACCACATCTCATAAGGTGTTATCTCCACGGATTTGGATGGTGCTTTGTTTAAAATAAAAGAGGCGATTTCTAACACATATTCCCAAAACGATACAGACAAATCAGTTAAAGACATCATGGACCGTACACTATCTAATAGAGTACGGTTACGCTATTCTGACACATCGTTATGTTGAGGTGTTCCGGCTAGTGTAAGATGTGGTATGATACCACAGTCCCTCAAGTGCATGCCAGACTCATAACTCAAATATTCGCCTCCCCGATCGGATCAAAGATGCTTGATTTTCTTGATAAGTTGATTCTCTACTTCCTTATGAAATTCCTTGAACTTTTCAAAGGTCTTAGATTTGTGATTCATCAAGTAGATATACCCATATCTACTTAAATCCTCAGTAAAGGTAACAAAATAACGATAATCATTGTGCGTTGAGACGTTCATTGGACCACACACATATGTATGTGTGATTCCCAATAGGTTTGCAACCTGCTCCATCGTGCTGAATAAGGATGTCCTAGTCATCTTTCCCATGAGGCAAGGCTCGCACGTGTCAAGGGATTCAAAATCCAATGATTCTAGGAGTCTATCAGAATGGAGCTTCTTCATGCACTTTACGCCAATATGACCAAGACGGCAATGGCACAGATACATGATATTATCATCATTGTGTTTACAATGCTTAGCATCAACATTATGGATGTGAGTATTGCTATCAAGATCCAGTAAGAATAAACCATTACACATGGGCGCATGAACATAAAAACATCATTCATTGAAATAGAACAACCACTTGTTCCGAATTTAAATGAATAATGATCTTGCAACAAGCAAGATCCATTCACAATATTCATACTTAATGCTGGTACATAGTAGTATTTATTCAAGACTAAAATTAATCCTGACGGCAGACATAGAGGCAGAGTGCTGACGACCACCATGTCAACCTTCAAGCTGTTGCCGACGCGCATCATCACCTTGTCCTTCCTCAGGCGCCTCTTACTCTGTAGCTCCTATTGAGAGTTACAAATGTGAGAAACAAAATGTTGAAAATATGCCCAAGAGACAAATAGTAATAAGGGCTATTATCATATTTCATAAAGTTTATGATTAAGCTTTATATCATGTTATAACTGTATTGAGTGGAAACATCACTACACGTGTGATATATAAACAACCAGGGGTTCCCGGTGAAACTCTAGTCACTGGTTCATTGGTCAACATATGATCAAGTTTCCTGATCACGTGGCATTTATGCCAGTTGGAAATGGAGTCAACTCATTCAGAGAATGAGATGATGAACCAATAACCAACCTAAACATCATGACCCAATATATGATCCAATAAGGAACGTTTAAAGGCGATTAAGTTTGAATCACAGAATGTTGAGCTAGGTTTCTCCATAGTGTCTAATAGAGAACTGCAGACATATTTTCCAAATCCATAAAGGATGACATATCTTAAAACATAAAGGGTTATGTTATAATGGAATATGTTGGAAACTCCTGTAATACCAATTAGAGTCAAGTAGGAAGCAAGGTGAACAAAAACATCAAAAGTTGCACAAGGTGCACTCGTGTTTCGATGATTACATTTATAATAATAGATAAGGGTACCATCTAAAGTGTTGTATAATCTTATGGCGGGGCTAGTTCTCTTTTAACATAGAATGATGTGTCCCATGGCACAGTGCCCATGAGAAAGCCCTCGAGGTTGATCTAAAGTCACTGTAAGCTCCTAGAATTAGGCCTCGTTTTGCTGCCATAGCGACGATGCATACACACAGATGTTATCATGTGATGATAAAGTATTAATGTCAATCAAGGTGACATTATTAAGTTGCAAAGGATTTAGGACTGTAAAGTATAGACCCAAGACTCAACCTATTCCATGAGAAAGCATGTTCAGGGTACTGGATATATGGTGCCAACGATTAAGAACAAATGTAGCTAGTTTATTTGTACTCTAGTGCAAGTGGGAGACTGTTGGAAATATGCCCTAGAGACAAATAGTAATAAGGACTATTACCATATTTCATAAAGTTTATGATTAAGTTTTATATCATGCTATAACTGTATTGAGTGGAAACATCAATACACGTGTGATATATAAACAACCAGGGGTTCCCAGTGAAACTCTAGTCACTGGTTCATTGGTCAACATATGATCAAGTTTCCTGATCATGTGGCATTTATGCCAGTTGGAAATGGAGTCAACTCATTCAGAGAATGAGATGATGAACCAATACCCAACCTAAACATCGTGACCCGATCATGTCACTTTTAGGAAGACCTCCAATTGATACTCTCTCTCTCTCTCATGACCGTGGTCCCAAGTTCGGACTGCGTGAACTAGAGACATCTTCACCGTGGAGCGCCGTCATGCTGTGGGATTTGGATCTAGGAGCTCTACTTCCGCAACTGCTACTGGATCGGGGAAGCGGGAGTCATCGTCAGGCACCGGACGTGTGTAACTCCTCGCGAGGTGTCACACTTGAGGCACTCAAGTTGTTGAAGCCACATGAGAATAAGGACTTCATCACGACCTTGAGGTCGGCTTCAGCTCGTCTACATCAACCACACTCTCTTGAGCACTGACAACGCTTTTCGGTCTTCAAGGGTAAGTTCGCGAAAATCCCCTCCCGTTACTGCATTACTAATAGATAGGTCCTGGCAACATCAGGGGTTTAGGGGCATAGGGTAAAAATTATTGTTTTCATACACGGAACCCCTATAGTGGTATTAGAGCCAGGTTTATGTGTAGTAATGCTAGTACGGGTAGAACACACGAGATGTAGCGTGTGGGCGTTGATCTTTTAGTTGTTACCCTCCCACGTGTACTTGTGTATACCGCAGTAATGCTTGATGAAGCAGCCCCCAACCGACTTTACGCGTTCATTCGCGAGACTGGTCCACGCTTGACATATGGCTTGTACCGTATAAAGTGGCTTAGGGGGGGTGTCTGTCTCTCTCACATTAGTTGGTATGCCATTTGCAATGGAGGGCCCCGAAAGGGGTGTAGTAGAGACAACTACTTGATCAATGTTGTGCTGAAAGTTCGTAGGTAAGAACGGTTCTTGTCAAAAGCCCATTCAGCCATGTAAAACATGCAAAGATAAAGTAGATGCGTCTAACTTTGTTTTGCAGGGGGCGTTGCTTTGTGATATGGTTGTGGCAAAGGTAAAATGATTACCTTATGTTACGTAGTAGTAGATAGTCACAGAGATGACGGACTACCACGCTGGAAAGACACCGGTACCCTGGTGTCTACGATGCCAGAACCCTGGCGCCGGAATCCTGTGACGACAGATGGAGATCACGATGTGAAGGACCATATCACATTGCATTTACATTCAATGTTATTGTTTGTATATCTTATTGTGTGCTAGTATTAGATACTCGACGGTATCCTAATAAGATGATCCCTGTTAAAATTACCAATGATTGTGTTCCCCCTTAGTGTGCACCACCAAGAAAGTTCTTCTGTATGAGGTGACCCGCGGTGAGTGGGTGTCAGACATATCTACGTTCGCATAAAGTGGGTGTAAGCCATGTTACACAACGAATACACTAAGGTTGAGTTGGCGAGCCTAGTACGTTACAGAGACATGGCCTCGGAATGCGGATGGTCGAAAGATCAAGCACGAGTCGCATGAATGATGTGACCGATGTTTAGCGTCTACCCTTGAACCCACATTGATGGCCGTGATGATCGGGGGAGATGTGGGGAAAAGGGGTCGTTTTATCACTAGGAGACCTTCATGGGATAAGTGTTTCTGAGTGGAGTTATTATTAACTCATTTAATTATAAACTTAGTCTAAATTCCTTTTGCAATTATAAATGTAGAAAATGGTTCTCCCTGATGCTACCTTTCCTGTTGACGATTGGTTAGAAGGAGAGAATCTTAGGCTAGACGGATCAAACTTCTCTATATGGGTTGCGTGTCTCCACGTTCTCCTTAGCGAGAATAATGTGGTCGACTATGTACTCGACAAGATGGATTTGGAGCAGCCCTGTTTCTATGAGACCCTAGAACAACGGGAGGACCACTATTATCGTCGTGAGATGTCCACCTTCATATCAGCTACAATGTGCTACGGGATTGTGGATGAGCTGTGGCCAGTCATGGGCAATCTTGACCCTCGTCCGACTATGGTACAGCTTAGGAAACATTTCGTGGAACAAGCTTGCATATGGGAGCATGAGCTGATGGGAGAGTTCCTCTCCATTAAGATGGAGGAGAACTCATCGCTTGACGACCACTTGGAGCGCATGCATGATGCGTACATGAGGCCTGCATACTTCCTGGATAGCTGGATGACGGGATCTTTTGCAAACGGCGTTGTGCTGTGGTCGCTGCCACCAAGCTACCAAGCACAAGTAAGGACTTGCATTATGAGAGGCGACGTAGAATCACTGGAATTCCATAGGTTCATATCACATCTCAGGAATGTGATGGTTGAACCCATTGTCGCTGAGGTCATCAATGACAAAGGTATATATTTGATATACAATTTTATAAATGTTATAATCTTGCAAACACATTTGTAGTGTTAAGTATATTTGATACTTGCTGTTTTACCGAAAATAGGTCCTTCTGCATGAGAGGTGCTTGCTGGAGAGGAGGTGACGTTGCGTGTTGATGGCGAGCATGATGATGATGGCCAACGACACTCTCCCTCGACGTTTATCACTTAATTTGTGTTTAGGATGATTATTGTAATCAATAGATCGTGAACTTCTTTAGTGTGTCTCACACTTTGTGAGACAGTTATTCATATGAGCTTGTAACAAACAGTTGTTCCACTTTATGAATGATCTCTATTTGCATTCATATATTGTTTGATTATATGTGAATTATCCTGGTTGTTTGAAACTAATTGATAATGCATGAACATTTGTAAAATATAGAAATGCCTTAAAATACCCAACTTAATGATATGTTCATTAATGAATGAAACCATTGTTTAAATTCAAAAGTTATGTGATAATATGTGAAAGACATTCGATTTCTTGTCACATATAAATCATGCCTAAGTTTGGAAAAATAACTCGAACACCGTGTATTACTTGAATACAAAGTGTTTAATGAATTGTTAAAAGTAAATACATATTCGATGTAGTGTGCTTTGATAGAGTGGTGATTATCATTATATGATTGTTGAAATGTGTAAAGAAGTTTACCAAAGGAAACATGAGTATGAAACTATTTGATATGATCAAAGTGTTTCATCAACAAAGGGTATAAATATAGAAAGAGAATCTAATTACTACGATTTGATCAATAATAATGAAATTCAACTTTATAAGATTGGCATAAAAGAAAATTGTGGAATGTAAAGCGTTTTGAAATGTCAAAATGCAAAGCATCACAAGATGATATTTGATATCAAAATGGGTGAATAGATGGTGCCAAATAAATCATTGTAGTGCAGATGTAGAGACCATTAGTCAGAAATAGTTAGCACTCAATTAGAATATATAGTGAACCATTTGAATTTGTGAAAGCGGCTCCATATCTGGTATGGATAGTCGTGGAAGTTTTGGGGTTATTCGATATAACCAAAACAATAGCGAATAAGTCATTGTAGAGTATTCATTGGAAACTTCGAATACGAAATCCATAGCTAAAACCAAAAGAGAAGCAAAACTAGTATTGCTTGGATTTTGGTACATTTTCGAGAAAGTTCGCATTCAGTGATATTTCTCGATTATGGAGCAAATGGAAGATAGTGAAAAACACGATGAGGTTTCAAAACCCTGACTCAAAGTGTTGAGAAGCGCAACATACAACATTCCTGAACGATTCTCTTCACGAAGGAAAGAATCAATGATAATCATCATCGTGTTTTCCCCACTGGTGTTTTCACTACATGAAATAGGATTCAAAATGTAACCCATACCTTGTATGGAGACATTTGTGAATCATTTTTCATGATTACCGGAATATGACATACCTATGAACTACTAAGGAAATAATGGTAAACTAGAATTATGAGAAATCCTAGAAGCAAAATTCACTTGAGATTAGAAATCAATTCGTTGCTGAATCTCACAAGTAAAAGGGGTTACTTGAAATTTTCCCAAATGACTGCAAAGCCATAGTGGAAAAGGGGTGAATGATAAAAGCACAATTTGTCAAGTATTGGACGAATTCAAATGAATTTGATTCAAGTGTGCTAAATGTCTAGTGGATTTAGAACTAGTAAAAGTACTAGTATCTCATAGTAAATCTCCAAGTTTGATATTTGATCAAAGGATTTTGAAATTGTTCAAAATAGTGAGTAGATATGCAATGTGCATGAAATTGAGTGGGAGCTATGAAAGTCTTCCTAAAACAATATGGAATGACATATTTTTGAGTGGGAGCAATATAAGTCTCAAATTCAAATATGTAGGAACATAATTTGAGTAAGAGTAGTGACTCATACCCAAATATGTTAGGAACATATTTTGAGTGGGATCTCATAGGAGTGATTCTTAAGTGTGTTAAGAATAAAAGTGCAAGTACCAATAAATAATGATTTATAAGGAGTAGAAGTTGATAATAGGTGTATTATGATATTATGTAGTATTCCTTAAGGGATTCTAAAAAGGGTTTCAGAATAGAAGTTAATTAAGGAACTGGTCCTTAATAACTCAAGTTAGGAATAGTATTAAGTTTAACATCAATGGTTGAAAGAAAGAAAAGGATGATCATCATCCACTATGTTGATACATAGGTTCTATCTTTGAAAACCATGATAGTAACTTAACATAATATATGATCCAATAAGGAACATTTAAAGGTGATTAAGTTTGAATCACAGAATGTTGAGCTAGGTTTGTCCATAGTGTCTAATAGAGAACTGCAGACATATTTTCCAAATCCATAAATGATGACATATCTTAAAATATAAAGGGTTATGTTATAAGGGAATATGTTGGAAACTCCTGTAATACCAATTAGAGTCAAGTAGGAAGCAAGGTGAACAAAAACATCAAAAGTTGCACAAGGTGCACTCGTGTTTCGATGATTACATTTATAATAATAGATAAGGGTACCATCTAAAGTGTTGTATAATCTTATGGCGGGGCTAGTTCGCTTTTAACATAGAATGATGTGTCCCAGGGCACAGTGCCCATGAGAAAGCCCTCGAGGTTGATCTAAAGTCACTGTAAGCTCCTGGAATTAGGCCTCGTTTTGCTGCCATAGCGACGATGCATACACACAGATGTTATCATGTGATGATAAAGTATTAATGTCAATCAAGATGACATTAGTAAGTTGCACAGGATTTGGGACTGTAAAGTATAGACCCAAGACTCAACCTATTCCATGAGAAAGCATGTTCAGGGTACTGGATATATGGTGCCAACGGTTAAGAACAAATGCAGCTAGTTTATTTGTACTCTAGTGCAAGTGGGAGATTGTTGGAAATATGCCCTAGAGACAAATAGTAATAAGGACAATTACCATATTTCATAAAGTTTATGATTAAGTTTTATATCATGCTATAACTGTATTGAGTGGAAACATCAATACACGTGTGATATATAAACAACCAGGGGTTCCCAGTGAAACTCTAGTCACTAGTTCATTGGTCAACAGATGATCAAGTTTCCTGATTATGTGGCATTTATGCCAGTGGAAATGGAGTCAACTCATTCTGAGAATGAGATGATGAACCAATACCCAACCTAAACATCATGACCCGATCATGTAACGAAGTTCAAGTTATGATGATTAGAAATGGATCCTCGTAGACTATTCCTTAGACCGTGAGGCTATATCAATCACTGTCTCGTGAGAGTGCTTAGATAGCATCAAGCGCCACTTGGTAATACAGTGGTTATAAAGGTGTGTTCAGGTACTCGGAGGAAACCGTAGGGGCAGTATATGTCAAGAGCAGGATTTGTCCGTCCACGTGACGGAAAGATACTCAAGGGCCCACTCGAAGAAGTTATATCCAATAGCTGCGTAGCGTGTGATTTGATCACATGGATATCACTTGTCGGAACGAGTCAAGTAGCATTGTTCCATAACGATATTGAACATGTCGTTGTATTGGGAACAACAGTACCTGAGGAGGTTAGATAGAGGTGTGGGGACTAGCAGGGAAGCTATCGACGGCGTCCGCAGGCGGGATAGGATACAAGCGAGTGTAGCGGGATGCAAGAAGTACCCAGGTTCGGGGCCCTTGTGACGAGGTAAAGCCCCTACTCCTGCCGGATCTGACTATGTGGAGTATACGAACTACAAGTGCTCCTCGAGCTGTATTCTCTAGCTACTGCCTTAAATGAAATGAGACCAACCCTTTCTACTGAGGCCTTGCCTCTCCTTATATAGGCAGAGAGGCAAAGGTCTCATTGACCAGTCCGACTGGTGGGCCCCACAGGTGGGTCCCAGCCGACTAGTCATCCACAGTGTCCGGTATGGCTTGTCCTGTCGGAGTACGAGCGGTATGGCTGTCATAGGCACAGTGGACGCCGTGCGAGCCTGTCGTCAGCAGCGGCCACTATTCCTGCGTCACCCACGCAAAGTCTTCGGTATGGCCGGGTAGTTGCCAGTCTTGTCACCGTACAGGGCGTACCGTGCACTGATACACACGCCGCCCTGTCCCATTGATTGAGTCCGGCTAAGTAGCTGTATCTGGCTACCAGGGGATAGCCAGCCCGTCTTGCCTTGTCCGGCTGCATCTGGTCAGCCGCATGCGCTCCGACTGTCTTATTTCTTATTCGGTTGGGATACCCGGGGATCATCCCCCTGACACTAGCCCCCGAGCGCGGGTGGATTCCGCCCTTAGGCGAAATGTGCGCGCGCTTCCTCTTGTTTTTGAATTTGCGTCCGGCTGAGCTTGGTGGTTGCGCTACCCGTGACGTCCATGCTGACGCCGGCCACGCGCGCGCGCGCCATCATTACTCTGCAGCGGGCAGCGTAACGTCCGGTCGCACATCGCCTCGGGAAGCTGCGGTCCGGCGCTTCGGTTCCCGCTCCAGGATCTTCTGCGCATCCTGCTCCGGCACATGGGATCTTAGGCGGCGGTTGGGGTGTGGGTCGCCCGGATGCGCGCCACGTGCCCCGCCGACGGTTGCCCTTCTAGCCCTTTAAAGGGACGCCGCGGGGGAGGCGATTTCCTTCCTTCGCTCCCCCGCTGCAATTCCTTCTTCCCCGCGCCTCCTGCTTCCGCGCTCTTGCTTTCGCGCTCTTGCTCTCTGCGCCGCCCGCTCGCCGTTGTCATCGCTACGGGCCACCGCCACTCTTCCGTCGCTGCTCCCCCTCATCAACCGGAGATGGCCGCCGACCGCGGGGCCTGGTGCGGCTCCACCGTCACCGAGGACCAGATCGCGAAGTACCGCGCCACCCGCGTCCTCCCGCCGGCGGAGGAGGTGGCGGTGCGGCTGGCGCCGGCCGGGGAAGTGTCGCCGCATCTGGAGGAGGGCGAACACGTCATATTCCTTTCCCATCTGGCCCGCGGGTTCGACCTTCCGGTGAACCCGTTCCTCTTGACCTTTCTCGCCTTCTTTGACCTTCGTCTCCACCACCTCGGCGCCAACGCAATCGAAACGTTGGCGCATTTTGTTGCTTTCTGCGAGAGCTATCTCGGGATCCAGCCGGATCTCAGGCTCTTCTGCCGGCTCTTTCGAGTCCGGCCGCAGGTGCAGTTCACCCAAGGGCCCTTAGTCGTCTGTGGCGGCGCTTCCATTTACTCCCGCTCGCAGACCGGCTACCCCAAGTTCCTTCTTCACGATACGGTGCGACTGTGGCAGTAGTCGTACTTCTACGTGAAGAACCTCACCAATGTCGACCGGATCAATCTGCCGGCCTTCCAGGACATTGAGTCTAGCCGACAGAACTGGGACTTGAAGCTCCACGGCGACAAGGCGGAGACGGACGAGATGCTGAAGCGGATGCGCTCCCTTGTCCACTGCCGGCTAACTGGCCTGGACGTCACTCTCAGCTGGATGTCCCGGCTGATGAAGCCGTTGCAGCAACGAGCACACAAGATGTGCTACTATTCAGGCCGGCTGGACCCGACCCGGCTGTCGCGCCGCGATCCCCTCTACCACAACCTGAAGGAGTGGGTGTGGACGATCACCAAGGAGCGGCTGCCGGAGAACTGGAAGTTTAGCCTGGCGCCGTATACACGGGAGAACCGCGCGCCTCGGGTAAGCTCTTCTGACCGGATGCACTTTCGATGTTTTCTTGTTCTTGTTCTTTGTCTTCGTCTGGCTGACCTTTGTGTTCGGCAGTTGTTCCCCTGCATCATCCGCGAGGAGGGCGCGGCGGTCCTCAAGGAGTTCGCGCCCAACCTGCCCGAGCCGCGCGCCCGGCGGTCCAGCGAGGAATCGGATGGGGATGGTGATGCCTTCCCAGTCGGAACGACGAGCCGGCCGCCGACCCGCACCCGGAGGTGCACGAGGAGGAGGCCATGCCGACCGCGGGGCCGGCGACACGCTCCACGACGGGCGGGAGTGACTCCAGCCGCTCCGGCTCCCGCCGCCCCGCGGCGGAGGAGCCGGCGCCCCGCCGCCAAGCCGGTCCGGCACCCTGCCGTCGAGCCATCTTGGCCGGAAGAAGGGGCCGCCTCCTGTGGTTGCGGGGTATGTTCCTTCTCCCCCTTCCCTTTCTGTCTGTTTGCCTTTTTCCTCCTTTTCTGACTTTGGCTTGTTTTGCTCCTATCTTCCTCGCTTTTTCCTTAGCACGCTCGTTTCCTTTGGAGCCGCGAGCCCGGCTCGCGCTCCCGCCGTGTCGCCGCCCCGCACCCTGACTGCGCCGACCAGCGCTCCTCCTTCTTCTGAGGCGCAGCCTTCGCCTCCCCCACGGGCTGAGCCGACTGCCTGCGCCCAGCCGGAAGTTCCCCAGCTGGAAGGCTCCTCCGCGGGCACGCGGGGGGCTGCTGGCAAGGAGCTCGTCGTCGTTGGCGATGACAACTCCGACGAGGAGCCCGGGGAGGAGTGGCAGGCGGCGGTGGTCGTGGCGAAGGTGTCCCTGGTCGTCAACGCCGTGGACGACGACACCTCTTCCGCTGCCTCGTTGTCGGACCTTGCCGCCACGCTCGAGCTGGCGGTGAAGGAGATCCGGCTGCTGGAGGCCACAGCCGGCGGGAACCAGACATTGGAGCAGAAGCTCGCTGCTGCCAACGGGACCTCCCAGAGTGAGTTCACTTTGTCTGGCTCCTCCCCCCCCCCGCTTTTTTTGGGACTGATAGCCGGTTTGTTGTAGCCATCCTCGTGTGCGCTCAGCGCGAGATCGATCACCTGAAGAAGGCGAACGACCGGTTGAGCAAGTCCAACTCCACTCTGCGGCTGCAGAACAAAGACTGGCACACGTGGGTGGACGGTCTGGAGGCCACCATCAGGGAGCACGACGCCTCGCTCGCCAGTCGGACCGAGGCTTTCTCCCTTCTCGAGGCCTAGAACAAGGACCAAGAGAAGGAGATCAAACGGTTGGCGCTCAAGGAGAAGGCGCTGGTGGAGGAGCTGATGCAGGTCGGCCACACCACCAAAGGTGAGTCTTCTTTCCGTCTCCTTTTCTTTCCGGATCCAGTAGCCGGATCTGACTTCTCTTTTCTGACAGCTTTTTACCCCGGCATAGACCTGCTGGCCTACAACCGGCTGCAGGAGAATTGGCCGGGAGCACAGCCTACGGCCCAGGAGCTCGTCGTCCTTCTTGGCGAGGAGGCTGCTAAGCTTCGCCAAGCGGCGAGGGACGTCTTCTCCTTTGTCTGGCCGGAGGCTCCGGTCCCGGAGACAATGGCGCAGCTGGCTGCGAAGGTGGGAGAGGTGCCGGCAGCGGTGGACCGGCTGCGGGATCTGGCTGCACGAGCCAGAGCGGAGATGGCCTTGGCCTTGATGCTCTCCTGGTACAAGGACGCCCGCGTCGAGAAGATCGACGGAGGCTTCCGTGCCGGGGCTGACCTTGCCGCCATCCGCCAAGCCCATCCGGAGCTCCGCGGATCCGCCATTAAGATCGCCGACTATGTGGACCCCAACGAGGACCTCACCGACTCGGAGTCTGTTGGCACTCCTGATGTGGAGGCCCCGATGCCGCCGCCTGCCAGCGCCGGAACCGGATCAGACTCCGCGCCTCCTCCACCGCCTGAAGCCTCCGCTGGCCAAGATCTCCCCCACGGCAAGGGTCCTGCTGCCTAGATATCGCCCCAGGATGCCGGGTGTAATTGTCTTGTGTTGTACGCTTGTAAACCTTGTCTGTTTGAGCCGGCTGTCTTTGACGCCGGGTATGTTGCGAGGGCTTCGTCTCTCTTTTGCTTGTTATTGTTGAAATCCTTTTTTCTTACTTGCGCGCTGAGTTTCTTTTTGCCATTTTGCCCGGCTAACCTTGTCCGGCTACACGCCTTTAGCCAGATAACCTACACCTCCAGTGGGGGCACGCAAGCGCACCCACTGGGTGTAGCCCCCGAGATTCGCAGTAGTTGGCGGAGGCAGGTGCTTCGAATCTTCCTTCTTTCCCAGTTCTTCTGTCTTTATCCGACTAGACTTGTCTTAGTCGGTTGCTTCCGCTGGCCGAACCCTTTTAGCCGGGGGAACTAACATTCCAGTGGGGGAGCGCGAGCGCACCCACTAGGTGTAGCCCCCGAGATTCGGAGTAGCTGGCGTAGCCAGGTGCTTCGAATCTTCCTTGTATTTTTCTTGCTCCAGCACTTGCCCTCACCTGGGCTCCGAATGGCCGAATAAATGGCTTTAGCCGGTCGGGAACCCTAAGATTCCACTGGGGGCGCGCGAGCGCACCCAGTGGGTGTAGCCCCCGAGATTCGGAGCGCTTGATGAAGGCAAGGACTTCGAATCTTCTTTCCTTCCCCTGAACTCCGACTCTAAGTAGTCGGATGCACGTACGTACGCATACACACATGTCCACATAGGTTAGTAGGTTATTCTACTAAATTGTAGCCGGAAAACCCCTTTTTTTCTTCGAAAACTGGCCTGTCCCTTTCTAGACACTTAGTCGCTTTCCCGTGCGCTCTGCTGTTTTCGCTGTGTCCTTGCCGGGCAGCCGGGTTGCGGTCTGCAGCCGGAATCCAAGGGAGCTGACAGTACATTGCGCACGGTACTAAAGGCTTAGCAGCTGGATTGGTTCGAGCTAGTTGCAGGGCCGGGACACCCGATCTGTCGCGTCTCCTCCCCGTTTTTCGTGTGGGATGCCTCAGGCTTTTGCTCTTGCTAGCCGGACAGCCGGGCTGCGGTCTGTAGCTGAGACGAAGAGTGGGCCTCTGACATCGTCGCACAATACTCAGCCGGTTTTTTGACTTAGCAGGCCGGGCCAGCCGGCGAGCCCCGGGTAGGGGTTGCCGGAGCCGGAAAATAATAACCGGAAAACAGGTGCATACATATTTCTGGCAAGGAGCCCCCGAGATTCTCGTGGGGGTCCGTATTTTTATTCATAGGGGTTTCGGGATACATACACTGTCTGCCGACTTGGTGTAAAATGGGCGCAGCAGGGCCGCGTTCCAGGGACACTCGGTCTCCTCGTCTGATTTGTCCATCTTGTTCTTGCGTGGCTGCTGCGCGTTGATGAGGTAGTAGGAGTCGTTGGGCAGCGCCCGGCTGATGATGAAGGGGCCCTCCCAGGGTGGCGATAGCTTGTGCATGCCCTTCGTGTCTTGCACCAGCCGGAGAACCAGGTCGCCCTCGCGTAATGCGACTAGGCGGATCCGATTTGAATGGTAGCGATGTAGTCGCTGCTGGTACAGGGCTGATCGGGACAAGGCCAGCTCGTGGGCCTCCTCCAGGAGGTCCACTCCGTCCTCCCGCGCCTCCTGGTTGGCTTTTTCGTTGTAGAGAAGCTTGCGAGGGGAGTCGAACTCGACGTCGGCGGAGAGGACGGCTTCCGATCCGTAGACCAGGAAGAACGGCGTGTAGCCGGTTGACCTATTCGGCGTGGTGCGGAGGCTCCACAGCACAGCCAGAAGTTCTTCGATCCAACATCCGGGTGAACGCTCCAACGGCTCGATGAGACGTGGCTTGATGCCGGCTAGCACTAAACCGTTTGCTCTTTCGACTTGCCTGTTGGATTGCGGGTGCGCGACGGAGGCAAGGCCCAGCCGGATGCCCTTGTTGCTGCAGAACCGGGCGAAGGCCCCTTTGGTGAAGTTCGTGCCATTGTCGGTGATGATGCTGTTGGGGTAGCCAAAGCGGTTGATGATGTTGGTGAAGAAGGTGACAATCGTCGCCCCGTCCAGCTTTCGGATAGGCTTGGCCTCGATCCACTTCGTGAACTTGTCCACCGCCACCAGCAGGTGGGTCATGCCCGCGCGCGCTCGCTTGAGGGGACCGACCATGTCAAGGCCCCAAACTGCGAATGGCCAGGTGATCGGTATGGTCTTGAGTATCGAGGTTGGCATGTGCCTGAGCTGCCCGAAGCGCTGGCACCCATTGCATGCGCAGACCAGCTGCTCAGCGTCCTCGAGGGCGGTGGGCCAATAGAAACCATGGCGAAACGGCTTGGCGACTATCGCCCTTGACGAAGCGTGGTGCCCGCACTCACCCTGGTGGATGTCCTTGAGTAGCCGGTGGCCTGTATCCGTATCAACACATCTTTGGAAGATTCCGGATACACTACGTTTGTATAGCTCACCGTTTATGATCGTGTATGCGTGCACGCGGCGCCGGATTTGCCTGGCCTGCACCTCGTCGTCCGGAAGTTCTCCATTGGCGATGTAGCTCATGAAGGGCTGTGCCCAGGATGGCACTTCCCGAATGACGAGGATGCCCACGTTCTCCGGTTGACGGGGGTCCAGGGGTTGTCCAGATGGCGTATCCGGAGAGGCAGCCCCCGAGCCGCTAGGCGAGTCGGCAGCCCCCGGGCCTTGCAAGCCGGAAGGCGCTGCCCGGCCGGAATTGGTGCGGGTCTGCTTTTTTGGTGGTTCTCCCGGCTCTGCTTCCGCCGTCCCACCGGCCGGAACGGTTCCTGCCCAGACAATGGAGTCCGATTCTGGCGACGGGTGGATGGATGGCTTGCGTAGGTGCTCCAAGGACACCCCTGGTGGGATGGCCTGCCTGGTGGATCCGATCTTGGAGAGCCCGTCGGCTGCCTCGTTGTTGACGCGAGGGATGTGGTGAAATTCTCACCCATCGAACGAGGCGCTGAGCTTCTGGATGTGGAACCGGTAGAGAGCCATGTTTGCGTCTCTGGCGTCCCATTCCCCGGATACTTGCTGCACCAAGTCCGAATCGCCGAAGCACAGGATCCGGTTGACACCGATCTCCTTGGCCAGCCGGAGTCCGTGCGCCAGTGCCTCGTATTCGGCTACGTTGTTGGAGGCCTTGAAGTGGATCTGTATTACGTACTCCAGCCGGTCTCCCTTGGGCGAGGTGAGCACGATGCCGGCTCCCAAGCCCACGAGCATCTTTGATCCGTCGAAGTGCATCCGCCAATGGTCCGAATCCGGAACCGGTGGGAGATACTGGGTCTCGGCCCAGTCGACGAGGAAGTCCGCCAATGCTTGGGACTTGATCGTGAGCCGGGGCTCGTACTGGATGGAGTAGGCGGCAAGCTCGATGGCCCACTTGGTGACTCGGCCGGTGGCGTCCTTGTTGCCGATGATTTCCGAAAGGGGTGCAGTGCACACGACCTTAATCGGATGCTCCTGGAAGTAGTGCTTGAGCTTCTTGCATGCCAGGTACACGCCGTAGCACATCTTCTGGTAGTGGGGGTAGTTCTGCTTGGAGAGCGAGATAACCTCGCTGAGGTAGTAGACGGGCCTCTGAACCGGCTAAGCCTTGCCTTCCTCAGGGCGCTCCACCACCAGGACGACGCTGACGACCCGGCTGATGGCTGCTATATAGAGCAACATCGGCTCCTTACTAGCCGGCGTGGCTAGGACCGGTGCTGTGGATAGCATGCGCTTGAGGTCGTGAAACGCGGCGTCGGCTTGCGAAGTCCAAGAGAACTTGTCTGTTTTCTTCATCAGTTGGTACAACGGGAGTGCCTTCTCTCCCAGCCGGCTGACAAAACGACTGAGGGAAGCAAGGCATCTGG
Source organism: Avena eriantha (assembly GCA_910589775.1). Lineage (NCBI taxonomy): Eukaryota > Viridiplantae > Streptophyta > Magnoliopsida > Poales > Poaceae > Avena > Avena eriantha. Next base: position 470,304,033 of record OU342741.1, read on the forward strand.
TGAATTTCTGGACTCCAAGCAGGTTCCTGGGCGGTTGCATCCTTGCGATGGCCGCGATCTTCCCCAGATTTGCCTCGATACCTCGCTGTGAGACGAGGAAACCGAGCAGCTGACCGGACGGTACCCCGAAGACGCACTTCTCTGGGTTCAGCTTCATCCGGTACTGGCGGAGGTTGCCAAATGTTTCTCCCAGGTCCTCGAGGAGGGTGCGCTTCTCCTTGGTCTTCATAACCACGTCATCCACGTAAGCGTGCACGTTTCGGCCTATCTGCGAGTGCAAGCATTTCTGCATACATCGCTGATAGGTGGCGCCTGCGTTCTTTAGGCCGAAAGGCATGGTTACATAGCAGAAAGCCCCATAGGGGGTGATAAATGATGTCTTAATCTGATCAGCCGGGTTCAGCCAGATCTGATTGTACCCGGAATAACAATCTAAGAAAGACAACAAATCACAGCCAGCCGTGGAATCGATGACTTGATCGATACGGGGCAAGGCGAAGGGGTCTTTAGGGCACGCCTTGTTCAGGCTGGTGTAGTCGATACACATGCGCCAGGTCTTGTTCTTCTTCAGTACCAGGACTGGGTTCGCCAGCCAGTCCGGGTGGTACACTTCCATGATGAACCCGGCTGCAAGGAGCCGGGTGATCTCGTCACCGATTATCTTTCTCTTGTCCTCCGCGAACCGGCGCAGAGGTTGCTTGACCGGCTTGGCATCCGGACGCACGTGAAGTGAGTGCTCGGCGAACTCCCTCGGCACACCCGGCATGTCCTTGGGGGACCACGCGAAGATGTCCCGATTCTCACGGAGGAAGTCGACGAGCGCGCCTTCCTATTTGCTGTCCAAGCCGGCGCCAATGGTGACGAACTTGGTCGGATCGGAGGGGTCGAGCAGGATCCTCTTCATCTCCTTTGCCGGCTGGAAGGCTCCTTCTCCAACCAGAATGTCCTGCTGGGCTATGGCCACATTGCGCATGATCATGCGCTTCTCCTCGGCTATGATGAGGGCCTCTGCTAGTTTGGAACCGGCTGAGGCGCACTCTATCGATCGCCTGAAGCAGCCGGCGATGGTGATCACGCCGTGGGGTCCTGGCATCTTCGTCTTGAGGTAAGCGTAGTGGGGGATGGCCATGAACTTGGCGAGGGCGGGGCGCCCGAGGAGAGCGTGGTAGGAGCTCGTCAGATTTACCACCTCGAACCAGATTGGTTCGTGGCGGAAGTTCTCCTCGGTTCCGAAAATGACGTCCAGCTGGATTTTCCCCAGCGGGCGCAGGCTGGCCCCGGCAGTACGCCGTGGAACGTCGTGGTAGTCGGGCGCAGGTCGCTTTCACGAATGCCCAGCTTCTCCAGCGAGGACTGGTAGAGGAGGTTGAGGCTGCTGCCTCCGTCGATGAGGACGCGCGAGAATCGGCAAGTGCGCGCTTTGGAGACGATGAGGGGGTCGAGCACCATGGCGTAGCCCCCGGGAGTCGGTAGATGCTCAGGATGATCCGCCCGGCTCCAGGTGATAGGGGTTTCCGACCAGTTCAGATACTGGGGGACCGGAGAGGCGATGGTGTTGACCTCCTTGGAGCGTCTCCTGCGGCTGTGCTTGTCGTCCTGCTCTGTCTCGAAAATGTGGTAGGCGGCGTGCGGCTAGGGGTAGCCATTGGTGTTGCCGCCGTTGCCGCCGTTGCCATCATTGCCGGCTCCCCTAGCCGGTGGTGGAGGTCCGCCCGGTGGTGGAGGCGGGGGACGCGGCTGGTTGCCCTGGTCTTTTAGCTGGCGGGTCCAGCTGCAGTTCCGGGTGGTGTGTAGCCGGCTTGAAGGGACCGCTATGCCACTTGCACGGGCCATCGAACATCTGGTCGAAGGTGAGCCGTGGCTTCTGCCTTCTTGTTTCGTTAGCCGGCGCGTCGGGCGCGCCCTCCACAGCATTGACTTGCCGCGCGTGGTAGCGAGGCTTCTGCTGTTTGGCCTGGCGGTCCCCATGGAACCGGTTGTCGTTGCCGTGGCGTCTAGGGGGTCCGGCTTCTCCAGCGGGATTGCTGGGTCAGTCACGAGTCGGCTCCGTGGGAGTCGGTCGTCCGTCCGCATTTACTCGGAGGGGCTTCTTCATGGCGTACTGGTCCGCAACCGTCATGAGCTCCGCCATGGTCTTTGGCTCGTCACACAGTAGCCGGTGGCGAAGCATGGTGCCCTCGCGGCAACCCTCGATGAAGAAGCCGATGGCTTGGCTCTCTAGGATGCCCTCGCAAGTGTTGCGCAACTCCGTCCACTTGGCGAGGTACTCGCGGTCGGTCTCGTGGTCGCCCTGGACGCACAAGGCCAGGTCGCGCGGGCGTCCTGGGCGCTTGTACGTGCCGTTGAAGTTGCGGACGAACACCTTCTCGAAGTCAGGCCAGGCGTTGATGCTGTTGGGCGCGAGGCTATTGAGCCATGTCCTCGCTGACCCAGTTAGCATGAGGGGGATGTAGCGCATGGCTGTGCGCTTGTTCCCGTGGGAGATGCCGACTTCCGTAGCATAGTCGGTCAGCCAGTCCTCCGGCTTCATGCTGCTGTCGTACTTGGGGGTGTCCCTGGGCAGGGAGAATTTATCCGGAAACGGCTCGTTCCGGATACGGGGTCCGAAACAAAACGGACTGGTAGACTCTTCGTCCTCTGTGACGCGCGCTTGAGCGAGGATCTCGATGCAGTTGCGGGCATCCTTGCGATCCGGGTTGGGCGCTCCCACCCGGCCCGAGAGACAGGAACCGGCTGGTCTGGGCGCTCCGGTTGGCGGAGGGGGAGGTGGCGGGTTGTTGTTCACTGTCTGCTCCTGGCGCGGCTGGCCCCTGTTACCGGAGCTGCGGCGCCTGCTGCGGGCCCTGGGCGGCTGAGGGGAGGACGCCTGCTGGGCGTCACGCGGCACGCCCCTGCTGTTGGCCGATAGCTCGCTCCTCCTAGAGTAGCTAAGGTCCTCCTGCACCTGCCGATTGGCGCCGGCCTGCTCGTCCGCGACGCGAAGGAGCTCCTGCACGCGGGCTTGCTGGCGGGCTCGCTCCTCGCCCTCTAGGCTGGGCAGTTCCTCTGCCGCGGCTCATGCCGCGCGCAAGTTGTTGATGGACATGCTGTAGGTGGGCTGTGCGAGGGCGGGCACGGGATCCGGTTCCCCGTCCTTTTCCAACCTACCGCCAAGCTCGCCGCCCCGACGCCGTACCTGGCCACGCCGGGTCGGCTCCGCGGTAGCCGGAGTGAGGCCGTGCACGCGGTCGTACTCGCGCCGGGCGATCTCGAGCTTCTTACGGGCTACAGCTAGCTCCATGGCCTCATGGAGGAGGATCTGTCTCTCCATGCTGAAGTTGGCCTCCGCCTCCTCCGGGTTATCCCCGAGGTTAACCGGCGTCAGGAGCCGATCAATGGCATCCTCCACCGGGTTCCGGGGCTGCGGGGGAGTAGAAGTTCCGACCTCGTCCGCGCCTCGCTCCCGCGGCTGGCGGGGATGGGAGCTGGAACCGGCCATCATGACCTCTGTGCCGCGAGGTGCGGCGGAGGCGCTGCCGTCTGAGCACGGCAGCTCCGCGACAGAAACGATTTCCCTAGGGAAACGTTCCGGGACAGTGGCGACGTAAACGGAGAGGTCGCCAAATAGCAGAACGGTGCCGTTCGCCGGGAAGGAGGTTCTGGCGAAGCAGGAAGCGTTGTCGATGACGCAGTCGAATCTGCCGAGCGTGAGCACCAGGCCGGAGGCCACACGCTCACCGGCTGAAGTGCGGAGTCCCGTGCGGAACGTGACTTCGGTCGAAGCCATCTAGCCCCAAGGTGGGCGCCAACTGTCGTTGTATTGGGAACGGCAGTACCTGAGGAGGTTAGATAGAGGTGTGGGGACTAGCAGGGAAGCTATCGATGGCGTCCGCAGGCGGGATTGGATACAAGCGAGCGTAGCGGGACGCAAGAAGTACCCAGGTTCGGGGCCCTTGTGACGAGGTAAAGCCCCTACTCCTGCCGCATCTGACTATGTGGAGTATACGAACTACAAGTGCTCCTCGAGCTGTATTCTCTAGCTACTGCCTTAAATGCAATGAGACCAACCCTTTCTACTGAGGCCTTGCCTCTCCTTATATAGGCAGAGAGGCAAAGGTCTCACTGACCAGTCCGACTGGCGGGCCCCACAGGTGGGTCCCAGCCGACTAGTCATCCACAGTTTCTGGTATGGCTTGTCCTGTCGGAGTACGAGCGGTATGGCTGTCGTAGGCAGAGTGGACGCCGTGCGAGCCTGTCGTCAGCACCGACCACTGTTCCTGCGTCACCCGCGCAAAGTCTTCGGTATGGCCGGGTAGTTGCCAGTCTTGTCACCGTACAGGGCGTACCGTGCACTGATACACACGCCGCCCTGTCCCATTGATTGAGTCCGGCTAAGTAGCCATATCCGGCTACCAGGGGATAGCCGGCCTGTCTTGCCTTGTCCGGCTGCATCTGGTCAGCCGGATGCGCTCCGACTGTCTTGTTTCTTATTCGGTTGGGATACCCGGGGATCATCCCCCTGACAGAACACGACATGGTGATGTCATTGATCAGATCTCGAGCAATTCAAGTATCAAGATACAAAGGGAATAAGACACGACCGTCCCGGTTCAAACGATAAAAGATCTTCGTGGAACGCACATGGGTCACATGGCCATCTTGGTCCCTCTGTTGATCGTTGGTCCAAGAGTGTACCGACCATGTCTGGAGTGTTCCCGAACCATAGGGTATCACGCTTAAGGGGTTGATGATGCTTAGAGAGTGTTTATACAATCGGAAGAATCGTCGAAGAATAGTAGAGAGAAAACCGGAAGGGTTTCGGTAAGTCTGGAGGATGTCCAGGGTGGAGGTGGAAGGTGTTCCATAGCCATGGAGATTGAATAATATATGAATGAATGTTAAATATTGATTTAATCATTTATTCATAATTATTTAATATAAGAGAAAATCAATTTAAAGGTCAAAATGCTTAATGGGCCAATTCCGGAGGGCCCATTAGGGAAAGGCAAGAGGGAGAAGGGCTAGAGGGGGTGGCCGACGCCCTAGTGGGCCAGCCCCCCCGCACGGGGCCCATGGGGGTGGCCGGCGGCGCCACCCCTCCCCCTCTCCTCTCCTTTAGTCCCACCCCGGGACTTTCAGGGAGGTAGTACCTCCCCTCCCCCTATATAAAGTGGGGTATTTGGCTAGATAAATACACATAATATTCAATAAAGGTCTTCTCACTTTTGGGAAGACCTCCAATTGATTCTCTCTCTCTCTCTCTCTCTCTCTCTCTCTCGTGACCGTGGTCCCCAGTTTGGACTGTGAACGAGAGACATCTTCACCGTGGAGCGCCGTCGTGCTGCGGGATTCGGATCCAGGAGCTCGACTTCCGCAACTGCTGCTGGATCAGGGAAGCGGGAGTCATCATCAGGCACCAGACGTGTGTAACTCCCCGCGAGGTGTCACACTTGAGGCACTCAAGTTGTTGGAGCCATAGGAGCGCAAGGACTTCATCACGACCTTGAGGTCAGCTTCGGCTCGTCTACATCAACCACGCTCTCCTGAGCGTTGACAATGCTTTTTTGTCTTCAAGGGTAAGTTCGCGAAAAGCCCCTCCCGTTACTGCATTACTAATAGATAGGTCCTGGCAACATCAGGGGTTCAGGGGCGTAGGGTAAAAATTATTGTTTTCATACGCGGAACCCCTACACAAAACTAGTATCAAATACCCAGGTGTTACTCCTGGTGCTAGTAAGGAATACATCTATAATATGTATATCAAATATACCTTTGTCTTTGGTGGATAACTTGCCAACTTTCTTGTCCTCAAGGTACTTTGGGTAGTTGCACTTCTAGTGCTTGTCCCCTTTGAAGTAGAAGCACATGACGCCAGGATTAGTACCGGGCTTGGCAGCCTTAGTGGTGTTGGCAACATGTTTGCCATCCTTTTTAGGCTTCTTTACGTTGACCTTATGCCCTGGCTTCTTAAAGTTGGTGGTCTTATTGACCATCAGCACCGTGTGCTCCTTATTGATCTCAACCTCAGCAGTTTTGAGCATTGCAAACACCTTAGCCAGGGTCTTATTCATCCCTTGCATATTTTAGTTCATCACAAATCTCTTGTAGCTAGGGGCAGAGAGTGTAGCACCCTATTAATCGTGAGCTCTTCCAGGATCTTGCAATCCAGGGCATTCAAGCATTTGACGTAGCCAGACATCTTGACTACGTGTTCACTCACACTGCTATAATCTTCCATCTTAGTAGAGAAGAAGATCCCAGAAGCATCATACCTCTCCGCCCAAGCCTATGGAGCAAAGACAGCCTTGAGATCTTCAATGATCTTGAAAGCATTCATCTTGTCAAAATGCTTTTGAAGCTCTGGATCCATGGCATATAGCATTCCATTCTGGATGAGGGAGAAATCATCCGCCTTGAACTGCCAGGCATTCTTGTCATCCTCAAAGGCGGTTACTACAGGCTTGGTGGGGAGCGCAGCCTCGATGACATAAGTCAACTTGTAGGGGACTAGGAGGATCCTTAGGTTACAGTACCAGGTGGTGAAGTTGGTTCCATCAGTTTTCAGCTTGTCCTTCTCTAGGAATGAACTAAGGTTGAAGGTAGGTGGGTGATACATATACAATAGATTTTCAAAGTATTTAGATCATGTTCATAATATGAGTTCAAGTTTTATTTATTAAAAAACTAAAACAAAAGGAACTCCCACTCAGACGAATATCCCTCAATTTGTTTGGTGATCACACGATCTTAATTCGCTACGCCACCCCTGATCGTCATGGCTGGCAATGCAGTTTCAAAGGTAGACATTCCCAATGTAAGTCACATCACATGTGACTCATGTTCGAACTTTCAGTCTCTTGTGTTCCGAGACCATGCATGTACATACTAGGCTCGCCAATCCTAACTTGTGTTTATGCAGTGCAACATGGATTACACCCATCGTATGTGAACATAGATATGTATGACACCCAATCGTCACGGCATGCCTCATAACGGAGAACTTTCTTGGTGGTGCACACACAGAGGGGAACACTATAATTGGATTTATGTGAGGGATCATCCTATTGTGGTACTATCGTATATCCAATACACTAGCAAATAAGATGCATAAACAAAGTATGGTGCCATGACATGGTTGCAGTTCCTTGATCACCATCGAGAGCTCCGATGGAAAGCGTTTCATAAACTTACCACTACCATGTCATGACATATGCCTCTACGAAATAAAGTTAGACGCTTCTATGTTATCTTTTGCAAGATTTACATGGCTTTAGGGCTTTCACGGTAGAACCCCTTTCCCACCTACGAACATAGAGCCACAACATGGATTCAATGATTGCCTTTTATATTCCCTTTTCAGGGCCCTCCGTAGTGAATGTCATATCAACTATTGTAGAGAGATAGAAACCCCCAAAGCCACCTACATTTGTGGACCAGTCTCGTGAATCACCATGTAATGTCGGTTGGGGGTCGCTTCATCAGTAGTACCGCAATATAACAAAACACGAAAGAGGGTAGCAACTAGAAAATCAATGCCCACATATTGTATGTGTTCTATCCATACGACATGTCTACCCATAGATTCACTTTGATACCAGTGTTGGGTTCCACAGCAGAAAACAAAAAAATTGTAACTGCGCGAACACTATAACCAGGATCTACTCTATGTAGACATAAGTAACGGAGAAGGAGTAGATATTCATACACTTGAAGACTGAGGTACGCCTTACGCATCTAGGCGTATGTTGAGGAAGGAGAATAGCTCCAAGTGCCCCAAGTGTGGCGCCTCCGATGTTCTACACACGTTAGGTGTAGGCGACGTCTCCTAGGCTCCGATCCAGCCGAGCAGAGTAAGAAGAAAGATGGCAGACTGAAGAGCGCACGATGGTAGTGAAAAAGTGGAGAACTCAAGTCCCTCAAGGTACTCTCCAATATTACGGATAAAACCTCAAAGAAAATGAGAGAGATAAGAGAGAATGGGATGATTCCAAGGGGATGGGTGACCCCTATTTATAGTAGGAGGGAAGGGGAAACACCCAAGGGGCAGGTAGTGTGGGACTAATACCCACACCTATCAACCACCAAGGGGTGCCGCCGGCCCTAGGTGGGCCCCACGCGGAGTGCCCACTAGGGCTAGGTGATTATTGCATATTTTCATCATGTTTTACATTATTATTTTGCATTGTAGATGTAGGATCTTGGTATTTTACGGCTCTCGTGCGCACATGGTATGTCTGTTTTCACCAGGATTGGGATAGATGATGGATCCAATAGATACAATTCTTGGAGCAATTGTACTATGTATAAAAGGAGTCAAAACAACGTAAATCGCTTATTTAGGAAATATTAATAATACGAGAAGAAAACTAGAAGCGAACAAGGGAGGCAGAGAGTTCAACGACCAACTATACGACCAGGGCAACTTTTTCGGCCGTATAGTTGGCGCCGCCTCCGCTTCGTCAAATAGTTTCACCCCGTGTAATTGGTTCGAGGAGACGACATACAGAACACCTAGAAATCACAGAAACCTCACCTCTGGAAGGCATCTGGAGGGGGAACTCATCCACCAAGGATCCATCTTCGCCCTGCGCAGATCCGGGAGGCTAAGGAATCGATCTTCATCATCCACCACTGCATCACCACCATCTCCATCCATCCCATCTACATCTTATCTAGATCTTGTTGTAATTCCCGTACTCGTTGTGGATTTATACAAGTACTATTCATCTATGATTGTTTCCATTACCATTGCTATGCTATTGATAGCCTCCATGACTGAGTAGATCATTAGTTCTTGGGGAGATGGAGAAACCCTAGTATGAGATTGAAATAAGATAAAGTCTATTATGATATTCATCGATGTGACCATGTGTTAGATTTTCTACATATTGATGTTGAGAGAAGTCGACCTCTCTATATTTGCCTCTCGTGGGGACTTGATGGAGGAAACTACTTGTTGGTACACGGAGGTGTGCTAGCACTTACAGTGACTATAAAGCTGTTGGCACCCCTTACGTATGAACTTGGGAAACCGAGGAAACTCACAGAACACTATCCATGACATGGGATACGTCCTACGGGATTACATCCCTAAATAGCACAATAATTTGATTAATGTCGAGTACTGACTGCTATGATTATGAGAATGATGTGAGCAGTGATTGCTACCTATTTGTCCAAATACGGAGTTCCTCCCACACATACATAGTTGAGAATGCTCATGATGATAATCTTTATCTTAGATCCTTATAATACTAGTGGTGTATCCGCTACTCCCTGAGAACGCTTTTCCCCTACTGTAGTTTCAATCTCTCTTACATACGCGACCCTTACTTTCTGTATTCAGTTGTTTTACTTTACTTTATTATTGCTCTTATACCTAAAACCCCAAAACACCTTTTTACACAATACATGCATTTTATCTTGTCACTTAGAACTTTATCTAGCATTTCTACCATAATATTTATTTCAAGAGTTATTAGACTTCGGACTCCTGCTCCCTGTGGGATCAATATCTTTTCGAAACTAGCTAAAACGTTCTGTTCACTTGTAGTCATCAAGCTATTTTCTTGCGCCGTTGCCGGGGAGCTAAGCGCTGTAGGTCTTTTAGTTTTTGTTTATTTATATTTATCTTGCTAAATTTTGTTTTGAATTACAGGTTTCCACCAACATGATGGAGTTTGAGCATATGACTAGTGCTAACCCACTCAACCACTTTGGGAAGCCCTATGCTATTTATAAAAGAGACAACTCCAATGAGAAGACAAGGGGGTTTGAAATAAATCCTCTACGACTTAGTATTCTACATAAAAAGAAATTTACTGGAGATGAAGAAGATCCTGACCCATATGAGCATATTGCATGTTTCAAAGATATATGTGGCACTTTTCTATTGACGGGATATACCGCTGATGTGGTAAGGGTTAAACTTTTTAGTCAAACTTTGACAAGTACAACTCTCTCATGGTATAGATCTCTACCACCTGAAGCCACTAATACTTGGGATAATCTAGCTTGTGAATTTCTAGCAAAATATTATCTGTTATCAAAATCTTTTGGAATCAGGCGTCTTATAATGACTTGGAAGAATCGTTCTAATGAAGGACTAGTAAGAGCTTATATCATATTTAAATATTTATTACGTTTATGTCCTCATCATGATTATATCTTTTATGGCGGTTTAATTGAACCTAATAAAATTGAACTAGACTCTTTCGCAGAAGGAGCCTTTATGAATCTTCCTATACCTAAAGCTTGGGCTTTACTTAATAGAATTCATGATCACAGAGTTTCATGGAATTTTGGTCTAGGAAGTGAAGGAGGCGTAGAAATAGAGAATGATTGTATTCATGATTACAATAAAAAGGCCATGTTAAAGAATTATCTAAAGATCTTTATCTGGATTCAGCTCTTGTGTTGCAAGTTGTTAAAGCTTTTACTGTACATATAAAAGCTCCAAAAGAGGGTCCAGTCAAGTATGATCCACCACCCGAACCTGAAAACAAGAGAGAAGATAAAGCAACACTGTCCTCCGTAGAACCAATGCATGAATTACCATTTCTTAACACTGCACAAAAGCATATTCTTGAGTATGGATAGGTCAAAGCAGTACATGAGAAGAAGGAAGAGGAAAGCATGCCAGAAGTCGTGGAACATCTCGAAGAAACCAAAGATGAAGAGGTAACCAAGGAAGCAATTATGGCTATGTACGCACATTGTAACATAGTTGAGCTTGATGAAGAGACTTCCGTATTGGTTGAAGGTAAAACAAAGGTAAAAGATATGGGTACACCTATTCTTCCCTGCATATTTAAAGAAACCTCGCATTATGGTTTATGTGATCTTGGCACCGAAGTTAATGTTATATCTTATGACTTCTACCTAGAAATAAAATAAGAAATAGAACCGGCCACAATTGAAAATACTTATATGACAATTATGTTAGCTACTAAAAACCTTAGAATTCCAATGGGAGTAGTTGAAGATGCAACTATCACAATTGCCAATGAAAAATGTCCTATCGATTTTCTAGTTGTTGCTATGCCAGCTGACACTCTCTGCCCAATTATATTTGGAAGGAACTTTTTGGGTGATATAGGTGCCTATGTTAATTTCAAGGAGATTGTGTCTCTTAAGCTTGGGGGAACGGAAAATAAATTCCATTTTCCAAATTTAAGGACAGGCCTCCACAAATACGAGAAGAAGAGGAAGAGAGAACTATTGAGGCAATGGTGGCTCTTTTCTTTAGTAATCAAGAATAAGAAATAAATGAAGATCCAAATTATGAAGAAATAGTTATGGAGAACAAGTCCCTGGGAGAACTAGAAGATGAATTTGATTCACTTCCCATTATGGGACCTCCAACCAATGAGGCTTTTGAAATGCCAGAAAAGAGAGGGGACGGGGAACTACCACCCCAGGAGTTGAAGACTCTACCAGAAAATCTTAAATACAGGTTTTTAGATGATACACATAAATTTCCTATTATTATTAGTGCTATACTTTCAAGAGAAGAAGAACAAGAACTCATGAAGATACTTAAGGAGCATCGCCAAGACTTTGGGTACTCAATGGATGACTTGAAGGGCATCCGTACCATGATAGCCTTCCATCGAATATTCATGGAAGAAGGTGCTATACAAGTTGCAGAATTTAATAGAAGATTGAAGCCCGAAATGAAAGAAGTGGTAAGAAAAGAAATTGTACGCCTACTGGACACATGTATAATCTACCCTGTTAAAGAAAGCGAATGGGTAAGTCCTATTCACTGTGTCCCTAAGAAAGGCGGTTTTACTGTTGTTCCTAATGAAAACAATGAATTGATACCTACTAGAACTATTGTTTGGCATAGGATGTGCATAGACTTCAGAAAATTAAATAAAGAGACTAGGAAAGATCACTATCCATTACCTTTCATAGATCAAACTTTAGAAAGGTTAGCAAACCATGCCCATTTTTGCTACTTGGATGGATACTCTGGGTTTTATCAAATAGCTATTCATCCGGATGACCAACTTAAAACAACTTTCATTAGTCCGTATGGTTTACATGCTTACCGATGTATGCCTTTTTGTTTATGTAATGCTCCAGCTACTTTTCAAAGATGCATGACTGCTATTTTTGCTGATTTTATAGAACTTATAATAGAAGTATTTATATATGGATGACTTTTCTATCTAAGTAACTTTGTTTACTAGTTGCTTGGATAATCTCAAATTTTTTTTGCAGCATTGTGAAGAAACTAAACTTGTCCTAAACTAGGAGAAATGCCATTTTATGGTCAAAGAAGGTATAGTCCTTGGACACAAGGTATCAGGTAAGGGAATTGAAGTTGATAGAGCTAAGGTTGAGGCAATATATAGAATGCCACAACCTAGGTATATTAAAGGTATAAGAAGTTTTCTTGGTCATGTGGGTTTTTATAGAAGGTTCATTAGAAATTTCTCTAGAATATCTAAACCTTTGACTAACCTCCTGCAAAAGGGAATAATATTTAATTTTGATGATAAGTGTCTTGAAGCCTTTGATAGAATAAAAAATGCTTTATCTCGTGCTCCTATTATTAAACCACCTATCTGGGATACAACCTTTGACTTAATATGTGAAGCTAGTGATGATGTTGTAGGAGTAACTTTGGGACAACATATTGGTCGTAGATTTAATATTATACATCATGCTAGTAGAACTCTTAATGGTGCTCAAAAGAATTACCCTAAGGAAGAAAAGGAACTTTTTGTTGTATTTTTCTCCTGTGATAAATTTCATTCCTATATAATTGATGCAAAGGTAAGAGTTCACACGGATCTTGATGTCTTAGAAGAACTCCTTGAGATGAAAGACCATAAGCCAAGACTGATCTGTTGGATTCTTTCGCTTCAAGAATTTGAGTTGTAGATTATGCAGAGGCAAAAAATAAAGATGCTGAATATAGTATCTATGTTTGCCCAACAAGACACCAATCTTGTTGAGAGGAACTTTAGTCCTGGTGATTTTCGTTTATAAGAATTATTCAATGAATTAAGGTCAATTCCTCCAAGAGAGAAGAAGTCTTCATTGTTGGAGGAACTTTTTATCCCCGAATAAAGAAATGGTAAGTGTAAGGTAAGTGTTCTTACCCAAATAAGTGATTTGTTTTCACAATTTTTACTTTTGAAAATTCTGCCTTTGAATTCCTTGTGTTTTTCTAAAGTTTTAGAGGGGTTTTACCAAGTATACGGGCGGAGCTATACGGCCGGAGAGGAAGCTCCCGCCATATAGTTGGTCGTTAAACTCTCTATATCATCTTCGTGAAATTGTTTTAGCTATCTAAGCCTATACGGTCGCAACTATACAACCGGAGCCAAAAATTCCGGCCGTATAGTTGGTCGTTAAACTCTCAGATAGTTTTGCTTTTTGGTGTCTGTATCTATACGGTCGCAACTATACAATCGGAGCCAAAATTCTGACCGTATAGTTGGTCGTTAAACTCTTAGACACTTTAGATTTTTGGTGTTTGTATCTATATGGTCGCAACTATATGACCGGAGCCAAAAATTCTGGCCGTATAGTTGGTCGTTAAACTCTCAGACAGTTTTTCGTTTGACATTTCATTTATTCATCTAAAATAATGTTATTGTCGGTTCCGAGTCGTGTTTTAATCGACCTGGACTCATGATATTTGGAAATATCTGCCCGGAACCAACTATACGGCCGGAGCTATACCAGCCGCTCCTGTATAGTTGGTCGTTACGCGGCAGGAAACATCAGAATCCGTGATTTCTTTCCCTGTTTCGTTTAGATTCTTTGCTTGAGCGACAATTTGGTGTTTCTCGCGAGTTTTACTGACCTATGACCCCCTTATATACTGCCATTGTCTCTCTGTCTAATCATAATCTCCAGAAACCAATCTACCTCTTATTCACACGTGAGGACTCTCAACCAAGGGATAGAAGTCAAGAAGAAAAGCTCCTATGGAGATCGGAAGCAATAGCGAGCAAGGCAAGGAGATCAAGACCATCCCTATAGAATTCCTCGACGCCGACCATGGGTGTCGGAAGAGGGACTTGAAGGCCCTGGAGCTGAAGATTAAAGAGTTGGACAAGGAGAAGCCAGGGACACCCAAACACCTTCAATTGTAGCGACTTTATCTTGATAAACTAGATGAAGATATCAAGCGGACAACCGAAGCAAGTTTTTCTATGAGTCTTAAGGCGCTACAAACACTTTAGGATAACAATGAGTTCATTAGAGAACAAGTGAAGTTGCTAGAGAGGAACAATCTTTTCTACAAGCTGCGTGCTAAAGAATTAGACACTATCAATCAATCTCTCTGCCTCAAGCTGGCCCGTGAGGAGAAGATACCGCGTGCCATGGCGCCACAGTGATCTACAACAATCACGGTATCAAATAATCGTAAGGGATTATTTGATCCCGCCTGGCTTGATTCCAAGCTTGGGGAGATCTTTAAGACCTTGTAATCTATCCTATAAGTTTTTATTACTATTTTCGCATTAGTTCAAACTAGCAATAAAGTTTGCATTATAGAATTCCCTTCAGGAATAGTCGATCCCTTTTATGAAATTCCGAGTTTATTATTATATATGGAGAAATATTGAGTTTGTGTTTTCTTTATTGATATATGAATAGTGATGAGTGCACATTTGCATCATGTTTTACATTATTATTTTGCATTGTAGATGTAGGATCTTGGTATTTTACGGTGTTCACACACACATTTTATGTCTGTTTTCACCAGGATCAGGACAAATGATGGATCCAATGGATACAATTCTTGAAGCAGTTGTACTGTGGAGAAAAGGAGTAAAAACAACGTAAATCGCTTATTTGGGAAATATTAATAATACCAGAAGAAAACCAGAAGCGAACAAGGGAGGCAGAGATCGCAACAACCAACTATACGGGTGGAGCAAATTTTTCGGCCGTATAGCTCCGACCATATAGTTGGCACCACCTCCGCCTCATCAAATAGTTTCACCCCGTGCAATTGGTTCAGAGAGACGACATACAGAAGACAAGAAATCATAGAAACCTCACCTCCGGAAGGCATATGGAGGGGGAACTCATCTACCAGGGATCCATCTTCGCCCTACGCAGATCTGGGAGGCTAAGGCATCGATCTTTATCATCCACCGCTACATCACCACCATCTACATCTTGTCTAGATCTTGTTGTAATTCCTATACTCATTGTGGATTTATACAAGTACTATTCATCTATGATTGTTTCCATTACCATTGCCATGATGTTGATTGCCTCCATGTATGTGTAGATCATTAGTTCTTGGGGAGATGGAGAAACCCTAGTATGAGATTGAAATAAGATAAAGTCTATTATGATATTCATCGCTGTAACCCAGTGTCAGATTTTCTATATCTTGATGTTGAGAGAAGTCGACCTCTCAATATTTGCCTCTCGTGGGGACTTGATGGAGGAAACTACTTGTTGGTAGACGGAGGTGTGTTAGCACTTACAGTGACTATAAAGCTATTGGCATCCCTTAAGTATCAACTTGGGAAACCTAGGAAACTCATGGAACACTATCCATGCCATGGGATACGTCCTACGGGATTACGTCCCTTAATAGTGCAGTAATTCAATTGATGTCGATTGCTGACTACTATGGTTATGAGGATGATGTGAGTAGCGTTTGTTGCCTATTCGTCCAAATACGGAGTTCCTCCCACACATACATAGTTGAGAATGTTCATGATGATATTCTTTATCTTAGATCTTTACAATACTAGTGGTGTATCCGCTACTCCCTGAGAATGCTTTTTCCCCTACTGTAGTTCCAATCTCTCTTACATAGATGATACTTACTTTATGTACTCAGTTGTTTTACTTTACTTTATTGCTCTTATAGCCAAAACCTAAAAACACCTTTTTACACAATACTCGCATTTTATCTTGTCACTTAGAAATTTATCTAGCATTTCTATCGTAATGTTTATTTCAAGAGTTATTAGACTTCAGATTCCTGCTCCCTGTGGGATCGATATCTTTATTTCGAAACTAGCTACAAACGATATGTGCTCTTGCAGTCATCAAGCTATTTTATGGCGCCGTTGCCGGGGAGCTAAGCGCTGTAGGTCTTTTAGTTTTTGCTTATTTATTTTTTTCTTTCTAAATTTTGTTTTGAGTTACATGTATCCACCAATATGATGGAGTTTGAGCATATGACTAGTGCTAACCTACTCAACCACTTTGGGAAGCCCTATGATATTTATAAAAGAGACAACTCCAATGAGAAGACAAGGGGGTTTGAAATAAATCCTCTACTACTTAGTATTCTACATAAGAAGCAATTTACTAGAGACGAAGAAGATCCTGGTCCATATGAGCATATTTCATGTTTTAAAGATATATGTGGCACTTTTCTATTGACGGGTTATATCGCCGATGAGGTAAGGGTTAAACTTTTTAGTCAAACTTTGACAAGTACAACTCTCTCATGGTATAGATCTCTACCCCCTGAAGCAACTTCTGGGGATAATCTAGCTTGTGAATTTCTATCAAAATATTATCCATTATAAAAATATTTTGGAATCAGGCGTCTTATAATGACTTGGAAGAATCGTGCTAATGAAGGACTAGTAAGAGCTGATATTAGATTTAAAGATTTACTAAGAATCGTGCTAATGAAGCACATATGTTAATTAGATGGGTATTTCATGGTGAACCATATGATCCTCCATATGAACCGGGGGAAGCACATCTTTATCATCAAGATCAAGTAGGGGAAGCAGATGTTGATCAACTAGATCAACTGACAGAGGCAGCTCCTGAGCATCTAGATCAACTTGGAGAAGGGGGAGAGAAAAAGCGCAAGCTGCATGAAACAGGTTTTATTTCTGGTACTACCGTTCTGCTAGATGAAAAGGTATATCTCTAGCACGACAAATGTTTAGGTTGTGTGTCTTTGATGTTTTTCTATAAACGTATTTGTTAATCTACTAATCGCAGAAGCAGACGACCGAAGAAGACTTTGATGGTAATGACGATGACCTGTTCATTGATGAGCCTGCATGCACTTGAGACTGTGGATTGGGTACACTGCTTCTAGATGGATTTGATGCAGGGCTGGTGATCATCAGGGGTGTACTTTTGGTGCCGTCTTGGTAGTCTCATGACCACTAGCCTAGCTGCAAAACTCTGGGGGTGTAGAGCTATCCCATGATTGGTTCGCTACTATCGTACTTCTATAATATGGAGCTACCTTATTATGATTTATAGGCCTTTGTTAGCAAAGCTGTAATTGGAAACCATTCTGTATATTAGTATATAGTATATGTGTGTTTGTGTGTATTTCTAGTCTAAAGTCCGAGATTATCATTTTATCGGTTCCTAAACTGTTTTTGAGGCCCTAGTGCTGGTGCCCTATGCTGCAACTACCACCGTCTTGTCCACTGCTCCTTGAGACAAATTAGCAAAAGGATAATAAGATGGGATCAATTTGATTCGAACAGGGGCGATTTTTCTGTCTTTGGAGAGGAACCCAAGAGAACTAGTACTAGTACCAAGGGAAGGAGGAGGTTGGCTTGGTGAATTATCTCACCCACTTGATGTGGGACCTGCTTTAACACACCTCTGACGTGGGTCCCACTTGAAATAGCTGTAGGCCACCACATGATAGCTAGGATCAAAAATTCAGGATTGTCTCCTAGCAAAATGTTTCCGCCACTGCCACTTAAGAATACTATAGAAAAAAGTGTACTGCCCAGCCCTAGTACTGCTAGTACTACTACTCCGCTGCCCATGCCTTTATACCGACGACAAGACAAGAAACCATTACTAGCTAGCTCACATCTAGCAAGCAACTATTGGAACTGGTGCAACCTCCGATTGAGGAGTTCTTGTTGAAATAGGTGGGTGTATTTGCTCACCTCGAAATCTGGCTTTGCTTAATTTGCTTCCGATTGGGCTATTGGGGGTACTATTAGTACTAGGAGTAGTAGCATTCAGTATGCTTTGATTGTGGATTTCTTGCTTATTGCTCACCTTGGAATCACCTAACCATGATATTTCCCCTCTTATCTAATCGATTAGGTCATTGGGGTGGGGTGGGGGTGGTGGTGGGGATGGGGGGTGGGGGGAGGTGGTACTGATTTTGTATGGATTCCGGATCAGGACATGGTCACCGCTATTCTGATGGGGGCATTCGGTCGGGTTCGATTTCAGTGTTCTTCACTTCTGTAACCTCTAGTTGCTACTCGTAATGTGCAATGGATTCCACGTCAGATTCTGTATGGAGAACTATGAGTGAGTGGCGTGCACGGCCGCTACAGACAGGGATGGTCCTGTCAGTTCCGTTAACAGTTTCCTAAAAAAGGTAATGTAGGAGTATATTCGTTGTGTTCTTTCATTCTTTCTGTAACATCCCAATTTCAGCAACCCTGATTAGCTGTCCAGAATGCAAAAATTAGGGGGAACAAAAACTTTTTATTGTTTAATGCTGAAGTGTTTGCTTGTTGTTTGGATATGCTTATGCATATGAATGTGTATTAGATGATATACTCCTTACCTTAACACTAGTTGACAAAAGCTACTTCCCAAAACAGTCTTGGCTTAATTTCCATATTCTCAAATGTTCTGGCATCTCAAAACCTGAGCCAAGAAGCCTTTGCAAACCAACTATTTTAGTAGTTTATATTGATCAAACAATGGAGAGCTATATAACATAATCTCCTTATGTTTCCAAGACATAACCTTCTACTATTCTTATCTCTAGATTTAACAAAACCTTTTTTTGAAGCATTTGAATTCTACTCTTGGTAGAGATACCAAAGACTCTCATCTTATTCAAACTCCAACCCTTTTAAAATTTCCCAACCTTACCTCAAGTCAGACTTGATGGTAACCCTAGTAGCAGGTTTGCTTAGTTTATAAGATGAGTTGCCTTACTCTGCTGTCTGATGAATTGCCTTGATCTGCTGTTTGATTTGTCTGCTTAGTAGATAGTATGAGCTACGCTAGGAGATCATCACTAGGATAAAGATGTTTCCAAATCATCACACCCTAAGCAAAATTATAAACCTGGATCTGATCTCTAGCTACTAGGTGATCATCTAAAACCCCTAACCAGACCCCTTCTAAAGTGATCCCTTCTAGAAGCTTCGAAGTCAATGAAAACCAATATCAAGCATGGATCCCTTATACTCAATCTACACTTCAACATCATCCACTTGATGATGCTTTGGTACCTTGCAACCCACCAAAAACATCACCACCCACATTCTAGTCAAAAACCCTAAATCTGCCGAATTTGGCTAAATTTGGAAAACTATCCCCAACATCACCTTTTTGAATGCCTCCCTTTCTCAACCCTTGTGCATTTTTGGAAATGCATCTGAACCATATTGTTAACCATCCTAAGGACTACCAATGCCCACTTTTTACCTTGGTTATATCATCCTCCAACCTACTTGTTCCTGATGGTTTTGCAGGCAAGAAAATAACTATTCCTGCCAATCTAGTCAACATGCCTACTTTGATAGAAGCTCACACCACCATCCTACCTTCTATGGACCAAATCTTTGCATGGTTGTGTTATAATCATATAGGTATATCAATATATACTTCACTTGTTCCAAGTGGATCTTTGTGCTTCTTAAACCCCCAAGGTTTTGAAGGCTAGTTGATAATCTGCTTTGGTAGGCTTATTTTATTCAAAGTTTGAAAGCCTGTCTTGGTGCGCTCAAGCAGGATCAAGCTCAAACCCCTACACCATTGTAATCTACATCACTTGGTATATCCATCCATATATCCTATGCCCCAAGGGGATCCCTGAGCTCCAAGATCCAGCAAGGTTTTGTTGGCATAAACACAATCTTACCCAAGATCCTTAAATCTCTAGTTTTCACCAAAATCAACTTGGATTATCCAATCCCAAGGTTGAAAATGCTTGATACACCCTTTCTACATCATCTACCTTGATCATCAAGATTTATCAAATATTTTCCATAATTATTAGTTCTCCAAATCTAATAAATCCCTTGAATAGTCAAAATCTCCAAAACTCCCTCCATAAAGGAAAGTTTGTTTTTGCCAAAACACCTCCCCAACTTTTGGCTCAATTGAGATTCATATATCATACCCCATCTTCCCACTTCAAAAATAAATATTTTTGAAGAGCTTTATTATTTCTTTTTGCCCATTTTCTTAAATGGCAGAAATGGAGTAATAATTATTTTAAATGCCTTTAAGCCTCAATAAATCTTGGGAAAATTCCCCTAAGTGTGTTTTCACATTTGGGACCATCTCACATCAAAATCCAACCTGGTCCAATGTAAATTTATCAAATGAGCTTCTATAAACCCTTTCTGCACTTTTTGAATAAATAGATTTAAGTGGACTAAAACTCCTCTGAAAAATCTCAAATAAATTCTGGAGGTGTATCTTGACCTCATCTACCCACCAATACCATTTCCCCATCTTTTCCAACGCAAGTTTTTAGACTTTATTCATAGCCCTCTTTTTTCTAAAATTTCCAAGGAGACAATTCCTCAAATCAAAAACCCACCAAACCTATACCACTTGGTCAAACAAACTTGCACAACACACTTCTTCAGTCCCTGGTCGTGATCACTGCAGCAATTACTGTAGCAGCTTGTCCTCTAGTGCTTGGACACTAGGGCTTAACCCCATGTGGGTGTCTTGGCTTGCAAACCTTTACTCCTCTTGCAGCAGCCACCAGCTGGCCGTCTCTGCTCATGCACGACCAGAGCAACCCACCTCTCTCCTCAGCACCTCCCAACCCGACCAATCCCCTTCCTGGCCACCTCCATGTCCTCCTCATGGACCATGTCCATGGTGCACCCTTCCCACTCGGGATAAAAGGCCACAGGCCACCCTGTGCCTCCCCTGCCCCTCATTTTCTTCCTCTCCCTTCTTCTCACCACCCTAGAGAACCCCATACTCTCTCCCTCTGCCCTCCCTCACCATGGAAAGAGAGGAGGCCTTCCTCTCGGTTTTTGCTCGAACAAGGCAAGTTTCCTCCCAGCCTAGACATTCTTGGCACCCTCTCATCGCTCTAGTAATTTTTCCTCTGTATAATATGCATCTCAGTTCCGCCCCTTTTGGTCGCAGGCTCACCGGAGGCCGCCGCGCAAGCTCCTGTCCGAGCAGGAGCTCCTCCCATGAACCAGAAGCTCTCGAGCCCCAGATCCAGCGCCTACACACCTCACGCCCTCCCCGGAATTGCCACATATGAACGCACCTCTCCCCGATGGCATGCATGCACCTCTGGACCACTCTGACGAGCTCCCACAGCGACCGCCGCTGACGCTCTCGCGTGAGCCATCTCTCGACGCCGAGGCCCACCTTGCCGCCCACCGTTGGGACCGCCATCAAGCACCGCTCCACCTCCGCCACCTCCCGGCTCCTCTCTGCCCCGTTGGTAAGCCCCCGCCGCCGCCTAGCTCCGCCTAGGGTTTCCCCTCTGTTCCGCCGCCACCTGGCCGTCGCGAGCTAGGAGACAAACCACCACCGACCATCGCGACTAAATCCCATGGTCCTTGTTCGCAGATACCTCTTCACCGCTGACCGGCAGGACCCACCCATCGGGTTCGAAACACGTCCTCCCGCGTGCCGCCTGCCCGGTTGGGCCGCTTTCCTGCCGCCCGGCCCAGCTGCTCCCAAACCCCAGCCTAGTAGCCCCTGCCCTTTTTCTTTTCAAATTCTTTTTCCAGATCTGAAAAGCAACTGTTTGGTTTAATTAAAAATAAAAATGGAAAACCAGTTGTATTGTCCAAATCTGATTTTTACCAAGTACCCAAGTGATTTGCACAATATGCAGAACCAGTCCCTTGCCAAAAAATAATCTTTATTATTTTCTGGCATTTAATCCTCTAACAGAGTATATTTTACACTAAATAAATTCCTCTGGGAATTGTACATATCCATTTGGGATGAAACCAAGTCCTCCTGGAAGATAATTTCTATACCCATCAATTAGCATAAACCTCATGCCAAGGTGAACAGTAGTTTGACTATATTAAAAATAACAAAAACAGGGTATCTCTGACTTTAGAAAATTCCCTAGACCAAACCTTGAGTCCAATTGACCCAATTCCAACTCTCATGGATGACATACATCCATATATACCCAACCCTAGGAGATCACTAAATTTTGAGCTTCTATAGATGTGTAGTGAATTAAACACTTCTGCATGTCACTTCATCACTAGATAAATCACTACAGTAGCTCTGCAACTCCAAAATTTGTATTTCAAAGTTTTACTGGAAGGTAATTGCCATACCTATCGGTTGCCCTTGGCCTCATATCAAAATATTCTGTAGAATTAATCTGGTGAAAAAGACAAAAACCTTGCAGAACTGCCTTTGGGAATTTCCTAAGGGCATTCTGGTAATTATCTTGACTTGTTTCTAACTCTCAGTGAACAAGTACATCAAGATATACCTAAAAATCTAAGGAAATAATTTTTGGAGGTCCAGAACTCCTCTGGTGAATTATTTCCTGAAACTAGAGCTTTTATCACTAGAATATTCATAAGAAATTAAAGAAAAGTGATAAATTAGTGTAACCACTTTTGTTGGTTTCATTGTATCAACTCCTATCTTTTGGTATCATTTCTATAGAATGTTACCATACAGAATATGTCCTTGGTCCCAAAACCCCCTCTTAGGTAATTCCTAGACTATAAATCCTAAGGGAGTTTCTTCCATATTTCCAAGACAAGGCCAATCTCATTTATCCTTTCTTCCTAAGACCTACTGATTTGTAAACTTGTATTATTGATTGCTTGCTGTATGTATTGTTGCTTGTATGCCTTGTTTGATTGTGGTCTTGTTTGCTTGCATGTATACTCGGTGATGACGATAGTTGCGCTTGTATTGACGTTGAGCAGAAGAGGTCTTATTATTATTGGTATTATTGGGTATTCTAAGAGGAAGTCCAGGGACATATTGCCATATTGCTGATCATCAGACAAGCCACCTTCTTGCTCATAAGCCTCGTCCTACTGTTTTACTTATGCATGTTTTATCTACTGTTTATTAAAAACTGCATTGTTTTACTATATGTTGACATATATATGGTAGTGGTTTGGCTCCTCCGAACTATTACACCTCTGTACTATTAAGTACAACCCCCTTGGAGACACCTACTTGTCCCTGGTAGAATAGATGGTGTAATACACCATACCCCTTTGGAGACCCCGATTTAGCCGAAGCAAAGCTAGAGGATGGGAAGACCCCGGAAAAAGTTTTACCAAATGTTTTATGATAAAACCTTGGTGAGGTGGGACCTCCCAAGATATGTTGAAAAGGAAGAAGATTTTGTTTTACAAAATGCTGAAGGAAAGATGGAGGAAAAAGGTTTACGAAAACACACCCGGTTCTTTGCAGTTTTGCTACAACAATTAACCCGTGCAACCACATAACTCTCATATGGGACAGGGCTGGATTTGATGTTTTCTTACTCTGGTATAAGCTGCCTCACACCAACTACAGGGGATCGGGGATCCCTGGTGGGTGGGCCTTCTCCGATAAAGGTCCATGTGGGACATCGACCTGGAGAAGGAACGAAGGGTCTGCTGGCCTCCACGCGTTACTATGAGCCCCTCATTGAAAGCGCACACTCGAGAAGTGGAAAAAGCGCTCCGGTTGGTCCTCGGTACCCGACGTCCTGGTTTTGAGGGGATTAATACTCATAGGGTAGGCACTTATATTGGAGTGGGCATCCGGAGAGTCTTGATTAGTTACTCGATCCACGATCGGTGAAGATCAGGGTAGTGTACCCGGATGGTGTGGGTAAAGTGTACCAGCTCTGTAGAGTGTAAATCTATTCAAATAGCCGTGTCCGTGGTCATGGACGGTTGGGAAGGTTGCTGTAGAGCGGTGCTGGTTTTGTTTTCAAAAAGGATTTCAGAAAAGAAATGGCTTTGGAAATGTTTTGACCATGGGATGGCCAGAAAGGATCCCTGTTTTGACCATGGGATGGTCAGAAAGGGATGGAAGGAGTTTGGTCATGGGATGACCCTAAAGGAGAAACAAATGGGTGACCCAGTCCTAATGCTTTTCCAAAACTTTTCAAAAAGGTTTCCAAAAGTTTTCAACAAAGATATGTAGATGCTATATCTACAAGAGAATATATTTGAGAAAAAAACCTCTCTTGGAGCCCTCCTAATACCACAGCCATATTGCATATCCTCTTGTTATTACTATTATATTAAGGTGGTTTGCGAGTACATTCCAAGTACTCACTGGCATTGTCCCTGGCTATTAACTTGGTCAGGTATCAAGAAGAGGATGGCATTGGCGCCTATGCGAGCTAGGACGTTCTCCCCATCAGTTGCCTGTAGGTTAAGGCATGGATTGGGCTCTATGCTTGATGAAGTTCCGATGATGATTATTGATGTAGCCATAATGACATTTATGTAAGTCTTGTAAATTCGGTATGTCTCAGATGTTGTAATGATACTTGTCGGTTATGTGCCACGACTAACTGATCATGGGATCATGGTTGTATGCATAACAGGGATTCCTGGAGGATTAATCCTGGGGCCCCACACATTCCAATGCTGAAAGTGGTTGGCTGCAACCTGGATGTATCCCTTTGCTAAAATTTGTTTCTGTCTACATCCTGTTTTTGTGGAAGCCTCTGTGACACCATCTCTTCTTCATTTATTGTAGCACGGTGGTACATACCTGCGAATGTGCAGTGCTCCAGGTGTGGCAAATAGGATGGTACCCCCACATGCCACAGGATCCGGCCAGTACCACTACTCACCAAACAAGCGCAAGGCCACCGACCAACTAGGAGGGCCCAGCTTAAAGAGAAAGATATTTGTTCTTAATACCCTTATTACCATGGTGTAGTCAGATTTAAGTATTACCCGCTTGGTGTCATGCATGCTTATCAGATGTTCAGAAATATATGTGTGATTTTATTAATTCTGGCACTGTGTTTATCGAATCCAGATCTAGATCTGTCAGACTGTCTCATACAGTTAGTATATGACTACTATGTACTGTACCCCCTCCATCCCAAGGCTTAGGCATATACTACTATATTTTTTGAAAAGTCAAGCGATGGAAAGTTTAACCAAACTTTTGAAAAAAGTCAAAAACAATCAAGAACTATGATATTATTGAAGGAGATCCGCAGCAGAAAACAAAATTTTTCCTACGATGGAACCCCAAAACTGCCTAGGATCTATCTATGTAGTAATGCGGTAATGACCAATGCATAGAGAATACATACCCTTGTAGACCATACGCGGTTAACGTTCCACGGGGAACGTGGTTGCTGTAGTCGTACTCGTAGCCGACCTCAAGGTCGCGAAGTTCCTCGCAGGTCACCCCTTGCTCCTTCTTCATCATGCAGCAGCTCCGGCTCACGACATTTAAGCGCCCCAAGTGTTGCGTCTCGTGTCTTCCTACACATCCGGTGCACGATGAGACCTCCGGCTCCCCGATCTCGCCGAGAGTGCGGAAGTTGATATCCGGCTAGGAATCCCTTCAGCGCAACGGCGTACTGTAGGTGTGCCTTGTTCGCACAGCCCAAACTTGGGGCCATGGTCACAAGGGCTAGAGAGAGAGGGAAGGAGGAAGTCAACCAAAGGACTTCTCCAAATATTGGTGTCTCTATTCCCACCTATGGGCACCCTTTTATATAGAATAAGGGGGTGTGCCTTTCTCAAAGGCTAAGCCACGTGGGACTAATTACTAAAGGAAAAAGCTTAGGAAAATTCGGATTGGCCAAATGGGTTGTTTCTACTCAGCCCAATAGGCAAAACAGCAGCCAGGGAGGCACCGGCCGGGTGGTCCTTTGGCGCGTCCCACCTTGTGCCCAACTGCTCCCCTCGGCGGCAGCCTGCTGGGGCCAGGCGACCCTGAGTGGGCCTGCCCTGCGCCAGCAGCCCAGCTCGCCCTGGCAGCGGCCCGACGGCCAAGCGATGGGGAGGCGAGGCCGGCTGGGCGGTACCGCCCCCGCGGCCCAGCACGCCCAACGCCTCGCGCGGCTGCTGGCGGCTGGTGCCCGGGTGGGCTGGCTTTGCCCCGACATGGCCTGCTCGCCTGGCCGGCTCCCCTGTGAGCTCCTTTGGGCCGGGGTCGAGCCAGGCCGGCTGGAGCGGGTCCAGGCAGCCTTTTGCTGTTTTTCCTTTTTCTTTTTCCCTTTATTTTTTCTACATCTTTTATTCTAGGCTATTTCCCTCCAGGATTTGGCCTAATATAAAAGTTGCCTTTTTAAATCTTAAGATAAATATTATTTAGAATATATTAATTCATAATTAACATATACTAAATATGTATTCAAATTCCTATTTATCCAAAAACACTTTTTTGGGTCTTTACCTTTATTATTTCTACGAACAACTTCGGATCAGTCTGCAGAACAATTCCGGCTTTCTCTTTCTCTACTGTGATTCCATCTTACGAATGATCACTCTCATCGTACCCTTAAGTGTATCCTCTCACAACTCGAGAATGCTCTAGACATGATCTGTATCAATGATCAATAGAGGGACCAGGGATATCCATGTCACCCCTATGCATTCCTGATGGCAATGTCGTTTGAACCGCTAAATGTAGCATCCAATTCCTTTTGTTTCTCGAACGACTTGCCCGAGATCCGATCATTGGTATCACATACCTTGTTCAATCTCATTCACAACTAGTTCTGTTTTCTTGTTACCGTGATATTACATCCCCGTGACCTAGTCATATGTTGCAACATTTATGGATGTAATCTCACCAAGCCGGCCGTATGTATCCTTACCCGTCATGTGGGTGAACAAATCCCGGTCTTGCAGTCACATGTCATCTACTGTTCCTTCGGAATACCCAATGTACACCTTTATGGCCACCGTATTACCAGATGACGATTGATGCAGTCTAAGAAGCCGCAGGAAACAGTGAGTAATATGAGCTCACGGTCTAAGGAAAAGTAGTCTAGGTATAGCTGTTGCAACAATGAACTATATGACTTGATCGTGTTGCAATCCTTCGAGGAATGTCCAATCACATCATTCTCCAATGATATGATCCCGTTGTCAATTGGCATAAATGCCCATGATCTTGAAACCCAGATCATCCTCATTACCAACGAACTAGTATGAATAGAGGCTACTAGGGACTTGGTTGTTTCATACCACACCTATACCAATGTTTCTACTTGGCACAGTTATAGCACAATATGAAACCATTATAAACTAAATGAGATATGACAATAAAAACCTATTTATTATTTGCCTCTAGGGCATATCTCCTTCAGCTCCCACTTTCACTAGAGTACAAATAATCCAGCTCGCATTTTTCTCATATAAACCATATACCATATGCGTTTACAGATCATGCATGCTCATGGGAAACGTCATGTCCATGTTCTGTTTTACCAGATCATTATGTCTTTTACAAATCGTTAATGTCTTCCAAATTTTTACATTCACACCATTATCGTATAAAGGGTCGAAGCATTTGTTTGGCAACAAAGTGAGACTTTGTTTCTAGTGTTTATAATGACGGTCGTTTTCACTGTTGTCATCTAAACTTCGAAATTGCTATCCTTTGTGTATATACTGTAGTCATGGCAGCAGAATGAGGCCTGATTCCAGGAGCTTACAGTGACTTTAGATCAACCTCGAGGGCTTTCTCATGGGCACTGGGCCCTGGGACACATCATTCTACGTTAAAAGCGAACTAGCCCCGCGATAACATTATACATCACATCATATGGAGCCTTTATACTTCTATATCTATGTAGATCCTAGTACATGAAATGTAACTATGCCACTTACATTGCTTCTTGCCATTTAAGTACAAAATTAATTTTGGTTCAGTTATCAACTTAGGAATCACTTAAAGACACGTTCTTACTGTTAAGACTTTGTCCTACCAACCAGAACTTCGGGTCACATTACGTCGAGTATACAATATGGTTATATGGAAGAACCTATGACTGAGGCATGGGAGATGCAACGCATCTCTTTCTTTCAACCATAGTTGCAATACTAACTCAATGCTTCATATAGTAAGAACTTCTTTCTTACCTTGTTCTATTCCGAGGTTCTTCAGAATCTTGTCTTAGGACATTCTGAACATCTTTCAGAATCAAGTCCAGGAAGCATTCGACATTCAGTGTTTATTAAACTCACCAATCAATCTTGATAGATCTCTTTGTTTAATAACTTCAACTTCATCCTTATTTATCTAATTTAAACGTTGTTAACACCAGTCACATCATTCATATATGTCGTCCAAATATCCCAGAATGATTTCACTCTCCCACTCAAATATGACATTCATATTTGAGATCCAGGGATTTCACTTAGCTCCCACTCAAAATATGTCAGCTACATAATATAAATTAGCCAAGTTGATTTTCTCCCATTCAAATCTAGGTCCTCTCAATAATCTTGGACATTCCAAAATTCTTTGATCATCATCAAATCGAGAATTCCACTAACGAGATTTCAATGACCATTCATTTCTCACACTTAGGTCCATCACGCTTCTTTGTATTTCGTAGGTATGTCTGTTCAAAACATGACAAGTGAATCAATAATATAATTCCACAAACTTGTTAGAATATATAGTTGAATCCTACTTTCTTTAGTAAAAGTATTCGCTTGAAACTTTATGATCATTATCATTAGTTTCTCCTCTATTTGTAGAGTTTGGATTTATAGAACAAATTCCGTTGCGCCACTCAACAATCCAGAGGTAAGGTCAAATACCTTGTTTGATATTTTACTTTCTTCCACCTGTATCTTCATCAAGACACATCAACTTAGGACAACAACTGGTTTGCCCATTGTGGATGATGCATTCATAGCTTCCTAAGAATGCTCTACAAAGACTTGTTTATTTGGCACGATTTCGACTTATCGAAATGTCCAGAAACTCGAACTTGCCATAACACTTATGGTGTTGTTTCCACGAATCTTTTTGATGTTCCTTTCTATTTCAAATGAGTGTTTGCTTATTTTGATCTCTAACTCTAAACGACAACTATAACCCCGATAAGAGAAAATATGTATCTAATACAAAATGATTATGATGTTTAGACACTTCAACAAAGTTTGAATTCATCCAATTATCATAATTTGTGAAACATATTTCACAAGTACCTTTTATGCTAAACTTAACTTGAATACTTTAGCCGTGTCGATCAAATCGAAGAGACTTGTTAATTCAGTTAATTTCAATATCCTCCTTTGTTGTGAACTCATTTGAACAATTCAAATCATTTCAAACTCATGTTTCATTAAGTAAATACGCTTATTCACTTAAGTCCACAATAAACCAATGATTTCCACTCTTTGTTGAAAATACGATACATCACTATGTATAAGATTCAACATTTCTTCACATATCACCCTTTATAGATGTTGATCAAATTTATATATTTTTCTGCTTTACCTATTATGATATTATATGGTGATGATATGTCAGATGTCTATTATCTCAGTCTCACGTGCAGGGCACGTGCAACTTACTAGTCTTACCACTATGTAGTGTACAAATAACTTTGAATATTGACATGGATCAAGACTCGCGAATCCGAACATTTCCAGCTGTTGGATCTTTTTTTCCATTCTAGCATCTAGAAGATTCCATTGATAGTCTTTATCACAATGAATGTTATGCACAAAACTCAAAACACACTTCTCCATCATTCTAGAATCCTCTCCCTCTTTTCTCTAGACCATGTTACCAAAATTTTCAAGTTTTTGATAGCTAATAATCGTTGACTTCAACATGATATACAAAGTACAAGAACCAAATATACACCCATACTTTATAGATGTTGATCAAATTTATATTTTTAATGCTTTACCTATTATATAATTTTATATAGTGATGATATGTTAGACGTTTATTATCCGAGTCTAACATGCAGGACATGTGAAATTTTCTAATAGTGGTAAGATACGAATAACTTTGAATGCTGACCGTTGGATCAAGACTTGCGAATCCCAATATTTCCGACCGTTGGATCTTATTTTCTATTCCAGCATTTAGAAGATTCTGTAGATAGTCTTCAGCATAATGAATGCTATGCACAAACCTCAAAATAGACTTCTCCATCATAATCCTAGAATCTTCTCCCTCGTTTCTTTAGACCATGTCACCAAATTTTTCAAGTGTTAGGTAGCTAATAATCTTTCACTTCTACATGATGATAACAAGTACAAGAACCAAATATACACCCATACTTTATATATGTTGATCAAATTTATATTTTTTTATGCTTTACATATTATAATTTTATATAATGATTATATGACATATGTCTATTATCTAAGTCTCACGTGCATGGCACATGCAATTTACTAGTAGCCTACAATGTATGAACATTTTTGGGTTTCAGTCCGAAGGACCAATAAGGTCATGGTCATATATATTGATACCCTAGCAACACTTTATGATACGGTTCTTAGATCGAGTAGATGGGTGCGTCTTGGTGCAGTAAACAATGTTGACCGTGGGAGTTTCAAACAATTATGAAAGAACATTTTTCACTTTTCCAAGTTTTTACGGGGATGTTTCATACTAGTAAAGAAAATTAGAAGAATTTGACTCGGAATGTGACT
This sequence comes from Avena eriantha, assembly GCA_910589775.1. Lineage (NCBI taxonomy): Eukaryota > Viridiplantae > Streptophyta > Magnoliopsida > Poales > Poaceae > Avena > Avena eriantha. Next base: position 470,334,569 of record OU342741.1, read on the forward strand.
AGCGCGCCATGTTTCCGAACATTGCGGAGCATGCATGATTTCCTTGTGATTCCTAGGTTCTATGAATTTTTAAGGTTCATACCTAAATTAAACCACTTAAATTACAGTACTATCTACCTAAATTAGGTCAAATGAGTTGGCAGATGCATATGCGCACCGTTTAGCTAAGAAACCCAAGTTCACACAGTCGTTTAGCTCACTACAGTATATGGGCCCTATTCATACGAATAACTTTGAATGCTGACCGTAGGATCAATTATTTGATGTATTTACACGAATTTGAAATATTTATTTATTTTTTATGAGGGCCACGGCTGGCAGCCAGCACCACCCCAATTTTATTCATCTATATGCCATCGTACTAGACTCCCACCTTTCTTCACAAGCTGCACACGCCACCATCCCATCGCATTCGATGCGTGATGATTTTCGAGCCTTCTTTTTAATACTACTCGGGAGGTGAGCCAAGCGCGATTCAACACTAAATTTTCACGTGATATTGGTGGGATCTTCTACTTTAAAATTTTAGAGGATTATTGGTGGGACCCTCCCTTCTACCTTTCCTAAAATTTAACCCTTCCTTCAATTCTCGGCAAATGCTAGCTACCTCCATACTGACGGGGCCTCTCGCTCGCTCTCCTGCCGACTCCACAATCCATCTCACATCATCCTCTATCCCATCCCTCCTTAGCCGAATTCCAGGTCATCGGAGTCTACTCAGCGGCGCTGTCATCATGCTACCTTTGTTGCTTCGTCGCATCTGCTTCCCCCACTCAGAGTGTCAGCTTCCCCACCACCACAACCGAGAGATGTGTATGCCACGCGGACCCTTCACTAGGGCGATGGTTAAAACTTCGTACAATCGAGACGAAGGTTGCTGCATACTTCCTATGCCCGCTTTCCTTACACTTTACTACTACTTCCGAATGTAGTTCATCGCTTCCTTGTTGGGCCTTATCATTACCAATTACTTGTAATGCATGGTAAACTGCTAGTCATCAAGCCAAATTGGTTATCTCGCACTAGTGCGAAGCCTCGCCAGCCCAATGATAACCCCCAACAATCCTTCCCAGACAATTGTTTGCCTCCATTTTGCATATATGCGCGCTGTCATTATGCATTTTATTTTCGAGAGTAGTTCAACCATTGCTTGCTCTGTCTTGCCATACTAGTATATATTGTTTGTAAGGCATGGAAGATGATGTACTACCGAATGACTATATAGATAATCGATGCCAATGAATCCTGAAGAGTTTTGGACATGCGGATCTAGCCCCGCTCGGCACAACACCACTAGTACAGAAACATGGCCTGGTTGAGTACCCTAAACATGGCTATTTTTTGCATCTTGCTTGTGTTATTTACTGATTGATTTGCTGCATTGCAATTTGTAGAAGCAAGTGCATGATCATGTCCCTGCCAAGGAGGTTCGCAGCACAGATATTTAACGTGCCAGTGATACATCCATTTCTAGGAACCAAACTAAAGTATGTTGCATGGCCGAAGCTAAGATTAGGCTTCTCCAAAAGGATTTGGACACAGCCACTTGGCGGATCAGAGAATTGAACCGAGGATGGATTTCTACTATTGAAGATGGCCTTGATGCCGTCGCTGATCTTCAGAAGTTAGTCGCTAAAAATCGTGTTCCCAATTCGGCTAATGGAGATATCAATGAGATCAACATGTCGGTTTTGGAACAGGTGAAAGCACGAGAAGAGATTCTCCACGCATCTTTGCAGGCAGATGATTTTCGAAGTGTGATGCAATAGCCTCCATGTGAATAGATTGTTATTTCGAAAATGAGGATGACTTTCCTTGTGTTGTCAGCCTGATATTTTGTTTGGCATGCTGTATGAAAATGTACTGTACATACTTGCTGCATCTGGACAATGTATCCCAGTCTCGTTCTAGCCATTCGGAAAATGGAAAAACAACATTTTCCCGTGATAAACTTGAAATCTTATTTTTCAATTTCGTTTAGATCTATAGATCCATGTTTTGCCGAAAATTAACACATTACCATGAAAGGTAGTTTGAGAATGGCCATGTCCATGTGCCCATTATCGTGAATAAATTCGTGCACTATATACTTGTGTGGCCCTAAAGTCAAACTTTTAGAATGTAGTAGTAGATCGAGTACAAGAAAATCAACTGAGTGACAAACCACAAGCCCAAATCACCTCTTCCACCAAGCAGTGCACCAGAAACACCCGCCGCAATGGGCTCCTGCGTCCAAAATTCAAACGGTACGAAATTTTCATCTCGCCCTTCGGTCTAGAAACAACGCGCCAAAGGCCATCCCACAAAATGGTTTCTCTTGTAAATTCCCACGCGCCACACAATTCAAAGTTTCAAACATACTAGTACCACCCGCGCCCTTCGGGCCGAATCCGTCGAGATCACCTTGCATGACCATGGCCATGCTCCTTCCGTCCCATCTCCCCTTCATAGCCTCTCCACCAGCATGCCACTGTAGCGACCGAAGACATTTTACCAGCTCCCGACACCGGCCCACACCAGATCAACTCCTCTGTACACGAGGTCCACGGTGCCGGAGCCGGATAAGCAATGTCACCGCAGCTTCATTGTATCCACTTCCTCGACTCCATAGGACCGGATCTGCTTCCTCGACCTTTTCCATGGCGCTAGAGAGATGGGGAGGCAAATCTGCTCAAGGGAGGACAACGAGGTTGTACCTCACCATAAGTCCGGCAAAGGAACAGGAAGGAAATCACGTAATCATGGTCACAAAGGTTGCCACCATACACTTCATATGCTTTTTACGCATTTGATATCTAAAAGTAGTTCATCGCTTGTTTCACTGCATTCTCGCACTGAGTTTTTTTTCTTGTACTCCGACATTTGTTGTCAAGGCATCGTATATGCATATGTCTATCGTTGTTCCTTCAGAGCTTTGAACTGCTTGCTAGCACTGTACTAACTTGCTCTTCTACACACACCTCGCTCTTAAATCTCATAAGATATTTTTTTGTTGATGCATGTAAGGTGATTTGCGGCCGACTGATGAGGAAGAATGGAAGATTAGGGAAGATAGATTAAATAATTCCAAATATGCAAGGTCGCTCGACCCGCATAGAGTTAGATCTTTTGTAGCTACCACCACAAATCATGAAGTCCAGGATTCTGATGCAACATTTGATCCTCAAGATCAACAAAACCCTGAGGGAGACCTGACTCAGGAAGATGGACCGGTCGAGAACCCCCTCCGTAATCCGCTTGCTTGTCCACTGCCCAAGGTGCTTTCCCTATGTTGTCATTGCGATATTTGTTTCATCATCCATGTTCCGTACCTCAATTCCCACCAAATGTTGTGCAATACCATCTGCTTAGTCCATGCATCATATATGTTCAACATATCTTGCCTTACTGTTCTTCTGTTCTATCTGTGTCTCATTTACATAGGACTTTGATCGATTAATGTATCGCCTATGTGTGTCAGGAATCAGCTGGTTCACCTAAGATCCTTCCAGGTACCAGCAGAGAGAAAAACTATGATCGGCAAGTGTCTGATTCAGAATTGGTTTCTGTTGATGAACAATATTTTGAGGGAGACCTGACTCAGGAAGTTGGACCCGTCGAGGACATCCCTGCTAGTCCGCCCGCTTGTCCACTCCCCAAGGTGCTTGCTCTATTTTTTACTTGTGATATTTGTTTCATATTCCATGTTTTGTACCTCAATTCTCACCAAATGTTGTGCAATGCCATCTGCTTAGTTCATGCATCATATATGTTCAACATATCTTGCCTTACTGTTCTTCTGTTCTATCTGCGTCTCATTTTACATAGGATTTTGATAGATTAATGTATCGCTTATGTGTGTTAGGAATCAGCTGGTTCACCTAAGACCCTTCCAGGTACTAGTAGGGAGAAAAACTATGATCAGCAAGTATCTGATTTGGAATTGGTTTATGTTGATGAACAATATTTTGAGGGAGACCTGACTCAGAAAGTTGGACCCGTCGAGGACCTCCCTGCTAGTCCACCCGCTTGTCCACCCCCAAGGTGCTTGCTCTATTTTTTAATTGTGATATTTGTTGCATCTTCCATGTTTTGTATCTCAATCCCATCAAATATTTTGCAATGCCCTTTGACTAGTTCATGCATCATATATATAGAGCACATTTTGCCTTACTATTCTTTTGTTCCATCTGCGTCTCATTACATACAGAACTATAATAGATTGAAGTATTGTTTATGTGTGCGAGGAATCAACTGGTTCATGTAAGACACGTTCAGGTACCAAACATGAAGCGTCGATAATCCGTCCTGCTAATGCTACCAATGGAACACAAACACACGCTGTGAAATACAATAAACAAAAATCAGGAAACTCACATACGGCTAAAAAGTGTCGTCTTGGTGGCACACCACATGTTCCAATAGTAGTAGACGCAGCAAATAACATCCCACACATTTCACAATCACCAATTGCCAATCAAGATACCTAGCAATAATTGATAGCTGGACAAAATTTGACCTCTACTTGCCTAACACTGCTAGTACAACACCAACAAGCTAGCGATGATCACCAACCTGTTGATCAGCCCGTTGCCAAATAAGGTATGTGTTCCAAGGATTATCGATGCATGCTTCCTTATATATACCGTGCAAGCTTGATGTAACGGTTGAATTGGTAGCTACATGAAGTCTGAAGAGAAGGGGGGCAACGGTAGGAAAAAAGCTTGAAGCTAAAAATTTCCAGAACGCAATCTAGATATTGCATCAATTCTATTGTGCCTGGCAAGTGAAGGCCAAAAGATCTAGAAGAATCTGCTTTTCTAGCATCTGAAATAGGCGTTTTTGTCAGGAATGATATTCCCATCTTGGCATCATTCAAGCTCCACAACAGACCCTTGACCATTACAATTCATTACTGCAGAAGTTACATGTAAGTCATGGTGCTCTGTCCCATGCATTCAAGATTGCTCATGGTTATATTCTAAGTCACATAACACATCAAATGTTCCATTATTTCCAACAGACAAAATTCAACTTCGATCAGGATAATGTGGATGTAGAGTATGTTCTCATGGACATGTTCTCCTGTTCTTTGCGCCAGCAACGCCATAGGCTAAAGAGTAAATAATTTGATGGTAAGGCAAGCAAGGATATTCAAAGAACGACTCCTATGGAACACACTATGACTGACCAACACTGGATAGATATTCTCGACCACTGGTTTGATCCAAAGATTACGATATGGTTTGTGAAGACTGATACCATATCACACTCAAAATTCCTATTTGCACATATGTATCACTAGTCTCCTTTTGTAGATGAATGCTGAAAAAACAAGAGAAATCGTGCCGTACAACGCTTAACAAACCGAACTACATCTTGTGCATTGGTTGGCCACCTGAGCCCAATAGTAAGAAAAATTAGATTTTAATCTTCTACAGACTTTGTGCTGCTTATATTTTGATCATGTGTTCTGCCCATATTGCAGAAAGGTGCGGTAAGTCTGCAGCAAAAATTCCAGGCATGCCAGACATGCAAAAAAAGAAGGGCTCAATCCCTCCACTGAGTGTGTTATTCTAAGTCTTCTGTTCGATTGATATTTTGTGATGACACACCCTTAGTGATTTATATGTATAGTTATATGTACAACACTGCCTAAACTGCTGCCTAGTTTCCTTTTTAATTTAAGTAGATGATTTCCAACTAGTGTGAGTTTCAGTTTTCAGCTGTACAAAGAGTTGTCTTCTGTATATCATGCACCCGACAATGAAGAAATAGACAGATGCCATGTTGGCATAGTCTTGTTATTGCGTGCTAGTGATAAAATTCTTATCAGTATGATCAGATAGCTATACTTTTACTACAATATATATGATGCGTAATCAGCCATGCCAACTTGTGAGATTTGTTCATAGAATGGTTAAATGTGTTGTCTTCATGTTTCTCCATATTATCTTTTCTTTTCTCACCCATGTATACCAACTGATAACTTTACAAATTAAATTGAATGAGGAGATGGCAAAACCTAGGAAAGATGTTCTGGAACAAACCCAAGAAGAATGTCTGGAAACATTTAAAATGGTACTAAAAGGTGAAGGTCATCGTAAAAGCACGTTCCTGCATAATGCTAGGTTGTCGCAGTGCAAGTCCAAGTCCAAGTCCTAGTCGCCGTATTTGTCTAGTCAGGAAGAAATTGTAGCACTATAGGCTAAACAAGAAGTGCATAGACAAGCAATTGATGATATGAGACAGAAAGCATTAGCAAGTGATGCGAAGTTGAAGATATTACGAGATCAGCAGAATTCTCGAGAGCCCATAAATGAAGTGACTCTTCTAAATTGAAGATGAACCCTGACAATGACAGGTGAGTACAATGGTCCTGTGAAATGGTTCCTGCTATAGAGCCCGGGTTGTATTTGGGGCCATGTAACAAAAATGGAGGGAGTATTTGTTTTGCATCATGCTTTTATCTATTTATCATATGCTCGATGCACAAAAATCCTATGCCCGAACCTCACTCTCTCAGCCTTGGATTCATGAACCTCACAAAGGTTTTTTCTTTGGATAAGTGCCAAATTCAAAATCTCAGTCCATCGACAAATCCTACCACCTACCCCGTTTGAATCGGAGATTATGTATCCAATTTCTTTGACAATATGGTCAGTATTTTGATGATCAGTTGATGTGACTCAGCCTTAAATTCGTACCGAAGGAGCACCATTAACGAAATTAAAAAATCTTAGTCGAGCAGAAAAACCTGTAGCCAACCCTGTTTGAATAGGAGTTATCCAATTTTCATTATGGATGATAAGTTAATGTCACTCTGGGCCTTCAACTCCTGAATAGGGAGTACACCTTTTATCCAAATATTGCTTGGACGCTAGCCAAATTCAAAATACCAGTCTCCGCAATTATTATGCTCATGCATGATTAGTTGATGTGACTCTAGGACTTGAATTCCTGGACAGATAGCGTACGGTCTACTAGCTTTTTTCTATTATTATTTGGCTGGTAGCCAAATCCAAAATCTCAATTGAGCAGCAAAATCACACACCAACCTTGAAGCATTTGCTGCCCCACCGTTTCAAAAACTTTGTGGCAAAATCTCCCATCAGGGAGTACCATTTTTCTGTTATTATTATTTGGCCGGTAGCCAAATTCAAAATCTCTGTCGAGCGGCAAAATCAAACATCAACTTTGAAGCATTTCCCTCCCCACCGTTTCAAAAACTTTGAGGAAAAATCTCCCACCGGGAGTACAATTTTTCTATTATTATTTGGCCGGTAGCCAAATTCAAAATCTCCGTCAAGCGGAAAAATCAAACACCGACTTTGAAGCATTTCCCGCCCCATCGTTTCAAAAACTTTGAGGCCAAATCTGCCATTGGGGAGTACCTTTTTATATAATTATTTGGCCTATAGCAAAATTTAAAATCTCTATCGAGCGGAAAAATCAAACACCAACTTTGAAGCATTTCCCACCCCACCGTTTCAAAAATTTTGAGGCTAAATCTCCCACCGGGGAGTACCATTTTTCTGTTATTATTATTTGGCCGGTAGCCAAATTCAAAATCTCTGTTGAGCAGCAAAATCAAACACCATCTTTGAAGCATTTCCCTCCCCACCGTTTCAAAAACTTTGTGCCAAATCTCCCACCAGGGAGTACCACTTTTCTATTAATTATTATTTGGCTGGTAGTCAAATTCAAAATCCGTTGAGCGGAAAAATCAAAAACCAATTTTGAAGCATTTCCCGCCCCACCGTTTCAAAAACATTGAGGCCAAATCTCCAACTAGGGAGTACAACTTTTCTATTAATTATTATTTGGCTGGTAGTCAAATTCAAAATCTCCGTCGAGCGGCAAAATCAAAAACCAACTTTGAAGCATTTCCCGCCCAACCATTTCAAAAACTTTGAGGAGAAATCTCCCACTGGGGAGTACCATTTTTATATTATTATTATTTGGCCGGTAGCCAAATTTGAAATCTCTATCGAGCAGAAAAATTAAACACCGACTTTGAAGCATTTCCTGCCCCACCGAGGAGTACCACTTTTCTATTAATTATTATTTAGCCGGTAGCCAAATTCAAAATCTCTGTTGAGCGGCAAAATCAAACACTGACTTTGAAGCATTTCCTGCCCCACTGTTTCCAAAACGTTGAGGCAAAATCTCCCACCGGGGAGTACCACTTTTCTACTATTATTATTTGGCTGGTAGCCAAATTCAAAATCTTTGTCAAGCGGCAAAATCATACACCAACTTTGAAGCATTTCGCGCCCCTCCGTTTCAAAAACTTTTGACTTTAAAATTCCCATTCTACCCATTGTTCAGAACACCCTATGGGCATGGTAAAGTCGTTAGCTTGGGGGCACGATCGTACATATTTTTCTATTCACCTCCATAGTCCCAATTGACGCAGTTTTTCCAGCTGGCCCTCCCAAAATCCTAGGCTTCTCTCCCACGCCCTCATCTCCATGACCACCACACGCACCGCCTGACGGCAATTCTACGACTGCCAACGCCGCTTCATCGACGCCCACCCCATCAGATATAGTTCACCGGGTCTCTCTGCCACTCCACCAGAGATGTGGTCCCGCTGAACGTGCCTAGGGCGTCGTCGATCGCTGATGACCCACAAATATAGGGGGTGTATCGCAGTATTTCCGAGGCAAGTGAAACCCAATTTCTTGATTCGACACAAGGGGAGCCAAAGAATATTTATAAGCCTTAACAACTGAGTTGTCAATTCAGCTGCACCTGGATACAACCTTGCTCACAACAGTTTATCAGTAGCAATAGTAAAGTAGCAGCAGTAGTAAAGTAAAGACAGTAGTAACAATATCAGTAAATAGTAGGATTCGAGTGCGGTAGGCATAGGGATGGATGGACGGGCGTTGCATGGACAATACAATTCACATGGCAATCAGAACATAGGTATAACATCCCAAAACTATAATCCAAGTGATCAAGATCCAAATCATCAAATTTAGAGTTAACAAAAACTTTTCCATTTAAAAATATTAAAGCATTCATATGTGTGTGCATTTAAATAGGAGTTGTTTTGAATTGCCATGATTAATTGATCCATAGATTGTAAAATGATTCTTAGGTGAAATAAACATCATCTAGATCATTCTCAAACAAATCCCAAAGAAAAACAAATCAAAATGAATAAAAGAAGCAAATGGTCATTTGTGCCATTTTAATCAACATGCCTACTTTGGCTATTCCTAGGACTCAATTCTTAACAGAAACAAATGTGGATCTTTGCACCCCTTGCTAGTACATGTAGTGATGTACCAGGGCCCACTTTGTGATCTACCAAAAACTTGCAAACACTAATTTTAAATGGAATTTGAAAATTGAATCTAGTGTAGGTATCAAGATCACACTTATTCAAAAACCGCTCAAATGAACTCCATTTTCAAATCCCAAGCAACCACAGATGCTTAAGCATGTGACAAACAAGTCCACCAAAAATCATCTCAAAATTCAAAACTTGAATTCATTCGGCCATTTCTACAAACACCTTGTGGGCAAAATTCAAACAAAAACCAAAAACACTATTATGAGCAGTGTTTGGACCAATGTGGTCTCCCATTTTGCAACCACAGCCACCCAGTGCACCCCCTACCCCTTTCTAGCTCGACCATCCACTGTGCACATGACCAAATGGTCATGGCCATTAAGGCCGAGCACATTGGGCACCCTCACCGGTGACAGCATGCCACAACCGCCTCTAGCTTCGCCCACCATGTCCAGCACATTGCCTGTGGTCCACCTCCACCGCCCAGCCAGCCCCAGCCTGCGGACAGCGCTAGGAGTAGCCAGGAACCGCTGCGCCCGGAGCCTGTCTGCCATGCCGACGCCACCCGCAGAGCACACACGGTTCCTGCTTGACCAGACCCCGCCTCGCTCCAGCCGCCCGCCTACATGATCACCACCGGCCTAGGAAGCTAACAGACATGCCTGTTCCCCCGACCGTGCCCCGTAGTCGCCAACCACTGCGAAACTCGCCGTCGGCAGAGACATCGTGCGCTGCGCCACTCACCTCCCTAGACCGCAAACCACTGCACACTCACCTCCGTGACACTCGCCAGGGCACAGCCCACCATCCTAGCCCACCGCCCACACCTCTAGCTCGTTGTGCCGTCATCACCGGCGAGCACCGCCCATGCTCCTCTGCCACTTCGCCAAGCCTATAAATAGAGGCCTCCCCAGCACAAACTCCTCACACCACTCTCATCCCCTCCCTCTCAGAACACTCCCAGAGCCCCACCGGAGCAAGCCACCGTCCGCAGCACCAGAATTTTGCCGGAGTCTGCCGTAGAGGGAGAACAAGGGGTCCGTTGATCAAGGCCACCTCTCGGGACGCTGCTAGTACCAGGAGAACCGCCGTCCTCGACTTTTTCGTTTGCCTGCCTCGCCGACCCTGGCTAGAGCCCCGGTAAGCCGCCCTAGACCCCCACCGAGCCGCTAGGGTTACACCTTGCCGGCGACCTGTCCGTCGTCGACAAAAAGCCACAGCCGTAGATCTTCCTTTTAATCTAACGGTCCACGTCGCCCCATACCGCTTCGCGTTTAAAGAGCCGCTGACATGTGGACCCCCTGTCAGCTGTTCTCTGCGCTGCGGAGCACCACTGGGCTGGCCCATTTCCTTTCTCCCCCAACCTAGTTGGTTCAAATATGATTTTTCTAATTTAGTTTGAACTCACTTCTGTCCCTTAGTTCAAAAATCAATTCAGGAAGATTTACTGAACCAAATTGAGTGATTCAAATTATGTTAGAAAGCTACTGAAAAGATCTACCCAAGCCTGTTGGATTTAATTCATTTAGAGTTAGCGATCTCTCCTAGTAAAAATAACAATACAGAAGGTTTTGCACATTCAAACATTTTTATAAAATCAACCATAATAGCTTTTGAGTTGATTCCAACTCACAAAAATCACATTTAGCCATACCTATCTAAATATGTTATAATATTAAGGTTGACATGCAGTGACTTTGGACTAGTACCAAAATAATGCTATATAGGCATTTCTAGTCACTTTAAATCATTAAATAATAAACTTAAACTTAATTAAAATGTGATCCAACCCTTAAATCCCATTCCCATATGTTAGAATATGTCGTGAGGACATGTGTCCACATGATCCCATATTTTAATTGTAGAATATTAAATTTTAGTTATTTTCAATGAGTAGAAATTACTTTTCTCAAATAAAAAGAATAAAACTAGTTAATTAAACATTGTGATGCTTGTCAGGATAATAGATCATCGAATATGTGCCTTAGAGTGCTAAGTAGACTAGTTAAGTATTGTTTGGTGATTGTGTACTCCATATGCATGTATAGACGATAATACCGACCAAGCTTTCGAGGAGGAGGAGTTCTACCAAGAGGAGGAGGAAGAAAACTTCAACCACTGCACCAACCAAGGCAAGCCATCATTAACAATGCAAACTAACCCTTGCAAGCTAGATAACCTATGCAAAGGCATTAGGCATGCTTTGGTGATACAATTTGGATTTATACCTAGTCCAAGATTTAATTTCAAGCTTTCCTTTCTTACTTTACCAAAATCCTTTACTTGTTTTTGAAGGTAGCATAAAAAGTATAAAACTTGATCTATCTAGATAACCTTAGATGTCATTCTATGTCATGAGATTGATCTTAGTATCCCCACCTTAGTGAACAGTCTTAACTTAGTAGCTTAGAGCTAGATCAAAACTTGAGTCACTTTAGATGGGAACACTTGGTGAAAATGAATTATGAAAACCTTGGAATGATGAAAATGGTTTAAAAGATGTTTTGAAATGTGTTGGGAAACACAAATGGTTTATGATGATGAAAATGTTGAGGCATGAGCCTTAACCCTTTTACAAAACTGATGGTTGGATTCAGATGCGATACCATTCCAATTTTACCGTACAACCACAATACCTGAGTTGGGTAAGGCTTAGCCAGAAGTTTATATGCATTAGTATTAGTTCCCTCGCGGGAGAGGTTTGAGCTGAGGCTACCTCTCAATGTTGTCCACCTATGCAGTGCCCAAGATGATAGATGGTCATGGTTGGGAGGCCATGCTCATAGGAGAGGTGCTTATGCTAGAGTGTGTAAAGGAAAGGTTATGTTTGATTATCTGCATACTAAGTATGATGATTCAGGGTTATCCCTGACAGATGTATCGAATCTTGTGGTGAAAGTGTACCACCTCTGCAGAGTGTCAAACTATTCGAATAGCTATGTCCGCGCTTATGGACAGTTGGAGTGGCCATACTATTTCGTTGTCAGATGTTTTCAAAATGACTTATGAAATGAATGGTGAATCTTGACTTGACCACAACAGGGTTGTGACTATGACACTAGCTTCCCAACTTAAGTGATTCTAGAACTTTATTTTATCTTCCTTTGTTTCTGAACTCAGCTTAGGTTTCAAACTTAGCTTTACAAATAAACATAGAGTTAGCTCTTCCACTAGCTTTACCTTACTTGTTAGTGGTAGTTTGCGAGTACTTAAAGTGTACTCATGGCTTTTGTCCCTGGCTATTCCTATGGCCAGACTCTGAAGGAGACTGCCAAGATGTCAGACAGCAGGACAACTATGATAACTAGGATGATCTGCCTTCATCAGCATAGCCTGTGCCCCTGAAGATGGACCCCACCGCTACACTTACTATTTATTCCGCTGCTTGTTGTATTAAGAATGGATCATGAGATCCTTATTTGTGTAAGACCTTATTTATGGTTTGTAATGGATGATGTACTATGATATCCAATCTATTATGTCTCGCAAAATGGTAATCCTGGGATTGTGATGTATGACATAACAGGCATCTGGGATTAAAAATCTGGGTGTTGACAAGTTGGTGTCAGAGCCATACTGACCATAGGAGACCCTAGTTAGAATGGACGTCCGAACAAAAACTTAATTTCAAAACCAAAGTGAGTATTTATGAAAAACTATTTCCTCTCTTACCCTTGGGAATTCATTCTGTCTCAAAAATTCATGTCCCTCCAATTCTTACATTACTACCTAAAATTTGACACACTTCATCACTTCACTAACTTCCTCATCCTTAATTCTTGTATATGGAGACTTAGTTCAACAAGTGCTACCAGTTGGGAAGCGAAGGTCAGCTGATCTTCGAGGGGGATTTGGATTCACTATCTGAGTTATTGGGACGCCCACATCCGGAGTTTCTTGGAGCTCAACTTCCTAGACCCCCAGGAGGAGATTTAAAGTGGCTAGTCACAGCTGATCTTCGAGGAAGCATAGAAGAACCCACGTCCAGGAGAATCTAGTTCTCTGTAAGGGAGAACAACTGGCTAGATGGATTAGCCAGGGCAATGCATGAAGCTCTCGCACGTCTATGTGCCCTTAGTGTCATCCAAATCCAAGGAACCCGTTTTGCTCACTATGCAAGACGTGACTTCAGGGAATGCCGATGGAGATGCCAAGTCACCCGGAGTTGAAGCGTCAAGTGGAGAACCTTGACTTCCTGCTGTACGATCGCCAGAAGGAATTGGACAATGCTAGGGAGTTTGCCAACCACAACCGTGCCATTGCCGACCAGAAGGCCCAGACTTTCTCACTGCTTGTCAAGGACCGTCAGTCTCTTCGCCTCTAGCACGAAAAGAAGGATTGCACCATCGCCCGTATTCGCAAGAAGGTGGCCAACCTCAAGAAGACCGTCAAGGAGCAAGAAGCTCAGCTTGGAGCAAAGGAGGAAGAAGAGGAGGGTGAAGACATCCAGGGAGACATGGATTCTTACCTCAGCAATGACGATGACTTTCTAGAGGAGGATGCTATGGACTTCTACACTGACGATGAGGACTCCAACTTCATCGACGATGAGTAGATGCACTACAGCACTATCGTAGCATGAGATGTATCAGTCCCACTATATTGTAGCTTGTAGAATGGTTCTTAAAACCATCTGTTTTCCTTTGTTGTTGTGGTATGTGTGTGTTTTTATCGTGTGCTTTGCTTGAATGAATGAAATGGAGTTAATTGCAAAACCTGAGTCAAACTCAAAGTTTTAGCTTGAAACCAAAACCATGAACCTTAGAACTTTCCCTCTTACCCCTTTATCTACCTCAATCTTCAGATGACTCGTGGAAACCAAGGAGGGAGCAGCTCGTCGCAAGACCCAATGCTGCAGATCCTGCAGAATCTCATCGCAGACAGAGAAGCAAGCAGGGCAGAGCGCCAAGATAATCTAGTAACACTGCAATAGATTGCCTAGATGGCTCTCAACAACCAAGGGCATGGAAATCAGGATCATCAAGGATCCAAGCTGAAGTACTTCCAGAATACCAATCCCCAATCTTTAGTACTTTAGAGAACCCATTAAATGCTGATGACTGGTTGCAGACGATGGAGAATAATCTGGAAGTAGCCAGAGTTGATGACAACGAGAAAGTTCTCTTTGCCACCCACTACTTGGCAGGAGATGCAAGAGCCTGGTGGAACAACATCCGCCTGATGAACCATGGTCAAGTGATGACATGGGAAGCCTTCAAGATCAAGTTCAGCCGCACCCACGTGCCGCAAGGTCTAGTCACCCGAATGAGGGATGAATTTAGAGAGTTGAAGCAGGGCAGAATGACTGTGGTGGAATACCGTGACAGATTCCTATCGCTTGCAAGGTACGCCCCTGATGAGATCAACACGGAGGCCAAGAAGAAGGAGAGATTCCTGAACGGACTACATGATGAGATGCAGACTGTACTCATCAACATCCGCTTCGAGGATCTCGAAGAACTAGTCGACTCTGCCATTCAGATGGTAGGTAAGATTAATCAGGCAAATGACAACCGCAAATGTCGTATGATGTAGCAATCTGGATCCAACAGTCACCAGAAGTACCGTCCCAACCCCTCACCAAGATATGCACCAAGGAACAACCGACCTCCAATGTCTCGCCAAGCTACCCCAACCGTAGCGGAGGCAATGTGAAGTCCGTAGGAAACAACCACAACTCCGACAACACCAACACTTTCAACCGTGCCCCTCCCAAGAGCAGCAGCAACAACAACAACAACAACACTGCACCCAGAACTGGCAGCAATGCTGTGCCTATCGCAGCAAAAGACAAGTCCCAGATAACTTGTTTCGAGTGTGGAGTGAAGGGCCACTATTCCAATGAGTGTCCCAAGAAGATTGCCGCCACTGCCAATGTGAATGCCCCAGCTCAACAACAGCGTCGTGTTCAACAAGTGAGAAGGTTTGCCCCAAGGAACCCTCACAACTGCAACGGCCGTCTCTTCCACATGAACGCCGAGGAAGCCTAGGAAGCGCCAGACGTAGTGCTGGGTATGTTTTCTGTCAACTCAGTTTTAGCAAGGGTATTGTTTGATTCAGGAGCATCGCATTCATTTGTCACCGAAGAATTTGCATGCACTAGTAAGATTCACCCAACCAACTTGAAGCATGTCATGATAGTCCAAATCCCCGGCTCAACTACAAAAGCTAGAAAAATTTGCAAAGTTGTGCCTATCAGAATACATGGGATAGATTTTTATGCCAACCTAATCGTACTCGGAACCAAATGATTGGAAGTAGTACTAGGTATGGACTGGATGTCAAGGCATAAAGGACTGATAAACTGTGCTAAGAAAGCCATCACCATGACCAGTAGCTCTGGAGTAACAGTACAACATATATTTGAAACCTTATCTCGTCAATTCAAGTGCAACAAGAGTCTAGCCCTACCCACCATAGACCAAGTCTGAGTAGTCTGTGAATACCCCGACGTATTCCCAGATGAATTGCCAGGTATGCCCCCGGATAGGGATATTGAGTTCATTATCGAACTAATCCCCAGAACCGGACCCATAGCCCAGAGACCCTATAGCATGAACCCCTCAGAGTTAGTGGAATTGAAGAAGCAGTTGGATGCTATGTTAGCAACATGCTTGATTCAACCAAGCGCATCGCCATGGAGATCACTAGTATTATTCGTCGAAAAGAAGGATGGAGGCAACCGTTTGGGCACAGATTATAGAAAGATGAATGACGTCACCATCAACAACAAGTACCCCTTGCCAAAGATAGAGGATCTATTTGATCAGTTGACTGGAGCCCAGGTATTCTCAAAGATTGATCTTAGGACTGGTTATCACCAACTTAAGAATCGTGCAACGGATATTTCGAAGACCGCCTTTACTACTCGCTATGGTTTATACGAGTATATGGTCATGTCTTTTGGATTAACCAATGCCCTTCTTATTTCATGAATCTCATGAATAAGATCTTTATGAATTTCCTAGATAAGTTTGTCGTTGTGTTTATCGACGATATCCTTATCTAGTCCTAGTCAGAAGAAGAGCATGAGCAACATCTGAGAATCATCCTAGAAACCCTGAGAGAGCATCGGTTGTATGCCAAGATCAACAAGTGTGAGTTTTGGCTGAAAGAAATAGGATTCCTAGGACATATTGTGTATGCCGGAGGAGTCTCTATTGATCTCACCAAGATCAGAGATGTCGAAGCATGGGAAGCCCGAACCACTCAAACCCAAGTCCGTGCATTTCTCGGATTAGCGGGATACTACCGCAAGTTCGTAGAAGGATTCTCAAGCATAGCCCGACCCATGAACCAATTGTTGAAGAAGGACAAGAAGTTTGAATGGACAAGTGTGAAGCCAGTTTCCAGGAACTAAAGAAGAGATTGATATCAGCCCCAATATTGATCATGCTAGATATAAAGAAGCTGTTTGATGTATATTGTGATGCATCCGAGATTGGTCTTGGATGTGTATTGATGTAGGAAGGCAAAGTCATCGCATATCTGTCTCGGCAACTGAAGCAGCATGAGCAGAACTATCCGACCCATGATCTTGAATTAGAAGCCGTAGTTTTGGCATTGAAGACATGGCGTCATTTTCTGATGGGTAACCGCTGTGAGATTTACTTCGATCACAAAAGCTTGAAGTATATTTTCACTCAGAAGGAGCTGAATATGAGGCAAAGGAGATGGATAGAGTTAATCAAGGATTATGACCTTGACATTCACTATCACCCCGGCAAAGCCAATGTGGTAGCGGATGCTCTTAGCAGATTGCCGTGTAGGCTAAACACCATGATCAAGGAGAAGAAACCAAGTTTATATGAGGAGTTGGAGCAGTTTAGGACTGAGCTTGTTAGCAAAGGATTCTTAACCAGCATTGAACTTCAACCCACATTAATTAGCCAAATCAAGGAAGCCTAGAAGGGAAATGAAAGTATCGACGGAATCAAACGTCGTATTGGTATAGTAAAGGTACCTGGATTCACTAAAGACGAAGAAGGAGTTCTGTGGTACAAAGGACGTATCTGTGTGCCAGCAGATTCAGAACTGAAGCAGGTTATCATGTTAGAAGCTCATGATACTCTTTATTCTATGCACCCCGAAGAAACGAAGATGTATCAAGATTTGAAAGAGCAATTTTGGTGGCACAAGATGAAGAGAGAAATCGGAAGCTACATCGCCAAGTGTGACATCTGTCAAAGAGTCAAAGCAGAGCATTAGAGACCCGCAGGGCTGTTGCAACTATTGCAGATTCCGGAATGGAAATGGGATTCTGTCGGAATGGACTTTATCACCGGTTTGCCTACTTATAGTAGGGGAAATGACTCAATCTGGGTCATCGTAGATAGACTGTCCAAGGTAGCTCATTTTATACCTGTCAAGACAACCTACCAGAGTTCGAAGCTAGTAGAGCTGTATATTGCTAGAATTGTTAGTCTGCATGGAACCCCCAAGACCATAGTATCAGATCGAGGAACCCAATTTACCTCGAGATTTTGGTAGAAAGTCCAGGAAGGATTTGGCACCAAGTTGAACTTCAGCACCACTTACCACCCGCAGACTGATGGACAGACTGAAAGAGTCAACCAAATCCAAGAGGATATGTTGAGAGCTTGTGTGTTAGTGTACGAATCAAAATGGGAAGACTGCCTGCCTTTCGTAGAATTCTCATATAACAACAGTTACCAAGCCAGTTTGCAAATGGCCCCATTTGAGTTCCTATATGGACGAAAGTGCCGTACCCCTTTGAATTGGTCACAAGTAGGAGAGAGTCAGATCTTCGGACCTGACATTCTCCGAGAAGCCGAAGAGAAGGTTTACAAAGTACATGAGCACCTCAAGACCGCCCAATCCAGACAGAAGAGTTATGCTGACAAGAGAAGGAGAGACCTGACTTTCAATGTCGGAGATTTTGTATATCTCAAGGTTTCGCAATTGAAGGGAACGCAACGTTTTAGCCTGAAAGGAAAGTTAGCCCCCAGATATATTGGACTCTTCAAGATTCTGAACCGTCGAGAAGATTACATTAGGACAGAGTTCCCAGATCTCTTTAGTTCCTAGTTTTCTTTCGTAAATCTCGGGACGAGATTTTGTTTAAGGGGGGAAGGTTTGTAACATCCCAACACTCCAATCCAAGTGATCAAGATCCAAATCATCAAATTTAGAGTTAACAAAAACTTTTCCATTTAAAAATATTAAAGCATTCATATGTGTGTGCATCTAAATAGGAGTTGTTTTGAATTGCCATGATTAAGTGATCCATTGATTGTAAAATGATTCTTAGGTGAAATAACCATCATCTAGATCATTCTCAAACAAATCCCAAAGAAAAAGAAATTAAAATGAATAAAAGAAGCAAATGGTCATTTATGCCATTTTAATCAACATGCCTACTTTGGCTATTCGTAGGACTCAATTCTTAACAGAAACAAATGTGGATCTTTGCACCCTTTGCTAGTACATGTAGTGATGTACCAAGGCCCACTTTGTGATCTACCAAAAACTTGCAAACACTAATTTTAAATGGCATTTGAAAATTGAATCTAGTGTAGGTATCAAGATCACACTTATTCAAAAACCACTCAAATGAACTCCATTTTCAAATCCCAAGCAACCACAGATGCTTAAGCATGTGACAAACAATTCCACCAAAAATCATCTCAAAATTCAAAACTTGAATTCTTTCAGCCATTTCTACAAACACCTTGTGGGCAAAATTCAAAAAAAAAACCAAAAACACTATTATGAGCAGTGTTTGGACCAATGTGGTCTCCCATTTTGCAACCATAGCTAACCTAGTGCACCCCCTACCCCTTTCTAGCTTGACCACCCACTGTGCACACGACCAAATGGTCATGGACATTAAGGCCGAGTACATTGGGCACCCTCACCGGCACAACACGCCACAGTCGCCTCCAGCTTTGCCCACCATGTCCAGCACATCGCCTGTGGTCCACCTCCACCGCCCAGCCAACCCCAGCCCGCAGACAGCGCCAGGAGTAGCCAGGAACCGCCGCACCCGGAGCCTGTCTGCCATGCCGATGCCACCCGCAGAGCGCGCACGGTCCCCGCTTGACAAAACCCCGCCTTGCTCCAGCCGGCCGCCTACACGATCACCACTGGCCTAGGAAGCTAACGGACATGCCCATTCCCCTGACCGTGCCCCGTAGTCGCCAACCACTGCGAAACTCGCCGTCGGTAGAGACATCGTGCGTGCCGCGCCACTCACGTCCCCAGAACGCAAACCACTGCACACTCACCTCCGTGACACTCGCCAGGGCACAACCCACCGTCCTAGCCCACCGGCCACACCTCTAGCTCGTTGTGCCGTCGTCACCGGCGAGCACCGCCCATGCTCCTCTGCCGCTTCGCCGAGCCTATAAATAGAGGCCTCCCCAGCACAAAATCCTCACACCACTCTCATCCCCTCACTCTCAGAACACTCCCAGAGCCCCACCGGAGCAAGCCGCCGTCCGCAGCACCAGAATTTCACCAGAGTCTGCCGCGGAGGGAGAAGAAGGGGGCCATTGATCGAGGCCACCTCTCGGGACGCCGCCAGTACAAGGACAACCGCCGTCCTCGACTTGTTCGTTTGCCTGCCTCGCGAACTCTCGCCAGAGCCCTGGTAAGCCGCCCCAGACCCCCACCGAGCCGCTAGGGTTACACCTCGCCAGCGACCTGTCCGTCGTAAACGACAAGCCACAGCCGTAGATCTTCCTTTTAATATAACGGTCCACGTCGCCCCGTACTGCTTCGCGTTTAAAGAGCCGCTGACATGTGGACTCCCTATCAGCTGTTCTCTATGCCGCAGAGCACAACTGGGCCGGCCCATTTCCTTTCATGCGCGACCCAGTTAGTACAAATATGATTTTTCTAATTTAGTTTGAACTCACTTCTGTCCCTTAGTTCAAAAATCAATTCAGGAAGATTTACTGAACCAAATTGAGTGATTCAAATTTTGTTAGAAAGATACTGAAAAGATCTATCCAAGACCGTTGGATTTAATTAATTTAGAGTTAGAGATCTCTCCTAGTAAAAATAACAATACAGAAGGTTTTGCACATTCAAACATTTTATAAAATCAACCATAATAGCTTTTGAGTTGATTCCAACTCTCAAAAATCACATTTAACCATACATATCTAAATATGTAATAATATTAAGGTTTACATGAAGTGAATTTGGACTAGTACAAAAATAATGCTATATAGGCATTTATAGTCACTTTAAATCATTAAATAATAAACTTAAACTCAATTGAAATGTGATCCAACCCTTAAATTCCATTTCCATATGATAGAATATGTGGTGAGGACATGTGTCCACATGATCCAATATTTTAATTGGATAATATTAAATCTTAGGTATTTTCAATGAGTCTTAGAGAATATTAAAACTAGTTAATTAAACCTTGTGATGCTTGTGAGGATAATAGATCATCGAATATGTGCCTTAGAGTGCTAAGTAGACTAGTTAAGTATTGTTTGGTGATTGTATACTCCGTATGCATGTATAGATGATAGTACCGACCAAGCTTTCGAGGATGAGGAGTTCTACCAAGAGGAGGAGGAAGAAAACTTCAACCACTGCACCAACCAAGGCAACCCTTCATTAACAATGCAAGCTAACCCTTGCAAGCTAGATAACCTAAGCAAAGGCATTAGGCATGCTTTGGTGATACCATTTGGATTTATACCTAGTCCAATATTTAATTTCAAGATTTACTTTCTTACTTTACCAAAATCCTTTACTTGTTTTTGAAGGTAGCATAAAAAGTATAAAACTTGACCTATCTAGATAACCTTAGATGTCATTCTATGTCATGATATTGATCTTAGCATCCCCACCTAAGTGAACACTCTTAACTTAGTAGCTTAAAGCTAGATCAAAACTTGAGTCACTTTAGGTAGGAATACTTGGTGAAAATGAATAATGAAACCTTGGAATGATGAGTCATTCCATTGAGATGTTTTGACATGTGTTGAGAAACACAAATGGTTTATGATGATGAAAATGTTGAGGCACGAGCCTTAACCCTTTTACAAAACTGATGGTTGGATTCGGATGCGACACCATTCCAATTTTACCGTACAACCACAATACCTGAATTGGGTAAGGCTTAGCCAGAAGTTTATATGCATTAGTATTAGTTCCCTCGCAGGAGAGATTTGAGCTGAGGCTACCTCTCAATGTTGTCCACCTATGCAGTGCCCAAGATGACAGATGGTCATGGTTGGGAGGCCAAGCTCATAGGAGAGGTGCTTATACTAGAGTGTGTAAAGGAAAGGTTATGTTTGATTATCTGCATAATAAGTATGATGATTCAGGGTTATCCCTAACAGATGTATCGAATCTTGTGGTGAAAGTGTACCACCTCTGCAGAGTGTCAAACTATTCAAATAGCCGTGTCCACGGTTATGGACAGTTGGAGTGGCCATACTGTTTTGTTGTCAGATGTTTTCAAAATGACTTATGAAATGAATGGTGAATCCTGACTTGACCACAACAAGGTTGTGACTATGACACTAGCTTCCCAACTTAAGTGAGTCTAGAACTTTATTTTATCTTTCTTTGTTTCTGAACTCAACTTAGGTTTCAAACTTAGCTTTACAAATAAACATAGAGTTAGCTCTTCCACTAGCTTTACCTTACTTGTTAGTGGTAGTTTGCGAGTACTTAAAGAGTACTCATGGCTTTTGTCCCTGGCTATTCCTATGGCCAGACTATGAAGGAGACTACTAAGATGTCGGACAGCAGGACAACTATGATAACTAGGACTATCTGCCTTCGTCAGCATTGCCTGTGCCCCTGAAGATGGACCCCACCGTTACGCTTACTATTTATTCCGCTACTTGTTGTATTAAGACTGGATCATGAGATCCTTATTTGTGTAAGACCTTATTTATGGTTTGTAATGGATGATGTACTGTGATATCCAATCTGTTATGTCTCGCAAAAATGGTAATCCTGGGATTGTGATGTATGACATAACAGACATCTGGGATTAGAAATTCGGGTGTTGACAATAGGGCAATTGAAGATAAATAAGATAAAGCATCCAACTACTAGATAATCCTAGGCATGTGTCCCATATATAGTCATACGTGCTCGCAATGAGAACTTGCAAAACATATTTTGTCCTGCCAGCCTGTTTGCAGTGGGGCCTCAAGGGAACTACTGGCAATTAAGGTGCTCCTTTTAATAGAGCACCGGAGCAAAGTAGTAACACTCCGTGAACACATGTGATCCTCACATCAAAGCCAATCCCTCCGGTTATGCCGATTTCTGTCACTTTGGGGCCATTGGTTCTGGACAACAACGTGTGTATACAACTTGTAGGTAAGACCATAAACAATACTATCATAATGAATCAATAACATGTTCAGATTTGAAATCATGGCACTCGGGCCCTAGTGACAAGCATTAAGCATTACAAGTCGCAACAAAGTCATAAAGAACTAATAGAAGATACTAGGCACCATGCCCTAACAATCTGATGCCATTAAATGAACGATCTCATCCAATCCCTACCATCCGCATAGCCTACAACGGGGGATTACTCACTCATAGATGGGGGAAACATGGATGATCGATGGAGAAGCGATGGTGATGATGATGGCGATGATCTCCTCCAATTCCCCGTCCCGAAAGGGTGCCAGAACGGTGTTTCTGGTGTTGTTTCGTGGAATCTGGTGGTGGCGGCGGAGCGGAACTCCTTCTGGAAAAGCGTCAAACTCCCCTGAGTTTTAGGTCAGAAGGCATCTTATAGGCGAAGAGGCCGACCAAGGGGGTGTCTGGGGCGGCCAGACCACCCCTGGTGCGGCCAGGCCCAGCCCGCGCGACCAGGTGGTGTGGCTGGGCCCCAGCCGCTCTCCGTCTCGTATTCTGGCTCCAGGTGTCCCTCGGTAAAATAATGACTTTGGCTTTTGTCCCGTCCAATTCTGAGAATATTCATTTTCTGACTTTCCTAGAACCAAAAATAGCAGAAAACAGGCAGCTGGCACTGTGGCTCTTGATAATAGGTTAGTCCAAGAAATCATATGAAAAGTACTCCAAAGTGTGGACAAAACATAAGAAAGTAGATAAAACCAAGCATGGAACATCAAAAATTATGGATACATTTGCAATGTATCAACATCCCCAAGCTTAACTCCTTGTCGTCCTCGAGTAGGTAAGTGATAAAAAGAAAGAATAATTTTTGAGGCGACATGCACCATCATAAACTTGTCCCTCATAGAGTAGCAAAACATAAATGCATGGGAGACCTTCAAAGTTCATAAAAGTGACTAGATACAAATAGTTTAAAACAAGCAATATCAAGTTATGCATCAATCAACAAGTCTTGGGACAATGCACATAGAACTAAGAATGGCCACTGTGCTCTCAAAGTAAGTGCATAAAGATAGAAGGTGGAGACTCAATATATAAGTGGAAGAAAGGCCTTCATAGAAGGAAGTAGGGATTCAAGTTTCATAAAGAGCTTCCAAAAATTATGGTACTTATAGCTTTCAGCTCTCATTGCCCCTATCATAAGCATCTTGAAGTGATTAAGGTTAAAGTGAACAAACTATGGTGTACATGCTTGACGAAGTATACGTTAGAAATCTCATGTCCCTTGAATACGAGGGCCGCTCCTCATGCTACTCAAGTTTAGTCATCGGTAAGTTCTTGTCATCGGAAGTACATGTGTAACATAGAGAACCGCCAACGGGGTACCCCTTGCCCGATGATACGGAAGAATCCCCATATCAAAATGACAAGGCAAGTAGACAACGAGCATCTCAGTAATCTTCTTATATACCATGGGAATATGGTGCTTTTTTTCTCCCTTTCCTCTTTTCATAATCTTTTTTTCTATCTTTTTTTCTCAATATCGGACTCTCTTTTTTTATAAGAAAATGCTTCATAGACAACTCATTATGGTTATGCTGCAGGTTTCCACCATGTCAGCATGGATTAGACCAGCGGCCCAGGCGTTTCTCTAACACATATACATAACTCCATGGACTTACAAGCTCCCCTTTTATTTCAGACCGACGACATCCATAGACAAAAGAGCATGATATCAACTAGGTACAAAGTACCAGTGCAATGTTGAAAGCGTTCCCCATGACAGCATGGTTCTGCTAATCCCCAACAAATAAGTGCAAGCATATACAACACAGACGATACAATGGTTCAAGTTTATTAAGGGCAAGAAAAGTAAAGTGTGCCATCAAGTTCGTGAGAGCTTTAATCACTAGTTTTCTCATAACAAGTTTAATTTGGAAGGTAAACAAAAACATGAATATACTTGGAATAGCATATGCTAGTAGGTAGGTATGGTGGACTCTTTGGAATAACTTGGTTTAGGGAGTGGGATGCATGAGTGTAACTCATACTTGGTTGTGGAGGCTAGCAAAAGACTGGGAGCGACAAATTAGGAGAGCAATAATGACCATAATCATTAAGAGCGACAAAACATCATTGATCAAAGCATAAAGTGATACTACAAGTTGAAAACTAAAGGATCATAAAGGCTTATGGTGACCTTGGATAGTCATAACATGGTGTGAGTACGCACCAAGTCAACCCAAATAAAGCATCAAAGGAGAATACCACTATACTATGCTTTAATATGCTAAAATAATGCATGATCCTTCCAAGGCACATTAAGCAATCTCAATTTTTTATAAAACGTCATGCTACAGGAAAGAATACTAAGCATAAAGCGAAAACAATATCAAGCATGGCATGAAAAAGCATAGGCCATAGTCAAAAACGAGCTCTCTTTACCACTTAAGCATGAACTTTCCTACACTTTTCCAAACCAAACCAAACTATTTGAAAACCAATGTATGAAAGAGGGGGTCGAACCAGTTTATTAAGCAAACTAAGAAAACAAATCAAATGAAAACCAAAAACAAAAACATAAAAGCAGACGCTCCAAGAACAACACAACTATGCATGAAACAATAAAAATGAAGCGTTTGGAAGAAACCTAAGATTTTTATTGATGAAGAAGGGGATGCCTTGGGCATCCCCAAGCTTTGACTCTAGTACTTCTTTGATATTTCTTGGGGTGACATGCATGACATCCCCAAGCTTGAGCTTTAGTCCATCCTTCATCTCATTACTTATTTCTTCCATACACCTGAAATTTTTCCTTCATACAAAACTTCACACAATCTTTATTAGCAACATTAGTGCACTCAAGATAATAAGTCTTTATGTTCAGTTCCAACACCAATAAAACTTCCATTAAAACACAAGATACTGTAGCAATTCCCTCAAAAAGCTCAATTCCCCAAAAGAACTAAAAAAGGAACCAACAAGAAGCAAATGCAGAAAATGGCAGAAATCTATCAAAACAGACCAGCAGGTAAAGACTAATTTTTGCGAAGACCTTCTGTTGCTCAAATCGAAAAGTGTTGAACTAAACAAAGTTAGATAAACACCTGGGGCAGAAGCGAAAAAATTCACGCCTCAAAAGGACATACAGAGATTTTACACGAATTTTTACAGTGAAGCATAGAAATCTGTTTCGGGACAGCAACTTTCCCAACCATTACTTCTCTCTCATTAGAGGTTACTCTTGGCACAAAAAGGAAATAAAAAGGATAAGGAGAGGTTATTACTGAAATAATAACTTTCAAGACTCATCTAAAACTTTTGGGTTATCTCCCAATAAGTACTTTTCTTTAACACCTTTAAGTTAGGCATGATAGTTTGGGAGGATGCTCACATTAGAAATATGAATTGAAGTAAAAGAGAGCATCAAGAAGCAAATTCAAAACACATTAAGTCTAACCCACTTCCTATGCATAGTAATCCTGTATGCAAATAAATTCACAATGAACAAAGTGACAGGCATAGGAAAATAAAACAAGAGTAACTTCAAAATTTTCAGCACATAGAGAGGTGTTTCAATACCATGAAAACTTCTACAACCATATTTTCCTCTCTCATAATAATTTTTAGTAGCCTCATTTATAAACTCAAAAATATAACTATCACATAAAGCATGCTTTTCATTTTCCACAAAATCATAATTTTTATCAAGCTCAAAAATAGTGGGATTAAAACCTTCAAACCCACTTTTAACAATTCTATAACAAGATGACTGATCATTCAATATAGGACCATCGTCTAGAGCTTTATCATAAACAATTTCTAAGAAAAACTCTTTAGTACCATGCATCTCGAAGTTAGGCACAAATAAAGGATTATCATAGATAACATGCGCATAACGTTCATCCTCCTATGGTAAGCACGGAGGACAATCAAATAATGTAAGGGATAAAGAGTTACTCTCATTCGAAGGTAGGCATGGGTAGCTAATCCATTCTTCCTCCTTTTGTTCATCACTCTCCTCCTCTTTTTCATCTAATGAGCTTTCAGGTTCATCAATTTCTTCCATATGATCCTGGAAGTCATTAGTCTCTTCCATTTGTGGAAAGCATCTATTAATATATTCAAGAATATAGCCATTTTCTTCCTGTAATTATCAAAGAAAAATCTAAGTATATCATAAACCTCATATTTACAAGGTGAATCATCAATATTTTCAAGCAAACTAGCAAGTTCAAATGCACCCTTCCAAGCAATAACTTCTTCAATTTGTTCCACATCATAAAATTCATAATTTCCTTTAACATGAGAAGATATGGTAACATTATCATTATACTCACATTGAAAAGGGAGGTGTTTATACCTCTTACAACAACAAGATTTATCAAAGCAATAAGTAACATTATAAGTAGAGCAAATGTTTCTAGCAATGGTATACAATTTATCAATTTGTTCCCATAAGTGTTTCCCTTTTTGTGACAAGCAGTGTTCCTTATAATAATATTTTTGATCTTCCGTGAACCCAGCTTGCCAATAAGATTTAGTTTCAAAGAAAACAACCATTGGTAGAAAGCATGATAAAGCAAGACAATAACAGGCCAACAAAAATAACAACTAGAGTAGGAACTATTTTTTTTGTATTTTTGATAAAGAAACAAGCAAACAAGGCGTAAATAAACTAAGCTTGAACAATAGTGATTCCAAGTGAACTTGATAAATAAAGCTATGCTCCCCGGCAACGGCGCCAGAAAATAGTCTTGATGAGCCACAAGTATAGGGGGTGTATCGTAGTATTTTCGAGGGAAGTGAAACCCAATTTATTGATTCGACACAAGGGGAGCTAAAGAATATTTATAATCCTTAACAAATGAGTTTTCAATTCAGCTACACCTGGAAACAATCTTGCTCACAGCAATTTTATCAGTAGCAATAGTTTTGTAGTAGGAATAGTAAAGCATCAGTAGTAGTAAAGTAAATACAGTAGTAACCATAGCAGGAAACAGTAGGATTCGAGTGCGGTAGGCATAGGGATGGATGGACGTGAGTTGCATGGACAAGACAATTCACATGGCAATCAGAACATAGGGCAATTGCAGATAAATAAGATAAAGCATCCAAGTACTAAATAATCCTAGGCATGTGTCCCATATATAGTCATACGTGCTCGCAATAAGAACTTGCACAACATCTTTTGTCCTGCCAGCCCGTTTACAGCGGGGCCTCAAGGGAACTACTAGCAATTAAGGTGCTCCTTTTAAAAGAGCACCAGAGCAAAGCATTAACACTCCATGAACACATGTGATCCTCACATCAAAGCCATTCCCTCCAGTTATCCCGATTTCTGTTACTTCGGGGCCATTGGATCTAGACAACAACTTGTGTATACAACTTGCAGGTAAGACCATAAGCAATACTTCATAATGAATCAATAACATGTTCAGATCTGAAACCATGGCACTCGGGCCCTAGTGAGAAGCATTAAGCATAACAAGTCGCAACAAAGTCATAAAGTACTAATAGAAGATACTAGGCACCATGACCTAACAATCTGATGCCATTACATGAATGATCTCATCCAATCCCTACCATCCGCATAGCCTACAATGGGGGATTACTCACTCATAGATGGGGGAAACATGGATGATCGATGGAGAAGCGATGGTGATGATGATGGCGATGATCTCCTCCAATTCCCCATCCCGACAGGGTGCCAGAACGGTGTTTCTGGTGTTGTTTCGTGGAATCTGGTGGTGGCGGCGGAGCGGAACTCCTTCTGGAAAAGCGTCAAACTCCCCTGATTTTTAGGTCAGAAGGCATCTTATAGGCGAAGAGGGAGACCGAGGGGGTGTCTGGGGCGGCCAGACCACCCCCTGGCGCGGCCAGGCCTAGCCCGCGCGGCCAGGCGGTGTGGCTGGGCCCCAACCCCTCTCTGTCTCGTATTCTGGCTCCAGGCCTCCCTCGGTAAAATAATGACTTTGGCTTTTGTGCCATCCAATTTAGACAATATTCATTTTCTGACTTTCCTGGAAGCAAAAATAGCAGAAAACAGGCAGCTAGCATTGTGGCTCTTGTTAATAGGTTAGTCCAAGAAATCATATGAAAAGTACTCGAAAGTGTGGACAAAACATAAGAAAGTATATAAAACCAAGCATGGAACATCAAAAATTATGCATACGTTTGCAACGTATCAACCGCCCATGCTCTGCTTCCCCGCCTCCGAAAACTACCCAACCATACCGGAGTAGCTTCACCGTTGTCCACCAGACGGGATCTAGTTCAACAAGTTCTAGGTCCACTTCTCTAGACTAGATGCACGGTCATCGCCGCTGGCTGCACCGGCATCGACCGCCCAAGATCTGCTTCCACGATCCCAACAGCCACCGCAACCGCAGCACCCTCGATGATCTGGACGTCACTCGCATGGTACCAACGATGCTTAGACGCCTCTCCGACCAAGGTAACCAAATTTCCAACCCGTTTTTGTTTTGTCAGCGGTATAGAAAGTTCAAGCCTATCATAGTGAGCTGCATTTTTGTAATCGTGCTAGTACATACAAGTCACTGGGCATGCCTGTTCATCGTGCTAGTACATACAAGGTCATTAGACATGTTGGTTTGCATTCACTTCTCTACAAATTTCAAGTCATGCACATGTTTGTTATTTTGTGATGCACATGTTCTTATCTTAGCTGCTCCGTACACCAATAATTTCCTGCTATTGTGTAGTTCTTGCAAAATGTAATGTCAGTGGAAAATATTAGTGTGCATTCCCTGCTCCACAGTTACGGACTCTATCTGGTTATTCATGAGCTAAATTCCTGCTATTATTACCTCCCTCATATCGTTCTGCTATCCTATCGTACTCGTTCAAACTCTTCGTACTAGTTCGATTATAATTTTGTTGCTGCCATCTGGTTCTTCAAAAGCTGCAACACTAACTATTTTCTTTTTCTTTGCGTAGAGCTAAAAAAGACAACACTAAACATATTGGTTTGCACAGCCTACAGGTCCACCAGTGATGCCATTATATATTTTCTATATCTGGTGCTGGTTCGTCCTAATCAACGGCATAATTATTCTTTACTGTATAGTTCATTTGTGTTTTCCATTCCTTCTCGACAAGTTCTCATATGATGCGGTTATAATTTCTGTGTAGTTCATTCTTAGCTATGATAGTAACTGTATGCCATTGTGTAGCTCACCACAAATTCCGAGTCACCCAACGTCTCTTGCATTCTCGGAGATACCACTGCTTCCATATATTTGTTGAAATGACCTAGCTAGTTTATACTGAAATTCTAAGAAACACTTTGTTTGATTTCTCATTTCATTGTTGGCATACTTGTCTATTGCTTGTTTGTCCTGTTCTACAGGTTCACAAGCTACACAATTATATCTCGTATCTGGTTCTAGTTTGTCCTAGGTAACAACATAAGTATCCTCTACTATATAGTTAATTCATGGTTTAGATTCCTCTTCTACAAGTTCGTATTATGAAGTTATAATTACTATCTGGTTCATTCTTTGCTATGAGTAGTTTGTCTTGTTTGTTGTATAGTGTAACATCCCAAAACCTTAATCAAGGTTATCAAGATCCAAATCACTCAATTTAGGGTTAACAAAAAACTTTTTATCATTAAAATAATAAAGAATGCTTATGTGTGTTGCATTAATATAGAATTGTTTTGAATTGCCATGTTTGTTCTAATGGTTGTAAAATGATTCAAAGATGAATTCCACATCATCTAGATCATTCCCAAGCAAAATCCAAAGAAAAATAAATCAAATAAGCTTAATAAATACAAATGGTCATTTGTGCCATTTTAATCCACTAGGTCACTTTAGGTGTTCCTAGAAGTCAATTCTTAACAGAAACAATTCTAACTCTTTGCACCCCTTGTTAGTACAAGTAATGATCTATCAAGGACCACTTTGAAATCTTACAAAAACATTTAAACACTAATTTTAAATGGCATTTGAAAATGGAATCCATTTCATATGCATAGATCACACTTTTCTAAAAACACTCAAATGAGTTCACCTTGACAATCCCAAGCAACCACAGATGCTTAAGCATATGACTAACACATCCACCAAAAATTATTTCAAAATTCAAATAAAATCTTCTTGCGGCCATTTTGTCAAATAGTTGGTAGGCAAATAAAATCTGCCTAACTAACACTGTTGTTGATCAATGCTTTGTCGAGCCATTTGGCTCAATCTTCTCCCCTCTGCTCTCCCTTGTCCACCTAGCTCTAACCAAGCCATCACAGAACTACCATTTAGCCCCCAGCTGTAGTGTCGCGCCACCCCGACGCCATGATCACCGGCCGACCATGCACACGTCGCAGGAGCATGCACCGCCCTCTTCTGCCGCTCCAGGGAGGTAGGCGTGATAGCACCGCCACCCTTGGTCCCTTCCCTGAGCCTTGCCAGCCCCTGGACCACCGAGGAACGCTCGCGCCCACCGCCTCCGTACCGTGCACCACTCACGCTAGAGCGCCGATCCCGACAGGCCCACACAAGCCGCGCCTTGCCGTCAGCTCGTGTGCGCTGCTCCGCCTTAACCCCAGCACACCCCCAGGCACGCCCATTTCCCACCGCGCAATTAGCAGCCGTTGTGAACCACGTCGAGCACCACCTCTGCCGCGCAGAGCGCCAGCCTCGCCCGACCAAACACCACCACCCCTAGCGTCGCCTTTACGTTGTAGCTGACCGCCAGGAGGCAAGCCACCGTCTGCCTACACCGCGCATGCCTCTAGCGCCCTCTATCGTCATCACCGACGAGCTCACCATTGCCCTCACGGTCTCCTCGTTGAGCCTATATAAGGAGCCCTCCCCAGCACAAATTCCTCACACCACTCAACTCCCCTCTCTCTCAGAACCACCTCACACCATCACTGGAGCCACTCAAGCCACCATTTGCTGGAATTTCCACCGGAGCCGCCGCAACAGAGGAGGAAGAGGCCCGTCGATTTCGTCCACCATCGTCTCCTCGTTCGATCGCCCCCATCACCATGTTAGCTGGAGCCCTGGTAAGCCCCCATTGCACCCCCACCGAGCCGCTAGGGTTCCGTCTCGCCGGTGACCAGTCCGTCGTCGACGATGAACCCCCACCGTCGATCTAGGTTCTAATCGCACGGCCCACATCGCCCCGTACCGCTTCACGTTAGAAGAGCCGCTGACATGCGGGACCCCCTGTCAGCTGTCCTCTACGCCGCGGAGTGTCACTAGGCTGGCCCGTTATTGTTCCCACGCTAGCCCTAGAATTCAAATTTAGGATTTTCTATTTAAACTTAATCTAGTTTATGTCCACTAGTATAAAAATCAATTCAAAAAGATCTTCTGAACCAAATTGAATGATTCAAATTTTGCTAGAAAGATAATTCAAATATATATCCAAGACCATTGGATTTAAATCAATTAGAGTTATAGTTCACTGATCGCAAAAATAACAAAAAGAGACTTTTCTAGATTCAAACATTTTTCAAAAATCAACCATAATAGCTTTTGAGTTGATTCCAACTCTCAAAAAATCACATTTGATAATACCTATCTGAATAGATAATAATATTTAGGTTTGCATGCAGTCACTTTGGACTAGTTCCAAAATAATGCTATATAGGCATTTCTTGTCACTTTAAATCATTTAAATATTAATCTTAAACTTTATAAAAGGTGATCCAACATTTAAATCACCTTCCCATGTATTAGAATATGTGGTGATGACATGTGTCCACATGATCTCATATTTTACTTGGAGAATATTAAATCTTAGTTAATTTCAATGAGTAGAAATTACTTTTCTCAAATAAAATAAATGAAACTAGTTCATTAAATCTTATGATGAATGTGATAATACTAGATCATCAAATGTGTGCCTTAGTGTGCTAAATAGACTAGTTAATTATTGTTTGGTGATTGTGTATTCCGTATGTATTTATAGACGATAGTACCGACCAAGTCTACGAGGAGGAGGAGTTCTACCCTGAAGAAGACGAGGAGAATTTCAACCACTACACACCAACCAAGGCAATCTATTATTGGCAAGCTAAGACTTGCAAGCCATAACTACATGCAAGTTAACCTAAGCAAGATGCATTACGCATGCTTTGGTTATACCTTTTTGATTTATACCCATCCCAAGTTTTACTTACGAGCTTTATTTTCTTTTACTTTACCAAAGTTCTTTACTTTGTTTATAGATAACATAGAGAGTATAAAACTTGGCCTATCTAGTTAGACTTAGATGTCATTCTATGGCATGAGATTGAGATTAGCATCCCACCTTAGTGAACACTCTTAACTTAGTAGTTTAGAGGTAAACCAAAAACTTGATCACTTTAGATGGGAATACTTGGTGAAAATGACTTATGAAAACCTTGGAATGATGAGTCATTCTATTGAGATGTTTTGACATGTGTTGAGAAACACAAATGGTTTATGATGATGAAAATGTTGAGGCATGAGCCTTAGCCCTTTTAAAAAACTGATGGTTGGGTTCGGACACGATACCATTCCAATTTTACTGTACAAGCACAATACCTGAATTGGGTAAGGCTTAGCCAGAAGTTTATATGCATTAGTATTAGTTCCCTCGCGGGAGAGGTTTGAGATGAGGCTACCTCTCAATGTTGTCCACCTATGCAGTGCCCAGGATGGCAGATGGCCATGTCTGGGAGGCCAAGCTCATAGGAGAGGTGCTTATACTAGAGTGTGTAAAGGAAAGGTTATGTTTGATTATCTGCATACTAACTATGATGATTCAAGGTTACCCCTGATAGATGTATCGAATTTTGTGGTGAAAGGGTACCACCTCTGCAGAGTGTCAAACTATTCGAATAGCCGCGTCCGCGGTTATGGACAGTTGGAGTGGCTATACTGTTCTGTTGTCAGATGTTTTAAAAATGACTTATGAAATGAACTGTGACATGACTTGACCACAACAGGGCTGTGACTATGAAAACTAAGTTCCCACTTAGGTGATTTAGAACTTTATTTTATCTTTCTTTGTTTCTGAACTCAGCTTATGTTTCAAACTTAACTTTGCAAATAAACTTAGATTTTAGCATTCCTACTAGACCTACCTTACTTGTTAGTGATAGTTTGCGAGTACTTAAAGAGTACTCATGGATTTGTGCCTAGCTATTCCCGTGGCCATACTATGAGGAGGACTATCCGGAAGAAGGACAACAGGATGGCTACTACAACAAGGATCATCTCCCATCGTCAGCATTGCATGTGACACTAAAGATGGAGCCCACCGCTATGCTATTTATTCCGCTACTTGTTTGTACTAAGACTGGATCATGAGATCCTTTATTTGTGTAAGACCTTATTATGGTTTGTAATGGATGATGTACGGTGATATCCAATCTGTTATGTCTCGCAAAAATGGTAATCCTGGTATTGTGATGTATGGCATAACAGGCATCCGGGATTAAAAATCTGGGTGTTGACAAGTTGGTATCAGAGCCATCCTGACCATAGGAGACCCTAGTTAGAATGGACGTCCGAACAAAAACTTAGTTTCAAAACCAAAGTGAGTATTTGTGAAAATCTATTCCCCTCTTACCCTTGAGATTCTTTCAAAAAGATACATGTTCCTCAAAATTCTTACATTTACTCCATAAAATTTGACACACTTGATCACCTCACTAACTTTGTCATCCTAAATTCTTATAGATGGAAGTTCAGTACTGCAAGTTCTACCAGTTGGGCAACAGAGGCCAACTGATATTCGAGAGGGATTTTGATGCACTGTCTGAGTACCTTGAGCATCCACATCCGGAATTCTTCGGAGCTCAACTCAATGGTCACCCAAGAGGAGATTTACTGTGGCTGATAGTTGCTGATCTTCGAGGCAAGATGGAGGCACCACTCTCTGAGAAGATTCAATTCACTATAAGAGAAACAACTGGCTAGATGGATTAGCCAGGGCTATGCATGAATCTCTCACTCGTCTTTGTGTACTGAATGTCAACTTGATCCAGGGAACTCGCTTTGCTCACTATGAAAGGCGTGATTCGATGGGAATGCCTTTGGAGATGCCAAGTCACCCGGAGTTGAAGCGTCAAGTGGAGAACCTCGACTTCCTAATGTACGACAGACAGAAGGAATTGGATAATGCTCGAGAGTTCGCCAACCATAACCTTGCCATTGCCGCCTAGAAGGCCCAGACTTTCTCACTCCTCGTCAAGGATCATCAGTCGCTTCGCTGTCAACGAGCAAAGAAGGATCGCACCATCGATCGTCTTCGCAAGAAGGTGGCTGACCTCGAGAAGACCATTAAGAAGCAAGAAGCTCAGCTTGTAGCAAAAGAAGAAGAGGAGGAAGGTGAAGACATCTAGGGGGATATTCACTCGTACCTTAGCAATGATGATGACTATCTGGAGGATGATGCCATGGACTTCTATACCGACGATAATGACTCCGACTTTATCGATGATGAGTAGATGCACTAGAGCACTATCGTAGGAGTGAGAAGTATCGGTCCCATTGTATCTTAGATTACAGAATGGTTCTTAAAACCATCTACTTTCCTTTTGTCGTGGTGTGTGTGTGTGTTTGTATCGTGTGCTTTGCTTGAATGAATGAAAACAAGTTAGTTAGCCAAACCTGAGTCAAAGTCAAAGTTTTAGCTTTGAAACCAAAACCATAAACCTTAGAACTTTCCCTCTTACCCCATTATCTATCTCAATCTTCAGATGACTCGTGGAAACCAAGGAGGGAGCAGCTCATCGCAGGACCTAATGTTGCAGATTCTGCAGACGCTAATTGCAGACTGCGAAGCTAGTAGGGCAGAGCGCCAAGCAAATCTAGCCACCCTGCAGCAGATCGCCCAGATGGCTCACAACAATTAGGGCCATGGAAATCAGGATCATCATGGATCCAAACTCAAAATCTTCTAGAATACCAATCCCCCAATCTTTAGCAAGTCTGAAGACCCGCTGGATGCTGATGATTGGTTACAGACCATGGAGAATAACTTAGAAGTCGCAGGAGTGGATGCCAATGCAAAAGTTCTATTTGCCACCCACTATCTGGCAGGAGATCCAAGAGCTTGGTGGAACAACATCCGCATGATGAACCACGGTCAAGTGATGACATGGGAAGCTTTCAAATTCAAGTTCAGCCACACCCATGTGCCGTAGGGTCTAGTCACCAGAATGAGAGATGAATTCAGAGAACTAAAGCAAGGCAGAATGACTGTGGTGGAGTACCATGACAGATTCTTGTCCCTCGCCAGGTATGCACCTGATGAGATCAACATGAAGGCCAAGAAGAAGGAGAGATTCCTGAACAGACTGCATGATGAGATGCAGACGGTGCTAGTCAACATCCGTTTTGAGGACCTCGAAGAGCTAGTCGACTCTGCCATTCAGATGGAAGGGAAGATTAATCCAGTGAACGACAACCGCAAACATTGGATGATGCACCAAGCTGGATCCAACAGTCACCAGAAGTATCATCCCAAACCCATCTACCGGATATGCCCCGCGGAACAATCAACTCCCAATGTCTCGTCCGAGCTACCCCAACTGTAGCCGAGGAAATTTCAAGTCCGGAGGAAACAACAACCACCACCCCGGCAACTCCAACAATTTCAACCGTGCACCGCCCAAGTCCAACAACAACAACAACAACAATACTGCACCTAGAACTGGAAGCAATATCATGCCCGTGGCAGCAACAGACAAGTCTCAGATTACTTGTTTGTAGTGTGGAGTGAAGGGTCACTACTCCAATGAGTGTCCCAAGAAGATTGCCGCCACTGCCAATGTGAACGCCCCAGCTCAACAGCAGCGTCGTGTTCAGCCTGGAAGAAGATTCGCCCTAGGGAACCCTCACAACTGCAACGGCCGTCTCTTCCACATGAACACCAAAGAACCCAAGAAGCGCTAGATGTCGTGCTGGGTATGTTTTCTGTTAACTTAGTATTAGCAAGAGTGTTGTTTGATTCTAGAGCATCGCACTCGTTTGTTACCAAAGAATTTGCATGCACTAGTAAGATTCACCCAACCAACTTGAAGCATGTCATGATAGTTCAAATACCTAGTTCAACCACAAAAGCTAGAAAAATTTGCAAAGCGGTACCTATCAGAATACATGCGATAGATTTTTATGCCAATCTAATAGTACTTGGAACCAAAGGTTTGGAAGTAGTACTAGGAATGGATTGGATGTCGAAGCATAAATGATTGATAGACTGTGCCAAGAAATCCATCACCATGACCAGTACCTCTAGAGTATCAGTAAATCATATATTTGAAACCTTGCCCCGTCAATTCAAGTGCAACAAGAGTCGAGCCTTACCCACCATAGACCAAGTCAGAGTAGTCTGTGAATACCCCGACGTATTCCTAGATGAATTGCCCGGTATGCCCCCAGATCGGGATATTGAGTTCAATATTGAACTAATCCCTGGAACCGGACCCATAGCTCAGAGACCCTATACCATGAACCCCTCAGAGTTAGTGGAGCTGAAGAAGCAATTGGATGCTATGCTGGCAAAAGGTTTGATTCAACCAAGCGCATCGCCATGGAGATCGCTTGTTCTGTTCGTGGACAAGAAGGATGGAGGCAACCGTTTGTGCATAGATTACAGGAAGCTGAATGATGTCACCATCAAGAACAAGTACCCATTGCCAAAGATAGAGGATCTATTTGATCAATTGACTGGTGCCAGAGTGTTCTCTAAGATTGATCTTAGGACTAGTTATCACCAACTTAAGATTCGTGCAACGGATATTCCAAAGACCGCCTTTACCACCAGATATGGATTATATGAGTATACGGTCATGTCTTTTGGATTAACCAATTCTCCCGCTTATTTCATGAATCTCATGAATAAGATCTTTATGAACTTTCTAGATAAGTTTGTTGTTGTGTTTATCGACGATATTCTTATCTACTCCAAGTCAGGAGAAGACCATGAGCAACATCTGAGAATCATCCTTGAAACCCTTAGAGAGCATCAGTTGTATGCCAAGTTCAGCAAATGTGAGTTTTGGCTCAAAGAAGTAGGATTCCTTGGACATATTGTGTCTGCTGGAGGAGTCGCTGTTGATCCCGCCAAGATCAAAGATGTTGAAGAATGGGAAGCCCTAATCACTCAAACCCAAGTCTGTGCATTTCTTGGATTAGCGGGATATTACTGCAAGTTCGTAGGAGGATTTTCGAGCATCGCAAGACCCATGACCCAATTGGCAAAGAAAGACAAGAAGTTTGAATGGACCGACAAATGTGAAGCAAGTTTCCAAGAGCTCAAAACGAGATTGATTTCAGCCCCAATATTGATCATGCCAGATATCAAGAAGCCATTTGATGTGTATTGTGATGCCTCCAAGATTGGTCTCAGATGTGTATTGATGCAAGAAGGCAAAGCCATCGCGTATCTGTCCGGACAACTGAAGAAGCATGAGCAAAACTACCCTACCCATGATCTTGAGTTAGCAACTGTAGTTTTAGCTTTGAAGACATGGCGTCATTATATTATGGGTAATCACTATGTGATTTACTCAGATCACAAAAGCTTGAAGTATATTTTCACTCAGAAGGAGCTGAATATGAGGCAAAGGAGATGGATAGAGTTAATCAAGGATTATGACCTTGACATTCACTATCACCCCGGCAAAGCCAATGTGGTAGCGGATGCTCTTAGCATATTGTCATTTAGGTTAAACACCATGATCAAGGAGAAGCAGCCAAGTTTGCATGAAGAGTTGGAGCAGTTTAGAACCGAGCTAGTTCGCAAAGGATTATTAGCTAGCATTGAACTTCAACGCACTTTGATTAGTCAGATCAAGGAAGCCCATAAGGGAAATGCAAGTATCGACGGAATCAAGCATCGTATTGGTACAGGAAAGGTACCTGGATTTACCGAAGACGAAGAAGGAGTTCTATGGTACAAAGGACGTATCTGTGTGCCAGCAGATTCGGAGCTGAAGCAAGTGATCATGCATGAATCTCATGATACTCTTTATTCTATCCACCCTGGAGGAACGAAGATGTATCAGGATTTTAAGGAGCAATTTTGGTGGCACAAGATGAAGAGAGAAATTGGAAGCTACATCTCCAAGTGTGATATCTATCAGAGAGTCAAGGCGGAACATCAGAGACCCGCAGGACTGTAGCAACCATTGCAGATTCCGGAATGGTAATGGGATTCTGTTGGAATGGACTTTATCACCGGTTTGCCTACTTCTAGTAGGGGAAATGACGCAATCTGGTTCATAGTTGATAGACTGTACAAGGTAGCCCATTTTATACCTATCAAGACAACCTACGAGAGTTCGAAGCTAGCAGACTTGTACATTGCTAGAATTGTCAGTTTGCATGGAACCCCAAGACTATAGTGTCGGATCGAGGAACCCATTTTACCTCGAGATTTTGGCAGAAAGTCCAAGAAAGATTAGGAACCAAGTTGAATTTTAGCACAACTTATCACTCGTAGACCGACAGACAGACTGAAGGAGTCAACCAAATCTTAGAAGATATGTTGCGAGCTTGTGTGTTAGAGTACGGATCAAAATGGGAAGATTGCCTGCCTCTCGCAGAATCCTCATACAACAACAGTTATCAAGCCAGTTTGCAAATGGCCCCATTTGAATTTCTGTACGAAAGAAAGTGTCGTACCCCTTTGAATTGGTCGGAAGTAGGAGAGAGTTAGATTTTCGGACCCAACATCCTACGAGAAGCCGAAGAGAAGGTTCACAAAGTCCGTGAGCACCTCAGGACCACCCAATCAAGACATAAGAGTTATGCTGACAAGAGACGGTGACCTTACTTTCAATGTCGGAGACTTTGTGTGTCTTAAAGTTTTTCCATTGAAGGGGACGCAACGTTTTAGTCTGAAAGGAAAGTTAGCCCCCAGATATGTCGGACCCTTCAAGATTCTGAATTGTCGAGGAGAAGTATCGTATCAACTGGAACTGCCTGAAGAGATGTCTGCCATCCATAATGTGTTTGATATCTCGTTACTTCGGAAATGCTTGGAAGTGCCTAAGAAGACCGAAGTTTTCAAGAACATCGATCATCGAGCTGTTGATATCAACAAGGATCTGACGTATCGTGAAGTGTCCATCCGCATCTTGGAGGAAGCTTACAGAACCACCAGGACCTGGAGTATCAAATTTCTCAAGATCCAATGGAGCAACCATACCGAAGAGGAAGCCACTTGGGAGCGAGAAGATTACATTAGGAGTGAGTTTCCAGATCTCTTTAGTTCCTAGTTTTGTTTCTTAAATCTCGAGACGAGATTTTGTTTAAGGGGGTAAGTTTTGTAACATCCCAAAACTTTAATCAAGGTTATCAAGATCCAAATCACTCAATTTAGGGTTAACAAAAAACTTTTTATCATTAAAATAATTAAGAATGCTTATATGTGTTGCATTAATATAGAATTGTTTTGAATTTCCATGTTTCTTTGTTCTAATGGTTGTAAAATGATCCAAAGAGGAATTCCACATCATCTAGATCATTCCCAAGCAAAATCCAAAGAAAAAGAAATCAAATAAGATTAATAAATGCAAATGGTCATTTGTGCCATTTTAATTCACTAGGTCATTTTAGGTGTTTCTAGAAGTCAATTCTTAACAGAAACAATTCTAACTCTTTGCACCCCTTGTTAGTACAAGTAATGATCTATCAAGGCCCACTTTGAAATCTTACAAAAACATTTAAACAAATTTTAAATGGCATTTGAAAATGGAATCCATTTCATATGCATAGATCACGCTTTTCTAAAAAACACTCAAATGAGTTCACCTTGACAATCCCAAGCAACCACAGATGCTTAAGCATATGAGTAACACATCCACCAAAAATCATTTCAAAATTCAAATAAAATCTTCTTGCGGCCATTTTGTCGAACAGTTGGCTAGCAAATAAAATCTGCCTAACTAACACTATTGTTGATCAATGTTTTGTCGAGCCATTTGGCTCAATCTTGTCCCCTCTGCTCTCCCTTGTCCCCCTAGCTCTAACCAAGCCATCACAGAGCTACCATTTAGCCCCCAGCTGCAGTGCCACGCCACCCCGACGCCATGATCATCGGCCGAGCATGCACACGTAGCAGGAGCACGCACCGCCCTCTTCCGCCGCTCCTGGGAGGTAGGCATGATAGCACCGCCGCCCTTGGTCCCTTCCCCGAGCCTTGCGAGCCCCTAGACCACCGAGGAACGCTCGCGCCCACCGCCTCTGCACCATGCATCGCTCATGCCAGAGCACCGTCCCCGACAGGCCCGCACAAGCCGCGTCTTGCCCTCAGCTCGCGTGCGCCGCTCCGCCTTAACCCCAGCACACCCCTAGACACACCCATTTCCTGCCGCGCGACCAGCACCCGCTGTGAACCGCGTCGAGCACCGCCTCTGCCGCGCAGAGCGCCAGCCTCGCCCGACCAAATGCCACCACCCCTAGCGTCGCCTTTACGTCATAGCCGACCGCCAGGAGGCAAGCCACCGTCTGCCTACACCGCCCATGCCTCTATCGCCCTATACCGTCGTCACCGACGAGCTCACTGTCGCCCTCATGGTCTCTTCATCGAGCCTATATAAGTGCCGTCCCAGGCACAAATTTCTCACACCACTCAACTACCCTCTCTCTCAGAACCACCTCACACCATCGTCGGAGCCACTTGACCCACCATTCGCCAGAATTTCCACCGGAGCCGGCGCAGTAGAGGAGGAAGAGCCCTGTCGATTTCGTCCACCCCAGGAGCCTCCGCGACCTCGCCTGAGTCCACCGTCGTCTCCTCGCTCGATCGCCCCATCGCCACGTCATTTGGAGCCCTGGTAAGCCCCCATTGCACCCCCACCAAGCCGCTAGGGTTCTGTCTCGCCGGTGACCAGTCCGTCGTTGATGATGAACCCCCACCATCAATCTAGGTTCACATTGCCCCGTACCGCTTCGTGTTAGAAGAGCCGCTGACATGCGGGACCCTCCTGTAAGCTGTCCTCTGCGCCGCGGAGTGTCACTGGGCTGGCCCGTTAGTGTTCCCGCGCTGGCCCTAGAATTCAAATTTAGGATTTTCTATTTAAACTTAATCTAGTTTATGTCCACTAGTATAAAAATCAATTCAAAAAGATCTTCTGAACCAAATTGAATGATTCAAATTTTGCTAGAAAGATAATTCAAATATATATCCAAGACCGTTGGATTTAAATCAATTAGAGTTATAGATCACTTATCGCAAAAATAACAAAAAGAGACTTTTCTAGATTCAAACATTTTTCAAAAATCAACCATAATAGCTTTTGAGTTGATTCCAACTCTCAAAAAATCACATTTGATAATACCTATCTGAATAGATAATAATATTTAGGTTTGCATGCGGTCACTTTGGACTAGTTCCAAAATAATGCTATATAGGCATTTCTTGTCACTTTAAATCATTTAAATATTAATCTTAAACTTTATAAAAGGTGATCCAGCATTTAAATCACCTTCCCATGTATTAGAATATGTGGTGATGACATGTGTCCACATGATCTCATATTTTACTTGGAGAATATTAAATCTTAGTTAATTTCAATGAGTAGAAATTACTTTTCTCAAATAAAATAAATGAAACTAGTTCATTAAATCTTATGATGAATGTGATAATACTAGATCATCAAATGTGTGCCTTAGTGTGCTAAATAGACTAGTTAATTATTGTTTGGTGATTGTGTATTCCGTATGTATTTATAGACGATAGTACCGACCAAGTCTACGAGGAGGAGGAGTTCTACCCTGAAGAAGACGAGGAGAATTTCAACCACTACACACCAACCAAGGCAATCTATTATTGGCAAGCTAAGACTTGCAAGCCATCACTACATGCAAGTTAACCTAAGCAAGATGCATTACGCATGCTTTGGTTATACCTTTTTGATTTATACCCATCCCAACTTTTACTTACGAGCTTTATTTTCTTTTACTTTACCAAAGTTCTTTACTTTGTTTATAGATAACATAGAGAGTATAAAACTTGGCCTATCTAGTTAGACTTAGATGTCATTCTATGGCATGAGATTGAGATTAGCATCCCACCTTAGTGAACACTCTTAACTTAGTAGTTTAGAGGTAAACCAAAAACTTGATCACTTTAGATGGGAATACTTGGTGAAAATGACTTATGAAAACCTTGGAATGATGAGTCATTCTATTGAGATGTTTTGACATGTGTTGAGAAACACAAATGGTTTATGATGATGAAAATGTTGAGGCATGAGCCTTAGCCCTTTTAAAAAACTGATGGTTGGGTTCGGACACGATACCATTCCAATTTTACTGTACAAGCACAATACCTGAATTGGGTAAGGCTTAGCCAGAAGTTTATATGCATTAGTATTAGTTCCCTCGCGGGAGAGGTTTGAGATGAGGCTACCTCTCAATGTTGTCCACCTATGCAGTGCCCAGGATGGCAGATGGCCATGTCTGGGAGGCCAAGCTCATAGGAGAGGTGCTTATACTAGAGTGTGTAAAGGAAAGGTTATGTTTGATTATCTGCATACTAACTATGATGATTCAAGGTTACCCCTGATAGATGTATCGAATTTTGTGGTGAAAGGGTACCACCTCTGCAGAGTGTCAAACTATTCGAATAGCCGCGTCCGCGGTTATGGACAGTTGGAGTGGCTATACTATTCTGTTGTCAGATGTTTTAAAAATGACTTATGAAATGAACTGTGACATGACTTGACCACAACAGGGCTGTGACTATGAAAACTAAGTTCCCAGTTAGGTGATTTAGAACTTTAATCTTTCTTTGTTTTCTGAACTCAGCTTAGGTTTCAAACTTAACTTTGTAAATAAACTTAGATTTTATCATTCCTACTAGACCGACCTTACTTGTTAGTGATAGTTTGCAAGTACTTAAAGAGTACTCATGGCTTTGTCCCTGGCTATTCCCGTGGCCAGACTATGAGGAGGACTATCCGGAAGAAGGACAACAGGATGGCTATGACAACTAGGATCATCTCCCATCGTCAGCATTGCCTGTGACACTGAATATGGAGCCCACCGCTACTCAAAGGTTGATTCAGTTGATGGATTGAGAAAGCAAATGGAGGACTCTACTATCAACTTGATTGACAATGGAAATGCTGAATTTTCTTTCCCTTTTGTTCGTATTATGTAATATTTTAAAGAAGTTTGCAGCTAATGTAATAGATAGATAACTCGCATAGGCCATGAAGGTATTTAGTTGACGCCGTCCATGCATGGTAGTACCATAACTGCGACAGCCAGGTCGATCAGGTAATAGTATAGGGTTTTGTTATTTGCCCTTCTTGTATTGCCCTTCCATGAACAGTAAAAGATGCTCGCTAATTATACTCATTTTATGATATTTGCATGGGCTTCAAAAAGGCCAATACAGTAATGGTAACTGGCTAGAACAGTAACATGCCAAAACAGTAACAGTCCAAAATAGTAACAGGGAAAAATAGTAATAGGCCAAAATAGTAAAAGTTCAAAACACCAGCAACCCAGCACAGTAACAGGCTAGAACAGTAACATGCCAGAACAGTAATAGGCCAGAATAGCGGCATCCTAGCACAGTAATGGGCTAGAACAGTAACAGAACAGAAGAATGGTAGGATAGAATAGTAACATGCCAGAACAGCGGCAACCTAGCATAGTAATGGGCCAGAACAGTAACATACCAGAAAAATGGTAGGATAGAACAGTAAAGTACCACAACAATAAAGGACCTGAACAATAGATGGCCAGAACAGTAACGAGCCAGAATAGTAAAAGGCTAGAACAGTATCAGACCTTCTAAAAGGTGGCCGTTTGTAGGCGGCCCAGGACGAGCTGTGAGAACAGTGAAGGGCTGACTGTAAGCCTTAACAATATTGGGCCGACTTGACGCAGGCTGTTAACCGGCCACATAGTATTCGACCAGTGTGGGCTTTTGTACAATAACGGTCCTAACGTTCACAGGCCACTGTTGGCTGCATCTTTTGGGCCCATTTGAAAAAGTGCTGGACGAAACAGTAACATGCCGTAATCTT
Organism: Avena eriantha; assembly: GCA_910589775.1. Classification (NCBI taxonomy): domain Eukaryota; kingdom Viridiplantae; phylum Streptophyta; class Magnoliopsida; order Poales; family Poaceae; genus Avena; species Avena eriantha. The sequence continues at coordinate 470,379,172 of OU342741.1, forward strand.
ATTGGGCTCTCCTAATGGGTCGTCCCACTTAATATTTAGCAGGCCTTGGCTTGGCCTGGCTTCTACCACGGTTTCTGTGGCTGTTAATGGCGGTAACTAGGCGTTAACGGTGTTTGCCACGTGGCATTTTGCATGACATCAGCAGTCAATGCGGCTGGCAAATAGATCTATGACAAAACAAGTTTTCGTCACTGAAGGCTGCGATCCACCACTGTCAGAAAAAACAATGGTAGATTATTTTGTGACAGGGCTTTTACCACAAAGGGCATCCATCGTAGAAGACTTTTTAGCCACGAAAAACAGGCCTTCAACCACAAAAATTGCCCGTTGTAAAAGCCAACTTTTCTTGTAGTGTGATGAGAGTATCAATCCATTCAAGTGGGTATTCAACATGTTCCTGCAATGCATGGGAGGGAAACAACCCATGACAATACTAACATGTATGTAAAAAACTATGTTTTTTCCGTACAATCCCCATAACATAGGGATCAGGTTCCACTATCATCAGATAACGGAACAAACCACAAACCAGAAACATAGGTCCATAGGTTTTAAGCTCCTGGAGATACCATATATCTACAGAAAACATAAAATCAAGAAGGGGGAGGTTAGAGAGAGATGCAAGAGAACACCACATTATGGTAGTCTTTGACAGGAATAGTAGGAAAAGAGTGGGCATCAGACAACCTCCCCTCACAAAAGGAACCCAAACACCACTAACCAAGTTTTTCAAACAACAAGTACAAAGCCTCCTCTCTCCCCTTCATATTCGCACCCATTTAGCGACCTTCACCATCTTCTGGTGATCTTGCACGTTTACGACTAGTAGATGGCAGTCCGAGCAGAGGTACTTGCACTGTATCCATGTCATCGGCATCTTCCAGATCGTTCCTTTGCAGGACATCAGCACCACTCCTTAGTGTCTCCCTTTCACCATTAGTGTGAAGGCCTATCCAATATTTGATAAAAACAGAAGCATACATAATTATACCAACAGGGGAGCTAATCAACTTCAGATCAAAGCAGGCTCTGCTCCTAAGCTTCCAGATGGCCCAACAAATAGAGGCTAAGGCCGTAATCTATACGTTACAGCTAAGAGCTAGATACCGTGGGATCCACCAGAAATACCGAGAAAAGGACCCAGGCCTATTCACAGCACCCACTGATTTTGCCACCACCCCCACACATATTTTGCAGCCCCACATGTGAAAAAAAGATGATCAATATACTCTTCCTAATCACAAAAACCGCACCTCGTATCACCGTTCCATTTTCTCCTTTCCATATTATCTTTCGTTGCGATTGCATTGTACCAAATAAGCCACAACCATATCTTGATTTTCAACGGGAGTTTTGGCTTCCACAGATGCTTAAAGCTTCTATCCACACCCTTGTTTGATAGATGATTGTACATTGACTTCACAGTAAAAGTGACATTTTTATTCCATAACCATCTAGGTCTATCCACTTTAGATGAAAAAGTAACCCCATTTACAATCATCTGCAGTCTATTATATTGATCCTGCTTGTTACCACTCAACCACCTCCTAGAAGAACAATGCCCGTTTTTCACAGCCATTGCAGGAACTGACATAGTCTGATCTCAATAGATATCAAACAGTTCAGGGAATATGTTTCAAGGGGGCATCCATACACTAGGCATCCCCCCAAATTCTGTCCTCATCCCATTCCCAACAATCATCCTTCTACCTAACAGGTAGATGTCCTTTAATTTCAAAAAAAATCAGACCAACAAGTAGAGTTAGACTGTTTGTGTTTCTTTAAACAATGTCTAACACTAGTATAATGCAGTGTTGTCTGGCGTCTCTCTCTAACCTCCCCTTCTTGCTTTTATGTTTTCTGTACATATTTGGTAGCTCCATGAGCTTAAAACTTGTGGACCTATGTTTCTGGTTTTTGGTTTGTTCCGTTATCTAATGATAGTGGAACCCGATCCCTATGTTATGGGGATTGTATGGAAAAAATATATAATAAAACAATGTAGTTTTTATAAAACTGTAGGTAAAACATGCATAAGTAAAATAGTAGGACAAGGCTTATGAGCAAGAAGGTGGCTTTCCTGTAATCAGCAATCTGGCAATATATGTCCCTGGACGTCTAATTAGAATACCATAATAATAACAATCATAATAACAACCATCTTCTTGTCTCTGATTTAATCGCATCTATCATCGACATGGATCACATGCAAGCAAACAAAGGCCACAGTCAACACAAGGCATACAAGCATCAAGAAAATAAAGCAAACTAACATACAACACATTATTCAATTTAGTAGGTTTTGATAGATTGAGTTTGTTTCTATTGGAAGAAAATGGAAAGGCATTTGTGGAACTTGTTTAATGATTTAATTGCCAAATACCACCTAATGAAGGGGTTTTGAACTAAGGCTTGGGTCTGTATGATATCAATGTATAAAAATGATATCAACTGGTAGGTATTGGAATAAGAAGACCAACAAAATTGGTTTCATGATTTTGTCAATTTTCTGTAATTAGTTATGAATTTTCTAGTGAAATAAACCCTAGTTTAGGTGAATAATTCACCATAAAAGATCTGGATCTCAATTAATTTTTTCCTCAGATGGTTGTGTATATATTTTGGTTTGTGTGTTCTGAGAGTTGGAAACACCTCAAAATAATTACCAGAATGCCCTTGGGAAATTCCCAAATTCAGTTCTGTAAGCAATTTGTCTTTTTCACTACATTTATTTTACAGGTCCAAAAAGTATGAGTTCAAGAGCATTGGGTAGGTATTGTAGATGCCTTTATTTAGGAATTTGAATTACTATTTTTGGAGTTGTATAACTACATATGTGATTTATCTAGTTAAACAATCCTAGATAGTAGAGTTTAATTCCCCTTGGCATCCTATTTAACAGAAGTGCAATAAATAGTGAGCTCCTTGGTTTTGATAGGTCTTGACATAATTCATCACTGAGTGTTGGAATCAGGTCTCGACATTTCACATATTGGCCGAGAGAATTTTCTAAATATGAAACTGAATTGACTTTGTCATTTCAACTACAGATAAACCACAACTGCACTTGGCATGGGACAAAGTTTAAATGGTTGGTTATTGAATTATAAACCAAAGGAAATTGGATTCACCCCATTTGGATTTATCAATTTTCCATAAGGATTTATTTAGTGAAAAGGACATACTATGGTATTTTAATTATTAAGGAGAACCTGGATATATTTTGGGGCAAAACTTGGTCTGCATGTTTCATAAAACTTGTATGAACAAATATGAATTTAGTTATGGCTGAATATGGTATTTTACATTTTTATTTGCATTTAATCCTAGCATCCTATTTAAAATCCTAGATAAATTGATTAAATAAAGGGAAGATAAGGGGGCAAAAGGCTGGCTTCGGCACCAAAATGGGCCACCCAGCACGGAGTCATCCCACTCGGCTAGGCTGCACGCGGGAGGGAATTTTGAAACGCCTGACATGCAGGTCCCACCGGTCAGTGGAACGAGATCGCGAAAGGGTATCAAGGAATGCTCGCCGATGGATCTAGTCGGATCCGATGACTGGGAGTCATCTTCCTCCTCTGTCTAAACAGCGACAAGAAGAAACCCTAGGAAAGGGTGGGGTGGCGAGGGGCGCTTATTTGGGGCCATTTTAGGTGAAGGGCAGGCCACAAGAGGACGCGATCGATGAAGGCAAACTAGGCGATGGGCGGGATGATGGTTTCTGTGCAGAGACAAGGTCGCATGCATCCGTGACGCGGCCGACTTCAGGAGCTTCCCCGAGAGGGCTAGTGGAGGCATGCATGTCCTCGGAGAAGAGAAGGAGAGGACCTGGAGGGGTCCTGAAGCCACAAAGAAGCCCTTGGTGGTGCGAATGGGGCTCGGAGAGGGCGGACTCAGGGGTGGAGCCCCGCTCGGGTGTGTCACCAGTGACGGTGTTCTAGGGTTCCTGCATCAAAGGGGAAGCACCGGGAGGTAGGTCAGATCCAGGGAAGACAGACAGAGAGTAGATAGGGAGCTGGGAGAGGGCAGGGGTGAGCACATGCATTACCTCATGAAGGAGGCCAAGGGGTCATTTTCATCCTCTCTCAAATAAAGAAGAGCAAGGGAGAGGCAGGTGGTCTGTAGGGGAGATGAGTGGGAGGGGAGAGGATGCAAATGTACCAGAGGAGGAGTGGTTGGGTGTAGTATGGCCTTATAAACCGAAGGGAGAGGCTTGGGATGGACTAGGTCCATGGGAAGCTTGGAGGGAGGGAGGTGGCCATCCATTGGGTGACAGGGGCGATGAAGAAGTGGTGGGTGTGCTCTGGGGTCGTGCCTAGGGCAGAGATGGGGTGGGGCAGTAGTGGCAAGGAGTGAATCACAATATATGGCTAGATATCTTGTCTCTCCCATATCCAAACAATAAGGACAAGGAGGGTGTATGCTGCTACAATGTTATGCTACAGCGAAGCATGACCAGGAGGGGGTTGTATATGCTGTAGAGAAGTATGGTACAAGATTGGATGGGGTTTGGAGGGTTTAGTCCAATGTTTTTAGTAAAGTGTCAAAATATGTCATGATGATGATCTTCAAGGAATGTTTCAAAACTTGGTATTGGAAAGATGGGGAACTGATGTTGGTAGGTTGGTATGATCAAGGTGTACTAGGGATAATTGTTTGGGATTTTTCCTATGAGTATAGATCCCTTTATGATCCCATTTTCAAAAAGTACAGAAATGGATTTCAGAAGTTTATTTGATATTTTTTAGTTGGACTAGGTGGGTTTTTGGTTTGAGATGGTCCCATATAGGAATTCATACTTTGGAGAATTTTCTTGGAATTTATTGAGATAGGAAAGTATTTTTAAGCAATTATTTCTTATTTTCGCCTTTTAAGAAAAAGGGCAAAAATAAATAATAAAGCATCTCAAAAATATTTATTTTTGAGGTGGGAAGATAGGATAGGATATATATGCACCAAATGTTCCTTAAGTTGGGAATGTATTCTAGAGAAAACAATCTTTCTTTTATGGGGGAAGTTATTAAGTTTTAGTGAAAGGTATTAATTCTTTTGGGGTCAAAATAATTATGGATACTATTGGATAAAATTATATCTCTATGGTAGATGATGTCCACCATCTTTATCCATCATTTTGAAATTTGGATTTTGTAAATTCAACTTGATCTTTGAAGGAAGCAAGGAATTAAGGATCTAGGGCAATGTTGTTTTATAGCCACCAAAATCTTGTTGGACCTTGGAGCTCAGAGCTCCCCTTGGAACATGGGATATATGGATGGATATACCAAGTTGAGTATATGAACATGGTACAAGAAGTTGAGCTTGAGTGCTCCAAGAATTGATTTCAAACTTTGAATAAAATAAGGGTGCCATAGCAGATTATCAAGTAGCCTTCAAAACCATGTGGGTTCTGGAGGCACAAAGACCCAATTGGAACAAGTGAAGTATGTATTGATATACCTTCATTAGTAGAACACAACCATGCCAAGATTTGGTTAAAATAAGATAGTATGAAGATGTGAGCTTCTTCCAAAGTTGGCTAGTTGATAGGATTTGCAGGAATTGTTATTTTCTTGCCTGCAAAACCATCAAGACCAAGTGGGTTTAAAGGTGATCTAGCCAAGGACAAAAGTGGGCCTTGGTATTCCTTAATATGGTCTACAAGATGGTTCAAGTTCATTACCAAAAATGTAGAAGGAGTGGAAATGAGGGGACTCAAAGAGGTGATATTAATATCAGATTTCTAGACTTAGTCATTTTTGGCAGAGTGGGAGATTTTGACTAGAGTATAAGATAGGATGCTTTTGAGAGGATGCAAGGTTACAAATCATCATCAAGTGGATGAATATGAAGTGTGGATTTAGTAGAAAGGATCCTTGCTTGGAGTTGGTCTTCATTGACTTGGAAACATCTAGAAGGGATAAATTCAGAAGTGAACAGTTAAGGGCTTTAGATGATCACCTGGTGGATAGTGATCAGATCAAGCTTGGTCAACTTGCTTAGGGTTAATATTCTTGGATTAGATCGATGCTAGATTATGAGCTCCTAGGATATCTCATACTACTCCTAAACAAACAAGTCAAACAACAGATCAGGGCAACCCATCTTAGCAAATAACTCAATCTACTACTAGGGTTATCATCAAGCCTAGCTTGAGATAAGGATGGTTATTCTGAAAAGTTTGTATTTTGAAGTAGATAAGAGTCCCTAGGTATTTCTACCAAGAGTAGAGTTCAAGGTTTTGTAAAATATTTTGGAAGGCCTAGGGGTAAGAGTATTTTGAAGGTTCTGTCTTTGAAAACATAGGGAGATTATATCATATAGATCTCCATAACTTTGTCAATAGTAGCTACTAAAAAGGTTGAGGTTGCAAAAGCATCTTGGCTCACTTTTTTGAAGTGCTAGAACATTTGAGAATATGAAAAATAAGCCAATATAGTTTTTGTTAAATAGCTTTTGTCAACTGAGGTTGAGGTAAGGCATATATCATCTAATACATAGTAAGATGCATAAACACTAACACGCAAGCAAGCAAACACTACACCACTAAACAAGAAAAAGTTTTTGTTCCCCCTGATTTTTGCATGTTGGACAACTAATCAGGGTTGCTGAAATTGGGATGTTACATAAGTTGTCTTTGATCTCAAGTAAAGGGTGTTTGAATTGTTTATGGTTGTTCGTAGAAAATTAATTAAAAAAAGTAAAAGAAAACAAGTAACAAGATTTTATGAAAGCGTGGTTGAATTCAATAGGGCTAAAACATTCCCGGGGATGTAGGATACACCGCTAGCATAGTACTATTATTATATGTAATCAAGATAACATACTTATTGTGTCATGATATGCGTAGAGAGAGCCCCATAATAAGATGTTCACGACAAGGCTCGTAGGAAGCCACTTTGTTGAGCCAAGTGTGAGGTCACCTCTAAATAACCACTGCAATGAATGAGAGCAATCACCCATACATGCCACCACAATTAAGGGTTTCCCCATGGATATCGTAATTAGCATAGGGAGTCCCTCTTAATCCCCCTTTGTCCGTGTGGGTTACGAGCCAGCGCCAATCTGTCACGGGGCACTCCGGGTACACTTCCAAAACACGTCCAAAGGGTTTCTTCCTCCCTTTAGTCCCGAAGGCAAGTGATATGTCGTATACTTCACATATCATCTAATGGGAGAAATCAAACACTAGTCATAATTATATCATAGACAAGCAAGTCATATGGACACAAGAATAGATCATCTTTATTACAAGTTCATAGTGGTGCTAGGGTTTCTCCATATCCCCAAGAACAAAGGAACTACTCACTCATGGAAGAAAGCAACAACATCATCATAATGAAATGGATGGATTCAAGTACATGGTAGATCTAATGCAAACAACAATTGGATTTGGAATTACAAAGAGATCTAATAGATTAAAGATGCAGTGGTTGATGGTGAAGGGGATTATGTGTTGTCCTCCAATGATCCACGAAGCAGCTGGGATTTTTCCCCAGCCAAGTTCCTCCTTCAGATCCCTCTCAGATGTGGTGTTTTGTGGTTTCTGGTGGCTATGAATGTCGGATATCTCTCTCGTCTTCGCTAGGAGAAAATATTTGACGAGGCGGTCCTGATGGCGCCTAGTACGTGTGGACGGTACGGATGGGCTCCGCCGTTACCAGTGGTAGTTATCAGTACTGATGCGTCCTTCTTATTTTTTATTCTTCTAGGTGTGACGGTAAATTCATAAAATGACTTTCATCACTTAGAAATATCATATAATTACACAATATGACAACTCTAATTGATATGTTCATATATGACTCAATGATTTGGGATCCTATTGAAACAAGAAGGAAATAGTGCACGTAGGCGCAGTGAAATACAAAAATCCCTACTCTGTTTATGCAAAAACAAAAGATAAATATGCTTCAATTTTAGACACATCAATACTATAAAATCTTAGGTAAATCAAGACAATCAAAGTAGAGTTTTATATAAGTATAATTAACTAGAAATGAAACAATCAACCCAATTCTTCTAGTTAACTCTCAGCTTGCCAAGGAACACTAGGATGTTTTAATAGCAAAATTGAGTAAGAGTGTTGCATGTCCCAAGTAGTATAACAATGAAGTGTCTTATTTACACCCACATCAATAAATCTAGTCTATCAAATACACTTCTAATCCAATCATTGGCTTTCAAGAAAAATTCTTAATGTAGTATCTTTTTTCTTCACAGATATCTTTTTATGTGGATCGCTGAATGTTATATGGATCCTCATAGATATATTTTTTCTTTCATTCATTTTTTTCAAGGATCGCTGAATGTTTCTTTTGCAAGTATTTGCACAATCTTTGAGAGTACCAATACTATTGCCCATATATTGAAACGTATGCCACTCATGTCATCAACTCATAGCCGAAATCTGGGGTTATACCATAGATCGTTCAAAAGCTAGCGGAGTTGTTGGCATCCCAAAGGTGTGCATTAGAGACATAGAACAAAGTTGTCTCACTTATGTTTTTAGCTAGAACCATGGTTTGATCCACAAGGTTATCTTTGGCATGCATCACGATTACCACAAGACTTTATTTCAATCAAAATTTCTTTCATGAGTGTTGTCAAGACTATCAAAACACCTATGGGCTTAAGTATCTTTAAGGGTATACTCTCAAGACAATCATTCATCAAACAAGTCATAAATTCTGGACTTTTTTTTGTTGTACTTGTTTGGCAATATTATTTCCAAGGCAAGACTCGGTTAGCTAAATGAACTAGAGCAAAAGTTTCCACAACTAATCATCATACCAATAAAAAGCTTTACTGTAACTATTTTGAATTACTCCCACTAGCATGGCATCTTCACAAATCAACCAACTAAGATAAACAATTCAAACTTCAAAAGTGGGAGATATATGTTTTAAGTATAGAAATCAGGGCAATGTATTTTTAGAGGATCACAATGTTCTTCTCAAGCCGGATAAAGATATTAACAGCATGCATCAAGATCTAACTCAACTCTTATGAATCCCAACAAAATCAAGTGCATCCATTATATAAACACGAAACACAACTTACCTAAGCAAGCATTCAAAAACAGCAGGATACTTGATTGCACAAGAATTTTTCATCGAACAAGAATATTGCCCAAGACTCTACACATGCAGAAGTAACTTCCCCAAGCTAGAACTTTTGTAAGAACCAAACTTGAATAGATTACAAAAGATAAAAGACAAAATGTAGTAAGAACCAAACTTTAATAGATTACGAAAAATAAAACACAAAATGTAGTTATCAAACGAGAGTGTGAGAAGTGGTTACCTCCGCAAGCTTGAATAAAACAAGGGTGATACACTTTACTGTCGAGGTACGAATAACCTCACTTTTGATGGACATCGACCTTTGGTTCAACGAATACTTCCTTGTTGAAGTGTTGAGTTGAAACAACCAAATGGCTTGTGCAAGTATTTACACGGTTGGCACAAACCATGCACGTCATCACACAAGGTTTAAGTCCCTGTGAAAATGACAAACAAAGTAAAAGCGAATGATTCGGTGTACGAACGGAGTTTGTTCACCCAACTATGAGAAGAAATTAAAGAAACATGAAACACAACAGAGAATTATAGGCTAGGGACTTTCGAAGGTAGGTAAAACAAAATGAAGTATAAAGGAACATGTACAAGGTAAACCACTGACTTGAGATTGCCAAAATAAAAATATTTGAGGGGTTATAACCTTTTTGTCCTTGTCCCTACCCTTACTGAGTGATGATGCTCCTTGGTACGGGCGTGTGGTATAGACGGGCTCCGCCCGTACTGCACTTTGTCGTCTCTCTCTCTTTTTTTGAAGGCTCTCGACGAAGTCGCTACGACCAGGTGGTACGGGCGGGGTGCGCCCGTATGAGTGGTCATTAAAACTTCAGTGTCCTCTTCCTGTTTTCTTTGCCTGATAACGAGGTCGGTATGGGCGGATGGTACAGACACGTCCAACCGTACTGATGCTCGTTAAGCATGCTATCAACTTCCTGGAGAATTTTCTACTTTTCCAAATTGTCAGATGAGTGGTACAGACGCGCGATACAGATAGGTCCACTCGTACTTCTTCTTGTTAAGCTCACTGTTAGCTCCGAAACAAGTTGATTAAATTATACTAAGGACCTGAAACATTAGTCCAACATCTAAACAAAGAAAACATATATTTTGGTTGAGAAGATTTAACCAAGATATGCAACACATGATTAGGGCAACAATAATTCTACTTGTCGAAAATAGTCCCAAGCCAACCATGATAGTAAATCATGCATATATACAAGTGCCAATGCAACATGAATACAACTAAACTACAGACACAAAATTAAGAAAGACACCTAAAAACTTCCGGGTTGCCTCCCAGGAAGCTCTTTCTTTAAAGCCATAGCTAGGCTTCGAAACTCCATTATTACTTCAATAGATATCAACTAGAGAGTTTTTTATTCTTACCTCATATAGAAGTTTGGAACACTTACTATCATAGTTCGGTCGAAGTTGCACCCTCTTACGGTGCATAGGAGTTTGGTAACTAAATAAATTGTTGCTTCCAAATGACAATGGATATGTCATATATGATGAGCATACCTCCACAGATAGCTTTATCAAAAGTATTGGAGACTTACATATGAATTCAAATGTTTTACCTTGGTTGGTATCATAAGGATATAATCCATAATACTCCTCCATGGGTGCACTATCCTGGGGCAACACTTCGTAGCACCTTTCTTTTGTAACAGGGAAAAATTCATCACACTTGCTAGCAAGTTCATCAGTTCTAGAGATATCAAGCCACTCATAAAAGGAAGCATCATCAACAAATATTTCATTCGCACTGTGCCCTTCTTGTCCCTGCACATTAGTACTACAAGATTCTATCTCCAATTCATCATTATTTATGTCCTCCAAATGAGTATCTAAGCACAAGGCCTCCGTAGATAAATTATCTTCAGTTTTGACATAATAAGAATCATTATTAGAGATATAGGAATAATAAACAGTTTTGTCATTTTTAATATTCCATACTGGTTCATGCTCATGAGTATCAAATATTTATATAGGATTTTTAGTAGAGGCTATAGGTGAGTGATCAGTTAGGTCATCCTCCTCTTCTTGCTCCTCATCTTCAGGTGTGGCGTAGAGGATATTATCTGGATATTCCTTTGCAAAATCATTTGGGAGTGAGTCATTATTCGCCAGGCTTCTGTCCAGTTCAGTTTGTGGGATGCCAAAATAATTTGCTGCCAATTCTTCAATGGTTTTTTATTTCCTGATTTCTACATTCTTCTCATATGGAAACTTTTTGAATTGGATGCAATTTACCTTGATATCTTCTTATTCAAACATGTAAATACATAACTTGTTTCTTGTGATTAGCCTTAGGGGTTTAACATTAGAAGGATGTGTGTAATGTTCCCACTCCTTTGGAATCTGCAAATACTCATCATAGGTTTTGACAATTCTAATAATTATACAAGTGTCAATATTAAAATCTCCAAGAAGTTTCTCTACTTTAAATGATGGTAGAAATTTTTAAGCAATCATATTCTATAGGATCCTTTTTATTATGTTCAATTCCAAAATGTTTTTTTCCATTATTTCATCTCGTAACTCCATCATCTTATCATCGGTAATATATTCTTCATACCATTCTTCATTCTCCCATATTGATGATTCTTGTTGCAAAGCTGCATCACAATATTCATAGAAAGATTCCTTCTCTAATTCCTCACCAAACTCAGGCCAATCATGATCATCAAAATCATTAATGGATAATGAGACATCATTTGCATGCATACTATTTGTGTGTGGAAAGTTATTTTCAGAAGTAGGAGATTCAAGTGGTTGATCAAGTTGATCCTCTTCATTCTCACTAAGATAATTTGCGAGTAACTCAGAGATAGCCTTACCTTCAAGCTTACCTTCCACTAGTTGAGAGGGTGCAACGTCAAATACCACCTCCTTATTAACAATATGTTCCGGTAGTTTAGGTGGAGGTTCTTTGAGTGGAGTTATCTCCACATCTTATTTTGGAGCACCCTGCAAAAGGTTAGATTCTTCCATGGCGGCTTTAATCTGCTAAACAATAAATACATTGTCAAGGAAGTTATCTTGGCAATAGCAGAATATAGGGTGAACTTCTTTATAGATCATATAAAGTGGTTTACTTTCTACCTGCATATCTCTTAAACTAAATATCAATTCTTGGCAACCAGTAAAAAGCACAAATTGTAATGTATCCTCCCTAGCAAGGAATTTAAACTCATCTCTATTATAGTTTGCTAGTTCGGTATCAAAATTATTATCACATTGATAATTGAGGTGATCTAGAGATTCGCAACAATCACAATATAATTGATAAGAGGCACATAGTGTGGATGAATACTCGTCCACCCAAGTCAACCATTCTTTTAATATGCCATACTTGTTATGAACTTTTCCCATAGATTCTCCCTTTGACTCCTCCATTGTAAATTTCATCTGTTGGAAGATAGTCATCTTGGGAGACATGACTAGTAACAATAGTTTTTATAAATTTTTGCTTGTAATTTTTTTGTTCTTTTCAAATAAGTAAAAGTAAAAAGATAAAAAGAAATAAACAGTAATAACTTGAAACTCAAATAACTTTACTAAAGCAATAATAAATTAGCAACTAAGAACAAAGACCAAAAGCGCTTAGCTCCCCAGCAACGACGCCAGAAAATAGCTTGATGACTGCAAGTGCACAGACCAATTGTAACTAGTTTTGAAGTAAAGATATCGAACCCTGATGACCCACAAGTATAGGGAGTGTATTGCAGTATTTGCGATAAGTAAGAGTGTCAAACCCAACAAGGAGAAGAAGGTGTTGATGAGTGGCTTGGAGTAGGAATTCTCTATAAATACTTAACAAACGGATTTTTAGGGTTTTTTGATAATGTACATAAATAAAGTGCGAGTAAATAAAAGACAATAATAAATGCAGCAAGTGTCCCAATCCTTTCTTTGGAAAAGGACAAGCATGTAGTATTACTTAATATGACCAAACCTTCTCGAGGACACATGGGAATATCGTCAAGTGCTTTCGCTTCATATAGCTGATTAATCTTCTTTAGTTAGATAAGTGTTGTGTGGGTGAACCTGTGCTAATGTACTGTACTTCCTAGGACTAATACATACTTGTGATTATACCCCTTGCAAGCATCCACAACTACAAGAAAGTAATTAAGATAAAAAACCTAACCACAGCCTTAAACTTTGAGATCCTAAACTCCCTTGTGCAAAGGTTTCCTAACAGGGGTTCATGTTTATGTCACTCTGGCAACCCCGCGATTAGTAGCCAAATACACAAAGCAATCCCCTAGGCTCGTAAAGGTGAAGTATCATGTAGTCGACATTCACATGACACCACTAGAAGAATAACACCACAACTTAAATATCAAACCATTGAATCTTTCTCAACACAATTCCACTACTAACAACATGACTTCTCCCATGTCCTCAGTAACTAAATGAACTAGTCACAAGACATCATATGGATCAAGATCAGATATGAAATAATGATAAGTAACAATATGAACATGAACAATAATTCAATAGTTCCACTCAATAGCTGTAAAGACCCAAAGCTGGCTTGGTTCGAATCCCTGTGATTACAGTGCTAGTCCCTGGATCGAATAGTTAGCACCCATAGTTTAAGATGTAATATCAAGATACAAAGGTCATATTACATCACATGATCCAGATTATGAATAATTATTACAAACTCATAACCATAGGCTATCATATTACAAAGCAGCAGAATACAAGTAAAGCATGGAGTCCTTCATCTTCATGTGCCACATGAAAACATGTTGGGTGCAGACTCGTAATCCTATCATCATTCCTCACTCATCAATAGAATAACCTGCAACATGATAGGTTGCACCCACAAAGGGTCAATACTTTGAATGTATTGGCAGGTGTCACTAGTTTGTGAATATAAGTTGGACTATCACTACATGCATATTTGGCTAAGTAGATCTTAGGCTCATTTGCAGAAAGCAATATGGTTTTATTCTATGTTTGTAAAATACTTTTCATCTTTAAACAACTTTCTGACTCCTTGGCAAACTCCAAGTTCTTTTAATCCCTTTTTGACACCATCAAGTTTTACTTTGAGAAATTGGAATGTCGAGATCTTCCATAGCTTCGAGCCTTAATTGCTCAGAGTTGTCCGTAACCGGGGACACGGCTAAGTACTTAGAATTTAATCTTCTGCAGAAGTTGTACACTTTACCCACAAGACACAATCTCGTCTTGACGCCTCCAATGGCTGCTGGATTAGTACACACCAAGATGGAGTACCGGCAGATCGAGAATGTGACAAAGTCTTTCCATAGAAGTCCTCCCAATACATAATGCCAACACGTCTACCAGGCACCAATGCAAGGATATATTTCCAGTACATAATTCAAGTTAACCTAAAGAGGTACCAATGCATGGGTCTCCACTATGTAATTGACTAGGCTAGAGCCCATTTGGCATGTGGCTGTACACGAAAGCCACTGTACGAGAAACATGTTCAATCTCTAAGTTCCTGGGTTGTATTCTTCTAGTGCACACACGAAAGAGATAGCCATAGATATGGTTCCCTTCGTTGCCACCTTATTCACAACTGAGTATCCACATTCCACCCAGGTGATTCATTGAGTACTTGTTTTATTATATAAAACATATATTTTCCAACACTTCATATAATCACAATATGGTATATTCCACCCCGAATCTATAGCAGGGCTAAGCATCCTGCAACTACTGTATTTCCACTAAGGAATATATATAAAGGATATCCTAATAGGACATAACATAGCATAGTATCATAGTAGTCCTATCATGCATACTACAAGATCCACTAAGTGTAATGAAAATAGTTGGACATGGATGATAGTGCCACTTGCCTTAATAGTTGGTGGTGTTGGTACACTCTTTGCAGTAACACACTTGACAATCCACACAATCTATCAAACAAAATAATCAAGACAAAACATGCACAAAATCAACACTAATAGCAATACAAAAAATCATGCAAAATATGCAAGCATGCAAGATGGCAATTTTATTGTACAAATTGTTATAACAAAGGTTTTGAACATTACTAAGTGCTTTCTGAACATTTTATAATTCCAAGACTACAAATGCAACCATTTGTGCAATTGTAACAATTAGCAATATTTTCTAGCATTTAGAAAGGCCAAACTCACTAAATAATTTCCATGTTATTATGTATAGTTAACTAAATTTATATTTTGGTCTTACTGGACGGAGGGTTCAATTTGCAATCCATAGCAAAAATAATCACCCAAAATAATCTACAAAATAAATTTTATGGGTAAAATACTCCTAAAAAGGTTCTGCCTAAAACTCCTATTTTACAGAAGCTAAAGGGTGAAATAAGGCCTCAATAGTGAAGCTCCCATTTTTATGAATCGATGGACACCAAATTTGTATTTTTCTGAATTGTGGATCAAAAGTTGTTGAATTTCTAAGTTAATTATATTTTCTGTCTATTTTCTAAATTTAACTGACGCTCAGGCTGACGTGGCGTGTTTCTATTGGATGGTACCGATTCGGTTGGATCGACCGCTACGGGCCATTGGATTTTAGGTGGAAATGGACAAACTATATCAGCCGATACCTTTTCGATAAGTGGTCTAATCTAAGCCGCTAGATCTAGATCCAACCGGGGGGTTGCAGCGGTCTCGGTGGTTCTAGAGGGGTAGGGGAAGCAGCGATCTTACCGGGGGGTTGCAGCGGTCTCGGTGGTCTTGATGGTGGTCGTGGTGGAGGGAGGGGCGCTCGACTTCACCGGGGATTCCTCACCGGAGCTCGTCGGCGAACGGCGGCGGCAGAAGCGGCTCCGATGATGACCGTGGAGACGACCTGGGGCGGTAAAAATCGAACAAAAAGAATTAAACGGTGCGCTAGAGGATGGTGAAGATAATAGGGCAGAGAAGAGGGCGCGGGGCAGTGGGTTCTTGCCGGAATCATCGCCAGAGCTTGTCAGTGTCTGCGGCGGTCCAAGCTTGAATTTGTGGAGCCTGGGGGCTCTCAGGTGGTGGGCTGTGAGGGGAAACGGAGAGGAGGGAGAGGGGATTAAGAGGCAGGGATCGGAGTGGAGAATTAAACGCGAAAACGCTGGAATTCGATTCAATTTAGAAACGGCAGAGGAGGGGGACGGACTGTTCGTCGCGGTGGAAGAAGGTGAAGTGGAGGTGACGTGGAGTGGGGCCGATGCGTCAGGGAGAGGGGGTGAAGAGGAGGTCGGTGGAAAACATAGGGGGAAGGGGTAAGCCGGGTGGGCTGCTGTTGGGCTGGAGTGTGGGCCGACTGCTGCTGCTGTTTTTTTCTCTTTTGCTTATTCTTTTTAGTTTTTCTTTTTCTTTTTTCTCCAAAAACTTTTGATTTCGTGATCCAATTTGAATCAAACAAGTTTGTAAAAATTTGTAAAACCCAAATTAGGTTTTTAGGGCATTATAGAACACATTTACTTTCCATCTTAGATTTTTCTAATCAAATTTATTCAGTTTGGCTTTAATAGCTAATATTGTATTTTCTTAATTCTATTCTCAAACAATTCATATCTTTTTATCCATGGATCCAAATAGGATGAAACCAATCTCTATTGTTTTATTATCTTGTCCTTTATCTTTTTAGCTCTCATAGGAGTTCTTTTTTTAAATATAAATATGGAGTATATCCATAGTGTTGTGTTGTTCTTAGTGTTAACAAATAATTAGAGTTTTAGGGTTTGAGATATTTTTCACTTTTCTTAGGTTTTTAAATGCAACCAAGTCAGTATGCTCATGCATGCTTCATGATTTGGGATTTTAAAACATGCACACCACTTCACAAACAAAATTATTTTATTTGGCTTGGGTTTTTGAGGCATTATATTAAATATTCCAGAAGTTTTTGTTCCTTCTGAATTTCAAAGAACTTGGTTCTTTATATTGTTTAAAATTTTCACATTTCAAAATTTGGAAAATTTTGGGATGTGACAGACTACCACCCTAAAAAGGAATCTAGTCCCGAGATTTGAGAAGGCTAGAAATAATAGGTTGGGTTTTAGGATAACTTGTGTGCTACCACCCTTAAAAGGAAACTTTGTTGGGTTGCATTTGATGATTCACTTGGCTAAGGGTCCAATGATTGACATCCAAAGGTTGTTAACATTTCTCCATATTGAGATTCTTATACCACTGAATTACGTTAGCTATAGCTTACCATCCACATCATCTAGTTCTTCAAGGGTTCCATACATGTTGATGTTGTTCACATGTCCTTTCTGGGTCACATTGGAATTGCTCCCATTAGAGTCTCCAACATTCTCATTCTTCTTCTCAGGACAGTCTGCTGCATAGTGTCCAAGTTGCTTACAATTGTAACACTGCAACTGGCTAATGTCCTTCTTGGGATCATTATGTTGGTTCTAACCAAGGTTATCTCCATTGTTAGTACCATTCACATTGTTACTACCACTTTCATTATTGATGTGGTGATTCTTGTGATGATGGTGATTATGTCCTTTTCCTTCATGCTGATGTGATCCAGAATCCCCATTGTCCTTTCTGAATGAAGGCATCTTTTGTGATGATCCTGAGTGATATTTGTCAAGGCTATGCTTCCTCTTCCTGTTCTCAACTTTATTCCTCTTACTCTCTAAAATTCTAGCTTTGTCACACAGTGATTGATAAGTTGGAACATAAGCAACTGATAATTGCATGGAAAGTTCATCATTCAGTCCATCTAGGAACTTTTCCTTCCTCTTAGCATCAGTATCAGTATCATCTGGAGCATAACGTGACAGATTGCTGAATTCCTCAATATATTCAGCGACACTGCGGTGACATTTTTTACGGTTGTGAAACTCCTTCTTCTTCAGACTCATCACGCCTGAAGAGATATGATTAGTGCGAAAACCATCTTCAAATATTTCCCAAGTCACTTCTTCAATGGGGTGAGTGACTTGAAAGTTGTCCCACCATGTAGTTGCAGGGCCTTCAAGCAAGTGTGCTGCAAATCTTACTTTCTTAGCATCAAGGCATTCAACAGTCACCAGATCCCTGTTCACTGAACGTAACCAGTCATCAGCTACCATTGGATCAGAAGTACCAGAGAACTTTGCAGGTCTCATCCTTAGAAATCTAGTGAGCATATCCAGAGGTGGTGGATTGTTGTTTTTCTTATTCTGATTGTTGATGGTTGTCATGAATTGTTTCATCATCTGTATTAGCTGAGTCTGTACAGTCATCATCTGTTGCATCTCATTTCCATTGTTGTTGTTGTCTCCATTGTTATCGCGGTCGTTGGCACGTCTTGGAGGCATCTATTGGTTTTAATAGGGATAAGTAATGATAGATAGATAGATAGATAGGTCTAAGGGAGTTCTAACACACTCAACCCAAAACAAATTAGTTCAATCAAACATTCATCAAGCAACCAATCACTTAGCAACTTCTGAGTTTAACTCATTAGTTGAAGAAAACAACAAGTTTTCTTGCAACAAGCAACCTAGTATATGTAGCATACCATCTGTCTAACATCTGTAATGCTACATGGTCTAATAATAAAATGCTACTTCCTACATATAATTGTTGAATCATAATTATATCATGCTCATGTCATGATGCCACATTGCATTTGAGCATCATATAAAACCCTTTTTCTTTTGGTTCTTATCTCATATCCACTATTAATTGTATTTGCCTCTTGATATATTGTATTTGGTTCTTGATAAATGCTTGATGCCCAAGTTGAGTTGGGGGCATATCTTTTATTAACTCCACCACCTTTTCTTGTCCCCACCCCCTTTAATTCTACCACGCAACTATATGGGAGCTTTGCATTTTAATTGCGTTTACCTCTAGCTCATGTGGGTTGGGATGGATCCACTTCTACTTCCACATGCTCCCATATATGCATCATGTTGTTTTCACAGTGTTGATATATGGAGAGCCACATGGCCACCTTTGCATGTTATGTGAGTATTTTCCTTGTCTAGCTTCCATATGGTTTGGTTTGGAGTATTTGATCATGTATGAATATAATTATGGCTATATACTTACCTAGTGGAACATACACACTAGCATGCCCACATTATATCCAAATATGAGCATTTTCCATCTATTCAACTTAGGGCACCACTCTTGTTCTTTTGGCTAGGTCTTAATCCCATATTTTTGAAGCATGTGCTAATATATGCCATGTTCTTTTACCATTGTTTTCACCATAGTAAATAATGCATTTATTATACATGCATGGGCCATGCAAGATCATCCTCTTCTCTCTTTCTTTGGTTTTTTCCTTCGATTTGAGTGGGGCATAGTTTTTCTCCCATGATCCAACCTAGTTCCTCTTCCTCTCTTTATTCTTTTTGGTGCTCTAGCTAACCCTAACCTCCCTATATAACCCTAAACCTGCACCACACAAACCCTAGCTCACCTCACCACCCTTCCTTCTACTCTAGGCGCCACCACACCTTGTGGTTTGGCTCGAACCAACCCCCCCAACACCTAGCTACCCTGCTCAACACCACCCTAGCTACCCCTCATGCCGAGCCTCCCCTCTCCCTACCCTAGCCGAGCCACCCTTCCTCTCTTCCCCTCTTTTTCCTCGCTGTCAAGGAGGCCCCCCGAGCCACTCTGTCCCGCTCCCCTCTAGCCCCAGCTGCAGCCCCTCCCGAGCCTCGCTGTACACGTGAGGAGGAGGAGGAGAAAAGGTGGCTACCACCACCTTTTTCCACCCCGGTCCCCATGTGCTCTCCCTCTGCCCTCGACCTTATCTACCCCCTCTCCTCTGCATTGTAGCCTCAGATCTCCCTAGGGCATTGCCCATCGCTGCCTCACCACCTGTCGCTACCCCCCTCTCTCTTCCATCTCTGTTCGGCCACCGTCGGCATCGCCTCGCCACAGTAGCTAGGAGGAGGCAGGCGTGGCGTTGAGGTGTCGAGGAAGACCGAGGAGACCTCCAGCAGCGCCCCTATGCTCACAGGCGAGGAGGAGACGTGCCGGAGCCGCTGCAGTTCAACGAGGCCGACGCAAAACCCTAGGCACCGAGCGCCAGCGTCCCCGACGATCCTCTGCGCTTCGGCTTGGTCCACCACCACCAACCCACTCCCGGTGAGCTGCTGAGCCTCCCTGACATCCTCCCGCTAGCCATCGCTTCCTGGACGCGTAGATCCATTCGTCGAACGCTCTCTGTGCGGCGCGCTCGCAGTCGCGTCCTCGCAGTTGCGCCGTGGTAGGGCCTTCCAGCCGCGTAGATCCTTCCTAGCATCTAGCCAAGCCAACCTCAGCGGTAGCCGCCACCGCGCACGCACGCCGCGTCGCAAGTTCGATCCCACGCCGCACCTGTTTCCTCGCTGTCCTTCAGTTTCGTCAGATAGCGGAGAGAAGAAAAACAGTGCGCGTGGCACTTTCTCAAAAAACTCCCTAGCTTTTTGTTTCACTCAACCCACGCTCCACCTGGTCCCACCTATCTGCCTCTGTGTAACTTTTACAGAAAGGCACCCGGTTTTTGTTGCACCATCACAAGCGTGCCCTTGTCCATGCCGAGTGGCACGCCCAGGCTGGGTCGCGCGCGCAGTGGCCCCGCCAACGTCAGGGCCCGCAAGTCAGTCTCTAGGGCTGGACATCACCTCGGTGCGAAAATTCCAGATGAGCGTCTCGCTGTCCCCGCATTGACTCAGCTTCTCGGTCCCACCCGTCAGCGGCTGTGGCTAGCTGCCCTCGGTGTGCAAAAAGCCTCTGGGTTTTTCTGTTTAATAAAAATGATTTCAGAAATTGTTAAATATGATTTTAAATCAAGTTTTAGTAACTTTTAATTGGTAATTTCAAATTTGACAAATAATATATGTTTTTGAATCAGAAAAATGTGAGGAGTTCAAATATGCCATTCAAAATAATGTTTGACTAACTTAAATTTTCGAAATTGTTTAATTGCAATAAAAATGTCTTTTCTTAATTAATTAATAACTTTAATTCTATAACTCCAAATTCGACAAATAATATGTCTAAAACGATCAGCGCGATGAGCCCGTTCTAACTATGCATTCCATGTTCTGAATTGCAGCATGCATCATGTCATTATTAAAAATCAGAACTGTTTATGGTAAAAAAACTTGACAAAATAATTAATAAAATGATTTATTCTTGTTCCCACACCTCACCCTTGCCATGCTACATTATTGCCATGTAATTTGTGCATCATTCATCATGACATGCTTGTTTGCTTGTCACACTTTATGCTTGTGCACTTTATTTATGTTGGCCCTTGTTTTTTTGGTTCTTCTTTCGAATAGACACCGAGCAGGGGAATTATCAAGAATCCCAGGAGTACTACCCAGATCCGTCTCTCGCTTCAACTGAGCTGCCAGGCAAGCACTACCACATGCTTGCATACATATAGTACCTATATCCTCTATCTTATTCTTGCATCATTGAGTCGCGATTGCATTAAATTGAATCCCAAGTACTGCATAGCCTTTACTTTTAAACCCCAACGAAGCTTGTTCCTCCATCCTATGAGACATTACTACATGAGTTGTTTGAGCCATGCGAGTCGTAGAACAACATGTGTAGGGTATGTTACAATTGGTACCAGAGCCATCCCGCCCTTCAGGGTCTCAGCCAAATGGTCGTTGTTAGTCTAGCAAATATTTTGGTAGTTATGTATACTAGGGAAAAACAAAAACGCGAGAGTAGGACCGCTTCCACTTTTCTTCTTACCCACCCACCCACCCTTTTTCTGGTAAGCAAGTGTAACATTTTCATTCCTCTTCTAAAATTCAAACTAGGATTCACGTGTTCAGGGTTTCGTAGTACCATAGGTTGTGAGTGTGTGTGTGTGTGTGTGTAATTCCTTGTCTATCTGTTGCATCCAACTTGTTGTCGCTATCTGCCTTTTGGTTATCAACTATTGGAACATTCCATACCGATAGGCTTTTGTAAACCGACGCGATCTATATGATTCGTTGTAAACTGACGCGATCTGTCTTACTCTTTGTTATCCGACGTGATCTTGTTTGGGGTGTTTGTTTTCCGTAGTTACTATTCTTTAGGTTCATCTTAAGAAGGAAGATAGTTGGGATATGTGTTTTACTTATTCATGTGCGGAGTAATGATTTGAGTGTGGGATGGAGTCGCGACCATACCACTACTTTTATCATTCGCTCTTGTATATTGAATTGGTAGAGTTACTAATCTTGATTCGTTAAGTGGTTTTGCACATATAGTGGTATTTTAATGCCAAAATTTGCGAATTTTTTTCTTTGATAGCTTTGTGTACCACACTCCTTGTTCAGTCGTGTGCGATATGCTTACTATCTTCTAGGTGCTTTGAACTTTGTTGATATTTTAATATCATCTTAGTAATTTGTATCCTTTAATCTTGGTTAATTCCATTTTGGTACTATTTTGGATTATTATTACTCTCCATTATGGTACTGACTTGAGTTTTATATCAATCCCAGGATGGCACCACCACGCCGCAATGAGGAGGACATACCACCTGAACTAGGGGCTACATTGGCAAGTATTGCTAATGCCTTGGGAACAATGCAACAGAACCAGCAACGCTTTGAAGAAAGCGTCAGGAGGAATGAGTTTGTTCCGCTACCTCCACCTCCCAAGCGAGGAGACATCAAGGGTTTTCTGAAGTTCAACCCGTGCCACTTTGAGGTGTCTGATCAGCCACTGGACCCTGATGATTGGCTGCGTGAGATGTCAAGGTTGTTGATGACTGTTGATGTTCCTGAGCAAGAATGGGTAAAATGTGCCACTCACCTTCTGAAGGGAGACGCATCTCTATGGTGGGAGAATTACCTGAAGGCAAACCACTATGGTTTTCAGCCTACTTGGGAGCAGTTCACTTGGGCTTTCAAAGAGCAATATCTGTCAGAAATTGTCATGGAAAGGATGAAGGAAGTGTTTCTCAACCTCAAGCAGGGCAATGACAATGTCAATACCTATATCAGAAACTTCATGAATCTTTCTCGGTATGGTGGCGATGAGATCTCTGATGACAAGAAGAAGCAAAAGAGGTTCAGGCAAGGACTCAATGCATCTATCAAATATGCAATCACTCATGCAAGGCCGGGGTCTTTTCTGGAACTCCAACACATAGCTCTACAGGAAGAAGCCAGTAGGCAAGTGTTCGAGGAGTCCAAGAAACACAGTCGTGACGCAGCAAGCTCTTCAGCTATGATAGCTCCTTCTAAGCGCCGCGTGTGGGTTCCTAATACCGCACCGCTGCTCCCGGCTCCACCAAGACCTTCAAGCTACGCGACAAGGCCACCAAACTCCTTCACCGTGGCTCCTAGGGGCTACAACCACAACTACCCTGGAGCGCCTGGCGGAGTCCCTGGCTACGCTGCTCCACGTCCACGTGGTGCTTGTTACACTTGTGGGAACACTGGGCATCAACACTGGAGTTGTCCCATGAACAACAAAGCTCTTCCTCCACCGCCTCCAAGACTTGCAGCAAGTCCTTCTATGGTTCGTGCACCTCCACTGCGGGCTATCAACATCAACACCAAGCCAGGGTCCACTGTTGCTCGTGCCAACTGTGTCAACGTCGCTCAAGCTGAACATGCACCGGGAGTTGTGATGGGTACGCTTGCCATCAACTCAGTTCCCGCACGAGTTTTATTTGATTCTGGTGCATCACATTCATTCGTGTCATACAAGTTTGCGGAGAGTAATGGGTTACCTTCTGATGCTTTACCAACTCGCCTCATGGTGCAATCTCCTGGATCAAACATGAGGCCTTCTAAAATCAGCCACGACAATCAAATTGAGATTGGTGGTTCTTCGTTTCCGGCTTCCTTAATTATTCTGGGCAATTCTGACATTGATGTTATCTTGGGCATGGATTGGTTAACATCAAATGCAGCTGTGATTGATTGTGCCGAACGCTCGGTTTCTCTAAAAATTCCTGAAGGCCATATAGTCTATTCTCCAAGTCTGACTCCTGCAATTCAGCTTTTCTCTTTAGCGGCTCTGAATGATGATGCTATGGAGGCTATTCAGAATGTTCCGATAGTCTGTTAGTTCCCAGATCTTTTTCCTGAAGAGTTACCAGGCATGCCTCCTGACCGAGAGGTCGAGTTCGTGATTGAGCTTGAACCTGGAACCGCTCCTATCTCCAAGCGGCCTTATAAAATGGGTCCTGCTGAGTTGGCTGAAATCAAACATCAGCTTGATGAATAAGAGAAGTTGGGTTTCATTCAGCACAACACTTCTTCTTGGGGTAGCCCAACCATCTTTGTGAAGAAGCGAGACCGAACTGATAGACTTTGTGTTGACTATCGGGCTCTCAATGCTAAAACCATCAAGAATAAATATCCCCTTCCGTGGATTAATGATCTCTTCGATCAGCTAGCTGGAGCTGTGGTATTCTCTAAGCTTTCCTTGAGAAGTGGGTATCATCAAATCAAGATTCGCAAGGAAGATGTTCCCAAAACAACTTTCACCACCCGCTATGGCCTGTACGAGTACACGGTCATGTCCTTCGGTCTCACCAACCCACCTGCCACCTTCTCGAGGCTTATGCACTCGGTTTTCATGGAGTATATTGATAAGTTCGTCATGGTCTATCTTTATGACATTCTAGTCTATTCTAAGTCAAAGGAAGAACATGAAGAACACCTTCGGTGTGTCCTAATCAAGCTTCGTGAGAACCTCCTGTATGCAAAGTTCTCCAAGTGTGAGTTCTGGCTGCCTGAAGTCACCTATCTGGGTCACGTCATCTCTGCCTGAAGTCAACCCAGAAACTGTTCGGACAATTGTTGAATGGCTTCCACCCAAAAATGTCAATGAAGTCCGGAGTTCCCTTCGTTTGTCTAGTTATTGCCATCACTTCGCTCAGAACTTCTCGAAGATTGCGAAGCCTCTTACTGATCTCCTCAAGAAAGGCAATAAATACCTTTGGTCTCCTACATGTCAAGCAAGCTTTGAAACCCTCAAAGAGAAGCTCACTTCCACTCCAGTCTTGATTCCACTAGATACATCAAAGCCTTTCCAGATATTCTGTGACGCCTCCTTGCAAGGATTGGGTGAGGTCCTCATGCAAGAAAAGCATGTCGTTCCTTATGCTTCCCGTCAGTTGAAAACTCATGAGCTCAACTATCCAACACATGACCTCGAACTCGCAGAAGTTGTCTTTGCTTTGAAAGTATGGAGGCACTACTTCCTTGGCAACCGTTGTGAGATCTTTTCTGATCACAAGCGTCTGAAGTATATCTTCACACAACCTGATCTCAACCTTCGTCATAGGAGGTGGATTGAAGCAATTAATGATTTCGATTTGACCATCAACTACACTCCTGGCAAAGCAAATGTCATGGCCGATGCTCTCAGCCGAAAAGCTTATGTCAACAACCTCATGGTGGAAGAACAACAGCCTCTCTTGTGCGAGGAATTCCGCCAGCTCAACCTTGAAATTATGGATCAAGGGTATCTTCTGAATCTTCTGGCAACCCCTCTCTTGGAAGAAAAAGTTCGCTCCATTCAACTTGGTGATCCTTACAGTAAAAACATCATCTCCAAGATTCAGCTTCCGAAGTATGAACCTTTCCACCTTGACGACCAAGGCACTCTATTCTTTAAGCACCGGATGTTCGTTCCGAAGTATCCGGGTTTGAGAGAGCAAGTTCTCAAAGAAGCTCAGGATTTTGTTCTTTCTATCCACCTTGGCAGCACTAAGATGTACATGGACTTAAAAACACAATATTGGTGGCCTGGATTGAAACGATATTGTGCCAAGTATGTCTCCGAGTGCGATGTCTGCCGTAGAGTTAAAGCTGTCCATCAGAAACCTCCCGGTCTTCTACAGCCATTGAAGCCTCCGAAATGGAAATGGGAGAAAGTAGAGATGGACTTCACACCTGGGTTTCCTAGGTCGCAGAAGGGCAACAATGCAATCTTTGTTGTCATCGACAGACTTTCTAAAGTGGCTCACTTCTTTCCCGTCAAGGAAACAATTTCTGCAATTCAGTTGGCTGAGCTCTATATCAATAGAATTGTCTCTTTGTATGGGGTTCCTCTTGAGATCAGCTCAGACCGTGGAAGCATATTCACTTCCAAGTTCTGGGGAAGTTTCCAAAATGCTTTGGGAACAAAGTTGAACTTCATCATAGCTTACCACCCTCAGTCGCAAGGACAAGTTGAAAGGATCAATCAGATTCTAGAAGATATGCTCTATGCTTGCGTCATCTCTTTTGGCATGAAGTGGGAAGAATGCCTTCCTTATGCTGAATTCTCTTACAACAATAGCTTCCAGAAGAGTCTAAAGATGGCACCATTTGAGGTTCTCTATGGCCGCAAATGTAGAACTCCGATTGGTTGGTCGGGCGTAGGTGAAAGCACATTGTTTGGCCCCGACATTGTAACTCAAGCAGAGGAGAAGGTTCACATCATTCTCGAAAATCTGAAGGTTACTCAAAGTCGCCAGAAGAGCAACTATGACAGAAAGCACACGGACATGGAGTATGTCCCTAGTGATCTCGTTTACCTTCGTGTCACCCCCATGAGAGGCACGCACCGGTTTGGTATCAAAGGAAAGCTGGCTCCTAGATACATCAGCCCTTTCAAAGTTTGTGGAAGAAGAGGAGAAGTCGCTTATGCTCTTGAGCTCCCTGAAAAACTCAAGGTCCATGATGTTTTCCATATCTCTCAACTCAAGAAGTGCTTCAAGGATCACGGCAGGACCGTGGACCATGAGCTTATCAATCTCCAAGAAGATCTATCTTATCAAGAACACCCCACAAAAATCCTAGAAGTCGCAGAAAGAAAGACTCGCAACAAGTCTATCAAGTTATGCAAGGTGCAGTGGTCGGACCATTCCATTGATGAAGCCACTTGGGAACGCGAGGATGAGCTCTGTGCCAATTACCCTACCCTCTTCGTGTCTTCTTCTTCTTCCTAGAATCTCGGGGCGAGATTCCTGTTTAGTGGGGGAGAGTTGTAGCATCCCATCTGTCTAACATCTATAATGCTACATGGTCTAATAATAAAATACTACTTCCTACATATAATTCTTGCATCATAATTATATCATGCTCATGTCATGATGCCACATTGCATTTGAGCATCATATAAAACCCTTTTTCTTTTGGTTCTTATCTCATATGCACTATTAATTGTATTTGCCTCTTGATATATTGTATTTGGTTCTTGATAAATGCTTGATGCCCAAGTTGAGTTGGGGGCATATCTTTTATTAACTCCACCACCTTTTCTTGTCCCCACCCCCTTTAATTCTACCACCCAACTATATGTGAGCTTTGCATTTTAATTGGGTTTACCTCTAGCTCATGTGGGTTGGGATGGATCCACTTCTACTTCCACATGCTCCCATATATGCATCATGTTGTTTTCACAATGTTGGTATGTGGAGAGCCACATGGCCACCTTTGCATGTTATGTGAGTATTTTCCTTGTCTAGCTTCCATATGGTTTGGTTTGGAGTATTTGATCATGTATGAATATAATTATGGCTATTTACTTACCTAGTGGAACATACACACTAGCATGCCCACATTATATCCAAATAGGAGCATTTTCCATCTATTCTACTTGGGGCACCACTCTTGTTCTTTTGGCTTGGTCTTAATCCCATAATTTTGAAGCATGTGCTAATATATGCCATGTTCTTTTACCATTGTTTTCACCATAGTAAATAATGTATTTATTATACATGGATGGGCCATGCAAGATCATCCTCTTCTCTCTTTCTTTGGTTTTTCCTTCGGTTTGAGTGGGGCATGGTTTTTCTCCCATGATCCAACCTAGTTCCTCTTCCTCTCTTTATTATTTTTGGTGCTCTAGCTAACCCTAACCTCCCTATCTAACCCTAAACCTACACCACACAAACCCTAGCTCAACTCACCACCCTTCCTTCTACCCTAGGCGCCAACACACCTTGTGGTTTGGCTCGAACCAACCCCCCCAACACCTAGCTACCCTGCTCAACACCACCCTAGCTACCCCTCATGCCGAGCCTCCCTTCTCCCTACCCTAGCCGAGCCACCCTTCCTCTCTTCCCCTCTTTTTCCTCGCTGTCAAGGAGGCCCCCCGAGCCACTCTGTCCCGCTCCCCTCTGGCCCCAGCTGCAGCCCCTCTCGAGCCTCGCTGTACACGTGAGGAGGAGGAGGAGAAAAGGTGGCTACCACCACCTTTTTCCTCCCCGAGCCCCATGTGCTCTCCCTCTGCCCTTGACCTTATCTACCCCCTCTCCTCTTCCTTGTAGCCTCAGATCTCCCCCAGGGCATTGCCCATCGCCGCCTCACCACCTGCCGCTACCCCCCTCTCTGTTCAATCTCTGTTCGGCCACCGTCGGCATCGGCTTGCCACAGTAGCTAGGAGGAGGCGGGCGTGGCGTTGAGGTGTCGAGGAAGACCGAGGAGACCTCCAGCAGCGCCCCTATGCTCGTAGGCGAGGAGGAGACGTGCCGGAGCTGCTGCAGTTTAACGAGGCTGACGCAAAACCCTAGCCACCGAGTGCCAGCGTCCCCGACGATCCTCTGCGCTTCGGCTCGGTCCACCACCACAAACCCACTCCCGGTGAGCTGCTGAGCCTCCCTGCCATTGTCCCGCTGGCCATTGCTTCCTGGATGCGTAGATCCATTCATCGAACGCTCTCTGTGCGGCGCGCTAGGGCCTTCTGGCCGCGTAGATCCTTCCTAGCATCTAGCCAAGCCAGCCTTAGCGGTAGCCGCCGCCGCGCACGCGCGCCGTGTCGCAAGTTCGATGCCCCGCCGCGCCTGTTTCCTCTCTGTCCTTCAGTTTCGTCAGATAGCGGAGAGAAGAAAAACAGTGTACGTGGCACTTTCTCAAAAAACTCCTTGGCTTTTTGGTTCACTCAACCCGCGCTCCACCTGGTCCCACCTATCTGCCTCTGTGTACCTTTTACAGAAAGGCACCCGGTTTTTGTTGCGCCATCACAAGCGTGCCCTTGTCCATGCCGCGTGGCACGCCTTGGCTGGGTCGCGCGCGCAGTGGCCCCGCCAACCTCAGGGCCCGCAAGTCATTCTCTAGGGCTGGACAGCGCCTCGGTGCGAAAAGTCCAGATGAGCATCCCGCTGTCCCCGCGCTGACTCAGCTTCTCGGTCCCATCCGTCAGCGGTTGTGGCTAGCTGCCCTCGGTGTGCAAAAAGCCTCTGGGTTTTTCTGTTTAATAAAAATGATTTCAGAAATTGTTAAATATGATTTTAAATCCAGTTTTAATAACTTTTAATTGGTAATTCCCAATTTGACAAATAATATATGTTTTTGAATCAGAAAAATGTGAGGAATTCAAATATGCCATTCAAAATAATGTTTGACTAATTTAAATTTTCGAAATTGTTTAATTGCAATAAAAATGCCTTTTCTTAATTAATTAATAGCTTTAATTCTATAACTCCAAATTCGACAAATAATATGTTTAAAACGATCAGCGCGATGAGCCCGTTCTAACTATGCATTCCATGTTCTGAATTGCAGCATGCAACATGTCATTATTAAAAATCAGAACTGTTTATGGTAATAAAACTTGACCACATAATTAATAAAATGATTTATTCTTGTTCCCACACCTCACCCTTTCCATGCTACATTATTGCCATGTAATTTGTGCATCATTCATCATGGCATGCTTGTTTGCTTGTTGCACTTTATTCATATGCTTGTGCACTTTATTTATGTTGGCCCTTGTCTGTTTGGTTCTTCTTTCGAATAGACGCTGAGCAGAGGAATTATCACGAATCCCGGGAGTACTACCCAGATCCGTCTCTCTCTTCAACTGAGCTGCCAGGCAAGCACTACCACATGATTGCATACATACAGTACCTATTGCCTCTATCTTATTCTTGCATCATTGAGTCGCGATTGCATTAAATTGAATCCCAAGTACTGCATAGCCTTTACTTTTAAACCCCACCGAAGCTTCTTCCTCCATCCTATGAGCCATTACTACAAGAGTTGTTTGAGCCATGCGAGTCGTAGAACAACATGTGTAGGGTATGTGAGAGTCTGATGGACAACGAGGTACCTAAACAACTTAACCCGAGTAGTATGGGATAACTAATGAAAGAGGCACCAGTGAGCAATATCTGTTATTTGGTTTTTCATGATCACTTGTGTCCCGTAGGACCCCGAGTACTTGATTCCTGATCCTTGACTATTCGCACTATCCACATCCGGGCGGCCTTATGGACCCCCCCTGAGCCAGAGCTTGATTCATTTCTATTTCTTGGGGCCACAAGTTGTTTGGGGCTTTATTACTATCATGTACCTATGCCATGCTTTACTGTTTTATTTAAGGTTGTGCGTGGAGCACATGTACTGTTTTGGATCGTACCACGTTTTTGCGGTATCGACAAGCCCAGTCACACTTTCGGGTTCCAAGTCATTTACAGCCGTCGTCACAAACCCTGGGTCCGTTCTGGAGCCGGCCAACTTCGTTGCGGGTAGCTTTATGAATCCTGTGATCACTTTGTCGTGAACGCCTCGTTGGGTTTTCAGTTGATTTTTCCGAGGTTAATCGAGTGTGTGTTGCTATTTGTGCACCCCTGCAGGGTAAATCTTTCTAAAAGCAGTGTCCGTGGATATGGACGACTTGGAGCATAGTTTCTTGATCATAGACAAGTATAACTGAAGTACCGCTTTTAATGTGACTAAATACCTGACTAGTAAGTAGGGCAATACTCATGGAATGGTTGATAAAACTGCCAACGGATGGGTTGTTCGTCCGCTGTCTTGTTGGTAAGCAAGAAGGAGGATGGATCTGTTACTTTATACTGTTCTAACTGTTGTTCTAATTAACGGACATCCGTTTATCATTGGTTAGGCGGATGGTTAGCGAGTATCTATAGACTTGTTAGTTATTATCTTTTGCTGCAATTGGTTCACCCCAGGTTATGTCCCCTTTAGAGGCATAAAGACTTGCTGAGTACCCCTAGGGTCTCACACGATAAATTCTTTGATTCAGATGAACATGTGTATTCACAAGATGGATACTGGGTGGAGGAGACTGATGATGTTGGCAATGATCACTCGGTGTAGAGATTCCGGGGATGGGGATCCGAGAGATCTGTGGGCGGGATGTGCTTATTTATGTGGCATCTTATGCCGATTTGCTTCTTGTCCGTACTTGGATCTTGTTTCCCGCTTCCGCTTGATACTTTGTTGATTGATGTATGAGGAGCTATCCTACACTATTATCTCTATCTAGGATATTTGGATCTTGCCGTATGGCGTTGCAATATTTCTATTTCTTTCAGATGGTATGGCTTTGAGAACTGTTGTAAGGTAGCTTGCATGCATACTCAATTGTGTATGTATTTGATCTCTTCGCCTGTTGCCTACGCCGCTCGCTCTTGCCCCGATGTTCTTGGAAGTGGTTAGGGCGTCCGACGGGTCTACAGGTGAGTGGCCCCTGGGCCCCCGCTGTACTACTTTAACCACTTTTGGTTCATCCAGGCTTGAACTTAGAGAGTAGGGTCCAAGGTTGTTACAGTATAGTCATACCACATAGGTCGGCATGATCCATACGCTAACACTATATCGATAACTCAAACATGATAATTGGTAGGCAATCTAATGTCTCATGGGTCACACTATGATAACATCAGTGGGAGCTCTCTTTCGAGTTGGGAAATCATCGGTGAAGTGTCCAATCTTCCAGCAGCGATGGCAAAACACTTTTGTCATGTCTCGAGTACTTTTTATTGAAGTGTTATTGTGGTTTTCTTCAACTTCCTTCTCTGGGAATTCATTGATATTGTGTCCTTCTTTCTTGCATTTGAAGCAGGTGATATGGCTAAGGTTTTCTTCTATCTTTCTGAGAGCTTGATACATTCCATCTTTGACTTGTTCTTTCACTTGTTGCACTATGAAGTCGAGATGGCACTTGGCAGGAATGTGGTTGGTTCCTTCACATAGGTAACAAGTGACTTGAGATGTGGGACATTCTCCAACTAGATGGTTATGATCACAAAAGGGACATTGCTCTTTATGTTCCTTAGAGGTGTGGCCTATTTCTCCACATAGTTTGCAAGCTCGAGGACTTGTCGCAACTTGTATCTTGAACTTCTTGTTGGCCTGATCCATCTTCAAGGTCCTTAGAGAAGCAAAAGGCTGGTATTCTACATGTTTGAAGGAGAAGAGATTCAGTAAAGAATGATCAAGGTATACGAGAAAATCTACAAAGTATAAAATTATAAGTTCATTCCTAACAAGGGGTTTCTCCAATTCCTAGGGTTACGAACCTCCAGGCAACACAGTGCTCTGATACCATCTGTAAAGACCCGAACCTGGCTTGGTTTGAATCCCTGTGATTATAGTGCTAGTCCCTAGATCGAATAGCTAGCACCCATAGTTTAAGATGTAATATCAAGATACAAAGGTCATATTACATCGCATGATCCAGAATATGAATACTTATTACAAACTCATAGCCATAGGCTATCTTATTACAAAGCAGCAAAATACAAGTAAAGCATGGAGTCCTTCATCTTCATGTGCCACAGGCAAACATGTTGGGTGCAGACTTTTAATCCTATCATCGTTCCTCACTCATCAATAGAATAACCTGCAACATGATAGGTTGCAGCCAGAAAGGGTCAGTACTTTGAATGTATTGGCAAGTGTCACTAGTTTGTGAATATAAGTTAGACTATCACTACATGCATATTTGGCTAAGTAGATCTTAGGCTCATTTGCAGAAAAGAAATATGGTTTTATCCTATGTTTGTAAAATACTTTTCATCTTTCAACAACTTTCTGACTCCTTGGCAAACTCCAAGTTCTTCTAATCCTTTGTTGACACCATCAAGTTTTACTTTGAGAAATTGGAATGTCGAGATCTTCCATAGCTTCAGGCCTTAGTTGCTCAGAGTTGACCGTAACCGGGGACACGGCTAAGTACTTAGAATTTAATCTTCTGCAGAAGTTGTACACTTTACCCACAAGACACAATCTCATCTTGACGCCACCAGTGGCCGCTGGATTAGTACATACCAATATGGAGTACCAGCAGATCGATAATGTGACAAAGTCTTTCCATAGAAGTCCTCCCAATACATAATCCCAGCACGTCTACCAAGCACCAATGCAAGGATATATTTCAAGTACATAATTCAAGCTAACCTGAAGAGGTACCAATGCATGGGTCTCCCACTATGTAATTGACTAGGCCATAGCCCATTTGGCATGTGGCTGTACACGAAAGCCACTGTACGATAAACATGTTCAATCTCTATGTTCCTGGGTGGTATTCTTCTAGTGCACACACGAAAGAGATAGCCATATATATGGTTCCCTTCGTTGCCACCTTTTTCACAACTGAGTATCCACATTCCACCCAGGTGATTCATTGAGTACTTGTTTTATTATATAAAACATATATTTTCCAACACTTCATATAATCACAATATGGTATATTCTACCCCGAATCTATAGCAGGGCTAAGCATACTACAACTACTGTATTTCCACTAAGGAATATATATAAAGGATATCCTAATAGGACATAGCATAGCATAGTATCATAGTAGTCCTATCATGCATACTACAAGATCCACTAAGTGTAATGAAAATAGTAGGACATGGATGATAGTGCCACTTTCCTTAGTAGTTGGTGGTGTTGGTACACTCTTCGCAGTAACACACTTGACAATCCACACAATCTATCAAACAAAATAACCAAGACAAAACATGCACAAAATCAACACTAATGGCAATACAAAAATCATGCAAAATATGCAAGCATGCAAGATGGCAATTTTATTGTACAAATTGTTATAACAAAGGTTTTGAACATTACTAAGTGCTTTTTGAACATTTTATAATTGCAAGATTACAAATGCAACCATTTGTGCAATTGTAACAATTAGCAATATTTTCTAGCATTTAGAAAGGCCAAACTCACTAAATAATTTCCATGTTATTATGTATAGTTAACTAAATTTATATTTTGGTCTTACTGGACGGAGGGTTCAATTTGCAATCCATAGCAAAAATAATCACCCAAAATAATCTACAAAATAAATTTTATGGGTAAAATACTCCTAAAAAGGTTCTGCCTAAAACTCCTATTTTACAGAAGCTAAAGGGTGAAATAAGGCCTCAGCAGTGAAGCTCTCATTTTTCTGAATCCGTGGACACCAAATTTGTATTTTTTTGAATTGTGGATCAAAACTTATTGAATTTCTAATTTAATTATATTTTCCGTCTATTTTCTAAATTTAATTGACGCTCAGGCTGACGTGGCGTGTTTCTATTGGCTGGTACCGATTCGGTTGGATCGACCGCTGCGGGCCATTGGATTTTAAGTGGAAATGGACGAACCAGATCCGCCGATACCTTTTCGATAAGTGGTCTAATCTAAGCCGCTAGATCTAGATC
Source organism: Avena eriantha (assembly GCA_910589775.1). NCBI lineage: Eukaryota > Viridiplantae > Streptophyta > Magnoliopsida > Poales > Poaceae > Avena > Avena eriantha. The sequence continues at coordinate 470,413,587 of OU342741.1, forward strand.
CAACGGATCTCAGCACTTTAGCCACAGACTGGCGGCGCTGGCGACTGTGCGCGGCGGCGGCGTGCCGGGAGGGTGGCGCTCCGGTGGTTCTAGAGGGGTAGGGGAAGTGGCGATCTTACCGGGTGGTTGCGGCGGTATCAGTGGTCTCTGTGGTGGTCGTGGTGGAGGGAGGGGCGCTCGGCTTCGCCGGGGATTCCACGCCGGAGCTCGTCGTCGAACGGCGGTAGCAGCAGCGGCTGAGATGATGACCGTGGAGATGACGTGGGGAGGTACAAATCGAACAAAAAGAATTAAACGGTGCGCTAGAGGACGGTGAAGATAATAGGGCAGAGAAGAGGGCGCAGGTCAGTGGGTTCTCGTCGGAATCATCACCGGAGCTCGTCGGCGTCTGCGGCGGTCCGAGCTTGAATTCGTGGTGTCGTGGTGGTGTCACGGCAGATGCCATGGATAGGCTAAAGGTGGGGACTAAATGCACTAGGGGAATCCAGGGAGGGATAGTGTGGTGATTCCACACACAGTTGCTTTGTATTCGATTCACTTCCACTGTTTACAAGTGCTCCTTGAGCTGTATTGGGGAGAGGAGGAAGAAGAACTCTCTTACTCTCACCACTAGCTAGCCCTCAGGAACACACTAGTAAAACCACAACCCACTAGAGATCAACCCTTTCTACCGAGGCCCTAGCCCTCCTTATATAGGGGTAGCCAGGTCTCCAGTTAGGGCATACGTGGAGGCATATTACCCTCCAAAAATAGTAAGTCGACCAGGTCACCTTTGCCCAGCGTCATCCATGTAGAGGCTACGTGAGCCTCTGCGGGGCCCGCGTCATCTGACACAGGCATCGTCACCTTTGTCGGCCACGCCTCGGTGGTCCTGGCCTTTGTCTGCTTCTCTCACGCTCTGCACACAGTGGTCAGCCTTTGACCAGCGAGATACCTTCCTTCTCTTACAAGCTTGATATAACCCGGATCGTACCTAGTTGATCCGGCCACACCTGTACCTGCATATAAGTTAGATACATCTCACCGACATACGGCATAAGTCGGTTGAGACCCGGTTAGGTGGACATCCCCTGGTCCGGGTTACTCCGTGATTCGGCCTACCTTGAGGTGACTCGGCCATCAATTGCTTTGACCTTGCCGTACCTCGGCTAACTCGGCCTTTATACCCTAGCGTGACCCTACCCGGGGGTATCCCCCCAACATTAGTCACTAAGGACACTAAGGTTCTTAGCTACCTTAGCCACTAAGGACACAACAGGTTCAATTTTACCGAGCCTCTTGCTCCTTTTACGAGTTATCTCATGGTTCGGATTCCCTTGGTTTGCTTTCCCTTGGCACATTCAGAGTTTTCACTCGCTGGCCGGGTCACCCTATACTTATCCGAGTTATTGTTCCTTCTCTTGTACGCTTTCCCACGTGGAGGCTAATCATTACTTTGCCTCATTTTAAGGGCCTGCGACAGTAACCTCCGCAGTCATTGTCGGAATTTACTGTAGCACACGTCACATCGTGCCTGCCACATCGTTAACTGTATCATAACGTCGCGTCGTGGGATCCGCTGCGCCCTGTGGCCCTTCCTGTGGATCGTTGCTGATTGGTCGATCCGGGTCATACACGGCCACACCGTGTGGCCCGTCCACACAGCGCGATCCCACTACCTCTCTAGGGCGTGGTTAAATAGGGGAGGGGCGCGCCCCTTGGGTGTTTTCCCCATTATCACGCCCCTCTGCCTCTTCTTCTCCTTCTTCTTCCCCGCGACAGCGCCGCCGCCACCGCACTTGCGTAGCTGCGCCGCCACCGCACTGTTTCCTCGCGCACTTGTGTCACCGCCACCTCCACGCATCTCCTCCGCCACGGGTCCTTGTCAGTCCAGGCCGCTGCCCCCACCACCGCTAGCGCCAGTGAGGACAATGACCTTGAGATGACAGAGGAGGAGCTCGCCGTTGCGGAGCAAGAAATGGAGGAGGACGCGGGGAACGCCGACCGCGGCGCCTGGGCTGGGTCCTGGGTGTGCCAGGACGACTTCGACTGGCTGTATCGCACCAGGCGCATCCTGGAGGGCGTCATCGCACGCCTCGCCGCCGCGGAGCTTGCCCCCTCACCCAATCCGGGTAAGTATGTGGTATTCCTCTCCCACTTCCAACCCGGGTTTGGGCTCCCTGTCAGCAACTTCTTCCACGACTGGCTCAACACATATGAGCTTCAGCTGCACCATCTTCCGGCTAACACCATTACCTCTCTCTCCGCCTTCGCTTCCACCATCGAGGGCTACGCTAGACTGTGGCCCACGAAGGAGCTCTGGATCCGGTTCTTTAGCCTCCACCGGAATGTGATTCCGAATATAGAGCTTAATCCGGAGGACAAGCAGCTCACGTAGTTCGGCGCAGCTTCTATCTCACCTTGGAAACAATCCATTTTCCCCCGAGTCACGGGGCTTGACTCCTGCAAGGGCTGGGCCCGAACCTTCTTTTATGTCCAAAACGACACAACTGAAGATCTGATCCGGCTGCGCCCCTATGCTCTGGGTCCTCCTAATCTGGATCTGTGGGACAAGGTCCCCAAGAAGCCCACTATCCTGGCGAACCAAGTCAACAAAAGGTTCTAGGAGCTGAAGGATCTAGGATTGCGCAATAAGGACGGAATGATCACATTTGTCCGCAACCGGATCTCCCCCCTCCAGAAATGCACGCATAAACTCTGTCACATGAGCTGGGGCCGTGACCCTAACCGGACCTCCTCATTCGAGTTGAGTAACACCGAGATCTACCGCCGGGTCAAGGCCCCCTTCACCACCCACAAGGACTTCTTTGCTGAGTGGACATGGGGGATCGAACACTTCTGTCGAGATAGGCTTCCCCCTGCGGTAAGTCTCGTGCCCCAAACCTTTTCTGAATTAAATCATATGTTGGTTTTTGTTGTAGGTTTAATCCTGTTGCCTTTTCTTTCCCTTAGATGTTTCTTCAGCAAACCATTGAGGATGGCACCGAGCCTTCTCTCAAATGGGCGCCTGATCGAGATGCCTCAGACGAGGAGGAACCGGATCAGGAGATGTTCCTGCCGATGGCTGATGCGACCAAGCGACACACCGGTAAACTCTCTTCCATTAGAGATTGGCCCGACAATGAAGATGATTTGAACGCTGAGGTGAGGGAGGCATTTGACGTTGTCCCCTTTCTTATGCTTTTCCGGCATCAGCTAACCCTAGTGGGCAGATCCATGAAGATCCTCCCCTTGCCACGGGTGAGCCTGTCCCGGTCGCACCAAAGAAGAGGGCGGCCGCATCTGCTTCTTCCTCTGGACCTTCTCAGCCAGCTAAAATGAGAAAGAAGTCTGTGGACAAAGCTTCCACCAAGCCTACAACCAAAGCCATAACCCAGAGGGCTCGGAAGCCCAAGGAGCCTTTGACCTCGGATGAGTAATCCACTTCTCCCTTTGCTATTCATTTGTTCTTCCTTTGTTATAGTTTCTCATTATTCATGATTTGGTTTGGCAGGGCCGCTGTGGAGGCCCCTCAGAGTGGATCCAACATTGCCTCGCCCTCCGACATAGCCCTTCTCCCCCTCGTGGCGACGATTCACGCCCGTTGAGCCCCATTCAGGAGGGCTCAGTGGCTGCTCTGGGTTCTAGCCCACCTCGTCAAGAGGAGGGCAACCTCGGAGCAGGGGGAAGCGGTTCTGCCGAGGCTGGAGTTGCTCCTTCTTCAGCACAGCCGCAACCAGCCACCACCGAAGTTCCTTCAGCACCCCCACCGAAACGGAAATCAGTACCAGCATCAGCTCCAGCACCAGCAGCAAAAGCAAAGGCACCAGCAACAACGCCAAGCCCCTCCGCCTCGTCCGAGTCTTCCAAGACTCGGCGAGAAGGCACCAGCAGCACCAAGGCAAGTAGTAAGGCCGCTCCCAAGGGCAAATTCGCCGCAGCAACTTCCACCTCACAGCAGCAACCCAAGGGCAAAAAGGCTCCTGACGCCACCAGGGCAGTGTCAATCGAGGCTGGACAACGTACACTTGTGTCCATGCTCCCGAAAAAGACTCCACCACCGAAGGACGCCCCTGCCGAGCCAGCTGATGCGCAACTTGTTTTGCACACCAGCCCCGCCGTTGCCCATGTTGAGATGAGGGAAGCCCATGCTAAGGGTCTAGTTGCACCCCACATGCTCAGCAGCGAATGCTATCCTCCGACCTTGATCGAGTTTGTTAACAACTGGAACAAGGTGGAGTTCGTCCACAATGACGATCTCCTGGAGAAGTTCAGTCCCGCCGAATTTGCTGCACAAATGAATACCGCTGCCAAGGCAATTAACCTTGCAGGTCGCATGATGGAGGTACGTTACTTCGCCTTTTACTTAGCATGTAGAAGATATTAGTGATATAACCATTAGTCCCTGAACCTCCGGGGGAGTAACTTGTTACTCGGCCGGATGCTCCTTAGAGAATAAACATAGCTCCTTAATTACTTCGAATATGCACACACCTAGAGCTGGGTTAAGTTCCACTTGGCCCGGATTTTGTACACTTCGAATATGCACACACCTAGAGCCGGGTTAAGTTCCACTTGGCCCGAATATTGTACACTTCGAATATGCACACACCTTGAGCCGGGTTAAGTTTCACTTGGCCCGGATTTTGTACACTTCGAATGTGCACACACCTAGAGCCGGGTTAAGTTCCACTTGGCCCGGATTTTGTACACTTCGAATATGCACACACCTAGAGCCAGGTTAAGTTCCACTTGGCCCGGATTTTGTACACTTCGAATATGCACACACCTAGAGCCGGGTTAAGTTCCACTTGTCCCGGATTTTGTACACTTAGAATATGCACACACCTAGAGCCGGGTTAAGTTGCACTTGGCCCGGATTTTTTACACTTCGAATATGCACGTGACTAAGCTATCTTTTTGTACTTTTTTCGGGTGACCACCAATCGCCAGAGCGCTGAGTTTCAGCGTCTCTTGGATACTCACAAGATGCTGCGCGCGAAACATACTGCGCTTCTTGCCGAACACGAGAAAAGGGGTAAGTTTTCTCCTTGGCATTTTTCCATTTCTCTTCGTCTTTTTCTGCCGAACTAATCCATCATTCGGATTTCGCAGCTGGGGTGGAGGCTGAGAATATCCTCATGAGGAAAAACTTGGACCAGATAAAGGGCAAGTTATTCTTGCTCAACCTTGGTATGCTCCCTATCTCCTTTTCTCCTTGGCTCGGCAAATATTCATACCTCGGCTTTGCCAGGTCAACAAACCATTTCAGCCTCTCTTGAAGATAGTGTGCCCGTGCCTGACATGATGCTGCATTTTCTCGAACAAGCAGGGCAGCACCAAGCTGAACTGAAGAAGAAGGACGACGAGCTTGCCGTCCTCTGGACCAAAGACGAAGAAATTGCCAAGCTTAAGGTAGATATGAAGAAACTCAAGGCGCAACACAAGTCCGAGCTAGAGAAAGCAGGCCAAGACTTTACTGAAGAACGAGAGCGTCTCAACCTCCAGATCGCCAAGGACCAAGAACTTCTTAAGGAGGCCGACGTCAAGTTTGAGTCGGCGAATACTGAACTTGCGCAACTCCAGAAAAGGCGTGATGACTGTACCAAGGAGCTGACCCGGATCCACAACCACATTTCTCGTAAGTTCTTTTCCTTCAGCCGGCATGAATCTCTTCGGGTTGCTTCACTTGTCCTTTCCTTACTTGCTTCCCTTGTCTTGTTTTCAGACAAATTTCCGGAGGGCAATGCCATTGCAACCACTGTTGTTGCCAAGTTCCACCAGCAGAGGGGTACCCCAATTGCTCCTAGCGCTAGAGAAATTCCTTATGACATGGAGGACCTACTGGTCAGCTTGTCTTCGCACGTCGAAATTGTGAAGAATTATGGCAAGGATATTTTTGATGTGGCAATCCGGATCTTCAATGCCTTTGGCCTGATGAAGATACTCCGGAGGGGACCGCAGCTCTCGTTGGAGGGAATCTGCTGGACGCGCCGGAGCTAAAACCGTTCTCCACTACGTGCTTTCGTGGTATGAGAAGATCGACCTCATTCTCCTTGCGTGCACGCGCACCGGATCTAGGTGGTCCAACGACACGGAGTGGATAGGTCGGTGCAAGGCTTGCACCCATAGCCTCATTGAATATGCCCCATTCATCGATGGAATGAGGGACCAAGCTTCCTCGGCGCCGCCGATGACGAAAATGCCGAAGATGATTCGGATGATGATGAAGAGGATGAAGCCTCCGACGTCGAGGAATGCAAAGATGATGTTGAAGCCGAGGCTGGAGCTGCACCTACTAGCGCCGAATTACCTCCCTCTGCTGCTACTTGAGCGAAAACACTTTAAAATTTATCAGATCCCCGGTATGCCGGATGCAATTGTATTATGCACATAAGTGATATTTTTCTACTCAGTGTTTGTGCCAGATTGGCTTGGGCGTAGTCCCCGAGTTTCATTTTCTTGTTTCTCCAATTTCTTGGCTCGGCTCGTGTCCATCTTGGTTCTGTTTTATGACTTAAGAATCCGAGTTTCAAAAATTGACTTAACAATACTTGGAAACTTTACGAGTAGCTCAAAATAATTTACCTTGGTAAATATAAGGTAAACACAAGGTTAGTCCGAATAAAAAACGTCGGCTCAATTAAGTTCCTTTCCTTAGTCGTTTTTCATGTGTTACGCACTTCCAAACTTGTTCTCTTGCTTGCCATGAAGCCAAATCTTGTTGGAAAGCAGCAAGTCGAAGAGTTGGGTTTTTGGTGCTTACACACTACTAATCTGACTTAGGCAGAAGAAACTTACGCCAGCTGACACATAAATACAGAAAACAAATAAGAAGTATCATTAAGGCTGTCCTCAAGTTACTGCTCGAGGTGCCAAGATTTCATTAATAAGCTCATTGTCGGCATACATACCGACATATGAATGACTCGGATACATACACTTCTTTGCTAAGTGTAAAAAGGACGAAGTAGAGCTACATTCCATGGACGCTTAGATTCCTCGCCGGACCTGTCCGCCTTGTTCTTCTCCTGTGGTTTTACATCGATAAGATAATAAGAATCATTGTGCAATGCTTTGCTCACAGTGAATGGCCCTTCCCATGGGGGGGATAACTTGTGCATGCCAGCAGTACGTTGTACTAACCAGAGTACCAAATCACCTTCCCGGAAAACTCGGGGGTTTACTTTCCGGCTATGATAGCGTCAGAGATTTTGCTGACATATGGCGGATCTGGACAAAGCCAATTCTCTTGCTTCTTCTAACAGATCAACATCATTTTGCCAGGCTTCTTGCACTTCGGCTTTTGTGTACTGGGTGACCCTAGGCGAGTCATGCTCTATGTCGGCTGGTAATACAGCTTCTGCCCCATATACCAGAAAAAATGGCGTATAGCCTGTTGATCGATTCGGAGTTGTTCTTAAACTCCACAGTACCGCTGGTAGTTCTTCTATCCAGCACCCCGCTGATCTTTGCAGCGGCTCAATGAGCCGGGGTTTTATCCCGGACAATACCAATCCGTTGGATCTTTCCACTTGTTCGTTCGATGCAGGGTGAGCTACCAAGGTTACGTCTAGCCGGATCTTCTTATCCTGGCAGAATCGCGTAGATGCTTCTTCAGCAAAATTTGTGCCATTATCTGTTATGATGCTGTGAGGATAGCCGTATCTCAAGATGATATCTTTGAGGAATGTTACGGCCGTAGCTCCATCACATTTTCTTATTGGCTTCACCTCAATCCATTTTGTAAACTTGTCAACCATGAACAAGATGTGGGTCATGTTCCCTCTCGCAGGTTTGAATGGGCCAACCATGTCCAAACACCATACCGCAAATGGCTAGCTAATTGGTATGGTCTTGAGCTCCGACATTGGCATATGTGTCTTGGTAGCATACCTCTGCTTGTTCTAAGGCACTTGGTCAGTAGAACCCATGACGAAAAGCTTTTGCTACCAAGGCTCTGGACGAGGCATGATGTCCACATTCCCCTTGATGTATATCTCGGAGGATGTCAATTCCTTCTTCCGGGTCATCACATCGCTGGAGGACGTTTGTCACACTCCTTTTGTACAGCTCGGAATTGATGATCGTGTATGCCTTTGCTCTCCTCTGAGTTTGCCTGGAAAGCACCTCCTCAGCGAGTAAGGTTCCATCTTTCATGAATTGAAATATGGGCAGTTCCCAAGCTGGTACAGCTCGCACTGGGAAAACATCCTCATCAACTTCCATCTGATCCACCGGCATAACTTCAGCCAGTTCGTGCTGAGCAGTCCCCGGGTCTAGCGAAGCAGTCCCCGGGTTCACCGAGGCAGTCCCCGGGTTTCGCGAACCAGTTCCCACGTCAATGTCCATGGGTACAGCTCCGGATTCCGGATCTTTCGGGATGTAGATTGAGTCGGTTTCTTGGGACGGCCTGATAGATGGTTTTCCGAGGTGTTCTAATGCTACACCCGGTGGAATTGCTTGTCGCGTTGATCCGAGCTTCGACAATATGTCGGCAGCCTCATTTTTTGTAGCATCCCAATTGTCTAACAATTGTAATGCTACTTGGTCTAGTAATATAATGGCTACTTCCTACATATAATTGTTGCATCATAATTATATCATGCTCATGTCATCGTGCCACCTTGCATTTGAGCATCATATAAAACCCTTTTCTTTTGGTTCTTCTCTCATATGCATTATTAATTGTATTTGCCTCTTGATATTGTATTTTGTTATTGATATATTGTTTAAATGCCCAACTTGAGTTGGGGGCATATCTTTTATTCAACTCCATCACCTTTCTTTTCACCACCTTATAATTCCACCATTCCATTAACCCATGAGCTTGTAATTCTTTTTCTTTTGATATTTATTTTAGCTCATGTGGGTTGGGGTGGATCTAATCTTAACTCCTTTTTGCTTGACCTTTCTTCCACTTCTTAGGAAATGCATAAGAATAATGCCATATTATTATTATTGTTTTCACAAAATAAAACATGGCATTTATTATTTTGCATGGGCCATGCAAGAGTACCACCACCTTTAGCCCATTTGATTCCTCTTGGTTTTATCGGTTCTTTTCTTTGTGGATCATCTCGATCCCTCTCCACCATCCCCATACACTCATCAAGACCATTTTTATTTTCCTCCATGCATGATGCAAATGAGACCTTTTTCCCTAAACCCCATTCCCCTCTCTTTTGTTAGGTTCACCTTCACCTCACCTTAGGCTAAACCAAAGCCCTCCTTTCACCTAGATTTGATCTTACGAACATGTTTTAAAACCTACACACTCTAATCTAAACCCTAACCCTACTTCTAACCTAAACCCTAACCTTAACCTCACCTCACCTCCCCCCTCTCACCATGCTGAGGCTGGACCTCTCCCTCTCCCTACCATGCTGGCCCCACCTCAGCTACCACCCCATCTACCCCAACCCCAACTAAAACCCTAACCCAAGCCACCCTCTCTAACCCTAGCCCTAGCTCACCCGAGCCTCCCCTCTCCTCTCTCTTTCTCTCTCTGCTGAGCTAGCCCCACCCCGAGCTCCTCTCTCCTGCCCCACCTGTCAGGCTCTACCTGCCCTGGCCTCACGCCGAGCCCCTGCTCGAAAGGACAAGGAGGAAAGGTGGCACCCGAGCCACCTTTTCCTTCTCCCCTCTACTGAATCCCCACGGCACTTTCCCCTTCTTCTATCCTCCTCCCCCCACGCCTCCTCTGCCTGTCCCAGATCCCCAGGGCCTTGCCCTCTTCCCTCCTTCTTCTTCTTCCACGACGCCTTCTCCTCTCGCCGGTCACCGCCAGCACCACCGCCTACTCGTCGTTCCTGCCGGCGTGCGCGACGTGGAAGTGGTCGAGGAGATCGAGAAGGGTCCCCTACTTCGCCTCGTACGCGCTAGTGAGGAGGAGAAGGTCCCCAGCAGCCGCAGCATGCCGACGGCGCCGAAACCCTAATCCCGCTGGCCGCCAGCCTCGTCGTCAAACTGCCGCTCCCCAAGCTGATCCGCCGCCACCAACCACCCCGCGGTGAGTCCCTCTCCCGCCCAGACATACTCCGCCACACCAGGAAGCCCTAGCCGCGCTAGGTGTTTCACCGAACGCCTTGGTGCGCCGTCGGCCGCTGGCGCCTACCGCCTCTGCACCGCGCCACACCTCACCTAGCCGCCCAGCTACTCCCTGACAACAACCCCGCCCAGCCGCACTAGTTGCCGTCTCCACGCGCGAGCCCCAGGTCGCGGGATTGAGTCCCCGCCTCGCTGCGCCGCGCACCGCGCGCGCCGGACCGTGGAGAAGATCCACAGTACGGGCCCGTGGTAGATTTACGAATAGCCCCCTCTTTTATCTCCTGCTCAACCCGTGCTCCCTCGAGACCCCACCTGTCTGTGTCTGTTTAAATTTTACAAAAGGCACCCGTCTTTCCGCAAACTTAACCCGCGTTCCAGTACGTCCCCACCGGTCAGCCGCTGCGTGCTCAGCCGCTGTGACGTGGGCCCGTAGCCGCTGGCCCCGCCTGTCAATCGTAGTAGCTAGGTCAGGCCGTGGTGAGAAAAGCTTTTCCGCGCACGTGTGTCCCTGCCAGCAGCTGGCCCACCCGTCAGCGACTGTGGCTGGGTCGGGCTGAGTAATAAAAGTTTCCCTGTTTAGCTGTTTAAACAAAACAAATTCGAAATTGTTTAAATTCAAATTCAAATCTGATTTTAAATAACTTTCAAATTATAAATCCAAACAATACATATAATATATGTTTTTGAATCAGAAAAATATGAGGAATTCAAATATGCCATTCAAAATATTATTTGAGCACTTTGAAATTTCGAGTTGATTAAAAATTACAAATAAATGCCCTTTTCTTAGTAAATTAATAACTTTAATTCTATAACTCCAAATTTGGCAAATAATATGTCTAAATCGATCAGCGCGACGAGCCCATTCTATATATCCAGTCCTTATTCTGAATTGAAGCATGCATCATGTCATTATTGAAAATCTGAACTGTTTATGGCAATAAAACTTGACTAAACAAATAATAAAACGCTTTATTCTTGTACCCCACACCTCACCATGCCATGCTACTTAATGCCATGTAAATTGTGCATCATTCATCATGGCATGCTTGTTTGCTTGACGCATTTTACTTCATATGCTTGTGCACTCTATTTATGTTGGCCCTTGTTTGTTTGGTTCTTCTTCGAATAGACGCCCAGCTGGAGAATTACCAGGAATCACAGGAGTACTACCCAGATCCATCTCTCGCTTCAACTGAGCTGCTAGGCAAGAACTACCACATGCTTTCATAAATATAGTACCTATTGCCTCTATCTTATTCTTGCATCATTGAGTCGCGATTGCATTAAATTGAATCCCAAGTACTGCATAGCCTTTACTTTTATACCCCACCGAAGCTTGTTCCCCCATCCCATGAGCCATTACTACAGGAGTTATTTGAGCCATGCGAGTCGTAGAAAAGCATGTGTAGGGTATGTGAGTGTCTGATGGATAACGAGGTACCTAAACAACTTAACCTGTGTAGTAATGGGATAACTTATGAAAGAGGCACCGGTGAGCAATATCTGCTATTTGGTTTTTCATGCTCACTTGTGTCCCGTAGGACCCCGAGTACTTGATTCATGTTCCTTGTTTATTCGCACTATCCACATCCGGGAGGCCTTATGGACCCTCCTGAGCTAGAGTTTGATTCATTCTTATTTCTTGGGGCCACAATTAGTTTGGGGCTTTATTACTATCCTGTACTTATGCCATGTTACTGCTTTATTTAAGATTGTGCGAGGAGCACCTGTACTGTTTTGGATCATGACACGTTTTCGCTGTATCGACAAGCCCAGTCACATTTTCGGGTTCCCAGTCGTTTACTGCCATCCACACAAACCTTGAGTCCGTCTCGGAGTCAGCTAGCTTCGTCGCGGGTAGCTTAATGGGGTGGCCCCCTGAAATATTACTGAATCTTGTGATCGCTTTGTCGTGAATGCCTCGTTGGGTTTTGAGTTGGTTTTTCCGAGGTTGATCGAGTGTGTGTTGCTATTTGTGCACCCCTCCAGGGTAAATCTTTCTGAAAGCCGTGTCCGTGGTCATGGACGACTTGGAGCACAGTTTCTCGATCATAGACAAGTATAACTAAAATAACATTTTTAATTTGACTAAGAACTTGACTAGTAAATAGTGCAATACTCATGGAAGGGTTAATAAAACTGCCAACGGATGATGGGGGTTGTTCGTCCGCTTCCTCGTTGGTAAGCGAGGAGGAGGATGGATCTGTTAATTATGTTGTTATAACTGTTGTTCTTAATTCACGGACATCCGTCTATCATTGGTTAAGCGGATGGTTAGCGAGTATCTATAGAATTGTTCGACATTATCTTTTGCTGCAATTGCGTCACCCCAGGTTGTGTCCCCTTTAGTGGCATAAAGACTTGCTGAGTACCCCTAGGGTCTCACACGATAAATTGTTTGATTCAGATGAACAGGTGTATTCGCAAGATGGATACTGGGTGGAGGAGACAGATGATGTTGGCAACGATCACTCGGTGTAGAGATTCCGGGAATGGGGATCCGTGAGATCTGTGGGCAAGATGTGTTTATTTATGTGGCATCTTATGCCGATTTTCTTCTTATCCGTACTCGGATCTTGTTTCCGCTTCCGCCTGATACTCTGATGTTTGTTGTATGAGGAGCTATCCTAAATTATTATCTCTATCTAGGATATTTGAATCTTGCCGTATGGCGTTGCAATATTTCTATTTCTTTTAGATGGAATGGCTCTGAGGACTGTTGTATGTGGCTTGCATACATACTCATTTGTGTATGTAGTTGATCCCTTCGCCTGCCGATTACGCCGCTCGTTCTTGTCCAGACGTTCTGAAAGTGGTTAGGACGGCCGAAAGTTCTACCGTGAGTGGCCTTGGGCCCCACCATACTATTTTAACCACTTTCATTCATCCAGGCATGTAACTAAGAGCGTAATTCACCGAGGTAGTTACAATTGGTATCAGAGCCATCCCGCCCTTCAGGGTCTCAGCCAAAATGGTCGTTATCAGTCTAGCAAATAGTTTTGGTAGTTATGTATACTAGGGAAAAACAAACGTGAGAGTAGGACTGCTTCCATTTTTCTTCTTACCCACCCACCCACCCTTTTCCAGTAAGGAAGTGTAACGTTTTCAATCCTCTTCTAAAAATTCAAACTAGGATTCATGTGTTATGGGTTCCGTAGTACCATAGGTTGTGTGTGTGTGTGAATTCCTTGTCTATCTGTTGCATCCAAATGTTATCACTGTCTGCCTTTTGGTTATCAACTATTGGTACATTCCATACCGACAGGCCTTTGTAAACCGACGCGATCTATTCTGACTCGTTGTATACCGATGCGATCTATCTTACTCTTTGTTATCCGACATTATCTTGTTGGGGTGTTCTTTTTCGTAGTTACCAATCTTTAGGTTCATCTTAAGAAGAAGGTGTTGGGATATGTGTTTTACTGATTCATGTGCGGAGTAATGATTTGAGTGCGGGATGGAGTCGCGACCATACCACTACATTTATCATTGCTATTGTATATTGAACTAGTAGAGTTACTAATCTTGATTCGTTAAGTGGTTTTGCGCATATAGTGGTATTTTAATGCCGAAATTTGCGGAAAAAATTTTCTTTGTAGTTTGTGTACCACACTCCTTGTTCAGTCGTGTGCGTTATGCTTAATATCTTCTAGTTGCCTTGAACTTTGTTGATATTTTAATATCATCTCAGTGAATTGCATCCTTTAATCTTGGTTAATTCCATTTTGGTACTATTTTGGATTATTATCATTCTCCATTATAGTACTGACTTGTGTATTATATCAATCACAGGATGGCACCACCACGCCGTTCTGAGGAGGACATACCACCTGAACTTGGGGCTGCTTTGGCAAGTATTGCAAATGCTTTGGGCACTATGCAGCAGAACCAGCAGCGCTTCGAGGAAAGCGTGAGGAGGAATGAGTTTGTTCCGTTACCTCCACCTCCCAAGCGAGGAGACATCAAGAGTTTTCTCAAGTTCAACCCACACCAATTTGAGGTGTCTGATCAGCCACTTGATGCGGATGATTGGCTTCGTGAAGTGTTAAGGTTGCTGATGACTGCGGGTGTTCCCGAGCAAGAATGGGTCAAATGTGCCACTCACCTTTTGAAGGGAGATGCAGCTCTGTGGTGGGAAAATTACCTCAAGGCAGATCTCTTTGGTTTTCAGCCTACTTGGGAGCAATTCACTGCTGCTTTCAAAGAGCAATATCTGTCAGAAATTGTCATGGAAAGGATGAAGGAAGTGTTTCTCAACCTCAAGCAGGGCACTGACAATGTCAATACCTACATCAGAAACTTCATGAACCTTTCTCGTTATGGTGGCGATGAGATCTCTGATGACAAGAATAAGCAAAAGAGGTTCCGGCAAGGCCTCAATGCTTCCATCAAATATGCAATCACTCATGCAAGGCCGGCGTCTTTTATGGAACTCCAACACACAGCTTTGCAGGAAGAAGCAAGTAGGCAAGTGTTTGAGGAGTCAAAGAAACACAGCCGTGATGCAACAAGCTCTTCTGCTATGACAGCTCCTTCTAAGCGTCGTGTCTGGGTTCCTAACACCCCACCGTCGCTCCCTGCTCCACCAAGACCGTCAAGCTACGCAGCAAGGCCACCAAACTCCTTTACTGCGGCTCCCAGGGGCTCAACTACCCTGGAGCGCCTGGCGGAGTCCCTGGCTACGTTGCTCCACGTCCACCTGGTGCTTGCTATACTTGTGGAAACACTGGGCATCAACACTGGAATTGTCCTATGAACAACAAAGCTCTTCCACCACCACCTCCAAGACCTGCGGCAAGTTCTCCTATGATTCGTGCACCTCCACCTCGGGCTCTCAACATCAACACTAAGCCTGGGTCTACGGTTGCTCGTGCCAACTGTGTCAACGCCGCTCAAGCTGAGCATGCACCTGGAGTTGTGATGGGTATGCTTCCTGTTAACTCAGTTCCTGCACGAGTTTTGTTTGATTCCGGTGCTTCGCATTCTTTTGTTTCTCACAAGTTTGCGCATGAGCAAGATCTGGCTATGGTTCCTTTATTGCATCGTCTTGTGGTACAATCTCCTGGGTCAAACATGAGGGCTGCTCATATCAGCCGTGGCAATCAATTTGAGATTGGTGGCTCTTCATTTCCGGCTTCCTTAATTATTCTGGGCAATTCTGACATTGATGTTATCTTGGGCATGGATTGGTTAACAGCAAATGCAGCTATGATTGATTGTGCTGAACGTTCGGTTTCTCTGAAACATGAAGGCCATATAGTCTATTCTTCAAGTCTGACTCCTGCAATTCAGCTTTATTCTTTGGCGGCTCTGAATGATGATGCTATGGAAGGTATTCAGAGTGTTCCTGTAGTCTGTGAGTTCCCAGATGTCTTTCCTCAAGAGTTGCCAGGTATGCCTCCGGATCGTGAGGTCGAGTTTGTCATTGAACTTGAACCTGGTACCGCTCCTATCTCCAAGCGGCCTTATAAAATGGGTCCTGCTGAGTTGGCTGAACTCAAACGTCAGGTGGATGAACAAGAGAAGTTGGGTTTCATTCAGCACAGTACTTCTTCTTGGGGTAGTCCAACCATCTTTGTGAAGAAGCGAGACAAGACTGATAGACTTTGTGTTGACTATCGGGCACTCAATGCTAAAACAATAAAGAATAAATATCCCCTTCCGCAGATTAATGATCTCTTCGATCAGCTAGCTGGAGCTGTGGTATTCTCTAAACTTGATTTGACAAGTGGTTATCATCAAATCAAGATCCGCAAGGAAGATGTTCCCAAAACAACTTTCACCACCCGTTATGGTCTGTATGAGTACACGGTCATGTCTTTCGGCCTCACCAACGCACCTGCCACCTTCTCGAGGCTTATGCACTCGGTTTTCATGGAGTATATTGATAAGTTCGTTGTGGTCTATCTGGATGACATTCTAGTCTATTCTAAGTCAAAAGAAGAACATGAAGAACACCTTCGGTGTGTCCTAAACCAGCTTTGTGAGAACCGCCTGTATGCAAAGTTCTCCAAGTGTGAATTCTGGCTGCCTGAAGTCACCTATCTGGGTCACGTCATCTCTGCCAAGGGCATTGCCGTCAACCCAGAAACTGTTCGGACAATTGTTGAATGGCTTCCACCCATAAATGTAAAAGAAGTCCGATGTTTCCTTGGTTTGGCCAGTTACTACCGTCGCTTCGTTCAAAACTTCTCAAAGATTGCGAAGCCTCTTACCGATCTCCTCAAGAAAGGCAAGAAATACCTTTGGACTCCTGCTTGTCAAGCAAGCTTTGAAACACTCAAAGAGAAGCTCACTTCCATACCAGTTTTGGTTCCTCTAGATACATCAAAGCCTTTCCAGATATTCTGTGATGCCTCATTGCAAGGATTGGGTGCAGTCCTTATGCAAGAAAAACAAGTTGTTGCTTATGCCTCTCGACAGTTGAAGACGCATGAGATCAACTATCCTACACATGACCTCGAACTCGCAGCAGTTGTCTTTGCTTTGAAAGTATGGAGGCATTACTTGCTTGGCAACCGTTGTGAGATCTTTTCTGATCACAAGAGTCTGAAGTATATCTTCACACAGCCTGATCTCAACCTTCGTCAGAGGAGGTGGATTGAAACAATCAATGATTTCGATTTAACCATCAACTACACTCCGGGCAAAGCTAATGTCATGGCTGATGCTCTCAGCCGAAAAGCTTATGTCAACAACCTTATGGTGGAAGAATAACAGCCTCTCTTGTGCGAGGAATTCCGCAAGCTCAACCTTGAAATTGTAGATCAAGGGTATCTTCTGAACCTTCTAGCAACACCTCTCTTGGAAGAAAAGGTCCGTTCCATTCAACTTGGTGACCCTTACACTAAAAAGATCATCTCCAACATTCAGCTTCCGAAGTATGAGTCTTTCCACGTTGACGACCAAGGCACTCTTTTCTTTGAACACAGGATGTTTGTTCCGAACTACCCGGGTTTAAGAGAGCAAGTTCTCAAGGAGGCGCATGATTATGTCTTTCTATTCACCCTGGCAGCACTAAGATGTACATGGACTTGAAAACACAATATTGGTGGCCTAGGTTGAAACGATATTATGCCAAGTACGTCTCGGAGTGTGATGTCTGTCGCAGAATTAAAGCTGTCCATCAGAAACCTTCCGGTCTTCTACAACCATTGAAGCCTCCGGAATGGAAATGGGAGAAAGTAGAGATGGACTTCATCACTGGTTTTCCAAGGTCACAGAAGGGCAACAATGCGATCTTTGTTGTCATTGACAGGCTTTCCAAAGTAGCTCACTTCTTTCCAGTCAAAGAAACAATTTCTGCAATTCAGTTGGCTGAGCTCTATATCAACAGAATTGTCTCTCTGTATGGAGTTCCTCTTGAGATCAGCTCAGATCGTGGAAGCATCTTCACTTCCAAGTTCTGGGGAAGTTTCCAAAATGCTTTGGGAACAAAATTAAACTTCAGCACGGCTTACCACCCTCAGTCGCAAGGACAAGTTGAAAGGATCAATCAGATTCTAGAAGATATGCTCCGTGCTTGCGTTATCTCTTTCAGCATGAAGTGGGAAGAATGTCTTCCTTATGCTGAATTCTCTTACAACAACAGTTTCCAGAAAAGTCTAAAGATGGCACCATTTGAGGCTCTCTATGGTCGCAAATGCAGAACTCCGATTGGTTGGTCGGGCGCAAGCGAAAGAATATTGTTTGGCCCCGACATTGTAACTCAAGTGGAGGAGAAAGTTCACATCATTCTTGAAAACCTGAAGATTGCTCAAAGTCGCCAGAAGAGCAATTATGACAGAAAGCACACGGACATGGAGTATGTCCCTGGTGATCTCGTTTACCTTTGTGTCACTCCCATGAGAGGCACGCACCGTTTTGGTATCAAAGGAAAGCTGTCTCCTAGATACATCGGTCCTTTCAAAATTCGTGGAAGAAGAGGAGAAGTTGCTTATGCTCTTGAGCTCCCTGAACAACTCAAAGTCCATGATGTTTTCCACATCTCTCAACTCAAGAAGTGCTTCAAGGATCCCGACAGGACCGTGGACCATGAACTCATCAATCTCCAAGAAGATCTGTCTTATCAAGAATACCCCATAAAAAGTCTTGAAGTCGCAGAAAGAAGAACTCGCAACAAGTCCATCAAGTTTTGCAAGGTGAAGTGGTCGCACCATTCCGTTGATGAAGCCACTTGGGAACGTGAAGATGAGCTCCGTGCCAAGTATCCTACCCTCTTTGAGTCTTCTTCGTCTTCCTAGAATCTCGGGGCGAGATTCCTGTTTAGTGGGGGAGAGTTATAGCATCCCAATTGTCTAACAATTGAAATGCTACTTGGTCTAGTTATATAATGGCTACATCCTACATATAATTGTTGCATCATAATTATATCATGCTCATGCCATCATGCCACCTTGCATTTGAGCATCATATAAAACCCTTTTCTTTTGGTTCTTCTCTCATATGCATTATTAATTGTATTTGCCTCTTGATATTGTATTTGGTTATTGATATATTCTTTAAATGCCCAAGTTGAGTTGGGGGCATATCTTTTATTCAACTCCATCACCTTTCTTTTCACCACTATTCCATTAACCCATGAGCTTGTAATTCCTTTTATTTTGATATTTATTTTAGCTCATGTGGGTTGGGTTGGATCTAATCCTAACTCCTTTTTGCTTGACCTTTATTCCACTTCTTAGGAAATGGATAAGAATAATTCCATATTATTATTATTATTATTGTTTTCACAAAATAAAACATGGCATTCATTATTTTGCATGGGCCATGCAAGAGTACCACCACCTTTAGCCCATTTGATTCCTCTTGGTTTTATTGGTTCTTTTCTTTGTGGATCATCTCCATCCCTCTCCACCATCCCCATATACTCATCAATACCATTTTTATTTTCCTCCATGCATGATGCAAATGAGACCTTTTTCCCTAAACCCCATTCCTCTCTCTTTTCTTAGGTTCACCTTCACCTCACCTTAGGCTAAACCAAAGCCCTCCTTTCACCTAGATTTGATCTTAAGAACATGTTTTAAAACCTACACACTCTAATCTAAACCCTAACCCTACTTCTAACCTAAACCCTAACCTTAACCTCACCTCACCTCCCCCCTCTCACCATGCCGAGGCTGGACCTCTCCCTCTCCCTACCATGCTGGCCCCACCTCAGCTACCACCCCATCTACCCCAACCCCAACTAAAAACCCTAACCCGAGCCACCGTCTCTAACCCTAGCCTTAGCTCACCCTCCCCTCCCCTCTCCTCTCCCTTGCTCTCTCTGCCGAGCTAGGCCCACCCCGAGCTCCTCTCTACTGCCCCACCTGTCAGGCTCTACCTGCCCTGGCCTCACGCCGAGCCCCTGCTCGAAAGGACAAGGAGGAAAGGTGGCACCCGAGCGACCTTTTCCTTCTCCCCTCTACTGAATCCCCACGGCACTTTCCCCTTCTTCTTTCCTCCTCCCCCACGCCTCCTCTGCCTCTCCCAGATCCCCAGGGCCCTGCCCTCTTCCCTCCTTCTTCTTCTTCCACGACGCCTTCTCCTCTCGCTGGTCACCGCCAGCACCACCGCCTACTCGTCGTTCCTGCCGGCGTGCGCGACGTGGAAGTGGTCGAGGAGATCGAGAAGGGTCCCCTACTTCGCCTCGTACGCGCCAGCAAGGAGGACAAGGTCCCCAGCAGCCGCAGCACGCCGACGGCGCCGAAACCCTAATCCCGCCGGCCGCCAGTCTCATCGTCGAACTGCCGCTCCCCAAGCCGATCCGCTGCCACCAACCACCCCGCGGTGAGTCCCTCTCCCGCCCAGACATACTCCGCCACACCGGGAAGCCCTAGCCGTGCCAGGCGTTTCACCGAACGCCTCAGTGCACCGTCGGCCGCTGGCGTCTGCCGCCTCTGCACCGCGCCACACCTCACCTAGCCGCCCAGCTACTCCCTGACAACAACCCCGCCCAGCCGCACTAGTTGCCGTTTCCACGCGCGAGCCCCAGGTCGTGGGATCGAGTCCCTGCCTCGCTGCGCCGCGCACCGCGCGCGCCGGACCATGGAGAAGATCCACAGTACGGGCCCGTGGTAGATTTACGAATAGCCCCCTCTTTTATCTCCCGCTCAACCCGCGCTCCCTCGAGACCCCACCTGTCTGTGTCTGTTTAAATTTTACAAAAAGGCACCCGTCTTTCCGCAAACTTAATCCTCGGTCCAGTACGTCCCCACCGGTCAGCCGCTGCGTGCTCAGCCGCTGTCACGTGGGCCCGTAGCCACTGGCCCCGCCTGTCAATCGTAGTAGTTAGGTCAGGCCGCGGTGAGAAAAGCTTTTCCGCGCGCGTGTGTCCCAGCCAGCAGCTGGCCCACCCGTCAGCGACTATGGCTGGGTCGGGTTGAGTAATAAAAGTTTCCCTGTTTAGCTGTTTAAACAAAACAAATTCAAAATTGTTTAAATTCAAATTCAAATCAGATTTTAAATAACTTTCAAATTATAAATCCAAACAATACATATAATATATGTTTTTGAATCAGAAAAATGTGAGGAATTCAAATATGCCATTCAAAATATTATTTGAGCACCTTGAAATTTCGAGTTGATTAAAAATTACAAATAAATGCCCTTTTCTTAATAAATTAATAACTTTAATTCTATAACTCCAAATTTGGCAAATAATATGTCTAAATCGATCAGCGCGACGAGCCCGTTCTATCTATGCAGTCCTTGTTCTGAATTGAAGCATCCATCATGTCATTATTGAAAATCTGAACTGTTTATGGCAATAAAACTTGACTAAACAAATAATAAAACGCTTTATTCTTGTACCCCACACCTCACCATGCCATGCTACTTTAATGCCATGTAAATTGTGCATCATTCATCATGGCATGCCTGTTTGCTTGAAGCATTTTACTTCATATGCTTGTGCACTCTATTTATGTTGGCCCTTGTTTGTTTGGTTCTTCTTCGAATAGACGCCCAGCAGGAGAATTACCAGGAATCACAGGAGTACTACCAAGATCCATCTCTCGCTTCAACTGAGCTGCCAGGCAAGCACTACCACATGCTTGCATACATATAGTACCTATTGCCTCTATCTTATTCTTGCATCATTGAGTCGCGATTGCATTAAATTGAATCCCAAGTACTGCATAGCCTTTACTTTTAAACCCCACCGAAGCTTGTTCCCCCATCCCATGAGCCATTACTACAGGAGTTGTTTGAGCCATGCGAGTCGTAGAAAAGCATGTGTAGGGTATGTGAGTGTCTGATGGATAACGAGGTACCTAAACAACTTAACCTGTGTAGTAATGGGATAACTTATGAAAGAGGCACCGGTGAGCAATATCTGCTATTTGGTTTTTCATGCTCACTTGTGTCCCGTAGGACCCCGAGTACTTGATTCCTATTCCTTGTTTATTCGCACTATCCACATCCGGGAGGCCTTATGGACCCCCCTGAGCCAGAGCTTGATTCATTCTTATTTCTTGGGGCCACAATTAGTTTGGGGCTTTCTTACTATCCTGCACTTATGCCATGTTACTGCTTTATTTAAGATTGTGCGAGGAGCACCTGTACTGTTTTGGATCGTGACACGTTTTCGCTGTATCGACAAGCCCAGACACATTTTTGGATTTGTAGTCATTTACCGCCATCCACACAAACCTTGAGTCTGTCTCGGAGTCAGCTAGCTTCGTCGCGGGTAGCTTAATGGGGTGGCCCCCTGAAATATTACTGAATCTTGTGATCGCTTTGTCGTGAATGCCTCGTTGGGTTTTGAGTTGGTTTTTCCGAGGTTGATCGAGTGTGTGTTGCTATTTGTGCACCCTTGCAGGGTAACTCTTTCCGAACGCCGTGTCCGCGGTTATGGACGACTTGGAGCAAGTTTCTCGATCATAGACAAGTATAACTGAAGTACCGTTTTTAATTTGACTAAGAACTTGACTAGTAAATAGTGCAATACTCATGGAAGGGTTAATAAAACTGCCAACGGATGATGGGGGTTGTTCGTCCGCTTCCTCGTTGGTAAGCGAGGAGGAGGATGGATCTGTTAATTATGTTGTTATAACTGTTGTTCTTAATTCACGGACATCCGTCTATCATTGGTTAAGCGGATGGTTAGCGAGTATCTATAGAATTGTTCGACATTATCTTTTGCTGCAATTGCGTCACCCCAGGTTGTGTCCCCTTTAGTGGCATAAAGACTTGCTGAGTACCCCTAGGGTCTCACACGATAAATTGTTTGATTCAGATGAACAGGTGTATTCGCAAGATGGATACTGGGTGGAGGAGACAGATGATGTTGGCAACGATCACTCGGTGTAGAGATTCCGGGAACGGGGATCCGTGAGATCTGTGGGCGAGATGTGTTTATTTATGTGGCATCTTATGCCGATTTGCTTCTTATCCGTACTCGAATCTTGTTTACGCTTCCGCCTGATACTCTGATGTTTATTGTATGAGGAGCTATCCTAAATTATTATCTCTATCTAGGATATTTGAATCTTGCCGTATGGCGTTGCAATATTTCTATTTCTTTTAGATGGAATGGCTCTGAGGACTATTGTATGTGGCTTGCATACATACTCATTTGTGTATGTAGTTGATCCCTTCGCCTGCCGATTACGCCGCTCGTTCTTGTCCCGACGTTCTGAAAGTGGTTAGGACGGCCGAAAGGTCTATCGTGAGTGGCCCTGGGCCCCACCGTACTATTTTAACCACTTTCGTTCATCCAGGCATGTAACTAAGAGCGTAATTCACCGAGGTAGTTACATTTTTCACCTGGGGTACATGGTGAAATTCGCATCCCTCAAAGTAACCAGATATCTTCTACACATGAAATCTGTACAATGCAATGTTTGGATCAAGAGCGTCCCATAGCCCTGAAACTTGCTGAACTACCAAATCTGAGTCGCCAAAGCAATGGATCCGATGTATCCCAATTTCTTTTGCCACTTTGAGCCCATGTACAAGTGCCTCATATTCAGCGACATTGTTAGATGTAGCAAAGTGGATCTACATCACATACTTCAGCTGGTCATTTTTTGGCGAGGTAAGTACAACTCCGGCGCCTAACCCGGTTTTTGTTTTTGACCCGTCAAAATGCATTCTCCAGTAGTTCGGATATGGCAATGGTGGCTCATACTACACCTCGGCCCAATCCACAAAAAAGTCAGTTATAGCCTGAGACTTGATCGCTTCTCTTCTGTCATATTGTGGCGCATAAGGAGCTAGCTCAATTGCCCATTTTGCAATCCTGCCACTTGCATCCTTATTACTCATTATCTCGGATATACGAGCCTCACATATTACTTTGATGGGGTGCTCCTCAAAATAGTGTTTTAGCTTCTTAGCCGACATGTACACACCATATGCCACTTTCTGATAGTGCGGATAATTTTGCTTCAATGCGGATAATACCTCACTTAGGTAATACACTGGCCTTTGCATTGACTTACCCTCTTTGTCACGCTCTACCACAATTACTGCACTTACAACTCGGTTGGTTGCGGCTATATAGAGCAACATTGGCTCCTTTGATAGTGGAGAGGCTAACACTGGTGCAATGGCTAACATTTTCTTTAATTGGACAAAGGCTTCATTGGCCTACGGTGTCCAAATGAACTTGTCTGACTTTTTTATGAGTTGATAGAGAGGCAGTGCCTTTTCTCCCAACCGACATACAAACCGACTTAAGGATGCCAGGCAACCAGTGAACTTCTGGACATCGTTAAGGCACTTCGGCAGTTCCATTCGCTCTATGGCCCGGATTTTAGTTGGATTAACTTCGATACCTCGGCTGGAGACAAGAAATCCGAGTAATTTTCCAGCTAGGACACTGAATGTGCATTTTTCCGGGTTAAGCGTCATTCAGAACCTCCTTAGGTTCGCGAATGTCTGCTTGGTATCGTCAAGGAGCGTTTTGCTTTCCTTGGTCTTTATGACAACATCATCCACATATACCTGCACATTTTGACCAATTTGGCCATGCAAACATTTCTGCATACATCTTTGGTACGTTGCCCCTGCATTACGTAAACCAAAAGGCATGGTGCGATAGCAATAAGCCCCATACGGGGTGATAAACGCAGTCTTTATTTAATCACTTGGGTTCAGAGGTATCTAGTGGAAACTAGAATATGCATCAATGAACAACAACAATTCACACCCAGCAGTAGAATCTATGACCTGGTCTATCCTTGGCAGTGGGAATGGATCTTTCGGACACGCCTTATTCAGGTTCGTGTAATCAATACACATACGCCAAACTACTGCCACGTTCGGATCGTCTTTCTTCTTCTCCACGAGCAGCCAACAACCGAGCTATCTCATTTCCTATGACCTTTCTCCTGTCTTTGGCGAAGCGGCGGAGAGGTTGCTTCACCGGCTTTGCCTCGGGTCTCACATTCAAAGAGTGCTCGGCCAACTCCCTCGGAACACCTTGCAAGTCTTGTGTGGACCAAGCAAAAATATCCGATTCTCACAGAGGAAGTTGACGAGCTCGCTTTCCTATTTGTCATTTAATCCGGCACCAATTGTTACGGTGTGCTCTGGGAACATATCATCAACAGGCACTTTCTTGGTATCTGTCGCTTGGAATGACACACTACCATGCGGGTTACTCAGCGCCGGCCTATACTGCTGCGCGGATTGAGCCAATGCTACCACCTCCTGGATTTTTCTTTTCTCTTGCGCGATCATGAGTGACTCAGCCAGTTTAGATCCGGCAGACGCACACTCAATGGAACGTCGGAAATCCCCAGCAATGGTAATTAGACCATTTGGCCCGGGAAACTACATCTTTAGGTAATTTATGTGACAACTTGCCATGAATTTGTTCAGGGCAGGCCTACCGAGTAACGCATGATACGCACTTTCCAAATTGACAACTTCGAATTCCAAATTCTCAGTCCGGCAGTTATCTCTCGTACCGAACAACACGTCAACCCGGACCTTGCCAATGGGTTCACAGGAAATGCATGGCACAGTGCCATGGAAAGTTGTCCTTGTAGCTTGGAGTAGGTTCTCCGAGATACCCAACTTGCACATCGTGTCCACATACATGATGTTGATGCTACTACCATTGTCAATTAGCACCTTTGAGAACCTCACATTGATGTTAGGCCCAATGAATGTCGGATCCAACACTAGCGCGTAAGAACCAGGACTTGGCATAAGCTTGCGATGATCTTTGATGCTCCAGGTAATTTCCTGGTCCGACCAAGGCATATACCTCGTTACGGCTGGCATCCCTGCATTGACCTCCATATGTCGGCGCTGCGAGCTTTTTCTGTCTGTCTCTTCTGTGGTGAACACACAGTAACTCTGATGATGCTCTCTATACTCATTCCTCCCCTCATTTCCGGGGTACCTCTGATCCGGTTGATGCTGGTCTTCCACCTGATGCACCGCATCCCTTCTCTCATGGTTGTCATACCTCGGCGGAGGGGGAGGCAACATTAACTATTGCGTGTTTGCTCTAGAGAGCAATTCCTGCCGGGGTAACTCCTGCCGAGGTTGATCATTCCGAGGTGCCTGAGCCCCAAACCACCTTGTTCTATCTTTCTCATCCATTCACATTGCCTGGTTGTGTGACCCACTGGGTTACTCGGATTTGGCGTGTGAAACTTACATGGCTGGTCCAACATTGCATCATAGGTATACCTCGGACAGTCCTTCTTCTCCTGCCACTGTTTCTTCTGCTCTGGCGTCCAAGTTTTCTTGCCATCATTGCTTGGGGTCCATTGTTATCCTCCAGTTTTCTGACGTTAGTTGCTTCTTGCACAAGGTTGATCTTGATTCACAGCAGCAACTTGCTGCGAACTGTACCGGTAATCCGGTATGTCGTCTCTTCTTTTACCCCTATAATCATTTCTCCAGGATGATCCGGCTCCATCTCTCTGGTAGTATTCCTCGTTTGACTGGTTTGACATGAGTCTAGGCTGAGTCGGATCACCCAAGGCATATGAATCAGCGATTCGGATCGTTTCTGCCAAGGTCGTTGGGATATCTCTTTGCAACCTTTGCCACAACATGCTTGCATATCTGCACCCCTGAGCAAACCAAGCTATGGCCTGTGACTCAATTACGCCTTCACATGAGTTTCGCACAGTACACCAACGGGTCAAGAACTCCCGGTCTATCTCATTCGGTCTGTGCTTGCACATTGCTAGGGTCTGTGGCCTGTTGGGCCTCTGATACGTGCTTGAGAAATTGCTGACAAACATTTCCTCAAAATCGATCCAGCAGTTAATACTTCCGGGCAGAAAATTGTTTAGCCATACCCTCGCTGGCCCCTCCAACATCTGGGGTACATATCTCACAACCCATCTTAAGTTGCCTGTAGCAAGTTTTACAGCTGTTGCGTAGTTAATCAACCAATCTTTCAGCTTTCTGCTTCCGTCATATGTCTTAGTACCTCTAGGTAACTAGAAGTTAGGTACCGGAGGTTCCTTCATGATCCGGGGCCCAAAACACGCTGGCCCCGGAGGACCTTGACATTCAATCTACTCCGACCTATACAGCCGATCCAGTTTTAACCTGGCATCATCGGGCATCAAGTTCCTGCTTCCCAATCTTGACCCTATCACATGATAGTCCGGCCTAGGATACCCCACATTCACCATTTCCGAATGACCATCATTGTACCTATCTTGCTCCTGTGGAGCTGCTCTCTGTTGCATACCTTGGCCGGCATTGCGCTCTTGTCGTGGTATATTCTGCTGCTGCGGTTGCCCTGCACCTACCTAATTACACTGTCCGGCATTGCCGTTTACAGCGTTCCCTTGACCGGCATTGCCTTGGTCGCGGTTACCTCGGCCAGCTTCACCTCAGCTCACACTTCATCGATCTTCTTTTCTCTGCACTTCTTTTCCTTTCCCTGCCCTTGCCGGGTCATATGGGACTATCTGCTTATTCCTCCTGGCCGAGGTTACTACTTCTTATCTCCTAGGACCACCATGAGGGGACGATGCAGCTCCTACGGATTTCTCCGGGTTACCCACCGCCGAATGAACGATCTTGGAGGCCCCAGCTCTCTTCGGTTTAGCCCTGAGCAACTCCTCATTTTGCCTGTTGGCGATCCGAACCAACTCATTGACCCTATCTTGCTGTCTTTGACGGGCTTCACCCGTCAGTCCTTCTAACTCGGATGCGGCTGCATCTGCTGCCCTGAGGTTCTTTGCCAGGGTACTATACTTCGGCAGCCCCACAGACAAACAGTTTTCTGATTCCTCAATTCTAGTATCACCTTCTTTGTTCATTTCACTCATGAGGTTTCTCCCCTTCACTTTTACATCATCTAAATTATTTGCCTTTGCGTACTCACGCAATGTCATGTTCAACAATTGCTGAGCCGCGGCTATATTTTTTGCACCCTCTAGTATTTTTTGTCTAGTCTCCTCTAGCTTGGCTTGTGCCTGAGCCGGATCTACTACTGATGCTACTGGGTTTGCCAAGCTATCCATCGCCTGCTATAGCACATTTTTTGGCCTCTCTAGAGGAGGACCTCTACTTTTCCTCGGTGCCTTAGGCGTTACCTCCGGATCTGGTGCTGGATCTTTGCTCGCGCCAGCGCCAGGTGCAGTCATCATCACCTCGGCGCAGTCCGGGGAACGAGTGATACGCGCCGCGCAAGCCGCGCTAAGGGTTGGCTCGCCTCCTTCGACGACGTGCGGCAGATGAACGCACGACACATTGACAGCAAAGTAGGTATTGTGCGCGCCGAGCTTGACGAAGAGGCCGTTGCGCGGAAGAGGACGCTTGGCGAAGCAGCCAGCGTTGTTGCTGACGAAATCCAGCGCTCCAAAGCGCTGAACGAGCCCGAAGACGATGCGTTTACCGGTGCCGATGAAGTTTCCCGTGTGGATTTTTACCCCTGCTAGGGCCGCTAGCCCCACGGTGGGCGCCAGCTATCGTGGTGGTGTCATGGCAAATGCCATGGATAGGCTAAAGGTGGGGACTAAATGCACTAGGGGAATCTAGGGAAGGATAGTGTGTTGATTCCACACATAGTTTCTTTGTATTCGATTCACTTCCACCGTTTACAAGTGCTCCTTGAGCTGTATTGGGGAGAGGAGGAAGAAGAACTCTCTTACTCTCACCACTAGCTGGCCCTCAGGAACACACTAGTAAAACCACAAGCCACTAGAGATCAACCCTTTCTACAGAGGCCCTAGCCCTCCTTATATAGAGGTAGCCAGGTCTCCAGTTAGGGCATACGTGGAGGCATATTCGACCAGGTCACTTTTGCCCAGCTTCATCCATGTAGAGGCTACATAAGCCTCTACGGCGCCCGCGTCATCCGACACAGGCATCGTCACCTTTGTCGGCCACGCCTCGGTGGTCCTGGCCTCTGTCTGCTTCGCTCACGCTCTACACAGAGTGGTCACCCTTTGACCAGCGAGATACCTTCCTTCTCTTACAAGCTTGATATAACCCGGATCATACCTAGTTGATCCGGCCACACCTGTACCTGCATATAAGTTAGATACATCTCACCGACATACGGCATAAGTCGGTTGAGACCCGGTTAGGTGCACATCCCCTGGTCCGGGTTACTCCGGGATTCGGCCTGCCTTCAGGTGACTCGGCCAGCACTTGCTTTGACCTTGCCGTACCTCGGCTAACTCGGCCTTTATACCCCAGCGTGACCCTACCCGGGGGTATCCCCCAACACGTGGAGCCTAGGGGCTCTCAGGTGGTGGGGTGTGAGGGGAAACGGAGAGGAGGGAGAGGGGATTAAGAGGCAGGGATCAGAGTGGAGAATTAAACGCGAAAACACTCGAATTTGATTCGATTTAGAAACGGCAGAGGAGGGGGACGGACTGTTCGTCGCGGTGGAAGAAGGTGAGGTGGAGGTGACGTGGAGTGGGGCCGGGGCGTAAGGGAGAGGGGGGAAGAGGGGGGCGGTGAAAATCAAAGGGGGAAGGGGTAAGCCGGGTGGGCTGCTGTTGGGCTAGGGTGTGGGCTGACTGCTGCTGCTGTTTTTTCTCTTTTCCTTATTCTTTTTAGTTTTTCTTTTTCTTTTTCTGTTTTCTTCAAAAACTTTTGATTTAGTGATCCAATTTGAATCAAAGAAATTTCTAAAATTTTGTAAAACACAAATTAGGTTTTTAGGGCATTATAGAACACATTTACTTTCCATCTCAGATTTTTCTAATCAAATTTATTCACTTTGGCTTTAATAGCTAATATTGTATTTTCTTAATTCTATTCTCAAACAATTCATATCTTTTTATCCATGGATCCAAATAGGATGAAACCAATCTCTATTGTTTTATTATCTTGTCCTTTATCTTTTTAGCTCTCATATGAGTTCTTTTGTTTAATATAAATATGGAGTATATCCATAGTGTTGTGTTGTTTTTAGTGTTAACAAATAATTAGAGTTTTAGGGTTTGAGATATTTTTCACTTCTCTTAGGTTTTTAAAATGCAACCAAGTCAAGATGCTCATGCATGCTTCATGATTTGGGATTTAAAACATGCACACCACTTCACAAACAAAATCATTTTATTTGGCTTGGGTTTTTGAGGCATTATATTAAATATTCCAAAAGTTTTTATTCCTTCTGAATTTCAAAGAACTTGGTTCTTTATTTTTTTTTTAATTTTCACATTTCAATATTTGGAAAATTTTGGGATGTGACAATAGCATCAACTACAACAAGTAATGAATACCAGGAAAGTTTCCCCTAAAAACTATGCAAGATTCAACCCAATTGTTACAGCGGTATGGAGTGGTGATGATGGTGCTGGTGGAGATGATGGTGGTGATGATGATCCTGATGAAGTCTAGCTCGATGGTGGTGTTGATGGCGACGATCTCCCCTCTCCGAGAAGGAATTTCCCTGGCATATTTCTGCCTGCCGGAGATCTCTTTCTCTCTCTATAGTTTCCGCCCCGTAGAGACGGCGGAACCTTTCTATGGTTGCTCCTCGTGTCTTAGGGTTTCGAGAGGATTATATACGCCAAAGAGCAGAGCAAGAGGTGGGCCAGGGTGGCCACACCACCTGGTGGCGTGGCCAAGGGTGGCCCGCACCAGGGGTGGTGTGGGCCCCTTGTGGCCCATCTCCGCTCCCCCTTCTGGCTTCCTTTTTCTTCTCGAAAAAGAGGATTTTCCATATATTTTCTGGGATTTTCTGATCTTCGCGAATTTCGCCTCCAAACAGTGCCTTTTCCATCAGAATCCTGACTTCAGTGGTCCATCCTCCAAAAGTCATCAACCATGCAAAAAACAGATAAAATAACATAAGTATCATCTCTTAATATGAAATATATCAATAAATAACAGTAAATTATGATATACAATAGTGATGCAAAATGGACGTATCAACTCCCCCAAGCTTAGACTTCACTTGTCCCCAAGCAAAAACTGAGCTCAATAAACATGACCTCAGGTTTGTGGAGTGAAGTGTCGATAAAAGAATACATAAGAAGCATCACATTCATCAATACAGAAATCATAATGGAAGACAACTCACTATTATATAACTTAACTTGCAATAAGTAAAGGAAACACAATAAAGATACACAAAGTAAATCATAAATGGAAATGGCAAACTTTGTTCTTGGTCAAAGAACGGTTAACAATTTGCAGGAGTTCAAACATAATGGGTTTTTCAATGATAGCTTTCAAAGTAATACTCACTAAGATAAGAGTAGTGTGCAAAACAAGGAACATAAGAAACATGATTGAATAAATTATCATATGAATTAATGAAACACAACAACTCAAAATACTTGCTTGAGATAGAAAGGAATAGGTTTACTAACTCAACTAAAAAGTAAAAGATAGGCCCTTCGCAGAGGGATGCGGGGATTACAAGTTTCATAAAGAGCTTCCAAAAATTATGGTACTTATTAGCTTTTAGCTCTCATTACCCCTATCATAAGCATCTTTAGGTGATTAAGGTTAAAGTGATCAAATATGAGGATATGCTTGACAAGTTATAAGCTGATAATCTCATGCCCCTTACTTACAGTACCATTCCTGATGCTACTCAACTTTAGTCATAGTTAAGTTCTTGTCATTGTAAGTACATGTGTAGAATAGAGAACCGCCAACGGGGTACCCCTTGTCCGATGATACGGAAGATTCCCCATATCAAAATGAAAAGACATGCAGACAATGCGTATCTCAGCGATCCCTTTATTCCTATTTGCATAGTTTTTTTATTGTGGATGCTTCACAGATTGCTCACTATGGTTACGCTGCAGGTTTCCAGCATGATTAGGCATGGCTTAGACAAGCCGCCCAGGCTTTTCTCTAACACATATACGAACTCCATGAGCCTTACAAGCTCCCCTTCCATTTCAGACCACCGGTATCCATAAGCAAAAGAACATGATATCAACTAAATAAAGTGCAATGTTGAAAGCATTCCCCATGATAACAAGGTTCTGCTAATTCACAACTTACAAAATGCAAGCATATACGCAATATGGATGGGCACAATGGTTCAAGTTTATCAAGTGCAAGAAAGTAAAGTGTGCCATCAAGTTCGCGAGAGCTTTAATCACTAATTTTCACATAACAAGTTTAATTCAGAAGGTAGATAAAAACATGAATTTACTTGGAATAGCAATAATGCTAATAGGTAGGTATGGTGGACACAAATGGCATAGGTTTTGGTTTAAGGATTGGATGCACGAGAAGCATTCCCTCTCAGTACAGGTTTTTGGCTAGAAGGGCTGGGTAGCAAGCATAAGAGTTGAAGGAAACAAACAAACATACAGGTGATAAAAATAAATATGCAATCTTCCTTGGAAGAACAAAAGATCTTAACTAGAGAATACTAAGCTTATGAGCCAATCAAGAAACAAAGATGATGAAATTATATTTCTTAAGAGTACTTTTATCCTTTTCATTCAATTCTCAAATAGTGTTGCTACTGACTAGAGCTAGGTTTGCCAAAACCAACTAAATTTACTTAATGATCCCAAAGTGATACCAATACTAACAACAAGATCAATCATATAACAGAAATTGCGAACTAATATAAGATGTGCAAAAAGTAAATTATAGAACTTCTCATTAATATTCCATAACGGCAACTCACACCAATGGATACATATATATCTAACTAGAGGAGAGATACTTCCATAATGCAAACCATCCTATATGATAACTTCTCTATTCATGATATGACTCTACTGAAAAGGTAAAAACATAAAAGATAAAAGATGTGATACCGCGGCACTCCCCCAAGCTCGGAACAAACCAAGGGGATGCCAAAACCTGATGACAAATTACTCCTTCGGTGGTGGTGGTGTTCTCTCGATGAGCTTTTCAATCAATTCCCTAAAGTCATCAATCTCGAAGGTGAGAGTATGAATCAACTCCGAATTGTGCTCAATGCGGTTCATGATCATGTCGGCCTGTGAATCCCATCTCTTGCGATTCTTTCCCCACTCTTCCTCCTTGAAGTCTTCTTTTCCTGCATGGTTAGAACGAGGAATATCCCAATTGGAGGGTAGTTTTTCCTTGGGCATATTCTGGAATTGCTGCTCATGGATAAGGGTATGGAAGGGATTCTTGGTGCGTGGAGGAGGTGACCTAGAAGCCAAGCAATGATGCAGAACCTTCTCTCCAGTGTACATCCATGCAGTCCTTTTGAACTTGGCGGGATTTGCCACCACTCCAATACTTGTAATGGTGGTCTTCCTTTGCCTCCTCTTCAACTTCACTCTCGATCTCCTCCTCCTGCTCAAAGTCTTGGAGATCATCTTCCGCAGGCTCCTTGCCCTTATCGTTAGCGGAGACCATGGTGCCTCTAAACTTTAAGAATAGTTCCTCACAGAAACAGATCGAAATGAAAACACAATGAGCACACGATATACAAACCTCGGGGCATCCGGGAGATTATACATTATAAAGTTTAACAAAAAAAGGAAGGTACTGGGAGAAAACGGGTCGGATACGGGCTCCGGGGTGGCCACACCCCCTAGCAGCGCGTCCAGGTGGGCCTGCACCATGGGGTGTTGTGAGCCACGAAGGCTCCATTTCCATCCCTCTTTCTACTCATTGCTTTCCATGTTAGATAAAAACTACAAAAATATAAATTAACAATTTTTTCGCGGACCTTTCTTACCAGAACTGTTACCTATTCGAAAACAGACTCTGAAGGTCTCTGAACTTGGCATTTAATCAATTCTTCC
Organism: Avena eriantha; assembly: GCA_910589775.1. Taxonomy (NCBI): domain Eukaryota; kingdom Viridiplantae; phylum Streptophyta; class Magnoliopsida; order Poales; family Poaceae; genus Avena; species Avena eriantha. The sequence goes on from OU342741.1 coordinate 470,446,751, forward strand.
GAAGTCACCACTTGAATAGCATCAATATCTTCATCTTTATAAACATATTGTTTGAGTCATTTAACCATTCATCATCTTATTACACCATTTTCTCCTACAACCTGGAAATTTCTTTCACACAAAACTTGACACAATTCTCATTAGCAACATTAATGTATGCAAGGTAATAAACCTTTTAAGTTCAATTTCAACTGAAATCCATAAAAACATAAGCTACTGAAACAACTCCTCTCGAAATCCCAAAAAGGAATTCAAAAAGGAAATCGATTTAAGAATCAAAGGCAGAAATGGCAGAAATCTGTCAAAACAGACCAGCAGGTAAAGATAATTTTTTTGAAAATCTTCTATTGCTCAAATAAAAAGTGCAAAACTAACGAAAGTTAAATAATAACATGGGGGATGCACACAAAAATTTACAGATCAGTACGACATTCTGGGATTTTTTATAGTGAAGCACAAAAATCTGTTTTGGGAAAGGAACTTCCCCACATATTACTTCTCTCTCATTAGAAGTTGATCTCGACACAAAAACCAAAAAAAAGGATAAGGAGAGGTTATTGCTGAAGCAATAACTTCCAACACTCAAAAAAAAACAGAAATCAAAAATATATTGGGTTGTCTCCCAAAAAGCTCTTTCTTTATAGCCATTAAGATGGGCATGATAATTTCAATGATGCTCACATAAGAATATGAAATGAAGTAGAAGAGAGCATCAAGGAGCAAAAATACACATGTTTAAGTATAACCCACTTGATATGCAAGGGAATTATGTAAGAAAATAAATTGTTGAAACCAGAGGCTACTAGCATAAGAAGGCAAAGCAAGTGCAACATAAAGACTTTCAGCATAAAGCAAGGAAACTTAATATTATTGAGATGCATAAGAAGAATTTTTCCTCTCTCATAGTAACTTTCAGTATCATGCATAAATTTAACGATATAACTATCACATGAACTATTGTAGCAATGATCACTAATTCTGACAGAAAACATAGGGACACTAGCTCTCCTAACTCTACTTTGTGAAACAATATTAGAAGTATCCTTGCAGAGGATAGTGTGTCCATCTTCTACATATTTCGTGACAAAGTATTTCACATTTGCTATTAGAGGTTCAACAACTATTTGTTTATCAGGTTTAACAACTTTATTTGTACTTTCATTAACCATACTAGCTATCATAGAATGTTCATTTACCTTGACTGGGAAAGGCATTTTCTCAATGTAAGGTTCGGGTAAAATATGATTAGCAGTATAAACTTCAGTATCTCTTGCAGGAACACAATTAGCAATATCTTTATATGGCGCATGATACTTATTCTATTTATTTTTAGGAATATCAATATAAGAAGCAAAAGCCTTAAAATAATGTGCAATACTTTGAGAGTCTAGACCATAAGAATTACTAATATTATGAAAGTCATCAGTTCCCCTAAAAGATTTAATGCATTCATAATCATAATTTATACTTGAATTTCTTCCTTTATCATTCTCCCATGCTTCAGCATTGTATTGAATACGGTCTAGAAGATCTCATTTAGCTTCTTCTTCCATGCGTGTAAATGATCTAGCACAAGAATCATCCAATAGATCCTTATCATGAAGAGAAAGTCTTGCATAAAAGTTACTGGTAATAATATTGTTGGGGAGCTCATGAATAGGACATTAGAGCATTAGTAACTTCAATCTCCCCCAAGCTTGAGCTATACTCTCTCCATCACGAGCCCAAAATTTGTATATTTGATTCCGATCTTTATGAATCTCACTAGGAGGATAAAATTTTGTATAAAAGAGAGGTCACTACAAGAAATATGGTGGCTAGTGACCTTTTCTTAACGACCATGCGTTTTTTGGTCATAGATCTATGACCATTCTGGACCATCTGGTCATAGGGAATTTGGGAGGGTCCAAACCTTGAAAAATAACGACCAAATTAGCCAAGAAAGTCATAATATCCTAAAATGAAATGGTCATAGATGGATAACACAGGTTTAGAGCCTTGTATCTGGTCGACTATGACCAATTTAGATGGTCATATCATGTAATAAAATATAGGTTCAAGTACAAAGTGGGTGACTGGACCGCCACCTAAGCAATCCATCTATGTGTCATGTGACATGTGGCATGCTGACAAATGGGACCGACTATGGCATAATTAAACACAACAATCTTCATCTCTCACCAAGGAACCGAACCACTCCACCAAGGCCACGCTGTTGTAAAGACTACCCACGTGCACCTATTTCTATCAGGCGAAACAGAGTCAGCTCACGTGCAAAAATGGGAGCCAGTGAGAGTCGAACCCACGCCCTCTTCGTCTCTCACAAAATAGTTGAACCACTCCACTAAGGACACACTGTTGTAAAGACTACCCACATGCACCTATCTATCAGGCGAAACAGCAATCAGCTCACGCGCGACTGAATTTTTTTTGCAAAAAGGAGAGCTACCAGCGCTCGAACTAGAGACCTCTCCCTTGCAAAGGAACCACCCAACCACCGAGCTACAATAAACTTTGTGTCTAACTACCTGCGCATAGGCTATTTTGTGTCGAACTAGAGGCCTCACTCTTTTTTGCTGACATTTTCCCACCGACTGGGCCGACCCATAAGCCATCATAAGGTATTTTTTTGGTGTGAATTCGTGGGATTTTATAAGTTTGATCCCACATAAATAGAGAGCGCTCGATTTTTCCTAGAAATTATAGAAACATAATTTCACTCTCAATTTCGCATATGACTTTGGATCGAGATGATTCCAATATCAATTGTCAATCAAATATTGTCTACTTTGAGTGTAAATTATAGTAGTGCCATCCTGCATCGTAATTTTATTACTTGCATCACAAAATAAAGTGAATATATCAAAACATGGTAAAAACGAAGGGGGTGACCATCCTCGTCTAGGGGTTGGTTCATGCAATACTTGCATTGGATCTCTGATAAAACAGCATATTGTGAGTCTAAAAATGATTTTTGCAAAAAATCATGAGCATTATATAATGTACATTTAGTTCAAATTGGACCCACTTCCTACCGTTTCGGTAGACATCAGTCTTTTTTGCCAAGGATGGTTGGAAAGGTTTTAGATACCGCACTTGGGACACCATTAATGTAAGATGGTCTAGTATTTTTGAAAAATGGAGTGGTGCTATTTTGATACTTTGATTTGGTGGTTGCTTCACAAAACGCCCCGATTTTGGCATTCCAAAAATGAAAAATGCATTTTCTATGCATCAAAAAGGAAAACTTCCTCTTGCAACATTGTTCACCATCCTAAGATGCACATGAGTGCACAATATGGGAACATTATCACAAACTATGTCGCGATTCTGGCCATAACATTGGTCGTTTGGCCTAAAAGCCATGAAACCTCGAACATGATAGCTCATTTCTCTGAAGGATTTTTCGAGATGCAATCTATATACCAACTTTGATATTTTTCCTCGTAACTATGTCACATAATATGACACCACGCGAAGGATTTACCTTGTTCTGACCGTTTTTGAATTTCTTATTGCCCGTTTCCAAATTTTCTCATTTCAAACTATGGTCAAAACAGCGGGCATGAAGATAGAGGATGAGACTCGCTAAAACTTACAGTGTATCTCTGAATAAACATCATATTGTGACTCTAAAAATGATTTTTTCAAAAAATCAAGGGCAGTAGATCATGTACCTGTAGTTCAAACCAGACCCACTTCTTGCCGATCCGATAGACATTTGTCTTTTTCGCGAGGGATGGACAAAAAGGTTTTCAAATCCTCGGTTTGGACACTGTTAATGTAAGATGGTCTAGTATTTTTTAAAAGTGGGGTGGTGCTATTTTGAAACTTTGATTTGGTGGTTGCTTCACAAAACGCCCCGATTTTGGCATTCCGAAAATGGAAAAAGAATTTTCTGTGCGACAAAAAGAAAAACTTCCTCCTGCAACATTGTTTGCCATCCCAAGATGTACATGAGTGCACAATATGGGCACATTATCACAAACTATGTCGCGATTCTGGCCAATTTTTGGCACTCTAAAAATGGAAAACCGATTTTTGTATATAATAGAGTCAACCAATCAAAGTAAAGAGTCAGACTACCCACGGATCTCTCCCCCAAAGCAGATATTAGCCATCCACACAACCTCAATGTAGTGTGCTAAAAATGTTATGCCAGTTCTCCCGCCTCCCCATACTTCCCACATATTTTGGACCTAAAATTACCTAATTGTCCTGTAGTTCCCACATCACCACCAAATTTATCAGGACTAGTTTCGTGAAATATCACCACCCGTCCAGAAAAACAATCGACCAAACCCTAATCGCCTCACACCCCTGAGTCCTCTTCCCAAACCCACCGCCACTTCTCTTCCTCTCTCGCCAGATCCTCTCCCAGAGCACTCACCTTATCCCGCCGAGCGACACATCTGGCTCCCTCCTATCTCCTCTTGGCACGCTCCCCACCATCCCATTGCCACGCGCCACTGACGCTGCTCTCCTCACCCGCTTGCCACCGTCCCTCCGTTCCCAACACGAGATGTGTCCCTGATCTGCGGGGAATGGCCATGCCCCGCGGCGAGATGGGCGCGTCCGGGCCTAGCATCATCGACACGTTCTGCACCATGAAGCCACCGAGGAGAAGGTAAGCATCCGCCACCCTCACCTCACCCTACCTCTCCGTCTCCGCAGTGTCCTCGATTCGGTCTCACCCATTGATGTTTCGCTATCTACAGGCAGTCGAAGCGGCAGCGGCCGCGGGAGCGGCAGAGGCAAAAGCGATGGTGGTAGAGGCTGCAATGGTGGCAGGGGAGGAGGCAGGGGTTGGCCCGTCATGAAGGGCAGGAGCAACATGGTCGTGGTGCAGCACAAGCACGCCGACGTCTTCACTGCCAAGGCCAAGGAGGATGCTCTCTGAACCAAGAACATGGTCCCTGGGTAGTCCGTCTATGGCGCATCTCTGTCTAGGTAGTTTTTGCACCACCCTTACATGCTTCTTCTAGGTTTAATTGTTAGGCAAAGCTCAATTGCAGCGGGGTGACGTGGTTGCTACTCAGGTTTAGTTGGTTAATTTACTTGCTGATGTCGATGGTAGTACTGTTTGTACTATTGCTAATTGTAGTACTATTTTGCTGAGAGGGAGACAGAAATATTCCTTTATGCATTTGCTATATCTGTTGTGCTATTGTAAATTTAAAATTTAGAGGATATTCAACATATATGTTGTCCAGTTGCTATAATCTTTAGAGTATATTCAAGATAGAGATGCATGTAAGTAATCTCATGCTTCTCTTTATTGTTCCCAGCAGTCATCTCATACTCCAGGATGCCTTAAAGTACATATAATATAAGAATGTTGCATTTCTTATTGTTCTTACTCCATAAAATTAACAATATTCCATAAAGTTATGTTCTTTTAATTTTCACAAGATGATGCCTGAGTGTAGTAACAACTGACTCCCACTTGACAAGTTATGTTCTCAGCTAGGAGTACAAATGACTGTTATTGGTGTTAACTATCTTCTGAATTTTCTGCATCGTGTGTGCATGTACGAGACAGACCTTGCTAGTCTATGTGATTTTTGAGTTTTCTCATTGTCAATATAGTGAATCTCAAATTACTGTTTCAATCTCCTAAAAGTTTAGGAGTACTCCACTTTTGAAACTCGGTAGTCCTAGCATAGTCAACCTCTAATCATGCACTCCTATCCTCTAGTTCTACTACAACTATTTCTTGGACAAATCTAACAAGTTGCTGCTGGTAATCCCTTGTCACTGCTTCTAACACATGTTTTGTTACATGGTTTATGTAGTGATGTTGATGATACCTTGCTGGCCTTGTCCCTTGACCAGCAATGCATGGCGATGTTGCTGGAGCTGCTGGAGATGGGCAATCCCGAGCTGGGCAAGGCAGACGCGACCGGCGAGCTGTGGGCGCATGCTGGCCACCAAGACATGCAGGCGCAGGTCCACATCACTGTTGCCCATCTTGTCTGCCACAAGGTCCTTCTGCATACTCATGGTACGTGTGTGTCTCCATGCCCCTTTACTTCTCTTTAAAGGAGGTGAATCAGGTGCTAGCACATGAATTGGTAGGACATAGTAGATGTTGGCAAATTGGTTGCATTGCTGTTGTGTGCTTACAGAAAGTGGATGAATTGTACCATATGTTTGATAGTGTGTAAACAATGTGCTAGTAGGTGATTCTGAGTAACTCGCTATGTGTTTGTTATTGTGTAAACAGTGTGTTTTGTATAGAGACTGAGCTAATGAAATGAAGTGTACTAGGTTAGTCGCTAACTAGTGTGATTTTCCCTTTATCCATGTAAAGCCAGAGTTCTTGAAATCCTGTTCTTAAAAGATCTGTCAATGAATGCTAGCATTTTAGATGACTGCTATGGAACCTTGTTCTCTACCCTTTGGTAATTTATCAAAGATCAAAATGGAACTACAACTAATGTTTATAATCAGGTTATGACAGAATAATATATCATATGCGATGTTTGAAAACCTTGATCCCAAATATATGCCATCTCTTTTCATATGATCAGCGTTGCTAAAATGCTATTTGCTTGATTTGATATAACTATATGCTATTTGGGATATAACTTGATACCAAATAAAATGCTATATGCCCCTTATATTTACTTATGTTGACCTACAGCAGCATCCTTCATGTTCTTGTCTCCATGTCTCGCAGATCTCCAAGTACAACAAAGCTTATCGACCGTAGACTCGACGTGCAGCTCTAGTCTGTCACCATCGAATTTAAGAGGTTGTCCAAGACCCACATCAAGCATTATATTGGCCATACCCTTTGATTTGCATGATTCCATAATGTACTGTCCATGATTATATTGCAATGTACAAGTTGAATGATTGTAATATACTTTAAGCTGGATACCTGCGTACGGTCCATTATTCTGTAATGTACTATTGTTATCTAAGTTTTATTTGATAACAATCAACAATTATTTGTTGTTTATTGTCTGTCGAATGGGGCTTTTATGAAATGTTGACTAGTGGGACGACCTATTTGGAATTTTACCTAATCTGTGTGGGACCAATAGTAAACCAGTACTGACAGGTAGGACCCATCTGACATGTGGGTCCTGATGTGAAATAAAATTAAAAAATAAAATGTTGGGCCAAAGGATACACTAGGAATTAAAAATATACAGGCTTAAATTATGGGCTTGGCCTATGAAAGAAATGGATAATAAAAGCTAGGATTATAAACCAAAGGCTAGAATTGTTGGGCTTGGCCCATGTAATGCACCAAACTGGACTGGGTTGAATCTTCTGCCACGTCATATTCCACGTCAGATTAGCTTACGTGGATAGGCCAAAATGCCATGACCAAAATTTTGGTAATAGACTCTATGACCATCTATTTTGGTCATAGTAGTCCATGACCAATTCAAAAAAAGGTCGTGAGTTGTCTATAGTGTCCCTCGCTATGTGTCCTACTCGTTTTGGTCATAGAAAGGTCATAGATGGATTACTATGACCTTTCAGTGACCAATATTAGGAGTCACCAGTTAACACATTCCTTGTAGTGGGTACTACTTCCTCCCATTCAAGAGCTTGACCATTCTTCAAGAGCTTGTACCATTCCTTCGATCTTCCTTTCAGTGATAATGAGAATAACTTCGTCTTGACTTCATCTGTTGTAATACTTGCACACTTGAAAAACTTGCATAATTCGTGTATAAAGAGTAAATGTTCACTGGGATGGACAGTTCCATCTCCAAAATAGTAGTTATCCATAACACGATCAATAATTCTTGTAGGTATCTTAAAAGTATCATTTTCAGTAGGTGGAGGTTGATGTACTACCTTAGCAGTGCTAATAGCATAACGAAATAAGAAACTAAGTGAATTATCCATATTGAAATAAAGTAACTAACATAAATAAACAATACTCACAGTAGAAGTTTCCTTTACTAGTTCCACTCTTCAATAGTGCTTCACTCCCCGGCAACGGCGCTAGAAAATAATCTTGATGACCCACAAGTATAGGGGGTGTATCACAGTATTTTTGATAAGAGTGTCGAACCCAACAAGGAGCAGAAGGTGTTGACGAGTGGCTTGGAGCAGGAATTCTCTGTAAACACTTAGCAGATGGATTTTTAGTGGTTTTTGATAATGTAGATAAATAAAGTGCGAGTAAATAAAAGACAATAATAAATGCATCAAGTGGCCCAATCCTTTCTTTAGCAAAGGACAAGCCTATTGTATTACTTAAGATGACCAAACGTTCTCGAGGACACATTGGAATATCGTCAAGTGCTTTCGCTTCATATAGGTCATTAATCTTCTTTAGTTAGATAAGTGTTGTGTGGGTGAACCTGTGCTAATGTACTGACCTTTCGGGGACTAATACATACTTGTGATTATACCCCTTGCAAGCATCTGCAACTACAAGAAAATAATTAAGATAAAAACCTAACCACAACCTTAAACTTTGAGATCCTACACTCCCATGTGCAAAGGTTTCCAAACGGGGGTTCAGTTTTCTGTCACTCCGGCAACCCCGCGGTTAGTAGCCAAATACACAATGCATTCCCCTAGGCCCATAAAGGTGAAGTATCATCTAGTCAACGTTCACATGACACCACTAGAAGAATAACACCACAACTTAAATATCAAACCATTGAATCTTTCTCAACACAATTCCACTACCAACAACATGACTTCTCCCATGTCCTCAAGAACTAAACGAACTACTCACAAGACATCATATGGATCAAGATTAGAGATGAAATAATGATAAGTAACAATATGAACATGAACTATAATTCAATGGTTCCACTCAATAGCATCAACTACAACAAGTAATCAATACCAAGAAAGTTTCCCCTAAGAAGTATGCGAGATTCAACCCAATTGTTACATCGGTATGGAGTGTTGATGATGGTGTCGGTGGAGATGATGGTGATGATGATGATGATAATGATGATGATCCTGATGAAGTCTAGCTCGATGGTGGTGTTGATGGCGACGATCTCCCCTCTCCGGGAAGGAATTCCCCCGACAGATTTCTGCCTACCGAAGAGCTCTATATTTATCTATAGTTTCCGCCTCACAGAGGCGGCGGAACCTTTCTATGGTTGCTCCCCGTGTCTTAGGGTTTCGGGAGGATTATATACGCCAAAGAGAAGAGCCAGAGGTGGGCCAGGGTGGCCACACCACCTGGTGGAGCGACCAAGGGTGGCCCGTGCCAGGGGGTGGTGTGGGCCCCCTCTGGCCCATCTCCGCTCCCCCTTCTGGCTTCCTTTGTCTTCTAGAAAAATAGAATTTTCCATATATTTTCCGGGATTTTCTGATCTTCGTGAATTTCGCCTCCAAACAGTGCCTTTTCCATCAGAATCCTGACTTTAGTGGTCCATCCTCCAAAAGTCATCAACAATGCAAAAACAGATGAAATAACATAAGAATCATCTCTTAATATGAAATATATCAATGAATAACAGTACATTATGATATAGAATAGTGATGCAAAATGTATGTATCAAACCCATAGAGAGCTATTGGTAAAGGTCTTTATGCCCCTCGTTACTATCTACCAAAGAATACTTATAGGCTGTTTTTGATCTCAAGTAAAGGGTGTTTGAATAGTTTCTGGTTGTTTGCAGAAAAGTAATTAAAACAAGTAAAAGAAAACAAGTAGCAAGACTGTATGAAAGCGAGGTTGAACTCAATAGGGCTAAACATTCTCGGGGATGTAGGATACACCACTTGCATACTATTATTTTTATGTGTAATCAATATAACATACTCCTTGTGTCATGATATGTGTGAGAGAGCCCTATAATAAGATGTTCACTACAAGGCTCGTAGGAAGCCAGTTTGTTGAGCCAAGAGTAAGGTCACCTCTAAATAACCACTACGATGTCTGAGAGCAGTCACCCATACAAACCACCGCAATTAAGGGTTTCCCCGTGGATATCGTAATTAGCTTAGGGAGTCCCTCTTTAACCCTCATTTGCCGTGTAGGTTACGAGCCGGCGCCAATCTATCACGGGGCATTCCGGTTACGTTTCCAAGACACGTCCAAAGTATTTCTCCCTCCCTTAAGTCCCATGGGAAAATGATATGTGGCCGACTTCACATATCATCAAAAGAGAGAGATCAAACAAAAATCATAATTATATCATAGACAAGCAATTCATGCAGACACAAGAAAGTTCATCTTTATTACAAGTTCACAATGGTGTTAGGGTTTCTCCATCTCCCAAGAACAAAGGGAGTACTCACTCATGGAAAGAATCAACAACATCATCATAATCAAATGGATGGATAAAAGTATGAAGGTAGATCTAATGCAAACCACAATTGGATCTGGAATTACAAAGAGATCTAATAGATGAGAGATGGGTGTAATGGTGGTAATGGAGATGCAGCGGTTGATGATGAAGGGGATGATGCGTTGTCCTCTAATGATCCAAGTCCATTGTCCTCTTGAGCAATGGTGATGGTGGAGATCTTTTGGAGGCGGCGGCATGGCTTCGCCATGGAGGTATGTAGAGAGGTAGTCTTCTCCCTTGGCTCCTTGCCTCTTTATATAGGCCTAGGGGTGCCCCCAATAGCCCCAATATGTTCCTTATGACCTAAGGAAGGTCTAGGAACAAATGAGAACAGATTCTGTGAAGAAACACGTCCAGAACAGTTGTTTCCGTGCGTCCAGGCCCGTGGTATGGGCGGGCTCGCTGCCCACTGGTCGTTATCAGTGCGGTATGTTTTGTATTTTGACCGCCATTTCTTCATACAAACTCCGATTTGGGTGTTCTTTGGCTCCTTGGAATTGTATAGACGAGGGATACAACACCATGGCCTTCGATTTTAATTTAGAGTTGCTGGAAAATTCACTTTTTCCTCCCCTCAAATGGCTAAGTCTGGTGCATGCAACTCCTCCATATTGAATCCTCTTCACTCCTTTTATCCATGATTCTCCATAGCACCTACACACAAATCAAAGACAAGAAAAAAGTAATAAAATCCTAATAAAACTAATATTGTGCAAAGCCCATGTGGAAATGAATGAAAACTAATAATCATACACAATAGGCATAGTTATAGATAGATGTTGCCTATGTCGGATGAGTGAAAATATGAATAATTTATATACTTAGATATGCATCAATTTTGGACTCATCATCGGGTGATGTTGCCTATGTCGGATGACGCTGCGCCGCAGAGGGGCTCAGAGAGGCTTACGCCATGAGTCCGGAGCGGCCTACGGGAGGAAAAAGAGGAGCACCGCTTTGCTATTTTGGGAGAAGCATATTCGGAGAATATGCCTTCCACGTATGCCTAACTTGTAACCTGGCCTTCCCTATATAAGGAGGACCAGGATCTCCATAGAGAGGGTCGGCCATTTTTACTAAGGGAAGAACCCAAGAGAGAGAGGTGTGGGTAGTTGAGAAGTTCATCCTCTTCCTCCCCACGAAAAGCTCGAGGAGTATCTGTAAACACCATTGATAGAGAGAATAAGCATTTGTGTGTGGAATCACCACACTATCCCTCCATGGATACCTCTAGCCTAAACATGGCATCAGCAGTGCAACCACCACGATAGTTGGCGCCCACCGTGGGGCCAGCGGCGCTAGTAGGAGTGAAGATCCGAATAGGAAACATCATCGTCACCGACGAACACATCGTCTGTAGGATCGTTCAGCGCTTTGGAGCGCTGGACTACGTCTGCGACAATGCCCGTAGCTTCGGCAACCTCCCTCTACCGAGGAACGACCTCTTCATCAACCTTGGTGCCCACAAGATCTACGTCAGCGTCGATGAGTCCTGCATTCACTTGTAGCACATCGTCAATGGAGGAGAACCACCTCTCGGCGCAGCTCGTTGCTTGCATATCACTCGCCTCGCTGGAAGCGTTGAGGTCATGATGACGGTGCTAGATGTAGGAGCAAGCAATGACATGGCGGAGAACCCAGAGGAAACACCGAAGGTACCAAGGAAAAGAGGTCCTCCACTAGAGAGGCGAGAGAATGGGTTGTAGCAGGCGATAGATAGCTTAGGTACCCCCATAGCACCTGTGGTAGATCCGTCTTAGGCACATGTCGAGCTAGAGGAGACCCAACTGAAAATGCTAGCAGGGGCAAAGAAAGTAGCTGAGTTGCAACAGTCACTGAACATCACTCTGCATGAATACACAAATGAAAACCGGATTAGCCCAACTCGCATGGACAGAGTAAAGATTAGAGGTAGAAAGCTGATCACTGAGATAGAAAAAGAATATGTGCCTAGGCCGGGGCATTCTGCTACTCTAGTGATAGCAGGGCTGGCAAGGTATAGTACCCGGTGAAGAACCTCAGGGCTGCAGAGGCAGCAGCATCCGAGTTAAGAGGGTCTGACCGGGGAAGCCTAGGAATGGCAGAAGGAAAGAGTCAATCATCTGGTGAGGGTAGCGAATAGGCAAAAAGAGTAAATAATAAAGGCAAACCCAGCGATAGCCGGCGTATCCCGTGTGGTTCATTAGGCAGGGGGTAACCCGGAAAAATCCATTGGGGCAGCGTCATCCCCTCATGATGGCCCAAGAAGATAAGAGGTGGTAACCTCAGCAAGAAAGGATAAGCATATAGTCCCATATGACTCGGCAAGGGCAGGGAAAGGTAAAGCAGTACAAGGTGATAAGGATCATCACATTGCTAGTCGAGGTGAAGCTGGACGAGGTATCTGCGAACAAGGAAATGACGGTCAGGGAAACGCTAGGAACGGCAATGCCGGACATCGTAACTCGGTAGGAGTAGGGAAAAAACCCACCTCGGCAATAGCATGAACATTATATACCTAGGCAGGAGCGAAGTACTGTCCCGGTAATGCAACAACAATATGCTCGTACGGGTCAAGATAGGTACAATGATGGTTATTCGACAATGGCTGATGCCGGGTTTCCTAGGCCAAAGCACCATGTGCGAGGATGGGAAGCTGAAACTTGCAGCCAGATGATACAAGATTGAAGCTGGACTGAATTTATAGGTCAGAGATGATAGAGGGACAAGGTCCTCCGGGTTCGGTCTGCTTTGGACTTCCGATCATGATAGAACCACTTGTGCCGAACTTTCAGTTGGCCAGAGGAACAAAGAAACATGACGGCAGCACAAAGCCAGAGGATTGGCTCAATGACTATGCAACTTATGTGAACATTGCCACATGCAATTTGAGATGGGCGGTGAGATACGTACCCTAGATGTTAGAAGGACCCACAAGGGTTTGGCTAAACAATTTGCCACCCAGAAGTATTAACTGCTGGTTGGACATTGAGGAGCTATTTGTCAGTAACTTCACGAGCACATACAAGAGGCCGAATAGGCCACAAACTCTAGCAATGTGCAACCAAAGGTCGAACGAGACACACCGGAGTTCCTAACTCACGGGTGCAATGTGCGCAACTCCTATGAAGGAGTGATTGAGTCTCAGGCTATTGCTTGGTTCGCCCAAGGGTGTAGTTATGCGAGTATGTGGTGGTAGAGGGTGCAGAGATATATGCCAACTACGTTGGTTGAAACAATCCGGATTGCTGACTCGTATGCATTGGGTGATCAGACCCAACCTCGGCTGATGTCAAATGAATCAAATGAAGAGTATTACCCCCAATATGGAGCCGGATTATCCCGGTGCAATGATTTCTAGGGTACAAGGAGAGATGAAAGGCAGGATTACCAGTATAGCTCACAACAAGTTGTGGCGATGGATCAGGATCGATCAAGTTCTAGTGTAAACCAGCGTCAGAAAACTGGAGGGCAGCAGTGGACCCCGAGAAATGATGGAAAGAAAACTCGTACGCCAGAGCAGAAGAAACAGTGACAGGAAAAGAAGGATATGCCAAGATATACATACAAGTGTATGTTGGATCAGCCGTGCAAGTTCCACTCGCCGAACCCGAGTAATCCGGCGAATCACATGACTCAGCAGTGTGAGTGGATGAAGAATATAGAGCAAACTGGCTTGGGGAATGCTCAGGCACCTCGGCATGATGCACCTCGGAATGATGCACCTCGGCATCAGCAACTTACTGGGGCAAATGGGCAGCAGTTGATGTTACCACCACCCCCGTCGAGGTATGAAAATCAAGACATGAGGGATTTAGTGCATCAGGTGGAAAATCAACACCAGCAGAATCAGAGGTACCCCGAAAATGATGGGAGAAACGAGTATAGGGAATATCACCAAAGTTACTGTGTGTTTACCACTGAACAAACTGATAGGAAGAGCTTGCACCACCGACATATGGAGGTGAATGCAGTTATGCCAGCAGTGACAAGGTATATGCCTTGGGTGGATCAGGAAATCAAATGGAACATTAAGGATCACCCCAGGCTCATGCCGAGTTCTGGATCATATGCACTAGTACTAGATCCGACATTCATTGGGCGAAAAATCAACGTGAGATTCTCCAAGGTGTTGATTGACAATGGGTGTAGCATCAACATCATGTACAAGGACACCATGCACAAGTTAGGAATATCGGAGAACATGCTCCAAGCAACGAAGACAACTTTCCACGGCATTGTGTCGGGTATCTCCTGCGAGTCCATTGGAAAGGTCTGGATTGATGTGTTGTTCGGCACAAGGGAAAACTGTCGGACTGGGAATTTGGATTTTGAAGTGGTGAACTTGGAAAGCGTGTATCACGCATTACTCAGCAGGCCTGCTCTCAACAAGTTTATGGTGAGTACTCACATCAGTTACTTGAAGATGAAGTTGCCTGGACCAAATGGGGTAATCACCATAGCTGGAGACTTCAGGCGCCCGATAGAACATGCTTCGGCCGGGTCAAATTTGGCCGAGTCACATGTGATTGCACAAGAGAAAAGGAGAATCCAGGAGGTGGAGACATTGTTGTAGTCTGTGCAGCTGCATATGCCAGCTCTAAGTAACCCGCATGGCACTGTCTTGCTTCAAGCGGCAAAGGATACAAAGAAGGTGCCCATTGAGGACCAGTTCCCAGAGTGCACTATGACTATTGGTGCCGGGTTAAGTGACAATTAGGAAAGCGAGCTCGTCCACTTCCTCCGTGAGAATCGGGATATCTTTGCTTGGTCCACACATGATCTGCAAGGTGTACCGATGGGACTTGGCTGAGCCGGTGAAGGAACCTCTCCGCCGCTTTGCCAAAGATAGGAGAAAGGTCTGGTGATGAGATAACTCGGCTCCTTGCAGCAGGGTTTATTATGGAAGTACTCTATCTAGATTGAATATCTAATCCGGTGCTTGTCAAGAAGAAGAAGGACGATCTGAATGTGGAAGTGGTGTGGCATATGTGTATCAATTACACGAACCTGAATAAGGCTTCTCCAAAATATCCATTTCCACTGCCAAGGATAGATCAGGTCTTAGATTCAACCGCTGGGTGTGAGTTGTTGTCATTCATAGATGCTTATTCTGGTTTCCACCAAATACCTCTGAACCGGATGATCAAATAAAGACCGCATTTATCACCCCGTACGGGGCTTATTGCTACCTGACTATGCCTTTTGGTTTACGTAATGCAGGTGCAACGTACCAAATATGTATGCAACAATGTTTGCATGATCAGATTGGGATAAATGTCCAAGTATATGTAGACGATGTTGTGATAAAAACAAAGGAAAGCAAAACGCTCCTAGATGATATCCGACAAACATTCGCGAACCTCAAGAGGTTCTGAATGAAGCTTAACCCGGAAAAATGCACCTTTGGTGGGCCGGCTGGGAAGTTACTCGGTTTTCTCGTGTCCAGCCGAGGTATTGAGGCTAACCCCACTAAAATCCGAGCTATTGAAAAAATGGAACAGCCGAAGTGTCTTAACGATGTGTAGAAGTTCACGGGTTTCCTAACATCGTTAAGTCGCTTTGTGTGTCGGCTGGGAGAGAAGGAATTTCCCCTCTATCAGCTAATGAAAAAGGCAGATAAGTTTGTATGGACACCACAGGCAGATAGCGCATTTTGGGAGCTCAAAAAGATGTTAGCGTCTACACCTGTATTAGCTCCGCCACTATCCAAAGAGCCGATGTTGCTCTATATAGCAGCGACCAACCGAGTCGTAAGTGCTGTGATAGTGCTGGAGCGTGACGAGGAAGGTAAGTCAGTGCAGAGGCCTGTGTATTACCTAAGCAAAGTGTTGTCAAGCTCGAAACAGAATTACCCTCATTATCAAAAGATGGCATATGGCGTCTATATCGTGGCCAAGAAGCTTAAACACTACTTTGAAGAACACCCTGTGAAGGTGATATGTGAAGCACCTATATCTGAGATAATGAGCAATAAAGATGCAAGTGGCCGAATTGCAAAATGGGTGATTCAGTTAGCTCCTTATGCACCACAGTACGATAGAAGGGACGCAATCAAGTCTCAAGTTGTGGCGGACTTTTCCATAGATTGGGCCGAGATGCAATATGAACCACCTTTGCCAGATCAGAATTACTAGAGGATGCACTTTGATGGATCAAAGTTGAAGGAAGGATTGGGGGCCGGGGTAGTCCTTACCACGCCCAAGAAAGACCAGTTGAGATATGTCCTACAGATTCATTTCCATGCATCAAGCAATGTGTCCGAGTATGATGCACTTGTAAATGGCTTAAAGGTGGCAAAAGAGATTGACATACGTCACATTGAGTGTTTTGGAGATCCGGATTTGGTGATACAACAAGTTTCTGGCCATTGGGATGATTTGGATTCAAACATGGCTCTTTATCAGTTTCACGTCCAAAAGATATGTGGGTACTTTGAGGGATGTGAATTCCATCATGTGCCTAGAGCTATAAAGCAGCCGACATGTTATCTAAACTAGGATCATCTCGGCAAGCTATCCCACCAGGAGTTGCTTTGGAGCATCTGAGAAAACCATCTATCATCCCCTCACCAGAATCCGAATAAATTTATATCCGGCAAACCCCGGATCAAGAGATGCCCCAATGGACATTGACTGGGGGAATACCTCAGCAAACCCGGGGACTGCCTCGGTGAACCTAGGGACTGCATTATAGAACCTGGGGACTATTCAGCTCGATCTGGCGAGAGTTATGTCAGTAGATGTAATGGAAATTTATGAGGTATTGTTCCCAGTTCGTACTATACCAACATGCGCAAGGCCAATATTTGAGTTCTTAAAAGATGAAACTTTGCCGAATGGTGAAGTACTCCCAAGGCAAGTGCAAATAAGAGCCAAGGAATACACCATAATCAACGCCGAATTATAGAAGAGAAGTGTCACAAGTGTCCTGCAACGATGTGTTGACCCGGAAGAAGGGCTAGATATCGTCCGAGATATTCATCAAGGGGAATGTGGTCATCATGGCTCGTCTAGGGCCTTAGTGGCAAAAGCTTTCCAACATGTGTTTTACTAGCCAAGTGCCTTGGAGCAAGCATAGGAACTAGTAAGGAAATGTAATGGCTGTCAGGGATACGCCACCAATACACATATGCTAATGTCGGAGCTCAAAACTATACCAATCACTTGGCCATTGTCTATGTGGTTCTTGGATATGGTAGTACCATTTAAGACGGCTAAGGGGAACATGACTCACATCTTAGTCATGGTGGACAAGTTTACAAAGTGGATTGAAGTGAAGCCAATAAGAAAATGTGATGGACCTACAACCCTAATATTCCTCAAAGATATTATTCTGAGATATGGCTATCCTCACACTATCATAATAGAAAATGGAACCAACTTCACTGAAGGAGCATTTGCAAGGTTCTGCCGAGATAAGAAGATTCGGCTAGATGTTGCATCAGTGGCCCACCCCACATTAAACGAACAAGTGGAAAGATCCAATAGACTAGTTCTGTCTAGGAGAAAACCCTGGCTCATTGAGCCGCTGCAAAGATCAGCGGGGTGCTAGATAGAAGAACTACCAGTGGTATTATGGAGCTTAAGAACAACTCCGAATCGATCAACATGTTATACGTCATTCTTTCTGGTATAGGGGGCAGAAGATGTATTACCAGCCAACATAGAGCATGATTCGCCTAGGGTCCCCCAATACCCAGAAGCCGAACTACAAGAAGCCTGGAAAAATGATGTTGATCGGCTGGAAGAAGCGAGAGAATTGGCATTGTCCAGATCTTCCATATATCAGCAAAATCTTTGACGCTACCATAGCCGGAAAGTGAGGCCCCAAGTTTTCCAAGAAGGAGATCTGGTACTTCGGCTAGTGTAGCGCAGTGCCGGCATGCATAAGTTATCCCCCCCATGGGAAGGGCCATTCATTGTAAGCAAAGAAATGCACAATGATGCCTATCACCTTATTGATGCACAACCATAGGAGAAGAACAAGGTGAACAGGTCCGGCGAGGAATCCAAGCGACCATGGAATGTAGCTCTACTTCGTCCATTTTACACTTAGCTAAAAGTGTATGGATCTCGAACTCTCATATGTCGTTCTGTATGTAGGCAATGAGCTTATCAATGAAACTTCGGCACCCCGGGTAGAAACTTGGGGACTACCCTAATAATAATTGTCAATTTCTATATTTACTTTTTTATATGTCGGCTAGCTTAAATTACTGACACCTTAGCCAGATTAGTAATGTGTAGACACCAAAAGCTAACTCTTCAACTTGCTGTTGTCCAACAAGAATTGGCTTCATGGCAAGCAAGAGAACAAGTTTGGAATTGCTAGGCACATGAAAAAGACTAAGGAAAGGAACGTAATTGATCCGACAATTTTTTTGGACTAACCCTTGTATTTATTTTATTTCTATTATGCTGAATTATTTTGAGCTAATCCTAAAGTTTCAAGTATTGTTAAGTCAATTTTGTGAACCTCAGACTCGTAAGTCAAACGCCGAATCAAGGTATACGCAAGCCAAGTCATTGAATTGGGGGAATAAGAAAATGAAATTCGGGGACTTCGCCCAAGTTAATACGGCATAAAACTTAGCAGTAGCAAAATATCACATTGTGCATAATACATCTGTGTCTGGCATACCGGGGATTTAACAAATTTTAAAGTGTTTTTCGATCAAAGAGTAGCAGCATCCGATGTATCTGTAGCAGGAGGAGGAAAGTCAGCTTCAGGGTGGGGAACTTCGGGTCGTCCGGGTTAGTTTCAGCTTCTTTAGCATTTTTTATTTCCTCGGTGTAGGCCGAAGCTTCCTGCTCTTCGCCATCCAAACCATCTTCGATATACGCATCATTGACGACTTCAAGGAAACTCGGCCCCTCGTTCCATTGATGACAATGGGCATACTGAATGAGGTCATAGGAGTGAGCTTGGCGTTCGGCGATGCAGTCTAGATATGTGGACCATTTGGATGCAGTGCGCATACGGTTGAGAACCTCCAGACCAAGACCTTCATACCAGGATAGCACAAAGCTCAAGGCTGTGTCGGCTCCAGCGTGCACAATGGCACTCCATCAATTTTGTAATCAATGGTGCAACGCCTTTGGTAGTGGACTCTACGGGCCAAAGGGCGTTGAATACCTGGAGTGCAGCACCTATGAGGTCTAGTCTGAAGCTCTTCATAGCTTCGACCCGAGCTGCGAGGATCACCAAAGTATCCTCTGTGTCATAAGGAATTGGCTCTATAGAAGGGACAATTGGAGTACCTCTCTTCAACCGGAAGTTCTCAATGGCAGTGGCAGCAAGGGTGTAGGACTCTAGAAAATTGCCTAAAAAATAAGACAAACAAGATAAGTCAATAGGGGCACAAGACCTGGAAAAAGAAATGTCGGTGCAAGAAGAGAAACTCATGCGAGATATAGCTACTGATCCGGGTCAACTCCATGAGCCAGGCAACATTCCTCTTCTTGAGTTTTTCATATTCTATGTTCACCGAATCAAACTTGATGTTGGCGTCCTTCAGCATATCTTTGCTTTTCTCAAGAGAAATCTACAGTCGATCCTTTTCTTTGGTGAAGGCCTGGTCAACCTTGTACAACTCAACTTTATAGAGTTTTTTCAGTTTTCCAATCTTCGCATTGAGTCGAGTGATCTCATCATCCTTTTTCGGAGTTGAGCAATTTCATTGTCCTTTTTCTTTAATTCAGCATGATGCTGCCCTGCTTGTTCGAGAAAGTGGAGCATCATGTCAGGCAAAGGCATGCTATCTTGAAGAGACAATGCAATTGTTTTTTGACCCGGCAGAGCTAAGGTATAATTATTTGCCGAGGCAGAATGAAAAAGGATAAAGGATGGATACCTAAGGAGAATTACCTTTTATCTTACCCAATTTCTTCCTTGTTATTTTATTTTCAGCCTCCACTTTGGCTGCGCAATCCAAATTGTGAGTTATTTTGGAACGCCAGTGATGAAGAGAAATAAAAGTGAAAGTGTAAACGGGAGAATTTCACATTTCTTCTTCGCCTCAGGCAGCACGGCCTTGTGCTTTACGCAAAGCTCTTGGTGGGAGTCCAACAGCCACTGAAACTTAATGGTATGGTGGTTGGTGGTGATCTGAAAAGGAAAGTGTTAGTTCAGGCATCATAAGGAATATTTGAAGTTACTCAGATCCAAGCCAAGTGGAACTTAACCCGGCTCTAGGTGAGTGAATATTTGAAGTTACTCAAATCCAGGCCAAGTGGAAGTTAACCCGGCTCTAGGTGAGTGAATATTTGAAGTTACTCAGATCCAGGCCAAGTGGAACTGAACCTGGCTCTAGGTGAGTGAATATTTGAAGTTACTCAGATCCGGTCAAAGTGGAACTTAACCCGGCTCTAGGTGAGTGAATATTTAAAGTTACTCAGATCTGGGCCAAGTGGAACTTAACCCGGCTCTAGGTGAGTGAATATTTGAAGTTACTCAAATCTGGGCCAAGTGGAACTTAACCCGGCTCTAGGTGAGTGAATATTTGAAGTTACTCAGATCCATGACAAGTGGAACTTAACCGGCTCTAGGTGAGTGAATATTTGAAGTTACTCATATCCGAGCCAATTGGAACTTAACCCGACTCTAGGTGAGTGAATATTTGAAATTACTCAGACTAGGCCAAGTCGAACTTAACCCAGCTCTAAGTGAGTGAATATTTGAAGCTATACATGATCCAGGCCAAGTGGAACTTAACACGGCTCTAGGTGAGTGAATATTTAAAGCTACTCAAAACCCAGGCCAAGTGGAACTTAACCCGGCTCTAAGTGAGTGAGTATTTGAAGCTATACAAAATCTAGGCCAAGCGGAACTTAACTCGGCTCTAGGTGACTGGATGTTTGAAACTACTAAGGAATTTAGCGCAACTAAACTACTTTAGATTTGAGCATCTGGCCAAGTAACACGTTACCCACTAGAGGCTCATGGACTTGAGGATATATCTACAACTACTTGTGCATATGTAAGGGCATGGCGGAAATATTTACCTCCACCATCTTGCTAGCAAGGTGTTGGGGGGATACCCTCGGGTAGGGTCATGCCGGGGTATAAAGACCAAGTTAGCCAAGGTACGGCTAGGTCAAAGCAAGTGCTGACCGAGTCACCTCAAGGCAAGCCGAATCACGGAGTAACCCGGACCAAGGGATGACCATCTAACTGGGTCTCAACCTACTTATGCCATATGTCGGTAAGAGGAATCTAACTTATATTCAGGTGCAGGTGTGGCCTGATCAACTAGGTATGATCCGGGTTATATCAAGCTTGTTAGAGAAGGAAGGTATCTCGCTGGTCAAAGGTGACCACTGTATGCAAAGCGTGAGCGAAGCGGACAGAGGCCAGGACCACCGTGGCATGGCCGACAAAGGTGACGATGCCTATGTCGGATGACGCGGGCCCCGTAGAGGCTCACGTAGCCTCTGCATGGATGACGTTGGGCTAAAGTGACCCGGTCGGCTTACTATTTTGGGAGGAGGCATAATATGCCTCCACGTATGCCCTAATTGGAGACCTAGCCACCCCTATATAAGGAGGGCTAGGTCCTCTGTAGAAAGGGTTGGTTTTTCTGGTTGATCCCTTGAGGGTTGTATTTTACTAGTGGTGAGAGTAAGAGAGTTATTCTTCCTCCTCTCCCCAATATAGCTCAAGGAGCACTTGTAATCTGTGGAAGTGAATCAAATACAAAGCTACTGTGTGTGGAATCACCACACTATCCCTCCCTGGATTCCCCTAGTGCACTTAGTCCCCACCTTTATCCTATCCATGGAATCTGCCGTGACACCACCATGACAGTTGGCACCCACCGTGGGGCTAGCGGTGCTAGCAGGGGTGAAGATCCGGACGGGAAACTTCATTGCCACCAGCGAACGCATCGTCTCCGGAGCGCTGGATTTCTTCAGCGACAACGCTGGCTGCTTCGGCAAACGTCCTCTTCCGCGCAACGGCCTCTTCGTCAAGCTTGGCACGCACAAGATCTACGTTGCTATCGATATGTCGTGCATTCACCCGTGGCACGTCGTTTAAGGAGGCGAGCCACCCCTTAGCGCGGCTCGCAGGGCGCGTCTCACTCGCTCCCCGGACCACGCTGTGGTGATGATGACTGCACCTGGCGCTGGCGCGAGCAAGGATCCAGCACTAGATCTGGAGGTAACACCTAAGGCACCAAGGAAAAGTAGAGGTCCTCCTCTAGAGAGGCTAGAGAATGTGCTGCAGCAGGCAATGGATAGCTTGGCGAACCCTCTAGCAGCAGCAGTAGATCCGGCTCAGGCACAGGCCAAGCTAGAGGAGACTAGGCAAAAAATACTAGAGGGTGCAAAAAAGATAGTTGTGGCTCAGCAGTCATTGAACATGACACTGCATGAGTACGCAAAGGCGAATAAGGTAGATGCTGTAAAAGTAAAGGGGAGAAATCTCATAAGTGAAATGAACAGAGAGGGTGATACTAGGATTGAGGAATCAGAAAAAAATTTGTCCATGGGGCTGCCGAAGTATAGTACCCTGACAAAAAACCTCAGGGCAGCAGATGCAGCTGCATCCGAGTTAGAAGGTCTGACGGGTGAAGCCCGCCAAAGACAGCAAGATAGGGTCAATGAGCTGGTTCGGATTGCTAACAGGCAAAATGAGGAATTGCTAAGGGCTAACCCGGAGAGAGCTGGGGCCTCCAAGATCATACATTCAGCAGTGGGTAACCCGGAGAAATCCGCTGGAGCTGCATCGTCAACTCATGGTGGTCCTAGGAGAGAAGAGGTAGTAACCTCAGCCAGGAGGAATAAGCAGATAGTCCCATACGACCCGGCAAGGGCAGGAAAAGGAAAAATGGTGCAAAGAAATGAGGATCGACAAAGTGTGAGCCGAGGTGAAGCTGGCCGAGGTAACCGCGACCAAGGCAATGCCAGTCAAGGGAATGTTGTAAACGGCAATGCCGGACAGCGTAATTCAAACTGCACCAGCGGAATATACCACGGCAAGAGCGCAGTGTCGGCCAAGGTATGCAACAGAGAGCAGCTCTGCAGGAGCAAGATAGATACAATGATGGTGACTCAGAAACGGTGAACTCTCGCTATCCCAGGCCGGACTATCACATGATAGGGTCAAGATTGGGAGGCAGGAACTTGATGCCTGATGATGCCAGGTTGAAACTGGATCGGCTGTACAGGTCGGAGCAATTTGAGTGTCAAGGTCCTCCTGGTCCAGCGTGCTTTGGGCCCCGGATCATGAAGGAACCTCTGGTACCTAACTTTCAATTACCTAGAGGCACCAAGACATATGACGGCAGCACAAAGCCAGAAGATTGGTTGATTAACTACGCAACAGCTGTGAAAATTGCTATAGGCAACTTAAGATGGGCTGTGAGATATGTACCCCAGATGCTAGAGGGGCCGGCGAGGGTATGGCTAAACAATTTGCCACCCGGAAGTATTAACTATTGGATCAATTTTGAGGAAATGTTTGTTAGCAATTTCTCATGTACGTATCAGAGGCCCAAGAGGCCACAGACCCTAGCATTGTGCAAGTAGAGACTAAATGAGACAAACCGGGAGTTCTTAACCCGTTGGTGCACTGTGCAAAACTCCTATGAGGGCGTGATTGAGTCACAGGCCATAGCTTGGTTTGCTCAGGGATGCAGATATGCAAGCATGCTATGGCAAAGGTTGCAAAGGGATATGCCAACTACCTTGGAAGAAACGATCTGAATCGCTGATTCATATGCCTTGGGTGATCCGACTCAGCCTAGGCTCGTGTCAAACGAGTCAAGCGAAGAGTACTACCAGTGAGATGGAGCCGGATCATCCCGGAGAAATGATTACTGGGGTAAAAGAAGAGATGATAGACCGGATTACCGGTACAGTTCGCAACAAGTTGCGGTTGTGAATCAAGATCAGCCCGGAGCAGGAAGCAACAAGTGTCAGAAAACTGGAGGACAGCAATGGACACCAAGGAATGACGGAAAGAAAACTTGGACGCCAGAGCAGAAGAAACAGTGGCACGAAAAGAAGGACCCTCCGAGGTATACCTATGAGGCAATGCTGGATCAGCCGTGTAAATTCCATACGCCAAATCCGAGTAACCCAGCGTGTCACACAACCTGGCAGTGTGAGTGGAGGCGAAAGATAGAAGAAGGTGGTTTGGGGCTCAGGCACCTCGGAATGATCAACCTCGGCAGGAGTTACCCCGGCAGCAATTGCTCTCTGGAGCGAACACGCAATAGTTAATGTTGCCTCCCCCTCCGCCGAGGTATGACAACCATGAGAGAAGGGTTGCGGTGCATCAGGTGGAAGACCAGCATCAACCGGATCAGAGGTACCCCGGAAACGAGGGGAGGAATGAGTATAGAGAGCATCATCAGAGTTACTGTGTGTTCACCACAGAAGAGACAGACAGAAAAAGCTTGCAGCGCCGACATATGGAGGTCAATGCAGTGATGCCAGCCGTAACGAGGTATATGCCTTGGTCCGACCAGGAAATTACATGGAGCATCAAAGATCATCGCAAGCTTATGCCAAGTCCTGGTTCTTACGCGCTAGTGTTGGATCCGACATTCATTGGGCCTAACATCAATGTGAGGTTATCAAAGGTGCTAAATGACAATGGTAGTAGCATCAACATCATGTATGTGGAGACGATGCGCAAGTTGGGTATCTCGGAGAACATGCTCCAAGCTACAAGGACAACTTTCCATGGCATTGTGCTAGGCATTTCTTGTGAGCCCATAGGCAAGGTCCGGGTTGACGTATTGTTCGACGCAAGAGATAACTGTCGGACTGAGAATTTGGAGTTCGAGGTTGTAAATTTGGAGAGCGCATATCACACGTTGCTCGGTAGGCCAGCTCTGAACAAATTCATGGCAAGTTGTCACATTAGTTACTTGAAGATGAAGCTGCTGAGGCCAAATGGTGTGATTACCATAACTGGTGATTTTCGACGTTCCATTGAGTGCACGTCTGCCGGGTCTAACCTGGCCGAGTCACTCGTGATTGCTCAAGAAAAGAGAAAGATCCAGGAAGTGGCGGCATTGGCTCAGTCCGCGCATTAGTATATGCCGGCGCTGAGTAACCCGCATGGTAGTGTCTCATTCCAAGCAACAAAGGATACCAAGAAAGTGCCTGTTGATGATATGTGCCTAGAACGCACCGTAACAATTGGTGCCGGATTAAATGAAAAATAGGAAAGCGAGATCGTCAACTTCCTCCGTGAGAATCAGGATATTTTTGCTTGGTCCACGCAGGACTTGCAAGGTGTTCCGAGGGAGTTGGCCGAGCACTCTTTGAATGTGAGACCCGGAGCAAAGCCGGTGAAGCAACCTCTCCGCCGCTTCGCCGAAGACAGGAGAAAGGTCATAGGAGATGAGATAGCTCGGTTATTGGCTGCTGGATTTATCATGGAAGTGCTTTACCCGGATTGGCTGTCTAATCCGGTGCTGGTGGAAAAGAAGAACGACGATCCGAACGTAGCAGTGGTTTGGCGTATATGTATCGATTACACAAACCTGAATAAGGCGTGTCCAAAAGATCCATTCCCACTGCCAAGGATAGACCAAGTCATAGATTCTACTGCTGGGTGTGAGTTGTTGTCGTTCATTGATGCTATTCTGGTTTCCACCAGATACCCCTGAACCCAAGTGATCAAATAAAGACTGTGTTTATCACCCCGTATGGGGCTTATTGCTATGGCACCATGCCATTTGGTTTACGTAATGCAGGAGCAATGTACCAGCGATGTATGCAAAAATGTTTACACAACCAAATTGGTCAAAATCTGCAGGTATATGTGGATGATGTTGTTATCAAGGCCAAGGAAAGCAAAACGCTCCTTGACGATATCAGGCAGACATTCGTGAACCTAAGGAGGTTCCGAATGAAGCTTAACCCGGAGAAATGCACCTTCGGTTTCCCGGCTGGAAAATTACTCGGATTTCTCGTCTCCAGGCAAGGTATTGAAGTTAGTCCAACTAAAATCCGGGCCATAGAGCGAATGGAACTGCCGAGGTGTCTTAACGATGTCCAGAAGTTCACTGGTTGCCTGGCATCCTTAAGTCGGTTGGGAGAAAAGGCGTTGCCACTCTATCAACTCATGAAAACGTCGGATAAGTTCATTTGGACACCGCAGGCCAATGAAGCCTTTGTCCAATTAAAGAAGATGTTAGCCACTGCACCAGTGCTAGCCTCTCCACTATCAAAGGAGCCAATGTTGCTCTATATAGCCGCAGCCAACCGAGTTGTAAGTGCAGTGATTGTGGTAGAGCGTGACGAAGAGGGTAAGTCAGTGCAAAGGCCAGTGTACTATCTGAGCGAGGTATTATTAGCATCAAAACAAAATTATCCGCACTATCAAAAAGTGGCGTATGGTGTGTACATGTCGGCAAAGAAGCTAAAGCACTATTTTGAGGAGCACCCCATCAAAGTAATATGTGAAGCTCCCATATCCGAGATAATGAGTAACAAGGATGCAAGTGGCAGGATTGCAAAATGGGCAATTGAGCTAGCTCCTTATGCGCCACAATATGACCGAAGAGAAGCAATTAAATCTCAGTATGTGGCAGACTTTTTTGTGGATTGGGCCGAGGTGCAATATGGGCCACCATTGCCAGATCCGAACTACTAGAGAATGCACTTTGACAGGTCACCTCGCCCAAGAAGGACCAGATTAGGTGCCGGAGTTGTGCCGGAGTTGTGCTCACCTCGCCCAAGAAGGACCAGCTGAAATACGTGCCGCAGATCCACTTCGCAGCATCGAACAATGTCGCTGAATATGAGGCACTTGTACATGGGCTCAAGGTGGCAAAAGAAATTGGGATACGTCGGATCCAATCCTTTGGCGACTCGGATTTGGTAGTTCAGCAGTTTCAGGGCTCTGGGCCGCTCTTGATCCAAACATGGCACTGTACAGATTTCATGTGCAGAAGATATCTTGTTACTTTGAGGGATGCGAATTTCACCATGTACCCCAGGTGGAAAATGAGGTTGCCGACGTATTGTCGAAGCTCGGATCAACCCGACAAGAAATTCCACCGGGTGTAGCATTAGAACACCTCAGAAAACCATCTATCAGGCCGTCCCTAGAAACCGACTCAATCTATGTCCTAGAAGATCCGGAGTCCGGAGCTGTACCCATGGACATTGATGAGGGGAGTGCTTCGTGAAACCCGGGGACTGCCTTGGCAAACCCGGGGACTGCATCGCAGGACCTGGGGACTACGCAGCGTGATCCGGTTGAAGTTATGCCGGTGGATCAGATGGAAATCGACGAGGATGTGTTCCCTGTACGAGTAATACCAGCTTGGGCACTACCTATATTTTAATTCCTGAAAGATGGAACTTTACCCGCTGAGGAGGTACTTTCCAGGAAAACTCAGAGGAGAGCAAAGGCATACACGATCATCAATTCCGGGCTATACAAAAGGAGTGTGACTAATGTCCTCCAGTGATATGTTGATCCGGAGGAAGGATTGGACATCCTCTGAGATATACATCAAGGGGAATGTGGGCATCATGCCTCGTCCAGAGCCTTGGTAGCAAAAGCTTTCCGTCATGGGTTTTACTGGCCAAGTGCCTTGGAACAAGCAGAAGATCTAGTAAGAAAATGCAATGGCTGTCAAAGATATGCTACCAAGACACATATGCCAATGTTTGAGCACAAGACCATACTAATCACTTGGCCATTTGCCGTATGGTGTTTGGATATGGTCGGCCCTTTCAAACCAGCAAGAGGCAACATGACACACATCTTGGTCATGGTTGACAAGTTTACAAAATGGATTGAGGTGAAGCCAATAAGAAAATGTGATGGAGCTACGGCCGTAACATTCCTCAAAGATATCATCTTGAGATACGGTTATCCTCACAGTATCATAACGGATAATGGCACAAATTTTGCTGAAGGAGCATTTGCACGTTTCTGCCGAGATAAGAAGATCCGGCTAGACGTAGCCTCGGTAGCTCACCCCGCATCGAACAGACAAGTGCAATGATCCAACGGATTAGTATTGTCCCGGATAAAACCCCGGGTCATTGAGTCGCTGCAAAGATCAGCGGGGTGCTGGATAGAAGAACTACTAGCGGTACCATGGAGTTTAAGAACAACTCTGAATCGATCAACAGGCTATACGCCATTTTTTCTAGTATATGGGGCAGAAGCTGTATTACCAGCCGACATAGATCATGACTTGCCTAGGGTCACCCAATACACAGAAGCCGAAGTGCAAGAAGCCCGGAAAAATGATGTTGATCTTCTAGAAGAAGCGAGAGAATTGGCATTGCCCAGATCCTCCATAGATCAACAAAATCACCGACGCTATCATAGCCAGAAAGTAAGCCCCTGAGTTTTCCGGGAAGGCGATCTGGTACTCCGGTTGGTACAACGTACTACTGGCATGCATAAGTTATGCCCCCCATGGGAAGGGCCATTCATTGTGAGCAAAGCATTGCACAATGACTCATACTATCTCATAGATGCAAAACCACAGGAGATGAACAAGGCGGACAGGTCCGGCGAGGAATCTAAGCGTCCATGGAATGTAGCTCTACTTCGTCCTTTCTACACATAGCAAAGAAGTGTATGTATCCGAGTCTCTCATATGTCGGTATGTATGCCGGCAATGAGCTTATCAATGAAATGTTCGCACCTCGAGCAGTAACTCGGGGACTGCCTTAATAATATTTGTTATCTTTTGTATTTATCATTTATACATCGGCTGATGTAAGTTGCTTCTACCTAAGCCGGATTAGTAGTGTGTGACCAACAAAAACCCAACCCTTCGACTTGCTGTTGTCCAACAAGATTTGGCTTCATGGCAAGCAAGAGAACAAGTTTGGAATTGCGTAGCACATGAAAAACGACTAAGGAAAGAAACTTAATCGAGCCGACATTTGTTATTTGGACTAACCATGCGTTTACCTTATATTTACTTTGATGAATTATTTTGAGCTAATCCTAAAGTTTCCAAGTATTGTTAATTCAATTTTTGAAGCTCGGACTCGTAAGTCATAACACCAAACCAAGGTAGACACGAGCCGAGCCAAGAAATTGGAGAAACAAGAAAATGAAACTCGGGAACTACGCCCAAGTTAATCCGGCACAAAAACTTAGTAGCAAAATATCAATTGTGTGCTTAATACAACTACACCTGGCATACCGGGGATCTGATAAACTTTAAAGTGTTTTCGCTCAAGGAGCAGCAGGAGGAGGTAATTCGGCGCCAGCGGGTGCACCTGGAATCAGGCCAGAACCCAAATGACTTACCCAATAGGGTTAAGGCCAGAGCCAAATCAGGCCAGAAGCCAAATGACTTACCCAAAAGGGTTAAGGCCAGAGCCGAATTAGGCCAGAAGCCAAAAGACTTACCCAAAAGGGTTAAAGCAAACAACTCTAGAGATATTCTATTGGAAGCCTATGCACGATTCTGCGAATCCCACATAGCCTCGGGGACTAATGTGGGGGATATAACCCCAGGTACCCCAGAGTTGAGGTATTAAGTGATACAGTAGAGTAAAAATTGTTGTGATAAGAGATGCAAGTAGAGAAAGATAATTATCAATGAAGATATGAGGTAAAATAGACAGGAATAAATAGAAGAATGGCACTGGGCCGACGTATGATTGATTCGGCCCAGTCCCTAGATTCCCAGGCCAGAATTGCCTTTGCTAGACCGAATTATCAGTCAAAGAGGCTGGGCCGAGGTATCTTCACCCGGGTGGGCCGGCCTATTGATGGTTCGTCCCACCACGGGGCACCAACTCAACACTGCTCCATCGCCAGCGCTCCTAGGTCGCCAGCGCCTCCTTGCCAAGTCGCTTCACCGAAATCCCCCACCAGCCTCGTCCCCCGGGTGGGCCGGATTCAGCTTACCCTGGCCCACCGCGGGCCAACCTCCTCATCGCCACCTTCCTGCGCGTCCGGACTCCCGCCGAGTCTCCCGCGCCTCTCCAGCTCCTAGCGCGGCCCACCGCGGGACCTCCACCACCCCACCGAGCTCCCCCTACCGGGCCGGATCAACCTCAGACCCGGTCAGGCCTTCCTTTGCCGGGCCGGGTAAGGGCACACCCCAGCTGGGCCACTTCGCCACCCGCCTGGGCCGAACCAAGGGCAACCCGGTTGGGCTCTTTTTTCACTTAATCTGGCTGGGCCGAATCACTTCATAATCCGGCTGGGAGGGAGATAATCTGGCTGGGGTACTTTTCATGGTCCAGATGGGGCCCACTTCTCCCCCAGGCCGAATTATTTCCTTCCTTGGCTGAATTTCACTTCCCCGGGCCGAATTACTTCGTCCCGGACGTCATTTCTCTCATAACTGGACCCACCAGCAACCTCTACATCGACATGCGGCCAAGTCAAGTCAAGCCTACGTCAGGTGCCAGTCTTGGGACGCCCCTAGCTCAGACT
Organism: Avena eriantha; assembly: GCA_910589775.1. NCBI lineage: Eukaryota > Viridiplantae > Streptophyta > Magnoliopsida > Poales > Poaceae > Avena > Avena eriantha. The sequence continues at coordinate 470,477,416 of OU342741.1, forward strand.
AGCCCCTTTGGTCCAAGATGCTAAGGAATATGCTGGGCATCTTGGGAGATGCTAGGGAATATGCCAAGCATCTCCTAAAGAGGCTAAGGAATGTGCCGAAGGGATAAGACCGATGACTCAACCAAGGACAAGGTGACTAGGCAAGCCCACAAGACAGCTCATATGAGTACTTTAGATGACATACCTTGTCCCCTGGGCTCCCCTTTATAAGGAGCACCAGGGGTAACGTTACATGAGAGGCTCCCAGGAGGGCTCCTCTCCCTCTTCTCACTAGGAGCATGGTTTCTTCTTCCTCTGCTCTCTCCATGAGAGGCATAAGAGTACAGCTCAAGGAGCACCATTATAGCCACAAGCATGGCAAGATATATGCGATTAGATGCAGGAGTAGAGGTGTTATCTCACTAGGAGAGCCTCGAACCTGGGTATATCGTGTCCCTCTAAGTTCTTCCGTATGAGGTCTTCACTTCGTCATCCCTCCCCGGATTCCTCCATCGTCCATTCGGCCCCAACTTTAGCCTATAACAGGCATCTGCCGTGACACCACCACGACATCCCCGGACTTCTTTCGCCTTTTAGCTCGCTGAGAAGGTTCGGAGGAAGAAGCAGATGCAGCTCCCATCTCCTTCTTCGGTGCGACTGGGACAGGCTCACCCACGGCAAGGGGAGGGTCTTCATGGATCTGCCCACCAGGGTTAGCTGATGCCAGAAAAGCATAAGAAAGGGGGACATCGTCAAATGCCTCCATCACCTCAATTTACGAATCATCTTCATCATCGGGCCAATCTCTAATGGAAGAGAGTTTACCGGTGGGTCGCTTGGTCGCATCAGCCATCGACAGGAACATCTCTTGATCCGGTTCCTCCTCGTCCGAGGTATCGTGATGGGGCGCCCATTTGAGAGAAGGCTCGGTACCATCCTCGATGGTTTGCTGAAGAAACATCTGAGGGAAAGAAAAGGCAACATGACTAAACATACAACAAAAACCGACATATGATTTAATTCGGAAAAGGTTTGGGGCACGAGACTTACCGCAGGAGGAAGCCTATCTCGGCAGAAGTGTTCGATCCCCCACGTCCACTCAGAAGAGAAGTCTTTGTGGGTGGTGAACAGGGCCTTGACCCGGCGGTAGATCTCGGTGTTGCTCAACTCAAAAGAGGAGGTCCGGTTGGGGTCACGGCCCCAGCCCATGTGACAGAGTTTATGCGTACGTTTCTGGAGGGGGAGATCCGGTTGCGGACAAATGTGATCATGGCGTCCTCGTTGCGCAATCCAAGATCCTTCAGCTCCTGGAACCTCTTGTTGACCTGGTTTGCCAGGACATTGGGCTTCTTGGGGATCTTGTCCCACAGATCTGGATTAGGAGGACCCGGAGCGTAGGGGCGCAGCTGGATCAAATGTTCGGAGGTGCTATTCCGAACATAGAAGAAGGTCCGAGCCCATCCCTTGCAAGAGTCAATCCCCGTGACTCGGGGGAAGATGGACTGCTTCTCGGGAGAGATAGACGCAGCGCCGAACTGCGTGAGCTGCTTGTCCTCCGGGTCAAGTTCTATGTTCGGAATCACGTTTCGGCGGAGGCCAAAGAACCGGATCCAGAGCTCCTTCGTGGGCCATAGTCCTGCGTAGCCCTCGATGGTGGAAGCGAAGGCAGAGAGAGACGTGATGAAATTAGCCGGAAGATGGTGCGGCTGAAGCTCATACGTATTGAGCCAGTTGTGAAAAAAATCCCTAACAGGGAGACCGAACCCGCGTTGGAAGTGGGAAAGAAACACCACATACTCACCCGGATTGGGTGAGGGGCAAGCTCGGCGGCGGCAAGACGCGCGGTGACGCCCTCCAGGATACGCCTAGTGCGGTACATCCAATCAAGATCATCGTGGCAGACCTAGGACCCGGCCCACGCGCCACGGTCGGCGTTTGCCACATCTTCCTCCATTTCCTCCTTTGCGACGGCGAGCTCCTCCACTGTCATCTCAAGATCGCTATCCTCACTAGCGCTAGCGGCGGTGGGGGGCACTGGCCTGGACTGGTGAGGACCCGTGGCAGAGGAGATGCGAGGAGGTGGCGGCGACGCTGGTGCGCGTGGAAGCAGTGCGGCAGCGGCGCAACTACTGAGGTGCAGTGGCGGCGGCGCTGTTGCTGGAGAGGAAGAGGAAGAAGCAGAGGCAGAGGGGCGCGGAAGTGGGGAAAAGACCCAAGGGGCGCGCCCCTCTCCTATTAAACCACTCCCTTGAGGGGTAGTGGGATCGTGTTGTGCGGGCGGGCTACACGGTGTGGCCATGTATGACCCAGATCGACCAATCAGCGACGAGCCACAGGAAGGGCCACATGGCGCAACGGATCCCACGACGCGACGTTATGATACAGTTAACAAGGAGGCATGCACGATGTGACGTGTGCTATAGTAAATTCTGACAATAACTGCGGCGGTTACTCTCGTAGGCCCTTAAAATGAGGCAAAGTAATGATTAGCCTCCACGTGGGGAAGCGTACGAGAGAAGGAAGACTGATTCAGATGAGTATGAGGTGACCGGCCAACAAGTAAAGACTTGGAGTGTGCCAAGGGAAAGTAAACCTATGGAATCCGAGATAGGAGGTAGCTCGGAAAAGGAGCAAAAGGCTCGGTGAAATTGAACCTGTTGTGGCCTTAGCGGCTAAGGCGGCTAAGACCGCACCAGCTTCGGGGACTAATGTTGGGGGGATACCCCTGGGTAGGGTCACGTCGGGGTATAAAGGCCAAGTTAGCCGAGATACGGCTAGGTCAAAGCAAGTGCTGGCCGAGTCACCTCAAGGCAAGCTGAATAACGGAGTAACCCGGACCAGGGGATGACCATCTAACTGGGTCTCAACTGACTTATTCCATATGTTGGTAAGAGGAATCTAACTTATATGCAGGTGCAGGTGTGGCCGGATCAACTAGGTACGATCCGGGTTATATCAAGCTTGTAAGAGAAGGAAGGTATCTCGCTGGTCAAAGGTGACCACTATACGCAAAGCGTGAGCGAAGCGGACAAAGGCCAGGACCACCATGGCGTGGCCGACAAAGGTGACGATGCCTATGTCGGATGACGCCGGCGCCGCAGAGGCTCACGTAGCCTCTGCATGGATGACGGGGCTAAAGTGACCCGGTCGGCTTACTATTTTGGGAGGAGGCATATTACCTGGAATATACCTCCATGTATGCCCTAATTGGAGACCTAGCCACCCCTATATAAGGAGGGCTAGGGCCTCTGTAGAAAGGATTTGTTTTTCTGGTTGATCCCTTGAGGGTTGTATTTTACTAGTGGTGATAGTAGGAGAGTTCTTCTTCCTCCTCTCCCCAATACAGCTCAAGGAGCACTTGTAATATGTGGAAGTGAATCAAATACAAAGCTATTGTGTGTGGAATCACCACACTATCCCTCCCTGGATTCCCCTAGTGCACTTAGTCCCCACCTTTAGCCTATCCATGGCATATGCCGTGACACCACCACGACACAAGGCCAATGGCTTTAGCGATTGTGTTCATCTCCGTGCCAATCTCGGTTAGACTGAACTTCAGCGGATTTCTGGTATTGACATCAACATATTCAACATTGTTCCAGTTAGCCGCATACTCGAAGAGTGAGCCATAGCTCCTCTAGCTAAGAGTCCGGGCCACGAACAAGCCCTTGGCGTGAGCAGTTTTCCAGGAAGTTTGAGCTACGGCTGGGCTGGTGTGCAGAGCGAGCTGTTTATCAGCGGTAGAACCAGAGGTAGTGCTCCCCTTTTGCATCATGGACGCAAGGGTACGCTGCCCAGACTCGGCCGCTGATCCTTTGGGAGGCTTGGTTTTGGCCGCCTTGGAAACTTTCTAGATCTTGGATGTATTGGCACCCTTTTTGGCATTGGTGCTTGATTTGGTCTGTTGCGGCAAACATGTTGTTTGCTCTCCATCTGCCGAAGATGGTGAAGGAGGCTTGGTCTGAGGCTTCTGCCGAAATATGTCTCCAACCGAGGAAGCTGGCGCAGAAGATTTGGCCTTCTGGCTGAGCCAAGTTTGGTCATCTCACCGAGTTTTGGTAAACTTAGACAAGGTAGGAGGAACTTGTGTAGAAGAACTTGAATCTAGAACTAGAATTGGCTGAGGATGAACTTGGGTCAGTGCGAGAGTCACCAGCACCTCGGAAGGAGCTTTCTCGGTGCCGATGTTGTTGGAGCCACCGTGAACTTGTTGCTGAACTGAGGAGGAACTGGGCTGATCCGGCATAGCCACGTCCTCAGAGGCACCACCACCCTCTGTGTTGATGTTTCCCACCTCTAGCCGAGGTGGGCTAAGATTCGGCGTGGTCGCGGAGCTCTCCTGGATAGGGCTCAGGGGGAGCTTTATCACAGTGGGGGAAAGGTGGAGCACCTCAGATAGGTGAGGATATGTTGAGCCACTCCAGGAGATGTCCTTGGGGGCCCTGCCGAGTCAGACAAAAAACAAATATCGAGTTAGAGCAGAAAAAGAGAAACAAGAAATACATGTAAAAAGAGGGAAGCTAATCGAAGAACAAGGAAAATAAGAAGAGCTTACACGGATGCAGTAGGTGGTTCCTTAGGCTTCAGAGCTCTTTATACAGTGGCCTTAGTCGCAGGTTTGCTGGCAGCCTTCTTGCCTAATTTCTTCTTTCTTTTCTCGGTCTAGGGTAGCTCGGTCGAAGGAGCCAAAGTTGTGGCCCGCTTCTTCACCGGGGCCAAGACAGGTTCACCCATGGCAAGAGGTGGATCGGCGTGGACTTGACCGGCCGGGTTAGCTGGAGCTGAATCAATCGGAAAGTCATATGAGATAGGAACCGGGTCAAATACCTCAAGAACTTCACAATCATCGTCATCCTCATCGTCATTTGGTCAATCCCTCAAGACATAAGCCTAACTAGAAGATTGTTTGTGGCTGTTCGATAGATGCAAGAACATCTCAGAGTCCGTCTCTTCCGTATCCGAGGTATCGCGGTCTTTCCCCCATTTAAGGTGCGCCTCTGCGCCATCCTCAAGCGTCTGCTAAAGAAAAGTCTGAAGGGAATATGACCAAAGGATCATGTAAATGGTACAGTCCGACATCAAACATAACTCGGAAAGCATTTGAATTAGGGACACACCGTGGGAGCTGGCCTATCCCGGCTAAAGTGCTCATACCGGCACTCCTAACCTTCAGTCATGTCCGGGGTTATCTTGAAAATCGCCTTAATCCAGTGGAAGATGTGAGTATTGTTGAGATCGAAGGAGGAACTTCGGTTGGGGTCGAGATGCCTGCTCATGTGGCAAAGCTTGTGCGTACGCTGCTATAATAGGGAGCTTTGGCTGCGTATGGAAGTGATCATTATATCCTCGCCGCACCACCCCAACTGATTCATCTCCTTGATGCGCTTCTCAACCAAGTTTACTAAGGTGCCTGATCTCTTTGGGATTCGGCCCCAAAGTTTCCTATCCAGGATGCCAAGAGAGAAGGGAAGCGGCCGAATCTTGTCCACCTCGGTATCATTCTTCACCTAGAAGAACGTCCTAGCCCATCCCTTGCAAGATGGAAGCCACTCCGCACTGAATTAGAGATTTGTCGACAGGGGCAGCGTCCTTATCTAGGACGGCATTGGCCCTAAAGCCAAAGAATTTGTACTAGATGGGTATGGAGGGCCAAAGGCCGAGGTATCCCTCGACCCTGTACGTGAAAGCAGAAAGGGGAGTAATGGCGTTAGCCGGAAGATGGTGTGGTTGGAGAGCAAAAGTGGTGATGAATTCATGAAAGAAGTCACTGACGGGCAACCCGAACCCACGTTGGAAATGGGGGAGGGATTAGTCTCCTCGCAAGGTAGGCGATAACTAACCCTGACCGGGATGCGGCGGGTCCAGATCAACCAATCAAGATCGTCCTGGCATACCCAGGATCCGGCCCAGGCTCCACGCTCGTGGGCCTCTCCGCCCTCTTCGTGTTCGTCAATGGCGACAACTTCCTCAGGCATCTCTATATGCTCCTCCTCGCAGAAGCAAAGGCAATATGGAGTGAGGGAGAAGGGCTTAGAATGGTGCGGACCTGTGGTAGCTACGAGCGGCGGAGCAGCGACATGACTATGGCAGAGCAGGAAACAACGGAGCATGGCAGCGGCGGCACTATGCCTAAGCAAAAGCAGCGGTGGCGGTGATGTTGCACAAAGGAAGAAGAAGGAGAAGAGGCAGAGGGAGTGAACGAACGGGGGAAATGGCAAAGGATACCCCCGCTCCCCTATTTAACCATGCTCCTAGTGGGGTAGTGGGATCGCATCATGTAGAGGGCCACATGGTGTGGCCGTGTATTTCACCAAGTCGATCAATCATAAGCATGCCACAAGAAGGGCCATACAGCGTAGCGGATCATGAGACGCGGTGTGGCATTGCGGTTATCGAAGGGGCGCTAGGACGTGCCGTTCGCAGTAGTTATTCCTGACAATGTGCATAGTAATAGGCACATTAGCTCACACAGGCCCTAAAAATAAGGCAAAATAAAGATTACCCTCCATGTAGGATGCGGGGAAGCATACGCGAGAAGGAAGGAATCTAAGGGGGTAACCCGGATATGAGAAGGTAACCCGGCCAACGAGAAATATCTCGGAATGAGCCAAGGGAAGTCAAAAGGAACATCAAGTCACAAAAGTAAGTAAGACGAGTCACAGAGTAACTTGGCAAGAGGAACAAAGAACTTAGTAGGTTGAACCTCCTGTGGCCTTATCAGCTGAAGTTGCTAAGACCGCACCAGCTTCGAGGACTAATGTTGGGAGGATAACCCCGGGTAGGGTCAAGCCGGGGTACAAAGGCCATAATAGCCGAGGTACGACAAGGTCAAAGCGTAAGCTGGCCGAGTTACCTCAAGGCAGGCCGACTTACGGTAAACCTGGCCCGGACAGAGTTCATCCAACATTACCTCAACCGACATAAAAAGTATGTCGGCAATCTCTTTGTAACTTGTATGTAGGTACCCAGAGCCGAGTTATCTAGGCGCAACTCGAGTTATTACTTGGCTTATAAGAGAAGGAAGGAATCTCCTTGGTCAACAGTTTTCTCTCTCCACTGTAGTGTGAGCATATAGGACAGAGATGAGGATCAGCGGGTACTGGCTGACAAAGCTGAAGTTGCCCATGTCAGGTGACGTTGCCTATGTCGAATGATGTCGCGCCATAGAGGGGCTCAAAGAGGCTTACGCCATGAGTCTGGAGCGGCTTACAGAAGGAAAAAAGAGGAGCACCGCTTTGCTATTTTAGGAGAAGCATATTTGGAGAATATTCCTTCCACGTATGCCCTAACTTGTAACCTGGCCTCCCCTATATAAGGAGGGCCAGGATCTCCATAGAGAGGGTTAGCCATTTTTACTAAGGGAAGAACCCTAGAGAGAGAGGTGTGAGTAGTTGAGAAGTTCATCCTCTTCCTCCCCACGAACAGCTCGAGGAGCACCTGTAAACACCATTGATAGAGAGAATACAATCATCTATGTGTGGAATCACCACACTATCCCTCCTTGGATACCTCTAGTGCTCATTGGCCCCATCTTTAGCCTATACATGGCATCTGCCATGCCAACATGATACATTGCAAATGTATCTATAATTTTTGATGTTCCATGCTTGGTTTTATCTACTTTCTTGTGTTTTGTCCACACTTTGGAGTACTTTTTATATGATTTCTTGGACTAATCTATTAACAAGAGACACAGTGCCAGCTGCCTGTTTTCTGCTGTTTTTGGTTTCAGGAAGTCAGAAAATGAATATTCTCGGAATTGGACGGGACAAAAGCCAAAGTCAATATTTCACCGGGGGGAACACGGAGCCAGAAGACGAGACGGAGAGGGGCTAGCCACACCATAGGGTGGCGCGGATCCTGATGACCCACAAGTATAGGGGGTGTATCGCATTATTTTCGAGGGAAGTGAAACCCAATTTATTGATTCGACACAAGGGGAGCCAAAGAATATTTATGAGCCTTAACAACTGAGTTGTCAATTCAGCTGCACCTGGAAACAATCTTGCTCACAGCAGTTTATCAGTAGCAACAGTTTTATAGTAGGAATAGTAAAGTAGCGGCAGTAGTAAAGTAGAGACAGTAGTAACAATAGCAGTAAACAGTAGGATTCGAGTGCGGTACGCATAGGGATGGATGGACGGGTGTTGCATGGACAAGACAATTCACATAGCAATCAGAACATAGGGCAATTGCAGATAAATAAGATAAAGCATCCAAGTACTAGATAATCCTAGGCATGTGTTCCATATATAGTCATACGTGCTCGCAATGAGAACTTGCACAACATCTTTTGTCCTGCCAGCCCTTTCGCAGCGGGGCCTCAAGGGAACTACTGGCAATTAAGGTGCTTCTTTTAATAGAGCACCGGAGCAAAGCATTAACACTCCGTGAACACATGTGATCCTCACATCAAAGCCATTCCCTCCGGTTATCCAGATATTTGTCACTTCGGGGCCATTGGTTCCGGACAACAACGTGTGTATACAACTTGCAGATAAGACCATAAACAATACTATCATAATGAATCAATAACATGTTCATATCTGAGATCATGGCGCTCGGGCCCTAGTGACAAGCATTAAGCACAACAAGTCGCAACAAAGTCATAAAGCACTAATAAAAGATACTAGGCACCATGCCCTAACAATCTGATGCCATTACATGAATGATCTCATCCAATCCCTACCATCCCATAGCCTAAAGTAGGGGATTACTCACTCATAGATGGGGGAAACATGGATGGTCGATGGAGAAGCGATGGTGATTATAATGGCGATGATCTCCTCCAATTCCCCATCCTGGCAGGGTGCCAGAACAGAGTTTCTGGTACTGTTTCGTGGAATCTGGTGGTGGCGGCGGAGCGGAACTCCTTCCGGAAAAACGTCGAACCCCCCTGAGTTTTTAGGTCAGAAGGAATCTTATAGGCGAAGAGGGAGACCAAGGGGGTGTCTGGGGCGGCCAGACCACCCCCTGGCGCGGCCTGGGCTAGCTCGCGTGGCCAGGTGGTGTGGCCTAGGCCTAGCCCCCCTCCGTCTCGTAGTCTGGCTCCAGGAGTCTTCTGGTGAAATAAGATTTTTGGCATATTTTCTGGGATTTTTCCTGATAGTTGATTTTCTGCACAAAAAGTAGACACCAAGACAATTCTGCTGAAAACAGCGTCAGTCCGTGTTAGTTGCATCCAAATCACACAAGTTTAGAGGAGAAACAATAGTAAAAGTGTTCGGGAAAGTAGATATGTTTTGGACGTATCACCTCTCCCCAAGCTTAGCTTATTGCTTGTCCTCAAGCAATTCAGTTGAAAACTTAGTGCGATAAAAGAACTTTCACGAACACATTTGATTCATATGATGTATATATTCTCAGCATGTGATCAACTACTTAGACAATTCATAATAAGGAGTATGCAACTAAGTTTACTTAATAGGCATTGCAAGCTATGAAGAGATTCCAACTCAAAAATAATAAGTAGCGTGAAGTATAAACATAAGCAACATTACAATGCTCATAAAAAGATATGATAGAGTGGTATCTCGCTTGCCTTTGATTTAAGGCACCTCTGAAGTTCAGGTGAAGACTAGAAGTAAAGATGTCAAGGCTACAGGCATCAAAGTCATAACGCAAATAATCAAGTTTTGAGACAAGCACAAAGAATCACAACTATGCTCTCAAGAAGGTGCTCAAAGAATATGTGGAGACTAAACAAGTAAAAGAAAAGGTTTTGAATTATTTGAAAAGCTTCCAAATTCTGAAAGTATGGTACTCATTAGCTTTGAGCTCTCATTGCCCCTATCATAAGCATCTTTTAATGTGGTTAAGGTCAAACTGACACAACTAAGAGGATATGCTTGACAAGTTATAAATCAAAGTCTCATGCACCTTACTTACAAAGACCGATCCTCATGCTGCTCAACTTCAGTCACAAGTAAGCTCTTGTCATTGTAAGTATATATATATCATAGAGAACCGCCAACGGGGTACCCCTTGCACATGACACAGGAGTTATCCCATAATCAAAATGACAAGGCAAGCAGACAATGAGCATCTCAGCGATCTTTTTATTTACTATTGAGGATGCTGCATAGATTTTTATTGAGGATGCTTCATAGAATGCTCATTATGGTTACGCTGCAAGTTTCCACCATGATTAGGCATGGCTTAGGCTAGTGGCCCAGGCGTTTCCCTAACACATATACAAACTCCATGATCTTACAAGTTCCACTTTTATTTCACACCGCCGGGATCCATGAGCAAAAGAACATGATATCAACGAGGTACTAAGTACCAGTGCAATGCTGAAAGCGTTTCCCATGATACATGGTTCTGCTAACTTCAACTCATAAAGCGCAAGCATATACGCAACAAAGAAGGACGCAATGGTTCAGGTTTATTAAATGCAAGAAAATAAAGTGTGCCACCAAGTTCGTGAGAGCTTTACTAACTAACTTTCTCATAACAAGCAAACATTTTATTCGGAAGAAAACAAGGCATATTGAATATGCACGGAAATAGAAAATGATGATAATAGGTAGGTATGGTGGACACTTTGGTAATATTTGGTGTTAGGGAGTTGGAAACATGAGTAAAATACTCAGTGAAAGTGAAGGCTAGCAATAGTAAGGGAGCGACAAACGAGAGAGCAATAGCTGTCATAATCATGCTTGCAACAAAACAGGACTAATCATGGCATGAAAGTGATTCAAGATCCTCAAGGAAATATAATTCATCGAGGCTTAACTGATTATTACAGTCATGTGCATGCGTGAGCATGTGCCAAGTCAATTCAAATGAAACATTCAGAGGAGGATACCACGGTGTCATACCAAGTTATGAATAGAGTAATGCAAGCAAACATTCCTAAAACATGATACAAACTATTAGCAGGCTGGAACTAATCATACGAAAGCAAGAACTACTAAGCATCCAAAGATAACATACACCCTACACGAATAGACTAAGCATGCCAACAAAGATGAGTGTATGTACAAAAATGAAAACAAATAGACTTCGTTACCAGCCTCTTACCACGAGTTGTGATTAATCCTCATTATTGCTCTTCACTTGCGTGGCTTCAATAATAACATGAAACCAATACCCACTGAGGACTGCTGAACCCTGTAGCTAACTCACAAAACCAAAGAAGAACGACAAATATTTTTGTTGTTTTCGATTTTTTAAAGCAAGAACCAAAAAGGAAGAACAAGCAAAGCAAAATCTTTTTGGGTTTTTCGAATAGATCAAACAAAACAAAAAGGGGAAAACAAACCAAGGCAAAGAGAAAAAGAAGCAAACCAAAGAGAAACAACAGAAATATTTTTGGTCTTTTGTGCTTAGAAAGGAAAAGCAAAGAAAGAACGAAAACTGAAAAGAGAGCGAAACATGAATATATAGAGTACCGATGAAACATGATAAGGAGATGAGTGTGATGTCGGCGTACCTCCCCCCAAGATTAGGCTTTTGGCCTAAGTGGGTGTGGCGCCCCGCAAAAACCACTACTAGAAAATCGCGTTGTTTTTGTGCATTGCATCGTCATGACCGCATGCTCATGTCATCATGCCACATTGCATTTGAGCATCGTCATCATCATGCATGGTTTTAGTCTAAACTATTTTCGAAACGCCTAGTTTTGTTTTCTAAATATTCCCGTCTTTATTCAAATTAAAACCCAGGTCTCCGGATTATTTTGTCTCGTCTACCAACGGATTTCAAAAGCTCCGTTTTAAATAATAAAACATTTATTTTATTTTAGGGGGCAGCAGAACCGGGCCGCTCTGACCCAGCCGGCCACCCCCAGTACAAAAACCAGAATCACCAAACCCTTTCCTACCCCACCCTATCCTACCCAAGCCCCCTCCACATCACCCCGGCTAACCACAGCTCGCCACCTCACCGAGCCCCTCCACCTCATCTCTCCTCCTGGCCCCACCTCCCCTCACCAACACACACACCCACACTAGCCCCGCTGCCAGCCTGGTCGCCCCGACCCACCTCCTGCCACCTTTCCCTAGCCCACCTGCCCCTGGCCCATGCCGACAAAACCCACCCTGGGCCAACTCCCCACCCCGCCTCGTGATCCACCCCGCCAACCCCGCGTGCCGCTCCCGCCTCTCTCTCCTCACCTGGACACGCAGACCCACGCCGCTCTCCACCTACCACGCGCCCCGACGCCACTCACTCGCCTCTCCCACACGCGACCCCGCCCCGCCTCTGCCTCGCGTTCCCCACCAACCTCCTCGATCCCCGCCGCCTCTCCCGTCGCCAACCTCCCACTCGTCCACCCCACGGCTGCCGGCGACCTAGCCCTGCTTCTCCCCTCACCGGCGCCGTCCTCCTCCCTGTCCCCTACCCCGCGCGCCCTCCTCCCCGTCGATCGAACCCCGCCGCCACCACGCGCAGGCACGCCCCTGCTCTCCTCCGCCTCGGCCTCCTCACCACCGGCCCGAGCTCCTTCCGGCCGGTGAGCCCCTCCATGTGCTCGGCTCCGGCCGCTGCCAAGAGATTCCCCGCCGCCGGCCTCGTCCGCCGCCCGCGGTGCAAGCCCTCCCTCGCCTCTCTGTTGCACAGCGCCGCGGGACCCTCCTCGCGCGTGCCCGCCTCCGGCCGACCACTCCTCTGCCGACGCAGCAACGCCGCGCGCCCTCGCCTTCCTCGGCGTCCTCTGCGCCGTCCCCTGCACGCCCTCGCCGGCGCCCCCTCGTCGCTGCTTGAGCCCGCCTGCTCCGCCGTTCTCTCAGGCCGCCATCGCCACCCATCCCCGCGGCAACGTCCTCTGCTCCGTCTGTGCTCCTCATGGCCGCAGGTGGTGTCCACCTGAGCTCCTCTGGCCGCGACCGAGCTCGTTGTGGTGCCGCCTCTGTTTGCCGCCGTGCCTCGCGCCTGCACCAGGACCGCGACGCCGAGCACCCCAGCATAGCTATCTTCGCGCCTCTTCATCCTGTCGTCGCCCGGACCCTTCCGCGTGCCTCTATGAGATCGTGCTGGACAAGGCCATCCTCTGCCCATGCTCGCCCGCACAGGGCCACCACCGTTATGATGGCACTGAATCTGCTAAGACTGACACGTGTTGAGGCCGACAGGACACCGACTAAAGATGCTGTCGATGCACGACGAGGAACATCTACTTCCTAGACGACAAGATCTCCTGCATAGATGCCAAGATCTCCTTCCGGGAACCCGAAGGCGATGTCACGCAGGTGCTCCTTCCCGGACTCGAAACCCCTAGACCCAAAGACCGAACCCGAAGACCACCGATGCGACAAGTTCTCCTTCCCGGCTGCGAAGCCCAAGAACCCGGACGTCAAGGTCGCCGACACGGAACGCCAAGTCCTTCTTCCCGGATGCGACAAGATCTACTCCGTTGTCCGAGAACGTCCCCGTCGAGACCGATCCCTGTTGAACCCCGAACCCCTAGAACCCAAGATCGCCGAACCCCCATGTGTGACCCTTATCCAACCCCTATTTTTATAATATATAACAATCATCAGTTGCATATTATTTGTTCATCTCGCATGCATATCATGTGGGTTGGGGGCATTATGCCGATTCACCTCATAATTAAATAAGGAGTCCATCCGCGGGATATCTTTGTCTTATTCTAGACTCCATTTAAATTGGTGTAGCAAACCGATACCATGTTTTGCATTGTTAATACAACGTTTAAATTGCGGGGGTTCTAAATAACTTGAACCGTGTAATTAATTGTCGGGACCCCGGTTCTGCTTAATATTGCCTAATTGCACCGCATCTTTGCCTTGTCATACATCATACATGCATCATGCCTGATCTTCTGCCGTAGTATTAAATAGTGCATCCGGTGTTTCTCTTAGTGTTTTGCTTCTTCGCGAATTAGGCTGATGAGTGGATGCGAGTATCGACAAGTTCTCCGGATATGAACCTTCGGCAGTGTTTCCCAGGCGAGCATCTCTCCCCCTTTACCTATTTTGCATTTATAGTCTTTATTTCCTCCTCATGATCTATTGCTATTCGTGTCGTGATGCTTTAGTTTCCGTACCCCAGTTATATCCCGTGCAGCCTCTATATTGCCTTGGACACCTCCTATTACCCGTGTTTGGTAGACAGCTGGCCTTGCGAGTCATAGTTGCTTGCTCAGGTGCGATCTCGTGTTGTCAAGTACCACAGTTGCTGGAATGCTGGCAGATGTTTATTGGTGGAGATGCTTAATGGTGGAGTTGATCATGACTTTAAATACAACTATTAAAATGCTAGATATAACTAATGCAGAGGCATCGGTGGGCAATAGATGTTATTTGGTTCTTCCACGCTCACTTGTGTCCCGTAGGACCCCGAGTACTTGATACCTGTTCCTTGATTTTTCGCACTATCCACATTCGGGAGGCCTTATGGACCCCCCTGAGCCAGAGCTTGATTCATTTCTATTTCTTGGGGCCACAAAGTAGTTTGGGGCTTTATTACTATCCTCTACCTATGCCATGCTTTACCGCTTTATTTAAGATTGTGCGTGGAGCACCTGTACTGTTTAGGATTGCGGACTGTTTTCGCGGTATCGACAAGCCCAGTCACACTTTCGGGTTCCCAGTCGTTTACAGCCATTGGCGCAAACCTTGGGTCCGTCTCGGAGCCGGCCAACTTCGTTGCGGGTAGCTTAATGGGGTGGCCCCCTGAAATATTTATGAATCCTGTGATCGCTTTGTCGTGAATGCCTCGTTGGGTTTTGAGTTGCTTTTCCGAGGTTGATCGAGTGTGTGTTGCTATTTGTGCACCCCTGCAGGGTAAAACTTTCTGAAAGCCGTGTCCGTGGTTATGGACGACTTGGAGCACAGTATCTCGATCATAGACAAGCATAACTAAAGTAGTGCTATAAATTTGACTAAATATGTGACTAGTAATCAGATTCAAATACAACGGAATGGATATTAAAAATGGCAACAACTGGTGAAGCTGAGGTTCCTTGCGTCTTGTTATATATGCCTAGTAAGTATTACAACTCCAATGGAATGTGATAAAAGTGCCAACAACTGCTGGGTTTTGGGATTCCTCAGGACAATTATATCTGACTAGTAAATTTTCCAATTACAACGGAATGTTAACTAAAACTGCCCACTACTTATGCTATCAGGATGACTCATGCTATCTATATATCTGAATAGTAAGTGCTGCAGCTAAAATGGAATGAGTAAAACTGCCAACTGTGTGAGTTCCTTGGTCTGACTTCCTCGTTTAGTATCGAGGGGGAAATACCAGGATGGGTTTGTTTGGTGTTAGCTTCAGGTTGGATCTGAATAGGTATTTCTTACCCCTCTCTAATAGATGCCAGTGATACCGAGTCTCTATAGGTTGTTTAGTGCAGCTGCGTTGCCGCTTCAGCCCACCATACCTATGTAGGCAAGAGCCGCCGAATTCTAGCCTCGCCGTGTACTGGCCTCAGTACTGACGCTCCTCTTTTTTCCTTTGCCCTTTGTCGGCACCCCTTTTGTTTTAGCAGGTTTGAGATCGATGTCGTTAGCAGGGTTACCCTTCTGGCTTGGCTTGGGCAGGGTTATCGACGCCATTGGTTATTCTTTTGGGCTCTTAGCCCCATTTGCATTTTGTCCGTAGACGGACGCTCTATCGTTTTCAAGGTGATTGGATCTTTGTATTGTATATTTGTATTCTTGACTCAGAGAGTCGCTGTTGTATATATATATCTGTTCTGTGGGTCCCATCGAGGACTGTTGTGTAATGTTATTACTTCGTTTTCCACCCGCACGAAAGTGCCTGGTGGGCGTCCTTGAATCGTTTCTATGCGGGTTTGGCAGAAAGGGCTAAAACTTGCATAGAGCCGATTTGAGGGTGTTACAGAGTGGTATCAGAGCTCAGCAGTTACGATACCCCACAAGTGCAGCCTATAGGTTAACCTAGCTAACGAATGAAGTAGCGTGTCAAACTATTTTTGCAAAATCGGTTGGATAGATCTGGTTAGGTCTGTTTTACTCCTTACCCCTCTGCTATTCTCCTCTTACCTCTGCGTGTTTTGAATCTGCTCTCTTATCTTCTCTTCGAGTCCAGGAATTCTCGTGGTTGGGTTTCCGTCGTACCATTAGGGTTTCGCTTCTTCCTTTGGTAACAGTGCTTCTACATCTGGACTTCATGCTATTTGAGTGATCCTTTATCTGTGGTATCATTCTTTGATCCTTGTTTGTGCCTTCCGATGTTTTCCGACGCGACGACATCCTCTACGCCAGATCCGATGCAGAGTCTGCATCACTCTCTTGTTTCCGAATCTCGCTTGCCGAGATCTTCAGTCTAATTCCGAGAGTTGGTTGCATAATTCTCCGATTTGTGTGTAGAGTAATGGTTTGGGTGCGCGATGGACTGATCACCATCCGACTACTCTTATCATTCGCTTTTGTATATTGAATCGGTGGATCCAGCAATTTTACTCCATCCACGGAAGCTAGAGGTGCCTTTATTTGTTGATACCTCTACCTTCGTGCTTTGTTTCCGGAGTGTTCTCTCGACGATCACGGACAATGACCTCTTGTTAGCGGTGTCGCGAGGATCTACGCGAAGAGAGAAGATTTAGATCGCCGACCTTCTTCCCGGTACCACCAGGCGGATCTCGAGGGCGAGATCCATTGTTAGTGGTGTCGAATTGTGGCACCCCGCAAAAACCACTACTAGAAAATCGCGTTGTTTTGGTGCATTGTATCGTCATGACCGCATGCTCATGTCATCATGCCACATTGCATTTGAGCATCGTCATCATCATGCATGGTTTTAGTCTAAACTATTTTCGAAACGCCTAGTTTTGTCTTCTAAATATTCCCGTCTTTATTCAAATTAAAACCCGGGTCTCCAGATTATTTTGTTTCGTCTACCAACGAATTTCAAAAGCCCCGTTTTAAATAATAAAACATTTATTTTATTTTAGGGGGCAGCCGAACCGGGCCGATCCGACCCAGCCGGCCACCCCCAGTACAAAAACCAGAATCACCAAACCCTTTCCTAACCCACCCTAGTCTACCTAGCCCCCCTCTACATCACCCCGGCCAACCACAGCTCACCACCTCACCGAGCCCCTCCACCTCATCTCTCCTCCTGGCCCCACCTCCCCTCACCAACGCACACACCCACACCAGCCCCGCCGCCAGCCTGGTCGCCTCGACCAACCTCCTGCCACCTTTCCTTGGCCCACCTGCCCCTGGCCCATGCCGACAAAACCCACCCCGAGCCAACTCCCCACCCCGCCTCGTGATCCACCCCGCCGCCTGGTCCCACCCCGCCAACCCCGCATGCCGCTCCCGCCTCTCTCTCCTCACCTGGACACGCAGACCCACGCCGCTCTCCACCTACCACGCGCACCGGCCCCACCCACTCGCCTCTCCCGCACACGAGCCCCGCCCCGCCTCTGCCTCACGTTCCCCACCAACCTCCTCGATCCCCACCGCCTCTCCTGTCGCCAACCTCCCGCTCGTCCACCCCACGGCCGCGGGTGACCTAGCCCTGCTTCTCCCCTCACCGGCGCCGTCCTCCTCCCTGTCCCCTACCCCGCGCGCCCTCCTCCCCGTCGATCGAACCCCGCCGCCACCACGCGCAGGCCCGCCCCTGCTCTCCTCCGCCTCGGCCTCCTCACCACCGGCCCGAGCTCCTTCCGGCCGGCGAGCCCCTCCATGTGCTCGGCTCCGGCCGCTGCCAAGAGCTTCCCCGCCGCCGGCCTCGTCCGCCGCCCGCGGTGCAAGCCCTCCCTCGCCTCTCTGTTGCACAGCGCCGCGGGACCCTCCTCGCGCGTGCCCGCCTCCGGCCGACCACTCCTCTGCCGACGCAGCAACGCCGCGCGCCCTCGCCTTCCTCGGCGTCCTCTGCGCCGTCCCCTGCACGCCCTCGCCGGCGCCCCCTCGTCGCTGCTTGAGCCCGCCTGCTCCGCCGTTCTCTCAGGCCGCCATCGCCGCCCATCCCCGCGGCAACGTCCTCTGCTCCGTCTGTGCTCCTCATGGCCGCAGGTGGTGTCCACCCGAGCTCCTCTGGCCACGACCGAGCTCGTCGTGGTGCCGCCTCTGTTTGCCGCCGTGCCTCGCGCCTGCACCAGGACCGCGACGCCGAGCACCCCAACATAGCTATCTTCGCGCCTCTTCATCCTGTCGTCACCCGGACCCTTCCGTGTGCCTCTACGAGATCGTGCTGGACAAGGCCATCCTCTGCCATGGCTCGCCCGCACAGGGCCACCACCGTTACGATGGCACTGAATCTGCCAAGACTGACACGTGTTAAGGCCGACAGGACACCGACTAAAGATGCTGTCGATGCACGACGAGGAACATGTACTTCCTAGACGACAAGATCTCCTGCATAGATGCCAAGATCTCCTTCCGGGAACCCGAAGGCGATGTCACGCAGGTGCTCCTTCCCGGACTCGAAACCCCTAGACCCAAAGACCGAACCCGAAGACCACCGATGCGACAAGTTCTCCTTCCCGGCTGCGAAGCCCAAGAACCCGGACGTCAAGGTCGCCGACACGGAACGCCAAGTCCTTCTTCCCGGATGCGACAAGATCTACTCCGTTGTCCGAGAACATCCCCGTCGAGACCGATCCCTGTTGAACCCCGAACCCCCGGAACCCAAGATCGCCGAACCCCCATGTGTGACCCTTATCCAACCCCTATTTTTATAATATATAACAATCATCGGTTGCATATTATTTGTTCATCTCGCATGCATATCATGTGGGTTGGGGGCATTATGCCGATTCACCTCATAATTAAATAAGGAGTCCATCCGCGGGATATCTTTGTCTTATTCTAGACTCCATTTAAATTGGTGTAGCGAACCGATACCATGTTTTGCATTGTTAATACAACATTTAAATTGCGGGGGTTCTAAATAACTTGAACCGTGTAATTAATTGTCGGGACCCCGGTTCTGCTTAATATTGCCTAATTGCACCGCATCTTTGCCGTGTCATACATCATACATGCATCATGCCTGATCTTCTACCGTAGTATTAAATAGTGCATCCGGTGTTTCTCTTAGTGTTTTGCTTCTTCGCGAATTAGGCTGATGAGTGGATGCGAGTATCGAGAAGTTCTCTGGATATGAACCTTCGGCAGTGTTTCCCAGGCGAGCATCTCTCCCCCTTTACCTATTTTGCATTTATAGTCTTTATTTCCTCCTCATGATCTATTGCTATTCGTGTCGTGATGCTTTAGTTTCCGTACCCCAGTTATATCCCGTGCAGCCTCTATATTGCCTTGGACACCTCCTATTACCCGTGTTTGGTAGACAGCTCGCCTTGCGAGTCATAGTTGCTTGCTCAGGTGCGATCTCGTGTTGTCAAGTACCACAGTTGCTGGAATGCTGGCAGATGTTTATTGGTGGAGATGCTTAATGGTGGAGTTGATCATGACTTTAAATACAACTATTAAAATGCTAGATATAACTAATGCAGAGGCATCGGTGGGCAATAGATGTTATTTGGTTCTTCCACGCTCACTTGTGTCCCGTAGGACCCCGAGTACTTGATACCTGTTCCTTGATTTTTCGCACTATCCACATTCGGGAGGCCTTATGGACCCCCCTGAGCTAGAGCTTGATTCATTTCTATTTCTTGGGGCCACAAAGTAGTTTGGGGCTTTATTACTATCCTGTAACTATGCCATGCTTTACCGCTTTATTTAAGATTGTGCGTGGAGCACCTGTACTGTTTAGGATTGCGGACTGTTTTCGCGGTATCGACAAGCCCAGTCACACTTTCGGGTTCCCAGTCGTTTACAGCCATTGGCGCAAACCTTGGGTCCGTCTCGGAGCCGGCCAACTTCGTTGCGGGTAGCTTAATGGGGTGGCCCCCTGAAATATTTATGAATCCTGTGATCGCTTTGTCGTGAATGCCTCGTTGGGTTTTGAGTTGCTTTTCCGAGGTTGATCGAGTGTGTGTTGCTATTTGTGCACCCCTGCAGGGTAAAACTTTCTGAAAGCCGTGTCCGTGGTTATGGACGACTTGGAGCACAGTATCTCGATCATAGACAAGCATAACTAAAGTAGTGCTATAAATTTGACTAAATATGTGACTAGTAATCAGATTCAAATACAACGGAATGGATATTAAAAATGGCAACAACTGGTGAAGCTGAGGTTCCTTGCGTCTTGTTATATATGCCTAGTAAGTATTACAACTCCAATGGAATGTGATAAAAGTGCCAACAACTGCTGGGTTTTGGGATTCCTCAGGACAATTATATCTGACTAGTAAATGTTCCAATTACAACGGAATGTTAACTAAAATTGCCCACTACTTATGCTATCAGGATGACTCATGCTATCTATATATCTGAATAGTAAGTGCTGCAGCTAAAATGGAATGAGTAAAACTGCCAACTGTGTGAGTTCCTTGGTCTGACTTCCTCGTTTAGTCTCGAGGGGGAAATACCAGGATGGGTTTGTTTGGTGTTAGCTTCAGGTTGGATCTGAATAGGTCTTTCTTACCCCTCTCTAATAGATGCCAGTGATACCGAGTCTCTATAGGTTGTTTAGTGCAGCTGCGTTGCCGCTTCAGCCCACCATACCTATGTAGGCAAGAGCCGCCGAATTCTAGCCTCGCCGTGTACTGGCCTCAGTACTGACGCTCCTCTTTTTTCCTTTGCCCTTTGTCGGCACCCCTTTTGTTTTAGCAGGTTTGAGATCGACGTCGTTAGCAGGGTTACCCTTCTGGCTTGGCCTGGGCAGGGTTATCGACGCCATTGGTTATTCTTTTGGGCTCTTAGCCCCATTTGCATTTTGTCCATAGACGGACGCTCTATCGTTTTCAAGGTGATTGGATCTTTGTATTGTATATTTCTATTCTTGACTCAGGGATTCGCTGTTGTATATATATATCTGTTCTGTGGGTCCCATCGAGGACTGTTGTGTAATGTTATTACTTCGTTTTCCACCCGCACGAAAGTGCCTGGTGGGCGTCCTTGAATCGTTTCTATGCGGGTTTGGCAGAAAGGGCTAAAACTTGCGTAGGGCCGATTTGAGGGTGTTACAGAGTGGTATCAGAGCTCAGCAGTTACGATACCCCACAAGTGCAGCCTATAGGTTAACCTAGCTAACGAATGAAGTAGCGTGTCAAACTATTTTTGCAAAATCGGTTGGATAGATCTGGTTAGGTCTGTTTTACTCCTTACCCCTCTGCTATTCTCCTCTTACCTCTGCGTGTTTTGAATCTGCTCTCTTATCTTCTCTTCGAGTCCAGGAATTCTCGTGGTTGGGTTTCCGTCGTACCATTAGGGTTTCGCTTCTTCCTTTGGTAACAGTGCTTCTACATCTGGACTTCATGCTATTTGAGTGATCCTTTATCTGTGGTATCATTCTTTGATCCTTGTTTGTGCCTTCCGATGTTTTCCGACGCGACGACATCCTCTACGCCAGATCCGATGCAGAGTCTGCATCACTCTCTTGTTTCCGAATCTCGCTTGCCGAGATCTTCAGTCTAATTCCGAGAGTTGGTTGCATAATTCTCCGATTTGTGTGCAGAGTAATGGTTTGGGTGCGCGATGGACTGATCACCATCCGACTACTCTTATCATTCGCTTTTGTATATTGAATCGGTGGATCCAGCAATTTTACTCCATCCACGGAAGCTAGAGGTGCCTTTATTTGTTGATACCTCTACCTTCGTGCTTTGTTTCCGGAGTGTTCTCTCGACGATCACGGACAATGACCTCTTGTTAGCGGTGTCGCGAGGATCTACGCGAAGAGAGAAGATTTAGATCGCCGACCTTCTTCCCGGTACCACCAGGCGGATCTCGAGGGCGAGATCCATTGTTAGTGGTGTCGAATTGTGGCACCCCGCAAAAACCACTACTAGAAAATCGCGTTGTTTTGGTGCATTGTATCGTCATGACCGCATGCTCATGTCATCATGCCACATTGCATTTGAGCATCGTCATCATCATGCATGGTTTTAGTCTAAACTATTTTCGAAACGCCTAGTTTTGTCTTCTAAATATTCCCGTCTTTATTCAAATTAAAACCCGGGTCTCCAGATTATTTTGTTTCGTCTACCAACGAATTTCAAAAGCCCCGTTTTAAATAATAAAACATTTATTTTATTTTAGGGGGCAGCCGAACCGGGCCGATCCGACCCAGCCGGCCACCCCCAGTACAAAAACCAGAATCACCAAACCCTTTCCTAACCCACCCTAGTCTACCTAGCCCCCCTCTACATCACCCCGGCCAACCACAGCTCACCACCTCACCGAGCCCCTCCACCTCATCTCTCCTCCTGGCCCCACCTCCCCTCACCAACGCACACACCCACACCAGCCCCGCCGCCAGCCTGGTCGCCTCGACCAACCTCCTACCACCTTTCCTTGGCCCACCTGCCCCTGGCCCATGCCGACAAAACCCACCCCGAGCCAACTCCCCACCCCGCCTCGTGATCCACCCTGCCGCCTAGTCCCACCCCGCCAACCCCGCGTGCCGCTCCCGCCTCTCTCTCCTCACCTGGACACGCAGACCCACGCCGCTCTCCACCTACCACGCGCACCGGCCCCGCCCACTGGCCTCTCCCGCACACGAGCCCCGCCCCGCCTCTGCCTCGCGTTCCCCACCAACCTCCTCGATCCCCACCGCCTCTCCCGTCGCCAACCTCCCGCTCGTCCACCCCACGGCTGCCGGCGATCTAGCCCCGCTTCTTCCCTCACCGGCGCCGTCCTCCTCCCTGTCCCCTACCCCGCGCGTGCTCCTCCCCGTCCATCGAACCCCGCCGCCACCGCGTGCAGGCCCGCCCCTGCTCTCCTCCGCCTCGGCCTCCTCACCACCGGCACGAGCTCCTTCCGGCCGGCGAGCCCTTCCACGTGCTTGGCTCCGGCCGCCGCCAAGAGCTTCCCCGCCGCCGGCCTTGTCCGCCGCCCGCGGCGCAAGCCCTCCATCGCCTCTCTGTTGCACAGCACCGCCGGACCCGCCTCGCGCATGCCCGCCTCCGGCCGACCACTCCTCTGCCGACGCATAAACGCCGCGCGCCCTCGACTTCCTCGGCATCCTCTGCACCATCCCCTGCACGCCCTCGTCGGCGCCCCCTCGTCGCTGCTCGAGCCCGCCTGCTCCGCCGTTCTCTCAGGCCGCCATCGCCGCCCATCCCCGCGGCCACATCCTCTGCTCCGCCCGTGCTCCTCTTGGCCGCAGGTGGTGTCCACCCGAGCTCCTCTGGCCGCGACCGAGCTCGTCGTGGTGTCGCCTCTGTTTTCCGCCGTGCCTCGCGCCCGCAGCAGGACCGCGACGCCGAGCACCCCAGCATAGCTATCTCCGCGCCTCTTCATCCTGTCGTCGCCCGGACCCTTCCGCGTGCCTCTACGAGATCGTGCTGGACAAGGCCATCCTCTGCCTATGCTCGCCCGCACAGGGCCACCACTGTTCTGATGGCACTGAATCTGCCAAGACTGACACGTGTTGAGGCCGACAGGACACCGACTAAAGATGCTGTCGATGCACGATGAGGAACATCTACTTCCTAGACAACAAGATCTCCTGCATAGATGCCAAGATCTCCTTCCGGGAACCCGAAGGCGATGTCACGCGGGTGCTCCTTCCCGGACTCGAAACCCCTAGACCCAAAGACCGAACCCGAAGACCACCGATGCGACAAGTTCTCCTTCCCGGCTGCGAAGCCCAAGAACCCGGACGTCAAGGTCGCCGACACGGAACGCCAAGTCCTTCTTCCCGGATGCGACAAGATCTACTCCGTTGTCCGAGAACGTCCCCGTCGAGACCGATCCCTGTTGAACCCCGAACCCCTGGAACCCAAGATCGCCGAACCCCCATGTGTGACCCTTATCCAACCCCTGTTTTTATAATATATAACAATCATCGGTTGCATATTATTTGTTCATCTCGCATGCATATCATGTGGGTTGGGGGCATTATGCCGATTCACCTCATAATTAAATAAGGATTCCATCCGCGGGATATCTTTGTCTTATTCTGGACTCCATTTAAATTGGCGTAGCAAACCGATACCATGTTTTGCATTATTAATACAACATTTAAATTGCGGGGGTTCTAAATAACTTGAACCGTGTAATTAATTGTCGGGACCCCGGTTCTGCTTAATATTGCCTAATTGCACCGCATCTTTGCCTTGTCATACATCATACATGCATCATGCATGATCTTCTGCTGTAGTATTAAATAGTGCATCCGGTGTTTCTCTTAGTGTTTTGCTTCTTCGCGAATTAGGCTGATGAGTGGATGCGAGTATCGAGAAGTTCTCCGGATATGAACCTTCGGCAGTGTTTCCCAGGCGAGCATCTCTCCCCCTTTACCTATTTTGCATTTATAGTCTTTATTTCCTCCTCATGATCTATTGCTATTCGTGTCATGATGCTTTAGTTTCCGTATCCCAGTTATATCCCGTGCAGCCTCTATATTGCCTTGGACACCTCCTATTACCCGTGTTTGGTAGACAGCTGGCCTTGCGAGTCATAGTTGCTTGCTCAGGTGCGATCTCGTGTTGTCAAGTACCACAGTTGCTGGAATGCTGGCAGATGTTTATTGGTGGAGATGCTTAATGGTGGAGTTGATCATGACTTTAAATACAACTATTAAAATGCTAGATATAACTAATGCAGAGGCATCGGTGGGCAATAGATGTTATTTGGTTCTTCCACGCTCACTTGTGTCCCGTAGGACCCCGAGTACTTGATACCTGTTCCTTGATTTTTCGCACTATCCACATTCGGGAGGCCTTATGGACCCCCCTGAGCCAGAGCTTGATTCATTTCTATTTCTTGGGGCCACAAAGTAGTTTGGGGCTTTATTACTATCCTGTACCTATGCCATGCTTTACCGCTTTATTTAAGATTGTGCGTGGAGCACCTGTACTGTTTAGGATTGCGGAGTGTTTTCGCGGTATCGACAAGCCTAGTCACACTTTCGGGTTCCTAGTCGTTTACAGCCATTGGCGCAAACCTTGGGTCCATCTCGGAGCCGGCCAACTTCGTTGCGGGTAGCTTAATGGGGTGGCCCCCTGAAATATTTATGAATCGTGTGATCGCTTTGTCGTGAATGCCTCGTTGGGTTTTGAGTTGGTTTTTCCAAGGTTGATCGAGTGTGTGTTGCTATTTGTGCACCCCTGCAGGGTAAAACTTTCTGAAAGCCGTGTCCGCGGTTATGGACGACTTGGAGCACAGTATCTCGATCATAGACAAGCATAACTAAAGTAGTGCTATAAATTTGACTAAATATGTGACTAGTAATCAGATTCAAATACAACGGAATGGATATTAAAAATGGCAACAACTGGTGAAGCTGAGGTTCCTTGCGTCTTGTTATATATGCCTAGTAAGTATTACAACTCCAATGGAATGTGATAAAAGTGCCAACAACTTCTGGGTTTTGGGATTCCTCAGGACAATTATATCTGACTAGTAAATGTTCCAATTACAACGGAATGTTAACTAAAACTGCCCACTACTTATGCTATCAGGATGACTCATGCTATCTATATCTGAATAGTAAGTGTTGCAACTAAAATGGAATGAGTAAAACTGCCAACTGTGTGAGTTCCTTGGTCTTACTTCCTCGTTTGGTCTCGAGGGGGAAATACCAGGATGGGTTTGTTTGGTGTTAGCTTCAGGTTGGATCTGAATAGGTCTTTCTTACCCCTCTCTAATAGATGCCAGTGATACCGAGTCTCTATAGGTTGTTTAGTGCTGCTGCGTTGCCGCTTCAGCCCACCATACCTATGTAGGCGAGAGTCGCCGAATTCTAACCTCGCCGTGTACTGGCCTCAGTACTGACGCTCCTCTTTTTCCTTTGCCCTTTGTCGGCACCCCTTTTGTTTTAGCAGGTTTGAGATTGACGTCGTTAGCAGGGTTACCCTTCTGGCTTGGCCTGGGCAGGGTTATCGACGCCATTGGTTATTCTTTAGGGCTCTTAGCCCCATTTGCATTTTGTCCGTAGACGGACGCTCTATCGTTTTCAAGGTGATTGGATCTTTGTATTGTATATCTGTATTCTTGACTCAGGGAGTCGCTGTTGTATATATATCTGTTCTGTGGGTCCCATTGAGGACTGTTGTGTAATGTTATTACTTCGTTTTCCACCCGCACGAAAGTGCCTGGTGGGTGTCCTTGAATCATTTCTATGCGGGTTTGGCAGAAAGGGCTAAAACTTGCATAGGGCCGATTTGAGGGTGTTACAGTGGGTATCAATCCCAAGCCGGCTAGGATGATGTGTCACCGTAGTATGACGAGGAGGTACCCTCGTCCTGGTGCGAGCTCGAGTACGTCCCTCTGTAATGTGCGGAGTGATCGTAGGAGGGTACATCCTCCTGGTGCTGCTCGTGGAAACCCAGCAAGCGAAGCTGCTCGTCCACCTCTTCCTTGGAGCGCGACCACAGTCTCCTGTGAACACTAAACAAAGAAGACTGTGGCAATGGGATTTCCCTCTCATCCCCGTCAGTAAACAACATCCTATATACTAGACTATCTAAATCAGAAGAAGTGACAAAGTGGTGAGTTTTCATAGAAACAAGGTCAAGCCTTTGTGGTGCCAGTACAGTATCATTGGGGTCCACTAAAAGACCTAATGCATTGACCATACGTGAGGCAATGATGCCCCCATAGATAGGCCCCCTAGCAGCTAGGCGGCGAGCAATAAGCGAGCCAAGGTTGTACCGAGTATCATTGTTAAGCACAGCAGCAAGGAAGGCTAAATGATAGTTGGAGATATTACTTGTGTTCTCCCTACCAAGTATGCTAGTAGCAAGATAATGCGCAAAGTATCTGAGAGCAGGGCGTTGGATGTTTCTTATCTTTCCACACTACGCCAAGCAGTCATCATCATTGGTCACCCCTCGGTAAAGCTCCAGCAAATCAGCGGGTCGCCCTTGAATTTTCTTCATGGTCCCTATCATGCTTACACCTAGAATACTGCAAAATCTTTCCAATGGCATGGTAAAGGTTAGATTCTAAATTTTGAAAGAGACAGTTGACTGATAGGGCATGTTCGTAAACGTGAGGTCAAACCAACCCTCTCAATGAATAGCTTATTGCTCACTCTCATCTTGCATATATGAGGTCAAACCAACCCTCTCAATGAATAGCAAGAAATCATCAAGAATCCCTACAGCTTGTAAGAAAGTAAAACAAGGAAAAGTAGATGGGTGAGCATCCCCATCATCCCTTTAATTACCAATACGAGTTGCAATGAGATCTTCGTTGTATGATGGCCTAAACTGAGAGGCTGATCTTGAGGGCCTCGACCTCCTAGGTGCATCCCTCTCAAATATCTCTCCAAAGGTATGGTTGTTCATGCTTGGTATTCTGAAATTTAAACACCTATTAAACAAGTGATTGCAAAGTGAATATAATGAAGGGTACTACTCATAGGGACTTGTAAGAGGCCTAAACATGCATCAAAACTATATCTCTAAGCATAAAACAAGTTTACAAGCTCTCATAACCTGTCATCTACAGCAGCAATATACTCAAGATATAATCCACTAAACACAAATCTACTTGGACAAGGGGAGGAGTCACATACCGAAGAACAAGTGCGCCAAATTTCAGCAACAAAGATGGGCTGAGTAAGGAGATCGAAAAAAAATGAGAGCAAGCACAGCAAGAACACGATTTTGAGCAATGAACTAGAGCTTACTCGGGAGAGAGAAGAAAGTGGCAGGTGAGAGAGTTAGTAGAGGGGCAGGGGTGGCCCACACCATGGCATGGCGCCACCCAGGGCAGGCCGCGCCACCAGGTGGTGTGCCTGCCTGGTGGGTCCCCCTGGTACCTTCCAGGCACTTCTCTGCGCCTTTTTCACGTAAAAAAATAATATGAATTTTCTGGAAATTTTCGAGACACTTTATTTTTCGGCATTTTTCAGGTATAGAAGAATGATTTTCTGACAGACAGATTTTTTTTTTGAAATGATGCAATGACAAAACAAAGCTAGAACTACATAAGTTCTAAGACACTCTAACATGCAAGCAACTAACAACAAAAAGAAAGCTAAACGAAAACAAAAACTAAAATGGGTAGAATAGAAGTGTGCGGAGATAATCATGGTGAAAACATTGTTTTGTTCAATGAAATCCTTTTGTTAACAAGGTTGATCAGGTCTTGTTACCAAAACAATTCTATACGAGACAAAACTTTGTATTCCACTAATGATTATGTTACCTCAACCTTGATAGCAATAGTCCCAATCATAATAGTTTCAAATTTTTCTCTTGGTATGGGACAATATATTTCTCCAACTTGAATGCCCTCAACATGTTCAATTGAATTCAAACCATATGTGCTTTCAATCTTCTTGGGGAAATAGACAATATGTTCCTTGTCATTAACATTGAAAGTAACCTTTCCTTGATTACAATTAATAACAGCTCCTGCGGTATTAAGAAAAGGTCTCCCAAGAATAATAGACATATTATCATCTTCAGGCATTTCAAACACAACGAAATTACTTAATATCAAGCAATTATGAGCCACTTGAACAGGTACATCCTCACATATACCAACAGGAATAGTGGTAGGTTTATCAGCCATTTGCAAAGATATATCAGTTGGTATCAGTTTTTCAAGTTGAAGTCTCTTATAGAGAGAGAAAGGCATAACACTAACTCCAGCTCCCAAATCACACAAAGCAGTTCTAACATAACTGTTCTTAATAGAGCAAGGTTGTCATGGTGATGTCACAGCACATGCCATGGATAGGATAAAGGTGGGCACAATATGCACTAGAGGAATCCAGGGAGGGATAGTGTGGTGATTCCACACACAGATGCTTTGTATTCAATAAGTTTCCAAGGTTACAAATGCTCCTTGAGCTGTATTGGGGAGAGGAGGAAGAAGGAACTCTCTTACTCTCACCACTAGCTAGCTCTCAGGAACCAAGAACCAACTAAGTAAAAATCAACCCACTAGAGATCAACCCCTTCTACAGAGGACCTAGCCCTCCTTATATAGGGGTGGCTAGGTCTCCAATTAGGGCATACGTGGAGGCATATTCCAAGGAATATGCCTCTTCCCAAAATAGTAAACCGACCGGGTCACTTTTCCCCGTCGTAAGCCATGCAGAGGCTACGTGAGCCTCTGCGGCGCCAGTGTCATCTGACACGGGCAACGTCACCCTTGTCGGCCACGCCTCGGTGGTCCTAGCCTCTGTCCGCTTCGCTCATGCTCCAGCGTACAGTGACCTCCTTTTGACCAGCGAGATACCTACCTTCTCTTGCATGCCTGATATAACCCGGATCATGCCTGGTTAATCCGGCCACACCTGTACCTTCATATAAGTTAGATACATCCTGTCGGCATACAACGTAGGTCGGCCGGGACTCAGTTAGGCGGACATCCTCCGGTCCGGATTACTCCGTCATTCGGCCTGCCTTGAGGTGACTCAGCCAGCACATGCTTTGACCTTGCCGTACCTCGGCTAACTCGGCCTTTATACCCCTGCGTGACCCTACCCGGGGGTATCCCCCCAACATTAGTCCCCGAAGCTGGTGCGGTCTTAGCAGCTCCAGCCGCCAAGGCCATGGCAGGTTCCATTCTCTGAACCTTTTGCTCCTTTTTCCGAGTTATCTCATAGTATGGATTCCATAGGCTATCTTTCCCTTAGCACATTTTGAGTTTTCACTCGTTGGCCGGGTCATCCTTTGGTTATCCGGGTTAACCGTTATTCTTCCTTCTCTCGTACGCTATCCCACGTGGAGGGTAATCATTAACTTGCCTCATTTTAAGGGCATGCGCCAGTGACCGACGCACTTAATGTCAGGTGTTACTGTTGCACACGTCACATCGTGTCTGTCTTCATGTTAACTGTATCATAACGTCACGTCGTGGGATCCGCTGCGCCCTGTGGCGCTTCCTCTGGCTCGCCTCTGATTGGCTGATCCGGATTATACACGGCCACACCGTGTGTTCCTGGCGCACCGCACGATCCCACTTCCCATGCTAGGGCGCGGTTAAATAGGGGAGGGACGCGCCCCTTGGTGTTTTTCCCCATTCTCGCGCCCCTCTGCCTTTTCTTCTTCTTCTTCCTCCCAGCGACAACACCGCCGCAACACCTGCTTAGCAGCGCCGCCACTCCCGCGCATCTCCATCGCCACGGGTCCGTGCCAGTCCAAGGCACTGCCCCCCACCGCCGATAGGGCCAGTGAGGACAGCGACCTAGACATGACAGAAGAGGAGCTCAATGTCGCGGAACAGGAGATGAAGGAGGATGCGGAGAACGCCGAGCGCGGTGCCTGGGCTGGGTCCTGGGTATGCTAGGATAACCTCGACTGGCTCTACCACACGCGCCGTATCCCAGAAGGCGTCGTTGCCCGTCTCGCCACCGAGGAGCTCGCTCCCTCACCCAATCCGGGTGAGTTCATAGTGTTTCTCTCCCACTTCTAGCACGGATTCGGCCTCCCTATTAGCGATTTCTTCCAAGATTGGCTCAACACCTACGAGCTTCAACCGCACCACCTTCCGGCGAATGCAATCACTTCCCTTTCTTGCTTTTCCTCCACCATAGAGGGGTATGTCGAATTGTGGCCCACTAAGGAGCTCTGGATCCAGTTTTTCGGTCTGCGCCAGAACATGATTCCGAATAAGGAGCTTGACCCGGAGGACAAACAACTCACGCAGTTCGTTGTTGCCTCTATTTCTCCTCGGAAACAGTCCATCTTTCCCCAGGTCACGAGGCTTGATCCTTGCAAGGGCTGGGCCCAAACCTTCTTTTATGTTAGAAATAGCACGAAAGAAGATCTGATCCGGCTGCACCCCTACGCTCCGGGTCCTCCTAATCCGGATATGTGGGACCGGATCCCCAAGAAACCCACAGTCCTGGCGAACCAAGTCAACGAACGGTTCTAGGAGCTGAAAGATGCTAGGATGCGCAACGAGGATGCGATGATCACTTTCGTCCGCAACCGAATCTCCCCTCTCCAGAAACGCACTGACAAGATGTGCCATATGAGCTGGCGTCTTGACCCCAACCGGACTTCCTCCTTTGAACTGAACAATACCGAGATATTTCAACAGGTCAAGGCCCTCTTTACCACTGACAAGAACTTCTCCGCTGATTGGGAGCGAGGAATTGAACACTTCTGCCGAGACAGACTTCCTCCTGTGGTAATTCTCATGTTCCCATTTCTTTTCGAGTTATATTCTATGTCAGAGTATGTTGTTTATCTGATCTTTTTGTATTTCTCTCTCAGCTGTTTCTTCAGCAAACTCTTGAATATGGCGCCGAGCCTTCGCTCAAATGGGCAAAGGATCGAGTTGCCCCGGATGAGGAGGAGCCGGATCAGGAAATGTTCCTGCCACTCCTCGACGCGACTAAGCGACACACCGGTAAATTCTCTTCCATTAGAGATTGGCCTAACGATGAAGATGATTCCGACATTGAGGTTATGGAAGAATTTGACGTTGTCCCCCTTTCTTACGCCTTTCCGGCATCAGCTAACCCGGGTGGGCAGATTCATGAAGACCCTCCTCTGGCCACGGGCGAGCCTGTCCCGGTTACGTCCAAGAAAAGGGGAGCTGCTTCTGCTTCTTCTTCGGGACCTCCTAAGCCAACCAAGAGATGAAAGAAGTCTGCAGACAAAGCCGCCACCAAGCCTACAACTAAGGCCATAACCCGGAGGGCTCGGAAGCCCAAGGAGCCATTGACCTCGGATGAGTAAGTTACTTTTCCTTTTGTCCAACGCTTTGGTTCACGCTTTTCTTCTGTGGTAACTTATTATTCATCATTTGATTTGGCAGGGCTATGGTGCAAGTCCCTCAGAGCGGATCAAGCATCGCTTCGCCCCTCCAGCATAGCCCTTCTCCCCCTCGTGGCGATGATTCACGCCCGTTGAGCCCCATTCAGGAGGGTTCAACGGCTGCTCCGGGTTCTAGCCCACCTCGTCAAGAGGAGGGAAACCTCGAAATAGGGGGAAGTAGTTCTGCCGAGGTTGCGGTTGCTCCCAGCTCCTCTTCGGCTCAGTCGCAACCAGCCACCACCGAGGTACCTACAGCACCCCCGCCAAGATCAACATCAGCGCCAACACCAGCGCCAGCAGCACAACTGCCAGCCGCACCAACTCTTTCTGCCTCATCCGAGTCTTCCAAGACTCGGCGAGAAGATACAACTAGCACTAAGGCTAGCACCAAGGCTGTGCCCAAGGTTGTGCCCAAGGCCATGCCCAAGGGCAAATCCGTAGCCCAAACCTCAACTTCTCTACAGCAGCCCAAGGGCAAGAAAGCTTCTAACGCCGCTAGTGCAGCATCTAACGAGGCTGGATAGCGCACGCTCGTGTCCATGCTTCCGCAGAAGACCCCACCAAAGAAAGACACCTCTGCCGGGTCAGCTGATGTGCAACTTGTCTTGCACACCAGCCCCGTCGTTGCACAAGTTGAGAGAAGGGAGGCCCACGCCAAGGGTTTGATCGCGCCCCACATGCTTAGCGGAGAATGCTATCCTCCGGCCTTGATCGAGTTTTTAACAACTGGAACAAGGCAGAGTTCGTCCATAATGACGATCTCCTAGAGAAATTTGGGCCTGCGGAGTTTGCTGCATAGATGAACACAGCCGACAAGGCTATAAACCTTGTGGGTCGGATGATGGAGGTACGCTACTTCGTCTTTTCTTTAACATGTACTAGTGCTTAGTTATATAACCATTAGTCCCCGAGCCTCTGGGGAGTAACATTTTACTCGGCTGGGTGCTCCTTAGAGAATTAGTGTAGCTCCTTAGTAACTTCGAATATGCACACACCTAGAGTCGGGTTAAGTTCCACTTGGCCTGGATTTTGTACACTTCGAACATGCACACACCTAGAGCCCGGTTAAGTTCCACTTGGCCTGGATTTTGTACACTTCAAATATGCACACACCTAGAGCCGGGTTAAGTTCCACTTGGCCCGGATTTTGTACACTTCGAATATGCACACACCTAGAAGCGGGTTAAGTTCCACTTGGCCCGGATTTTGTACACTTCGAATATGCACACACCTAGAGCCGGGTTAAGTTCCACTTGGCCCGGATTTTGTACACTTCGAATATGCACACACCTAGAGCCGGGTTAAGTTCCACTTGGCCTGGATTTTGTACACTTCAAATATGCACACACCTAGAGCCGGGTTAAGTTCCACTTGGCCCGGATTTTGTACACTTCGAATATGCACACACCTAGAGCCGGGTTAAGTTCCACTTGGCCTGGATTTTGTACACTTCGAATATGCACACACCTAGAGCCGGGTTAAGTTCCACTTGGCCCGGATTTTGCACACTTCGAATATGCAGATGACTAAGCTATTCTTGCTCTTTTCAGGTGACTACCAATCGCCAGAGTGCTGAGTTTCAGCGTCTCTTGGACACACATAAGGCGCTGCGCTCGAAGCATTCTACCCTCCTCACTGAGTTCGAGAAAAAGGGGTAAGTTTTCTCCTTAGCTTTTTTCCATCTTTCTTTGTTTTTCCCGTCGAACTGATTCATCATTCGGATTGCACAGCGGAAGTGGAAGCTGAGAACACCATCATGCGGAAAAACTTGGATCAGATAAAAGGTAAGTCCGTTTCGCTTATTCTTCTTCTACGCCCTCTCTCCTTTTCTTCTTGGCTCGACAGATATTCATACCTCGGCTTTGCTGGGTGAACGAACTATTTCAGCATCTCTTGAAGATAGTCTGCCCGTGCCTGATATGATGCTGCATTTTCTCAAACAAGCAGGGAAGCATCAGGCCAAACTCAAGAAGAAGGATGATGAGCTTGCCCTCCTGCGGACCAAGGATGATGCGATTTCCAAGCTCAAGGCAGAAATGAAGAAGCTCAAGGCGCTCCACAAATCCGAGATGGATAAAGCTGGCCAAGATTTTACTGAAGAGCAAGAACGTCTCAACCTCCAAATTGCCAAAGATCAAGAACTGCTGAAGGAGGCCGGCATTAAGCTTGAGTCGGCAAATGCTGAACTTGTGCAACTTCGGAAGAGGCGTGACAACTACACCAAGGAGCTGACCCGGATCCACAGCTATATTTCTCGTAAGTTCTTTTTCTTCAGCCGGCATGAATCTCTCCGGGTCAACCCCTTTTACCTATCTCACTTGCCTTATTTTTCAGACAAATTTCTGGAGGGCGATGCCATTGCATCCAATGCCGTTACCAAGTTCTGCCAGCAGAGAGGTACTCCATCTGGTCCTGGCACCATTCCTCTTGATCTGGAGGATCTGATAGTCAGCTTGTCCTCCCGAGTTGAAATCATGAAGAACTACGGCAAGGATATCCTAGATGCAGCCATCCGGATCTTCAATGCCCTTTGGCCTGGTGAAGACACTCCGGAGGGTGCCACTGCTCTGATTAGCAAATTAATGGAGTGTGATACCCAGCTTGATCTCTGGAGAGAATCCGACGGAAGTGCCGGAGCTGAAACCGTCCTCCAATACGTGCTCACGTGGTACGAGAAAATAAATCTGAATCTTCTGGAGCGCATGCGCACCGGTTCAAGGTGGTCCAATGATCCGGATTGGATAGCTCGGCGCAACGCTTGCGCCCATAGCCTCATTCAGTATGCACCCATCCATCAATGGAACGAAGTACCAAGCTTTCTCGAAGCCATTGACGATGAATATGTCGAAGGTGGTTCGGGTGAAGAGGATGAGGACGAAGCCTCGGACGTCGAAGAAGATGAAGATAATGCTGAAGCTGAGGCCGGAGTTCCACCTGCTGGTGCCGAGTGACCTCCCCCTGCTACTCCTTGATAACAAACACTTTGAAGATTATCAGATCCTTGGTATGCCGGGTGCAAATGTATTAAGCACAATGATCATATTTTGCTACTAAGTTGCTCGTCCCGGATTAACTTGGGCGTAGTCCCCGAGTTTCATTTTCTTGTTTCTCCAATTTCTTGGCTCGGCTCGTGTCTACCTTGGTTCAGTTTTATGACTTATGAGTCCGAGTTTCAAAAATTGACTTAACAATACTTAGAAACTTTAGGACTAGCTCAAAATAATTCAACATAGCGAAAACAAGGTAAACATAAAGTTAGTCCAAATAACAAATGTCGGCTCGATTATGTTCTTTTCCTTAGTCATTTTTCGTGTGCTACGCAATTCTAAACTTGTTCTCTTGCTAGCCATGAAGCCAAATCTTGTTGGACAGCAGCAAGTCAAAGATTTGAGTTTTTTGGTGCTCACACACTACTAATTCGGCTTAGGCGGAAGCAACTTAAACCAGCCGACATAAAAATCATAACGAGTACAGAAGACAACAAATATTATTAAGGCAGTCCCCGAGTTACTGCTCGAGGTGCCCCTATTTCATTGATAAGCTCATTGCCATCATACATACCGACGTATGCGAGACTCGGATACACACACTTCTTTGCTAAGTGTAGAACGAACAAAGTAGAGCTACATTCCATGGACGCTTAGATTCCTCGCCGAACCTGTCCGCCTTGTTCTTCTCCTTTGGTTTTGCATCGATGAGATAGTAAGATTCATTGTGCAATGCTTTGCTCACAATGAATGGCCCTTCCCATGGGTGGATAGCTTGTGCATGCCAGCAGTACGTTGTACCAACCGGAGTACCAGATGACCTTCCCGGAAGATTCGGAGGTTTACTTTCTGAATATGGTAGCGTCGGAGCTTTTGCTGATATATGGCAGATCTAGAAAATGCCAATTCTCTCGCTTCTTCTAGCAGATCAACATCATTTTGCCAGGCTTCTTGCACTTCGGCTTCTATGTATTGGGTGACCCTAGGCGAATCGTGCTCTATGTCGGCTGGTAATACAGCTTCTGCCCCATATACCAGAAAGAATGGCGTATAGCCTGTTGATCGATTCGGAGTTGTTCTTAAACTCCACAGTACTGCCGGTAGTTCTTCTATCTAGTACCCCGCTGATCTTTGCAGCGACTCAATTAGCCGGGGTTTTATCCCGGTTAATACTAATCCATTGGATCTCTCCACTTGTCTGTTTGATGCGGGGTGGGCTACCGAGGCTACATCCAGCCGGATCTTCTTAACTCGGCAAAATCGCGCAAATGCTCCTTCAGCGAAATTTGTGCCATTATCTATTATGATACTATGAGGATAACCGTATCTCAAGATGATATCTTTGAGGAATGTCACGGTGGTAGCTCCATCACATTTTCTTATTGGTTTCACCTCAATCCATTTCGTAAACTTGTCAACCATGACCAAGATGTGGGTCATGTTCCCTCTTGCTGGTTTAAACAGGCCAACCATATCCAAACACCATATGGCAAATGGCCAGGTAATTGGTATGGTCTTGAGTTCCGACATTGGCATATGTGTCTTGGTAGCATATCTTTGACAACCATTGCACTTTCTTTCTAGATCCTCTGCTTGTTCTAAGCCACTTGGCCAGTAAAACCCATGACGGAAAGCTTGCTACCAAGGCTCTAGATGAGGCGTGATGCCCACATTCCCCTTGATGTATATCTCGGAGGATGTCAAGCCCTTCTTCCGGGTCAACACATTGTTGGAGGACGTTTGTCACACTCCTCTTGTATAGCTCGGATATTATGATCGTGTATGCCTTTGCCCTCCTTTGAGTTTTCCTTGAGAGCACTTCCTCGCTGGGCAAAGTTCCATCCTTCAGGAATTGAAATATGGGATGTGCCCAAGCTGGTATAGCTCGCACTGGAAACACATCCTCATCAATTTCCATCTGATCCACCGGCATAACCTCAGGAGGATCACGTTGCACAGTCCCCGGGTCTTGCTAAGCAGTCCCCGGGTTTCGTGAACCACTTCCCACATCAATGTCCATGGGAACAGCTTCCGATTCCGAATTTGCCAGGATATAAATTGACTCAGATTATGGGGATGGCCTGATAGACGGTTTTCTAAGGTGCTCTAGCGCTACCCCTAGCGGGATTGCTTGTCGGGTTGACCCGAGCTTCGACAATACGTCGGCAGCCTCATTTTTCTCCCGAGGTACGTGATGAAATTCGCATCCCTCAAAGTATCATGATATCTTCTACACATGAAATTTGTAAAATGCCATATTTGCATCCAAAGCATCCCATTGTCCAGAGACTTGTTGAACGACGAGATCCGAGTCACCGAAGCATTGGACCCGACGTATTCCAACCTCTTTTGCCACTTTGAGCCCATGCACAAGTGCTTCATATTCTGCAACATTGTTTGATGCTGCGAAGTGGATCTGTAGCACGTATTTCAGCTGGTCCTGCTTGGGCGAAGTAAGCACAACCCCGGCGCCTAACCTGGTTTTTGTTTTCGACCTGTCAAAGCGCATTCTCCAGTAGTTTGGATCTGGTAATGGTGGCTCATATTGCACCTCGGCCCAATCCACAAAAAAGTCGGCCACAGCCTGAGACTTGATTACTTCTCTCCTGTCATATTGTGGCGCATAAGGGGCTAGCTCAATTGCCCATTTTGCAATCTGGCCACTTGCATCCTTATTGCTCATTATCTCGGATATGGGGGCTTCACATATTACTTTGATTGGGTGCTCTTCAAAATAGTGCTTTAGCTTCATATCCAGCATATACACACCGTATGCCATCTTCTGGTAGTGGGGATAATTTTGTTTCAAAGCTGATAATACCTTGCTCAGATAATATAATGGCCTTTGGACTGACTTACCCTCTTCGTCGCGCTCTACCACAATTACTACACTTACAACTCGGTTGGTTGCGGCTATATGGAGCAACATTGGCTCCTTTGATAGTGGAGAGGCTGACACTGGTGCAGTGGCTAACATTTTATTTAATTGGATAAAGGCTTCATTGTCCTGCGGCGTCCAAATGAACTTGTCTGACTTTTTCATGAATTGATAGAGAGGCAGTGCCTTTTCTCCCAACCGACATACAACCCGACTTAAGGATGCCAGGCAACTAGTGAACTTCTGGACATCATTAAGTCACTTAGGCAGTTCCATTCGCTGTATGGCTTGGATTTTAGTTGGGTTAACTTCGATACCTCGGCTGGAGACAAGAAATCCGAGTAATTTTTCAGTCGGGACACCGAAGGTACATTTCTCCAGGTTAAGCTTCATTCGGAACCTCCTTAAGTTCACGAATGTTTGCCTAATATCATCAAGGAGCGTTTTGCTTTCCTTGGTCTTTATAACAACATCATCCACATATACCTGCACATTTTGAACAATTTGGTCGTGTAAACATTTCTGCATACATCTTTGGTACGTTGCCCATGCATTACGTAAACCAAAAGGCATGGTGCGATAGCAATAAGCCCCATACGGGGTGATAAACGCAGTCTTTATTTGATCACTTGGGTTCAGAGGTATCTGGTGGAAACCAGAATATGTGTCAATGAATGACAACAGTTCACATCCAGCAGTAGAATCTATGACTTGGTCTATCCCTGGCAGTGGGAATGGATCTTTCAGACACGCCTTATTCAGGTTCATGTAATCGATGCACATACGCCAAACCACTTCCACATTCGGATCATCCTTCTTCTTTTCCACCAGCACCGGATTAGATAGCCAATCCGGGTAAAGCACTTTCATGACAAACCTAGCTGCTAGGGCCGAGCTATCTCATCTCCGATGACCTTTCTCCTGTCTTCGGCGAAGCGGCGGAGAGGTTGCTTCACCGGCTTTGCTCCGGGTCTCACATTCAAAGAGTGCTCGGCCAACTCCCTCGGAACACCTTGCAAGTCCTGTGTGGACCAAGCAAAGATATCCCGATTCTCACGGAGGAAGTTGACGAGCTCGCTTGCCTATTTATCATTTAACCCAGCACCAATTGTTACGGTGCGCTCTGGGAACATATCATCAACATGCACTTTCTTGGTATCCTTTGTCGCTTGAAATGAGACACTTCCATGCGGGTTACCCAGCGCCGGCATATACTGCTGTGTGGATTGAGCCAATGCCGCCACCTCCTGGATTTTTCTCTTCTCTTGCGCAATCACGAGTGACTCGGCCAGGTTAGACCCGGCTGATGCACATTCAATGGAACACCGGAAATCACCAGCTATGGTAATCACACCATTTGGCCCGGGCAGCTTCATCTTCAAGTAACTGATGTGAGTACTTGCCATGAATTTGTTCAGAGCTGGCCTGCCGAGTAATGCGTGATATGCGCTTTCCAAATTGACAACCTCGAATTCAAAATTTTCAGTTCGGCAGTTATCTCTCATGCCGAACAACACGTCAACCCGGACCTTGAAAATGGGTTCACAGGAAATGCCTAGCACAATGCCATGGAAAGTTGTCCTTGTAGCTTGGAGCATGTTCTCCGAGATACCCAACTTCCGCATCGTGTCCACGTACATGATATTGATGCTGCTGCCATTGTCAATCAGCACTTTTGAGAACCTCACATTGATGTTTGGCCCAATGAATGTTGGATCCAACACCAGCGCGTATGAACCAGGACTTGGCATAAGCTTGGGATGATCTTTGATGCTCCAGGTAATTTCCTGATCTGACCAAGGCATATACCTCGTCACCGCTGGCATCACCGCATTCACTTCCATGTGCCGGCGCTGCAAGCTCTTTCTATCTGTCTCTTCTGTGGTGAACACATATTAGCTCTGGTGATGCTCTCTGTACTCATTTCTCCCCTCATTTCCGGGGTACCTTTGATCTGGTTGACACTGGTTTTCCACCTGATGCACTGCATCCCTTCTCTCATTGTTTTCATACCTCGGCGGAGGTGGTCTCAACATTAATTGTTGCGTGTTCGCTCCGGAGAGCAATTGCTCCCGGGGTAACTCCTGCCGAGGTTGATCATTCCGAGGTGCCTGAGCATTCCCCGAACCACTTTGTTCTATCATTCGCATCCACTCACACTGCCGGGTTGTGTGACCCGCTGGGTTACTCGGATTTGGCGTGTGAAATTTGCACGGCTGATCCAGCATTGCCTCATAAGTATACCTCGCCCTGTCCTTCTTCTCCTGCCACTATCTTTTTTGTTCGGGCGTCCAAGTTTTCTTGCCATCACTCCTTGGCGTCCAAGTTTTCTTGCCATCACTTCCTGCTCCATCTCGCTGGTAGTATTCCACGTTTGACTCGTTCGACACGAGCCTAGGATGAGTCGGATCACCCAAGGCATATGAATCAGCAATCCAGATCGTCTCTGCCAGTGTAGTTGGCATATCCCTTTATAACCTTTGCCATAGCATGCTTGCATATCTGCACCCTTGCGCAAACCAAGCTATGGCCTGTGACTCAATCACACCCTCACATGAGTTTCGCATTGTGCACCAGCGGGTTAAGAATTCCCGGTCTGTCTCATTCGGTCTTTGCTTGCACATCGCTAGGGTCTGTGGTCTGTTGGGCCTCTGATACGTGCTTGAGAAATTACTGACAAACATTTCCTCAAAATGAATCCAACAGTTAATACTTTCAGGTGGCAAATTGCTTAGCCATACCCTTGCTGGCCCCTCCAGCATCTGAGGTACATATCTCACAGCCCACCTCAAGTTGCCTGTAGCAATTTTTACCGCTGTTGCGTAGTTAATCAACCAATTCTCTGGCTTTGTACTGCCGTCATATGTCTTGGTGCCTCTAGGTAACTGGAAGTTAGGTACCGGAGGCTCCTTCATGATCCGGGGCCCAAAACATGCTGGACCCGGAGGACCTTGACACTCAATTTGCTCCGGCCTATAAAGCCGATCCAGTTTTAACCTGGCGTCATCAGGCATCAAGTTCCTGCTTCTCAATCTTGACCCTATCACGTGATAGTTCGGCGTAGGATACCCAACGTTCACCATCTCCGAATCACCATCATTGTATCTATCTTGCTCTTGTGGAGGTGCTCTCTGTTGCATACCTTGGCCGGCACTGCGCTCTTGCTGTGGTATATTCCGCTGCTGCGGTTGCCCTACACCCGCCGAGTTGCGATGTCCGGCATTGCTGTTCACAGTGTTCCCTTGACCGGCATTGCCTTGGTCGTGGTTACCTCGGCCAGCTTCACCTCGGCTCACACTTCGTCGATCCTCATTTCTGTGTCATGCTTTTCCTTTCCCTGCCCTTGCCGGGTCATATGGGACTATCTGTTTGTTCCTCCTGCCCGAGATTACTACCCCTTATCTCCTAGGACCACCACGAAGAGATGATGCAGCTCCAGCGGATTTTTCCATATTACCCACTACCGAATAAACAATCTTGGAGGCCCCATCTCTCTTCGGGTTAGCCCTGAGCAACTCCTCATTCTGTCTGTTTGCGATCCGAACTAACTCATTGACCACTTCTTGTTGTCTCTGCCGGGCTTCACACGCCAAACCCTCTAATTCGGATGCAGATGCATCTGCTGCTCTGAGGTTCTTTGTCGGGGTACTGTACTTCGGCAGCCCCACGGACAGTCAGTTCTCTGATTCCTCAATTCTAGTATCACCCTCTTTGCTCATTTCACTCATGAGGTTTCTCCCCTTTACTTTTACAGCATCAACTTTATTTGCCTTTGCGTACTCACGCAGTGTCATGTTTAACGACTGCTGAGTCGCGGCTATCTTTTTTGCACCCTCTAGTATTTTCTACCTGGTCTCCTCTAACTCGGCCTATGCCTGAGCCGGATCTACCACTGCTGTTGCGGGGCTCGCCAAGCTATCTATCGCCTGTTGCAGCACGTTCTCTGGCCTCTCTAGTGGAGGACCTCTACTTTTCCTTGGTGCCTTGGGTGTTACTTCCGGATCTGGCACCGGATCCTTGCTCGCGCCAGCGCCAGGCGCAGTCATCATCACCTTGACGCGGTCAGAGCAGCGAGTGATACGCGCCCCACGAGCCGCGCTAAGGGGTGGCTCGCCTCCCTCGACGACGTGCCGCGGGTGAACGCACGACACATCGATAGCAACGTAGATCTTATGCGCGCCAAGCTTGACGAAGAGGCCGTTGCGCGTGAGAGGTCGCTTGATGAAGCAGCCAGCGTTGTCGCTAACGAAGTCCAGTGCTCCAAAGCGCTGAACAAGACCGGAGACGATGCGTTCACCGGTGCCGATGAGGTTTCCCGTCCGGATCTTTACTCCTGCTAGCGCCGCTAGCCCCACGTTGGGCGCCAACTGTCGTGGTGGTGTGACGGCAGATGCCATAGATAGGCTAAAGGTGGGGACAATATGCACTAGAGGAATATAGGGAGGGATTGTGTGGTGATTCCACACACAGATGCTTTGTATTCAATAAGTTTCCAAGGTTACAAATGCTCCTTGAGATGTATTGGGTAGAGGAGGAAGAAGGAACTCTCTTACTCTCAACACTAGCTAGCTCTCAGGAACCAAGAACCAACTAAGTAAAAATCAACCCACTAGAGATCAACCCCTTCTACAGAGGCCCTAGCCCTCCTTATATAGGGGTGGCTAGGTCTCCAATTAGGGCATACGTGGAGGCATATTCCAAGGAATATGCCTCTTCCCAAAATAGTAAACCGACCGGGTCACTTTTCCCCGTAGTAAGCCATGTAGAGGCTACGTGAGCCTCTGCGGCGCCAGCGTCATCCAACACAGGCAACGTCACCCTTGTCGGCCAAGCCTCGGTGGTCCTAGCCTCTTTCTGCTTCGCTCACGCTCCAGCGTACAGTGACCTCCTTTTGACCAGCGAGATACCTCCTTCTCTTGCAAGCCTGATAAAACCCGGATCATGCCTAGTTAATCCGGCCACACCTGTACCTTCATATAAGTTAGATACATCATGCCGGCATACAACATAGGTCGGCCGGGACTCAGTTAGGCGGACAACCTCCGGTCCGGATTACTCCATGATTCGGCCTGCCTTGAGGTGACTCGGCCAGCACTTGCTTTGACCTTGCCGTACCTCGGCTAACTTGGCCTTTATACCCTAGCGTGACCCTACCCGAGTGTAGCATCCCATCTGTCTAACATATGTAATGCTACATGGTTTAGTAATATAATGGCTACTTCCAACATATAATTGTTGCATCATAATTATATCATGCTCATGTCATCATGCCACCTTGCATTTGAGCATCATATAAAACCCTTCTCATTTGGGTCTTCTCTCATATGCACTATTAATTGCATTTGGATCTTGATATATTGTATTTGAATCTTGATAAATGCTTGATGCCCAAGTTGAGTTGGGGGCATATCTTTTATTCCACTCCACCACCTTTCTTTGTCACCACCTTATAATTCCACCATCCTAATTACCCATGAGCTTTTACTTTCTTTTGGCTTTTAATCTAGCTCATGTGGGTTGGGATGAATCCAATTATATTTTCCTTTAGCTTGGCCTTACTCCATATTTTGGAATGCATGGGAATCAATGCCATGGGAATCCATTATTGTTTTCACAATAATAAACATGACATTTACTATTCATGCATGGGCCATGCAATGTCACCACCTTTTTCCTTTTCCTTGGTTTTCTTGTAATTATTGAAGTGGATCCTTGTCTTTTGGGAATCAAGTAAAGTGGGGCTTTCTTAAGCTCTATTCCATTGCTCTTGCTAAACCCTCATTATCTTGATCATGCACTGGATCATGCTTCAACAAAACCACCTCTCCATCTCGTTTCACCTCTTTGCTTGATCTTGCATTTGACCATGTTAAAAACCCCTTAACACTTGTTTCTCTCTCTCTGTTAAAATCCTAACCCCTCGCTAACCTCCTCTCTCTAACCCTAGTTATAGTCCAAACCGTAACCCCTTACCCTAACCCTCACCTCACCTCCCTCCTCTCACCATGCCGAGGCACATCTTTCTCTCTCTGCCAGCAAGGGCCC
The DNA here is from genome assembly GCA_910589775.1 of Avena eriantha. NCBI lineage: Eukaryota > Viridiplantae > Streptophyta > Magnoliopsida > Poales > Poaceae > Avena > Avena eriantha. The sequence continues at coordinate 470,520,992 of OU342741.1, forward strand.
ACCTAGCCCTCTCTACCCATGCGAGCTACCCCACCCCCTCTAACCTAACCCTAGCCGAGCCTCCCTTGCTCTACCACCCGAGCCTCCCCCTCTCCATTCTCTTTATCTCTCCCTGCCAAGCTATCCCACCAGCCCGAGCCTAACCCCTCTCCCTGCCGAGCCCAACCTACAGCTGCCTGCCTGGCCTCGCCATGCCCAGCACGTGAGGAAGGAGGGAAAGGTGACCACCCGAGCCACCTTTTTCCACCCCGAGTCCTCACGGCGTCCCCCCTTCTACTCCCGTCCTTATCTCCACCCCCTCACCTCTGCCGTGTCCCAGTGCTCCACCCTTGGCCGCTGCGCTGTTCCTCTCTTCCCCGCTACCACCTCTGCCTACTCCGGCCACCACCCTCGGCTTCGGCTGCCACCTACGGATCAACGAGGCGGGCGCGGTGTGAGAGGTGTCGAGGAAGACAGCGAGGTCCCCTACGTCGCCCCCGTACACGCCAGCAAGGAGGAGCCGATCCCTGCATTGCTGATCGCCGACGGCCACCGCAAACCCTAGCTCCGACCGGTCTCTGTGTTGTCGCCGTTCTGCTACTCCTCGGCCCGATCCGACCTCTCCGTCGAACTCGCGGTGAGCTAACCCACCTCCCTGACATCCCCTCCCTCGCTAACACCCTCTGGTCTCGCCGGTCGTCGTGTCGAACATGCTCTGTGCGCCGGCGGCGTTGGCTTCGGCTCGTCTCCGCGTCGCATCACACCTTAGCTAGGCCTCGCTCTCCCTTCTGTCAACCTCCCCTCACCAGCCGCACGGGTTCCTGCCCTCGTCGCGCACACCGTAGGTCGCGGGGTCGAACCCCCGCGCCGCGTGCGTCGCTTGTTCGCCTGACGAGCACGGATCTGTCGGTCGATTCAGAGAAGGAGAAGAACAGTGGGCCTGTGGTCACTTTACAATAGCCCCCCCCTTTTTAATTCTCTCTCAAACCGCGGTACACCGAGCCCCACCGGTCAGCCTCCCTGTTCTTTTACAAAAAAGCACCCACATTTTTGCACACCTCAACCTGCGCTCCAGGCCGAACCCACCTGTCAGCTCCGTGGGGATTTTACAAAAAAGGACCCCGGGTTCCATGCCCTCAACCCGCGGTCCCCGTCTCTGCCGCGTGGACCTGTGGGCTCAGCCTCTGTCGCGTGGGCCCGTGGAACAGCGTGCCCCACCGTCAGTGACTTGGGTTAGATTTCTCTGGGTGTAAAAAGTCTGGCAGTATTTCTGTTTAAACAAAACATTTTCAGAAATGTTTAAATATGATTTTCAAATCTGTTTTAAATAACTTTTAAATTATAAATCCAAATAATACAAATGATATATGTTTTTGAATCAGAAACATGTGAGGAATTCAAATATGCTATTCAAAATATTCTTTGAGCACTTTAAATTTCGAGATGGTTAAAATTACAATAAAATGCCCTTTTCTTAATAAATTAATAACTTTAACTCTACAACTCCAAATTCGACAAATAATATGTCTAAATCGATCAGCGCGACGAGCCTGTTCTATCTATGTGTTCCTTGTTCTGAATTGAAGCATGCATCATGTCATTATTAAAAATCAGAACTGTTTATCGCAATAAAACTTGATCAAATAAATACTAAAATGAATTATTCTTGTCCCCACACCTCACCCATGCCATGCTACTTTATTGCCATGTAAATTGTGCATCATTAATCATGGCATGCGTGTTTGCTTGTCGCATTTTAATTCATATGCTTGTGCACTTTATTTATGTTGGCCCTTGTTTGTTTGGTTCTTCTTCGAATAGACGCCTAGTAGGAGAATTATCAGGAATCACAGGAGTTCTACCCAGATCCGTCTCTCGCTTCAACTGAGCTGCCAGGCAAGCACTACCACATGCTTGCATACATATAGTACCTATTGCCTCTATCTTATTCTTGCCTCATTGAGTCGCGATTGCATTAAATTGAATCCCAAGTACTACATAGACTTTACTTTTAAACCCCACCGAGCATGTTCCTCACTCCCATGAGCCATTACTACAGGAGTTGTTTGAGCCATGCGAGTCGTATAAAAGCATGTGAAGGGTATGTGAGTGTCTGATGGATAATGAGGTACCTAAACAACTTAACCTGAGTAGTAATGGGATAACTAATGAAAGCGGCATCGGTGAGCAATATCTGCTATTTGGTTTTTCATGCTCACTTGTGTCCCGTAGGACCCCGAGTACTTGATTCCTGTTCCTTGACTATTCGCACTATCCACATCCGGGAGGCCTTATGGACCCCCCTGAGCCAGAGCTCGATTCATTTCTATTTCTTGGGGCCACAAAGTAGTTTGGGGCTTTGTTACTATTCTGTACTTATGCCATGCTTACTGTTTTATTTAAGATTGTGCGTGGAGCACCTGTACTGTTTTGGATCGCGCCACGTGTTCATGGTATCGACAAGCCCAGTCATATTTTCGGGTTCCCAGTCGTTTACAGCCGTCGTCGCAACCCTAGGTCCGTTCCAGAGCCGGCCAACTTCGTTGCGGGTAGCTTAGTGGGGTGGCCCCCTGAAATATTTCTGAATCCTGTGATGGCTTTGTCGTGAATGCCTCGTTGGGTTTTGAGTTGGTTTTTCCGAGGTTGAGCGAGTGTGTGTTGCTATTTGTGCACCCCTGTAGGGTAAATCTTTCTGAAAGCCGTGTCCGCGGTTATGGACGACTTGGAGCACAGTTTCTCGATCATAGACAAGTATAACTAAAGTACCGCTTTTAATCTGACTAAATACCGGACTAATAAATAGTGCAATACTCATGGAATGGTTAATAAAACTGCCAACGGATGGGTTATTCGTCCGCTTTCTCGTTGGTAAGCGAGAAGGAGGATGGATCTATTAATTATATTGTTAGAACTGTTGTTTCTAATTAACGGACATCCGTCTGTCATTGGTTAGGCGGATGGATAGCGAGTATCTCTAGGCTTGTTAGTTATTATATTTTGCTACAATTGCGTCACCCCAGGTATATGTCCCCTTTAGAGGCATAAAGACTTGCTGAGTACCCCTAGGGTCTCACACCATAAATTGTTTGATTCAGATGAACATGTGTACTCGCAAGATGGATACTGGGTGGAGGAGACAGATGATGTTGGCAACGATCACTCAGTGTAGAGATTCCGGGAACAGGGATCCGTGAGATCTGTGGGCGGGATGTGTTTATTTATGTGGCATCTTATGCCGATTTGCTTCTTATCCGTACTCGGACCTTGTTTTCTGGTTCCGCCTGATACTCTGATGTTTGATGTATGAGGAGCTATCCTAAACTATTATCTCTATCTAGGATATTTGGATCTTGTCGTATGGCGTTGCAATATTTCTATTTCTTTTAGATGGAATGGCTTTGAGAACTGTTGTATGTGGCTTGCATACATACTCACTTGTGTATGTAGTTGATCCCTTCGCCTGCCGATTACGCCGCTCGTTCTTGTCCCGATGTTCTGGAAGTGGTTAGGACGGCCGAAAGGTCTACCTGTGAGTGGCCCCTAGGCCCCACCGTACTATTTTAACCACTTTCGCTCATCCAGGCATGCAACTAAGAGCGTAATTCACCGAGGTAGTTACTCCGAGGGTATTCCCCCAAACAAAGGGATAGTTGGAATCCCTGGGTCTCCAAGTTTCTTTGGAACCTTACCAATAAAGGAATAATTAGCAAGCGAAGTGGAAATTTCTTCATTAGGAATCTTCCTTTTATTTGAGACAATATCCTTCATATACACTGAGTAAGGAGGCAATTTAATAGCATCGGTCAAAGGAATTTGCAGAAATAAAGGTTTCATCCATTCACAAAACTTATTATAGTGTTCATCTTCCTTTGGCTTGTGTTTCTTATCAGGGAAAGGCATAGGTTTTTGGACCCAAGGCTCTCTTTCACTACCATGTTTCTTAGCAATAAAATCTTCTTTAGTGTATTTAGTATTCTTAGTGTGGTTTTCAGGTTCTTCTTCAACTTTTTCTTCATTAGGAACTTCATTTTCTTCATTACCACTTTCAGTTTCAGCATCAGAGATAGATATACTATTAGGATCTATAGCAGGTTCAGTGAGTTCTACAATAGTTTTATGTTTCTTTTTCCTTTTCTTACAAGTAGTACTACTATTTTTAGTTTGTTGAGAATCCTGCTCAATTCTTTTGGGATGCCCCTCGGGATATAGAGGATCCTGGGTAGCAGCACCACTTCTAGTTCTAATTTCATAAGCATGTTTTTCTTTAGCAGCATTAACTAGTAAGTCTTTTTGCACTTTAACGAGTTGATCTATTTGAGTTTGAACCATTTTAAAGTGTTTAACAATCATTTTAACATCATTAGAGGTTCTTTCCACAATATCTTTCAACTCAACAATAGCTCTAGTGTTTTCCATTAGATGATTTTGCACCCTTTTATTAAAATTATCCTGCTTAACAATAAAGATATCGAATTCTTCTAAGCATTGATCATGAGGTTTAGAGTAAGGGATATCACCTTCATCAAAGTGTTGGAGAGAGTGTACCTCAATTGTTGATGAGTAGGGAACATGCTTACATAATTCTTCTATAGGAGGTAAATTCTTGACATCTGCAGCCTTAATTCCCTTCTCCTTAAGACATTTCTTGGATTCCTTCATCACTTCATCATTTAATTCAATAACTCCCCTCTTCTTTGATGTTGGAATAGGCACTGGTAAAGTAGGTTCAGGTACAATTACTTCAGGTATAGCTTGTTCAGGAGGACTCCAATCTTCGTAGTTCTTGCTTATTTTAGCAATTAATTCCTCAGCTTCCTTGGAAGTCCTATTCTTAAAAACACAAGCAGCACAACTATCTAGGTATGTCCAAGATTCTTCAGTTAGTCCATTATAAAATATATCAAGAAGCTCATTCTTAGGTAATGGACTTCCAGCCTGTGCATGAATCAGAGCACAAAACCTTGCCCATGATTCGGGCAATATCTCTTTTGCGCGCTGTTTAAAATCAAAAAGTTCCTACAAAATAGCATGTCTAGCACTAGGAGGAAAATATTTCTGCAGGAAAGTACTAATCAAGCAATCAGGCCTATCAATAGATCCAGGAGGTAAATTACTAAATGAAGTTTTACCTTCTCCTTTCAGTGAAAAGGGGAAAATCTTAGCAACAAAGTAAGTACGCATCTTAATATCATCAGAAAACAAGCAACTCATGGTAGAAAGTTCATTCCTATGTGCTACCGCACTTTCATTCTTAGTCCCACAAAAAGGTTTTTTCTCAACAATAGCTATGTAAGATAGATCGAGAGAAAAATCGTAATCTTTATCTATAATGTTTATGGGAGAGGCAGCAAACTTAGCAATAGGAGATAATTTGGGTCTAATATTACGCCTCTCAAGGAGACTCTTAGTAGCGCTCCTATCATGGGTGTTTTTACATTCTTTAATAAATTCATCGGTCATCTCAACATAACCATCTTCAATATCATAACTTTCACTAGACTCAGGTGAACTAACAGGTGTGGTAGTGTCTTCATTAGGAGTTTCAGTATTTCGAGCTATAGTTATAGCAATCGTAGCATCTAGGAAAGGACATAATGAAATACTCTTATCAAGCACAGTAAAAGCAGCATCATAAGCATCAGAAGTTTCAGATTCAGCAGTAGTAGCAGTGTGTGTAGCATATGTATGTGGTGGTGTAATGAGCTTACTCATAACAGATGGTGAATCAAGAGCAACAGAGGTGTTCAGAACCGTGCCTCTTCTTGTAGTGGATGGTAAAATAGGAACATTGCCATCACGAGACTTAACCATGATGGATGGATAGCAGCGAACAATAGAGAATCCAAGTGAACTTAATAAATAAAGCTATGCTCCCTGGCAATGGCGCCAGAAAATAGTATAAATGACCCACAAGTATAGGGGGTGTATCGCAGTATTTTCGAGGGAAGTGAAACCCAATTTATTGATTCGACACAAGGGGAGCCAAAGAATATTTATAAGCCTTAAGAACTGAGTTGTCAATTCAGCTGCACCTGGAAACAATCTTGCTCACAGCAGTTTATCAGTAGCAACAGTTTTATAGTAGGAATAGTAAAGGAGCAGCAGTATTAAAGTAGAGACAGCAGTAAAAATAGCAGTAAACAGTAGGATTCGAGTGCGGTTGGCATAGGGATGGATGGACGGGCGTTGCATGGACAAGACAATTCACATAGCAATCTGACCAATCCCCTACATCTCCCACGCCCAAGGGAATTACTCACACATGAGAGAAGAACAGATAATCAATATAATTGAATAAAGGGAATTCGTCTTGGTATTACCGTGGAGATCCACAATAAGGATAGAAAAATATCCAACACAATTCAAGATGGGAAGAAACAATCTCAAACCCTAGTCTTGCAAGGTGGAGATCCCACTCTCTCAAGTATAAATAGTGGCTATGGGATGTATTGGCTAGGAGGTTGAAGATCGTGGAGCAAGATGAAGAACGTCTTCTCCTTCTCCGGATCTCTTATTTCTCTCTTCTGGATGGTGTGGTGGCTGTTGCGTTCTGTTTTTGTCCCCCGTCCCTTCACGGAAGTTGTCCCTTTTAACAAGACGGAGGCAGCGGGAACTATACGGCCATTCCCGCCGTATAGTTGGTTGTTACGCCATCTGTGAGCTCCCCTTGCGTTCTTCCAACGTGGGACTTGCTTGTTTTCTCCAGAATATTGTATTTCTCTAGTTAAATCCTTCTGTTGATGTTCAGAACCTGAAACACACAATAAAATCCAAGTTTTCCTCGCTACCGAAGTATTAACGTTAGGTAAAGCTAGAGAATGATCAAATCCGGGAGAAACCCATCAATAAAAGCCATCAGAAATGTGTCGAACCTCATAGCTATTAACTCCCCCAAGCTTAGATGTTGCTCACCCTCGAGTGACAAGGAAATAAGAAAGAATAGCGGAGATTCCAGACTGAAAGTAAAGGAACTTACAAGCTCAAAGTGGTGTCAAATTATTTTCTTCTCAATCCCTACAATCTTAAATATGATCATACAAGTATTCACAAGATTGGACTGAGTCCACTTCCTAACCATGTATATCTTGCTAGCAAATAAATCATATGCCCAAGCAAGTGTCGGATGTTTTAGCTAGGAAGGTGAGACAAATTCTTCTGGTACCCCTCTTTGTTGAGAGATGAAAACTTTTTGTTCTTGCTTATTTAACCAATTAAGAGTACTCAAGTTGGCATCAAAATTTTAATTTAAGAACAACTCATCAACTCCCATGTCAAAATTTCAAGACTCTCAAAGCACCTTTTTCTTTCTCTTGTCTTTCAAAAACTTCAGCTCTTTCATAGAGAAACCATGCCACTATTTTTAACATGTTAATTGGGGTTGTGTTGTGCACTCGTGACCATGCCAATAAATAATGTTGACCAATAATGAGCTACAGGAGTACTACAACTTCACTTGCAATGTAAAACCATTAGGAGACTAAAAATTTTACACGTCATACATTGTTGCTACAGATGTTTACATAACTCAATAGCCAAAATCAAGTGGTTTCCCACATTTAGATTGTTCGTTGGCCAGTGGAGTTAATAGTTCCCCATGGAGCACGACAGAGTCATAATGACACGCGTAAAGCAATATCTTATGTTAATTATTTAGAAAAAGTAGTGGCATAATTTCTACTACTTCGAAGCATCCATTTAATCAGACAATTTTAATCAAGGGTACTATCAAGTCTATTAATATTAAGCACAATTGGGATGGAGTAGTTCTAAAATCAAATTCTTTGAGCTAAGAATGGACTCAAGTCATCTTTCAGATGCTTTTTCTTGTTTTAAAAATGTAGGAAGTATTTTAACCAAGTCCATTGCTCATTGTTTCAAAGCTAAAAAGGATACACTAGCAAAGGAATAGAATTTGTAGGATAACAATCTAAGTAGGGAGTGACTCAAGTGCAAGCAAGTAAATAATTGTAGGATCAATTTTAAGGTTGCAAGGAGTGTGATGAAAGGAATGTGATACCTCCTCTTTGCTTGCTTCGTTCTTGTATTCGAGTCGAACCTCTCCTATATTTCCATATTGCCAAATCACTTGAAATCAAGCAATCTCCGAGAGAAACAAAGAAACAACTTGAAAATAAAATTAAAACTAATTTTTTTGTATTTTTGGTTTAGGAATGCAAAACTGAATATAAAAAGGCAATTTCTGAAGAAATAAATCAAAAGAAGAAATAAAAGCATGAATGCAAAGTTTGGAGGTTTTCAAACCTCCCCCAAGCTTGGGCTATTGCCCGGCTCAATTGTCACCGTCATTTGGCGGCTGGCGTGGATACTGCTGGTAAAAGTTGGGGAAGTGTGTCATGAAGTGACTGAAGTTGTGAGTAAGAGTGTTCACATCTTCATTCACATCTTGAAGCGTGTGGTCGATCTCCCCAATGCGCTGGTTGAGCTGCTGGAACTCCTGATAGGGGACGTAGCCATACCCTTGCTGTGGCTGGTTGGTCCACGGTTCCCAGGCTCCTCCTGGCTGCTGTTGTTGTCCTCCCCATGCAGGGTTGTGTCCCTGCTCTCCCTCCTGCTCCTGCTCCTGCTCATCCTGTACATCATTAAGATAACCAAATTTATATGCTCGGAGCCTCGGGTTAGCATGGTAAACACCAAGGAAGCCACAAGCAGTCAAATACTTGACGTCCATAATTTTGGAGCCGTCAATAGGTTCCATGACAGGTAGTACAACGTTCAATGCATAGGCAAGGTGGGTTACCAATCCACCAATGCAAATATCACCTTTGGTCTTGTTGCTCTGGTGGCGGAAGTGCTGGATGAGTAGAGCCGTAGGACAGGGGCTTTGCATGGTAGTGGGGAAGAGAGCCTTGGTGATCATCGCCATGACAACATTAGCCATGGAACCAGTATCACCCCTTCCCAACATTGTGCTTGCTCAAATGAAAGAGGCTACCGATCTTGTTCATCGTGATGCGCTGAAAATTTTCACCATAAAACCTTAGGCATATAGTTTCTATATGATATATGAACGATTCTACGTGGAAAAAATTCAATCCTATCATGAGAAATTAACAAGGAAAACTAAATAAGCTTGAGTTCATCTACTAGATCAATGCGAAAATTTCCACCATGGAAATATGAAATAAAGCATGGATAGGGAGAGAAACATACCGATCTATTGATTCCCCCACTATTGATTCCCCCACTCAAACGAATAAAATCTGCAAAGAATCGAGAGTTCTAAGTGGATTTTAAGAGGTTTAGAGAGAGAATGCGAGAGAAATAATGAGGAGAGGAGGAAGAACCCGCCGCCCTGGTGCGATTAAGTGGTCGGGCCGACCTATATGGCCAAAACGATACAGGCGGATGATGTTGCTCCGCCCGTATAGTTGCGGTGGCGCTAACAACCAGGGTTTGTTTAATCAAAAATCAGCTATACGGGCGCAACTATATGGCCGGATCAAAATGATCCCGCCGTATAGTTGGTCGTTAAACCGTTTTCCTCCCAAGATAAATTTCTAAAACTAGCATCGATATCTATACGGCCAGAATTTTTATTCCCGCCATATAGTTGGTTGTTAAACTCCCAGTACCCGTTGAATGAAAATCTACGAAGGCATCGATGTCTATACGGCTGGAACTATACGGCCAGAATTTTTATTTCCGCCGTATAGTTGGTCGTTAAACTCCCAATACTTTTGGAATAGATTTCTACAAAGGCATCGATATCTATACGACCAGAATTATGCGGCCGAATTTTTTTTCACGCCGTATAGTTGGTCGTTAAACTCTCTATGCCTTCGACGAAAATTTGTTGATAACAAAAACAACTATACGACCGGAACTATACGGTCGGAAGTTCTATTCCTGTCATATAGTTGGTCGTTAAACCATCAGTAATCATAAAAAAATTATATTTCTTCCAGGATACCTTCTTATTCTCTAACTTACCGAAATACCTAGTTTCTAATTGAAAAATGGCAGTAAAAACTGTCGACCAACATTAGCATATTAAAAGAATTTTTTTAGTTTGTTACAAGTGGAAAACTCAAACTTTGATTCTTATTATTATTATCTACTGATTCAATCAATGTTTCTACAACTTTTTGACAGCTGCATCTTCACGGGCATGCTTCCGTAAGAATGACTGTGAAAAAGTGGTAGGAATGCGATGACCTTTTTATTCTTTATTTTACTAAATTGATGAAAATGGGTTCACTCCCATCAAGCATTTATTAAGAATGGTTGAATAACTCAACCTATTCTCTCTTCTCGAATATGACCTTTGGTTGCCCCTTATCAATGGCACTTACCACGTGAACTCATTTTACCGGTGGGACATACCTTTCTCCTGCTTCTAGCTTCTTTGGATAATACCGGACAATTTCAGCATCATAAACATTAAAGATTATCTTCCCTTTTGCACAATCTACTGATGCACCTACAGTACTAAGGAAAGGTCTTCCAAGTATTATAGATAATCTTTCGTCTTCCGGCATTTCAAGAATAATAAAATAAGTGGGAATAACATGTTCATCTATCCTAAGTAAGACATCCTCAATCATACCAACAGGTTATTTAGTGGACTTGTCGGCCATATGTAAAGTGATAGTTGTAGGAGAATACTCGCCTAATCTTAACTTTTTATAGAGGGAGTGCGACATTACACTAACTCCTGCTCCTAGATCACACAAGACATTGTGAATTTCAGTTTTACCTATTAAGCATGAAATAGTTGGTATTTCAGGATCTCTAGACTTAGACAACAGCTTCCCGTTAGCAGGATAGCTAGTTAACATGGCAACAGTTTTAGTTATTTCTTTCTTTCTACTGAGAATATCACAAAGGAATTTACCATAAGTAGGGACTTTGATCGCATCCGCAAATGGGATTTCTAGACGAAGGTCACTAAGTGCCTTTGTAAAAGAATTTTAAATTACCTCATCTGGTGCTTTCTTTTTTTGATCAGGATAAGGAAGCTTTTTCTCACCTAACTTACTCTTGTCTTTTACCTTTTTGGAGGGGCCAGGCTCTTTCGTTGCTTTCTTTTGTTGTTGCTTATTGCTTTTCTTCTTTTCTACTACAACAACTTCATCTTCCTTGCTTATCTCCTTTTCTTCTCTTGGATCAACCGTCTCCGCATCAAAGTCATAATGGTCATCCTGTGCATCATTTTGGTCCTCCTTGGTTTGATCTTGTGTTTTAGTTTCATCCTGAGGATCCACCAATGTATCATCTTCTTAGCTTGCTTCGAGCAAGGCTTTTTCCTTTCGCTCTTTTTTGGCTTCATATTTCGGTGGTCCTAAAGGTCCTGTAACAACTGCACCCCTTCTAGTGACAACATTAGCAGAAATAGAAATATCTTTCCTCTTCACGAAGAAACATTTGATAACCAGATGCTATTTGTTCAGACTAAGTTTCAATCATACTAAGGTACTTGTGAAACAATTTTATTTCTTAGCCAATCTTATCATAATTTTTAGTGAGTTCTACCAAAATCTTTTTGTGTTTTTGGGAAATGCTTATGCAAATTGTTATGAGAATTTACTTATCGATGTTTTAATTCTTGAAAAAAAATCGTGTTTCATCTTCTTCAGTCAGAACTTGGAACAAATCTTCTTTTTTTCCTTAGCAAGTTCAGAAGGTATACCTTTTTCTTTCATAGTTTTGCGTACCTCTAGCATAAGATCAGGAGTTATCCAAAGTATACCTTTTTCCGGCTTAATACCAAAATTAGGATTATATAGAGAATCATTCTTAGCCCTAGTAGACATTAATTCCAAAAATTCTTTAATAGTTAAAGTATTTATTGAGCCTCCCGCTGAGAAGTCAAGCAACTCCCTACATTGAGTATTGAGACCATGGTAAAATAAATGGCAAATTGTTAGTTCAGAATAGCCATGATTAGGAATACTATTGATCATTCCAAAGAATCTTTCCCAGGCTTCTGGGCAGTTTTCTCCCACGTTCTGACTAAAGTTGCATATGTTCTTTCTTAGTTCAGTTACCTTTTTAAAAGTAAGAAACATGTCTATGAATTTAGTAATGCAGTTTTCCCAACATGTCTATGAAATGGCGAGGGAGAGAATATAACCAGTCTAGAGCTTTACCTTTAAGAGACCATCAAAATAATTTAAGACGAGAGAGGTCTCTCGGTAAACCTTTTGGTCCAAGCGATGTTATCACATCGTCAAACTCTGTAATATGTCTTCCTGGGTCTTCATATTCCCTTCCACTGAAAGCTTTCTCCTGCAAAATTTTAATATTTGCACCATCAAATTGATATTCTCTAACTCCAGGATTAGGGAACTCTATTGGTTGTTTAAGAAATTCAGAACTTGGAGCACTATATTCCTGAGAGTTTTCTCAGGTTTCATAGGAGTTTCCCTGTAAATAGACATAATTTCCATAATATCACTTAGGAGTTTCCCTACAATCAGCATACAAGAAGTCTCTTGTGTCCCCAACACACCCAATACACTTGTCAGGTGTATAGGTGCACTAGTTCGGCGAAGAGATAGTGAAATACAAGTGGTATAGATAATTATAAGTGGTAACGGTGATAGAAAATAGCTTGATGGCGTAGAAAAGACTAAAATAAAACTGAAATAAAGATAGAAGCAAGCAAACATGTAATAGATCTAATAGCAAACAGTGTTTCAGTGCTTAGAAACAAGGCCTAGGGATCATACTTTCACTAGTGAACACTCTCATATAAATATATTCTCTTTATGATACTACTCTTAACTACTCTCCGGTTGGACACTCTAATCCATGGTAGGGTTATAACAGCACACCTCAAAGTAAGACTTTCCCATCTAGATAACCCCACACTGTCACCTTGAGCTCTAGATGGTTCCAACAAACACCTCAATTTCATAGAAACATCCAACTCCAAATATAACTCGTAACAAGTATTTGTAATATCTAGCCTAAGTGCCACCATGGTGTGCACGGTGTCACTTTCACACACATGGGGAGAGCAGAGATCTATTTAAGCACTTGAGTCGCAAGGTAGATCTATAGATTACAAGCTCATGATCTCAATAAGATCATGCATAGAGAGAGAGATGAACACATAGCTACCGGTAGAACCCTTAGCCTCGAGAGAGAACTACTCCCTCCTCATCATGGGAATCCGCAATGGCGATGGAGCTGGTGGTGGAGATCGATGGAGATGGCTTCGGGGGCACTTCCCCGTCCCGGCAGGGTGCCAGAATAGAGACTTTCTATCCCCCGAATCTCCCTTTCGGTGGTGGCGGCGCTGCGGAACTTTTCGTGGCTAGAGGCTTGACTATCTAGGGTTTTTGCCTCGGGGGAGATATATAGGCAAAATAGGCAAGATCGGTGGCCTGCCAGGGGGGCCACACCATGCCCTGGCGTGGCCAAGGGGGACCCGCGCCTAGGGGTGGTGTGGCCACCCTGTGGCCCCTCCCTATCCCTTATTCTAGCTCCATGAGTCTCCTGGAAAAATAGGCATATTGGCTTTTGTCCCGTCCAATTCCGAGAGTATTCATTTTCTGACTTTCTAGAAACAAACACAGCAGAAAACAGGCAACTGGCACTATGGATCTTGTTAATAGGTTAGTCCAAGAAATCATATGAAAAGTACTCCAAAGTGCGGACAAAACATAAGAAAGTAGATAAAACCAAGCATGGAACATCAAAAATTATAGATACATTTGCAATGTATCAGCACACGCTCAATATAATCTGGCAGATAAGTCCTACCAGAGCGTGTAGACCCTTTATCTCCTAAGGAGATCATTTTGTAGTAGCTATACCTGAAATGTCAAAAGAGAAACACTTAGCGCTTAGCTCCCTGGCAACGGTGCCAGAAAATAGCTTGATGACTGCAAGAGCACAGATTGTTTGTAGCTAGTTTCAAAGTTCAGATATCGATCCCATAGGGAGCCCAAATGTAAGTGTTATTGGTGAAGTCTCTGTCACACCCAAAGTTGTCATAGGTCTTCGAGTGAATTGACTGCAAGTGTTGAAATAAGAATGGGTTTTGATTAAATGCGATGGATTTAAATAAAACTAGAATGTAAACTTTAGAAATAGAAAGCATAAAAGTAAAGAACGGCTTTGCTTGTTTTTTGTTTCCTGCAAATGACGAAAGAAGGCATGGGGAGATTCAGTTCATGGTGATAGTGACTGTGCCAGGTGGATGAATGGTAAATGTAACAATTATAATCTTATAGATATATGTGTAGGCGAGTAACCCATAATTAGCCGGAACTCCTCTTGGTAGATTTCATCCCAACTTCAATAATCCTACTAGCCTGCTACCAAAATCATGGTCAGACACTAGACGATTAATACCCTTCAGGTTGCTGAGCGATTAATCTCCTTGGATCGGACTAATGCAACAAGCACAGTTGTTACTCGTTATCCTCGATTCAACTAGCTTTCCATTGATATCCATGTGTCACCCAGGGGTCGCCGGTCCACTAGCATACAAGATCTTATCTATGTATAACAAGGTATCATGTTGTCTGGGCCCTTAATTGGACAACAAGCATTAGGCATCCCACAGATAGTCAAGCACACATATAATAGTATTAAGAATCAATCACAAATTGGCGAAAAATATACGAAGGCACATCACATCTCACCAATCCCCTACATCTCCCACGCCCAAGGGAATTACTCACACATGAGAGAAGAACATATCATCGATATAATTGAATAAAGAGAATTTGTCTTGGTATTACCATGGAGATCCACAATAAGAATATAAAAATATCCAACACAATTCAAGATGGGAAAAAACAATCTCAAACCCTGGTCTTGCAAGGTGGAGATCACTCTCTCTCAAGTACAAGTAGTTTCTATGGGGGTGTATTGGCTAGGAGGTCGAAGATCGTGGATCGAGATGAAGAACGTCTTCTCCTTCTTCCCCGGATCTCTTCTTTCTCTCTTCTAGATGGTGTGGCGGCTGCTATGTTCTATTTTTGTCCCCTGTCCCTTCATGGAAGTTGTACCTTTTGACAAGACAGAGGCGGCGAAAACTATACGGCGGGAACTATACGGCCATTCCTTCCGTATAGTTGGTCGTTACACCGTCTATGAGCTCCCCTCGCGTGCTTCCATAGTGGGACTTGCTTGTTTTCTCTAGAATATTGTATTTCTCTAGTTAAATCCTTCTGTTGACATTCAGAACATGAAACACACATTAAAATCTAAGTTTTCCTCGCTATCGAAGTATTATCATTTGGTAAAGCCAGAAAACGATCAAATCCGGGAGAAAACCATCAATAAAAGCCATAAAAAATGTGTCGAATCTCACAACTATCATCCACCAGGTGAGGTAGGAGCGATCGGACTCGTCCTTGCCCTGGACGCACAAGGCGAGCTCGCAAGTCTGTCCTGGCCACCTGTAGGTGCCGTTGAAGTTGCGGATGAATGCTTCCTCGAAGTTGACCTAGGAGTTAATGCTGTTGTTCAGGAGACTGTCCAGCCAGGTTCTAGCTGAATCGAGGATCATGAGGAGGACGTAACGTACTGCCACCCGCCGGTTGCCAGTAGCTATGCCCACAGCGGTGACATAGTCTACGAGCCAATCCTCTAGCTTGACTGAGCCGTCATTCTTGGGCGTGTCTCTTGGGAGTGAAAATCCCTTTGGAAATGGTTCATTCCGGATGCGTGGTCCGAAATACCTTAGGTCGGTTGGGCTTTCTTACTCTAGCACACGTGACTGCATCAGGGGGTCGATGTGTGCACGCGTGTCACGCGTTTCTGGCTTGTGTGGACCGAGTCGCCCCGTCAGGCAGGACTTGGCCGACGCGAGGCTTCTCTTGGCTTCATCAGCCGGTTGATGGCGTTGCCCTTGTCCGGCTCTGTTAGCCGGAGCGTGGTTTTTGCTGGTGACTATCGCGATGTCGGGATGGTGATGTCCATGGCTAGCTGATCCGCCGTGTGGATGGTTGTTTTTCCTCATCCCATTTGGAGAGGAGGCCCTTCTACCGCCATCTGTCGGATCCGCCATCCGGCGAGGTTGCTGGCTCTTGCTGTTTGCCCTAGGGCTCTTTCCTGCCTCAGCCTGCTGCTTGTTGGCAGTTGCGACGAGGCACTGAACGCGTTAATGTTGGCGATGTAGCTCATCACCCTCGAGGTGGTTTTTCTCGGCGGTGGCTGCTTCTGCGGCCCTCATGTTCTTGTCCGGGGTGCTATAAACCGGCTAGGCCACATGGACGTGCGAGTCAGCAACACGGTCCAGTTCCGAGCCAAGGTTATGGCCCTGGGGCAGAATCGGCCGGTTGGCACCGGGAAAGTGGGTGAAGCCATGCGCGGTGTTGTACTCATGCATGGTCACGTCCAGGTGGCATTGGCGGGCGGCGACCTTGCTGGCTTCCTCCAGGACATTCTGGTGCATGGCCTCCAGTGCAGCTGCGGCTACTGCTAGGTCCACCTCAGGGACGATGGGGTTGCAGAGGTTCTGGATGGAAGTGGCCAACGGATCTGGGTCTTGCTCACGTGGAGCAGCGTCATTGGTGCCTAGGTTGCGCTCTAGAGGCAGGCGGTGGCCTTTGCCTGAACCGGCCATCATGACCTCGACACTTCTGTTGGCAACGCGCGGAGCAGAGAAGCCAGGCGGTACACTAGAGACGGTGATGACTTGGCGAGGGAAATCCTCGGCGATGGTGGCGATGTAGACACAATGCTCTCCGAAGTGCATGACAGAGCCATCACTTGGGAAGGTCTCCCCGTTGAAGCAAGATGTGTTGTCGATGACACAGTCGAAGGAGCCAAGAGTGAGGATGAGGCTAGAGGCGAATCACTCTCTGGCGATGAGCAGACATCCCGTGCGAAAGATGACCCCAGCCGAAGCATTGTGCCCCAGAATGGGCGCCAACTGTCGTGGTGTGGAACATGGCAGTGCCATCAGGGATGGCATGAAGGGGACAATCAGGATGCTATCGGTGGCTACTCGCAGTGGGTTGGGCATAGATACTACAAACACATCGATGTACCTAGGTTTGGAGCCCTCTTGTCGAGGTAACACTCCTACTCCTGCAAGGATCTACTATATGGGGAGCGAATGCTTAGTATAAGTGCTCCTTGAGCTATTTCCCTAGCTGCTATGGAGAGCTAGAAGAAGTTGAACTAGTAAACTTGTTGAATCTAGAGAACTGAAAACTTAGAGCCTACCTAGAACCCTAACACTAACCTCCCTTATATAGTGGCCGAGAGAGATAGGTTACATAGTGGGTTCTAGGGTTTACTGTTTGGGCTTTGGGTTTACAAAGTAGGACGGCTGTCCGAGCCTAGCCGGTGGGCCAGGACCCGGTCAAGCCTCCAGTACAGGGTGGGACAATGCTATAGTGTCCCAGCGCCTTTTCTTTACTCATTAGCCGGCTCTTTACTCGTCAGTCGGTGCTTTACTCATCAGCGGGTGCTTTACTCGTCAACCGGTGCTTTACTCGTTAGCCTCCAGCCTTAGCGCTTTGGTGCGGGTGTCTTCTAGCGCTGGCAGGGTGGTGCGCCAGCCTGTCTGGTCAAGGGTGCACTCAACAAGGAGCATCACCCCATCCGTGCTTTGGCCAGCGGATCTAAGGCGGTCGGGTAGAGGTGGCCACCCGGCCGGCTCTTCTAGTCACCGGGCTAGACGGGCCAGCCGGGGAATCTTGAGGGTGGATCAGGTGGAGCGGTCCACCTGGTTGTGGCTCTTTGTTTTGCGGCCATCCGGCCAGGCATCCCTAGAGCTAGCTAGTTGAACCTGGCTTGGCCTACCCAGGGGTCATCCCCCCGACAGACCATATAATATCACTATATACCTGTGAAGTTGATACCTTTATTACATCCTATTGTGTGATAGTATTATATACTCAACGGTAGCATATTATATAAGATGATCCCAATTAATACCATTATAGTGTTCTCCTTTTAGTGTGCACCACCAAGAAAGTTCGCAGTTATGAAGCAGGCCAGGACGAGCGGGTGCTAGACATCTCTGCATTCGCATACGGCGGGTGCAAGCCATGTATGCATTGTGAATACACTAAGGTTGGATTGGCGATCCTAGTATGTATAGACATGGCCTCAGAACACAGTAGATTAAAATTTCGAGCATGATTCACATGGTTGATGTGATCGACAAAAGTAGGCTACCCTGGCAGCTGTATCAAAGGTTGTGATGATCGGGGATGATATAGTGTAAAGGGATCCTGTGATTAGTAAACATCGACCAAGGGATGATGAACTTAGACTAGATCTTTTTGCAAATATCCTGGTGGATCATGGCCTATCCCATTGAGGTACTTTGCGACCATGGGAATTTTTCTGCTTGATGTGGAACTTAGCACAAACGTCCAACTTCATAGATTAATACCCACGACAGAGGGATATCCTTGTAATAGATGATCTTCTCTTCTTGATAAAATAACCATTAGGAGATAGTCCAATGACTCCGCAATGTTTTACCCATTAATCATCCAATAAGCTATGCTCCATTTGATGGAAGCAGTGCTAGATTGTGATTGTGTTTTTACACAAATCATTTACATGAAGTCTGAGCCGTTGGATGAGTTTCCTTCCAAGAAGGAAGAAAACAGAAACTTGGAGAATCACTCACTACTAGGAAACTAGCTATAGATAGAAATGCTTTCTGTGGCGCAGATAAAAGGGCATGCTCCATAAAATTAATCCCGTGGCACATATAGACACAAGCATCACGGAAATTTGGCAATTATATGGTGCACAGAACACATATGCGCCAATAAAATGTGTGTTTTTGTGGCGCATATTTTCTCATGTGTCATAGAAAGTGATTATACAATGGCGCATATAGACATATGTGCCATAGAAATTTGATGGGACCCAGAACTAACTAAGGGGGGAGACAAGTCTATATGCACCATAGAAAGTGATATTTTGTGGCGCATATAGACATATGCGCCACAGAAAGTTGAAAACAGATCCCACCCCTTGTGGATTGCCTTTTAAGTTTTGTATAAAATAAACGAAAATGATAAAGAATTCAAAAAATTAATTCCTTTGAGATGTAGTTATAGTTTGGGGTATAGTTGTAGAGAAAATTGAACAACATGATTTTCGATGTATTTTGCAAAAAAAGGTCACGGCACGGTAAAACGGCCATAACTTTTGCATACGATGTCAGGAAAAATGTTTAACCTATCATAACGACCGTCTTGAAATTACCTACTCGAATTCAACCACCAAAGGTAGTTTTGGATTTTACATAATCCTCAAATTCGAAAAGAGTAAAAAGTTATGACACAAAGAAGATTTTTCCTGCAAAAAATAAAAAAGGGGGAGACAATTCTGTGGCCTATATCTCCAATATGTGCCACAAAATTGTTGGGCAGGATTCAAATTTTGATTCTTGACAACACCCCTTCCCCTT
The DNA here is from genome assembly GCA_910589775.1 of Avena eriantha. NCBI lineage: Eukaryota > Viridiplantae > Streptophyta > Magnoliopsida > Poales > Poaceae > Avena > Avena eriantha. The sequence continues at coordinate 470,540,340 of OU342741.1, forward strand.
CTATTTTATCCTTTTATCCTTTACTCCTCCTCTTATCCTCCCTCCTCTTCTCCTCTCATTCTCCTTCTCTTCTCCTTCCTCCATTTCTCCTATCCTTCTCCTCCTCTCCTCCTCCCTCCTCCTTCTCCTCCATGTCCAGCCATGGCCTCCTCCTCCTCTCCGGAAACCTTGTTCTCCTCCTCCGACGATGACGAACACCTCCGGACATGACCTCCTCCTTCTCTGACGATGACAATGACGACCACCACCTGCTCCTCCTCCTCCCCCTCCTCCTCCAGCGACCTCCTCCAATGACCACCTCCGGCGACCTCCTTCGACAACTCCTTCGGCAACCTCCTCCTCCTCCAGTGGCCACCTCCTCCACCATCTTTGGTCAGCCCCTACTCCACCCACATCCGGCAACCCCTACCTACAGCCTAGACCTCCTCCGGTGACCCCCACATCTGACCACGGACATGGCCCCTAACAAAATTACGATGACTGCTCGATCTAGATCTGGCCCGATTTGTTTTGAAATTTGAAAAAACATTTTGTCATGCATATTGGAAATATGCGCCACATGAATTTGAGAACTGGCCTCTGTTTTTGAAATTTGGAAACAAATTTATGTGGCGTATATTGGCAATATGCGCCACAGAAATTTGAGATTTTGTTAGCGCATATCAATATGTGCCACAGAAATAATAGTTAGTGGCGAGGTAACACTAGCACGTCCCATATGCTCCATAGAATTGCAAAATATGTGCACCACTGATAAGCTTTTACCTGGTAGTGACTTAGTGATCTTGCATTAGCATCATGAACGCCACACATACGATGTGGACTACGGACAACCTTGGGATAGATGGGGTGTTGAACTAGCTCCTTCCCAGTCACAAAGATGTCGTCAGGGGATATATCATGAAAGATGAATAGTTCACCTTTCAAAATTTCGTGACAGAGTTGAGCACTCCCAAAATGACTTGATCGTAGTGGAGGTCATGGATGAACAAAGTATATATTAGATATACAAATTATATATGATATTCTTGCAATACTCATTGTAGTTTACAAGTATTTGATACTTGCCCTATTTTGTGAAAAATAGGATTGTCTGCTGGGAATTGCCGGAAGTAATGAGGCAGTGTGGCATGATGCTAGCAAACAAACTAGTTGATGGCCGACATCACTCCTTCCCTTAAAGTTTATCGTTTGGATAAGTGGACTTGAATAAAATTTTGTAATCCTTGTTTGTGTGTCTTGTTTTGGGCGAGACGATTATTCATATAAATAAGTTACAAGCCAGTTTTTTTACTATTCTTCTGAATGATAACTTTTATGGTCACATTATGATTATAAATACACTATTTTCATCACTATGTTAATGATGATAGTTTAAGCATTTATAGAGGATTACAATGCTAAAAGATATCCAAGTTTAAATATTGAATAACACTATTGTTTAAGTCATGGTGGGTATTACCTGTTTTTCATTCTAATTAAAATCGGGGTCTTTAGATATTTGATCTTTTGACTTTGCAAAACCATGCCTCATTTGGCAAAATGACTAAAACTCTGCATTCTGGTAAAATAGTTATATGCGAAGAATTGTCGAATATTATACATAGTGATGTATTGAACTTTCAACAAAATAGTGCAAATCATTATTTCATAAAACTTCATTGTGGACTTAAGTAAATATGTGTATTTACTTAATGAAACATAAGTTTGAAACTATTTGAATGTTTCAAATGATTTCTGAATGAAGGAGGATATTAAATTAACTAGAATACAAAGTCTCTTCGATTTGATTGATATGACTAAGTATTTAAGTTAAGATTTGGCATAAAAGGACTTGTGAAAGTTGTTTCATAAATTATGATATTTGGACAAATTCAGAGTGTATTAACTTGTCTGAATATCATAATCATTTTTATTAGATACATATGGTCTAATATTATCTCTTGTCAGGTTATAGTTATCGCTCAGAGTTAGAGATGAATAAGCGAACACTCAGTTTGAAATATAAGGAACATCTAAAAGATTCATGGAAACAACACCGTAAGAATTTTGGCACGTTCGAGTTTTTAAAGATTTCAATAATTCGAAGTCATGGCGAATAGACAAATCTTTGTAGTGTACTCTTAGGCAACTAAGCATATATCTTCCACAAAGGGCAAACCTACTGTTGCCCTAAGTATCGTGTTTTCTCAAGAAGTAGTCTCTTGATGAAGATGATGGTGGAAGAAAGTGAAAGTTTAAAACAAGGTATTTGACAGATTGTTGAGTGGCGCAGCAGAATTTGTTCTGAAAACCAAACTCTACAAATAGAGAATAAATTGATGATAATGATCATAAAGTTTTAACAAAATACTTTTACTAAAAGAAAGTACGATTCAATAATATATTCTGCAAGTTGGTGAAATTATATTATTGATCCACGTGTCATGTTATTTGAAACATGACATACCTACCAACTACGAAAGAGCGTGATGGACCTAAGTGTAAGAAATGACTAAAGTCATAAAATCCTATATTAATTTATATTTAAGATTGCAAAGTAATATGTTACTTGATCTTATTAAGTAAAGATGTTTACTTGATCTTTCCAAAATGACTACAAATTCATAAGGAATAAATGAAACTTAAATAAAGACATAAAGCTCGATTTGTCACAAAGTATGTTTGACAAATCCAAAGCATTGACTACAATTTGTAGCGATGCTTGACTCTATTGGATTTAGCAATTAATCCAATTTTGGTAATTGGTAGAAGTTTGTGAAAACTGTGTGTTCTTGAATGAAGATTGAAGAAAGGGTTGTAATTATTCCAATGGATCAGGTTTTGTCAAATCGTATGGATGCTGGAGGCTCGTAGCTAGAATTCTCAAAGAACTTTGGATCGTCCAAGATTGTTGAGAGGACCTACATTTGCAAGAACTTGAGTGGGAGCTAATTGGCTTGGCTAAATCTAAATATGTAAGAGACATATTTTAATTGAGAGCTAAGTGAAATCCCTGGATCTCAAATATGGATGATATATTTGAGTGGGAGCATGACACCATTCTGAAATATGTGAATGACATATAATGAATGATGTAATTGGTATTAATGACATTTAAGTTAGTAAATATCCTATGGATGAAATTGAACAAAGTATTAAACATTGAAATCTATCAAGATAGATTGATAAGTTTAATAATAATTAGTATCGAAATGCTTCTTAGACTTGATTCTGAAGATGATCAGAATATCCTAGAGAAGATTCTGAACTAGTTTGGAATGGAACAAGGTAAGAAAGAGTTCTTACTTGTATATAAGCATTGAGTAATCTTAGTATTACAACCATGGCTAAAAGTAAGAAAATAGATGCCTTGCATCTCCTATGCCTCGGTCATAGGTTCTTCCACATAACTGTGTTGTATACTTGACGTAATGTGACCCAAGTTTTTGTTTATAAGGACAAGTTCTTATTTGTAAGAACAAGTCTTGAAGTTATTCTTGAGTTAATCGCTGAACCAGAGTTAAATTTAACATTAAATTAAAAGAAGCAATGTTAGGCATCATAGTTGCATTTTATGCACTATTGATTAGGATCTACATAGGTATAGAAGTATATGGCAACTTCTCAGAATGGCTAGTATAGCTGCTTTGGCTAAAGAAGTTTGACTTCTGCTAAACCTGTTTCAGAGTTTACATGATAGCAGTGAAAGTTCAATTGACCGATCGACCGTCATTGTAAGCACTAGAAACAAAGTCTCATTCTATCGCGAAACGAATACTTCAACACATTATGTGATAATGGTGTAAATGTCAAAAATAGGAAGACATTAAATATTTGCAAAATACATATGGATCTGGTAAAACAGATCAAGTATAGGACGTTTTCAGGAGCATGCACGATCAATAAACTCATATATATGATATAGTTTATGATTAGTTGCAAATTCAAGATAGATTATTTGTACTCTAGTGCAAGTGAAAGACTTAAGGAGATATGCCCTAAAGGCAAATAATAAATATATTTTATTATCATATCTGAGTTAGTTCGCAATAGTTTCATATTGTGCTATAACTATATCAAGTGGAAACATTGATATAGGTGTAGTATGAAACAACGAAGTCCCTAGTATCCTGAAACAAACAAAGTCCCTACGGGCCCATGGAGCCATCCCCTCCCTCTCTGCCTTGTTTAGTCCTACATGGGAAACCCAATGGGGAGGGTACACATCCCTCATCTATATAAGGGAGGAATAAACACATCAAATATTCTCTGAGGCAATTCCCAGAGAACTCTCTCTCTTTCTCCATCACATCTGGTTCCCATTGTTTTGAACTGCAAAGGGGGGTTGAGATCTCTCTCTCATCGTTGTTGTTTCTACACGGTTCCCGTTGGAACTGTGCACACAAGAGACGGCACCTAAAACACGTGTTGCGCTATAGGGATTTTAGCCAGAGGATCTACTTCCACAGTCTCGACAGGGATCAGAGAACTGGAGGTTGTCGTCGTACACCGTATGTGTGCGAAACCATGAGGGTGCTTCCATTAGTAGCACCTTGGATGTCGTGAGCCAGATTGCTACACGATGGAGCAAGGGGTGACTTGCGAGGAGCTTCAAGGCCTTGAGGTAGGGTATGAGTACGACTACATCATCCACGTTCCCCTCGGACGTTAACTGCTTTCAGCCTATAAGAGTATGTATCCGAAACGTCGTCCGTTATAGTATTACTCCTAGATAGATCCTGGCATTTAGATATGGTCATGTAGGAAAATTTTGTGTTTTCTGCCCTTGAACCCCTTCATCACATTCACCTTTATATGTCATTTCTTTCACTTGTTACTAAACCAAAAAAATAAGTTCTGATTTCTATGAGAACAATCAACTAATTTGATGAGCAGTTGAGTGTGCATTGACGTTGCATTTAATTTTTGGTATGCAAAAATTACTTCCTACGCACACAATCACTACATCTATATTTTTTATTTATACAAGCATATGATTCTCCGCTCAGCATGCCCTTTTTAATAGTTTGTATTAGATAAAACCCTTTTTAATAGTTTCTTACTTATATGTTCAAACATCAATTTGTCCCATTTTTCAGGTACCTTCCTGTTCAAACTGCAAAGCTTAGCTAGCTGGTGTCAGAAGGAAAGGAAGTGTGATTAAGATTCTTGGCAAAAAAAAAGCAGGTTGTGGATTAGGCCACCAAGTGAACAGCTATTCTGGTTTTAGAAGTTGAAGAAGAAGAGCAAATCTCCCAAACCTTTGCATCATCCCGGCCTTTCTATAAATATTGGAAACACTTAGGTAAGCTATCAATACAGATGCTTTGATGCATTCCAATGATGCTTAGATGTCTTACCGAGAAAGCTTGTTTAGTTATGCAAGCTAACAAACCTGCAACACCCTTCATGAATTCAGATTTGCATATATCCTTTATTTTATTTTATAAGTCAATATAGTTCATGGCACAATAATTAATGAATTCGATAGAATTAGCAACGGAACCTTATTTAAGTGGTGTGATGTTTCAACTATTTACAGGATATCTTGTATAAAGAATATGGGAATACCTTTTTGTAACCTTGTTCATGGCTCCAAAACAGGAGGTGCTGGAGGAGGACTAGGCGATGCTGGAGGGGATACACCAACACTGGCCAGAGATGATCCGACTTGGCCTGGGACATGCTCATCATCGGTGGAAGAAATTCCATCATCAGGTGGAGTCGACGATGTGTCGATATCATTGTGTGGCGTGGATAGCGACTCCTACCTGGGCGAGTCAGGAGGCGAGGCTGTGGGGATGGTGGCACATGGTGGAGCCCATGATGTAGAGGTAGAAGGCGACAGCGACCGCTGATGTCGGTCAACATGGCGGGTTTTGCGCCGTGCATTCACGCGCACAGGAGGAGACCATGAGTGGGGCACAGGGGACCCCGACCAGCCTAACGCGCGTGAGGATCCACCTCAGAATCGAGAGGTGGCTGATCATGCTCATAATCAGCGCTAGTTTTGTCCATTTGTGAACTTTCTGAAGTGTTGTTTGCACTAAAATCTGTATCATTTTGACTCAAATTTTCAGCTGGTTCTTTTTGTTCCTCATGAGTACCTATTGCCACATGATGTTCTATAGTACACTGATCATGATTATTACCAACAGGAACAATAGGCAAAGGCATATAGTCATCAACATGTGCATCCCTATTATTTGATATAGTGGAGGATATATATGGAGGTTGAAGAAGAATGTCATTGCGAAGTCTAGAACCAACATTTGGATGTAATTACTCAAAAGGAAAAATATTCTCATCGAAGACAACATCTCTAGATATAGACACACGTCCAGTTTTAGTATCTATACATTTTACTCCTTAGTATTGAGGGCTATAGCCTAAGAAGACACACCAAGTAGAACGATAAGAAAGTTTTCTTCTGTTGTAAGGACAAAGATTAGGCCAAAAGACACAACCAAATATACTAAGAGAGTCATAGTTGGGCTTTATGTGTAGAAGATGTTCAACTGGTGTTTCATTCTTTATGATCTTGCTAAGAAGCAAGTTTATGAGAAAATTGGTTGTAAGGAAGGCTCCATTCCAAAATTTGAGAGGCTTAGATGCATCAGCTAATAGAGAAAGACCCACTTCCACGACATGATGGTGTTTGCGTTCAGCAGAACCCTTTTATTGATGAGCATGAGGGCATGAAAAATGGTGAGTAATGCCAACTTTCAAAAGAAACTGTTGAGTTTTTCATATTCACCTCCCCAATTAGTTTGCATAGTAATAATTTTCCTACCAAATTTGCGTTCAACTATTGCTGAAAGTTAAGGAAAACGTGATAAACCTCAGAACGCTTCTTGAGTAAATAGATCCAAGTGAATTTACTGAAATTATCAATGAAGCTTACATAATATGAATGTTTTCCAACAGAGACAGGAGTTGGACCCCATACATCATAGAACACGTTGTCCAAAGGAACAGTGGAAACACTAGTGAAGATAGGATATGGTAATTGATGGCTTTTAGCTAGCTAACAGGGATAAAAAAATATATGGATTTATTTCAGGAGAATGGGAGATAATATTTTCCTAAGGATTTGCTGAACCACAAACAAAGGTGGATGTCCTAAGCAGTGATGCCATGTCGAAGAAGACAACTTTATTGTGATGAAAGCTTGCTTGGAGGACCCGGTAAAGAGAGACACTACTGGGTAGAGTGTTGCCGGATAGAAGCCAAGTATGCCATGAGGGAATCCTCGGGGCATCGGATGATTGGAGGTGTGAAACGTATCGTTGTCTGGTACGGTGAGCACACAAGCTTACCCAGGTTCGAATATTCCTGCGGTGGGCGAATCCTACTCCTGCTAGCAATCCAGTAATACGGCAGAGCCGGAAGTACAGATTACAAGAGATGTTTCACCTGTGTGAGTTGAGTGTTGGGTCCGCAGCATAGAAAATAAAAAAATTCCTATGATGAGAACTATACGCCAAGATCTATCTACTTGATACAGAGCAACGGGTGGACATACATCCATAGAGAACTTACCCTCGAAGACAACGAGTTTTGTTAACGAGTAGGAACTCGTGGTTGATGTAGTCGTACACTTGCCGATCTCAAGATCGTGAGGAAGTCCAGCAGGTCCAGCTCCAGCACGTCCATCAGATCCAGCTCCAGCAGCACCAAGTCCAGCACCGCAAAGCAGCGGTGCATCCGTGATCGCACACATGTCCGGTACCCCCGACAACCTCCGTCCCTCGCTCCAACAAAGCAGCGGAAGCAGCAACTCCTTTCCAGATAAAGCCACCGGGAACATGTATCTCGCTAATCCGAGACAATGGGGGAATAATACTAGAGGGGGAGAGAGATCCTTCACAAGGAAGTGTGTGTGAGAAGTGAGGAGAGGGGGGGCCTTTTATAGGAGGAGGGGAGGGTACCCCTCCTTCATGGCCGGCGCATGGGGGAGGTGACCCTTCACCTCCTCCATTCATGTGGTGGTAACCCCTCCACATTAAAATGCCCCTTCACATTCCTTTTAAAGTCTCCACTTTAAATGCATTAAATTTCTCCAAATTTAATGCTCTCTCATTTAATAAAACTCTTTTATTATTTTTATTCAGAATTTTTTTAATTACTTTAATTAACAAACATTCACATAAAACCCCCTGCAACATTTCAATATTACATGTAGAACCAATTTCAGCAATTTCACACGAAACAGTTTCGGTGTCTATTGAAATAATTCCAGCGCTTTCTTAAATCTTTATCTGAAACAGATTTGCTCCAAATGGTGTCGGTATCCCTTAAGTGTGTCACCCTACGGTTCGCGAATAATGCAGACATGATCGAGACCCCTCTCAGATCAATAATCAGAAGCGGGACCTAGAGATCCATACTGACTCCTACACATTCAACGATGACTTCTGTGATCGTGAGAACCTTTAACGCTAGTAACTAAATCCCTTTGTCTCGCGATATATTACATGTTCGAGATTCGATCATCGGTATCTCCATACCTAGTTTGATCTCGTTACCGACATGCACTCTTTTCTCGTTCCCGTGATATAATATTCTAGTGATCACATCACTTGCTTGCAAGCTATTTCAATGTGATATCACCGAGAGGGCCCAGAGTATATCTATTCGTCATCGGGATTGAAAAATTCCACTCTTGATCCATGAGCCTCAACATAACACCTTCGTAGCACTGAAGCCATCTTTATAGTCACCCTGTTACGGTGTGACGTTTGATGTTATCAAGATACTCTTCCGGTGTTAGCAATTAACATGATCTCATGGTCTAAGGATAAAGGTTACTTCGTATGATGTTATAGCAATATAAACATAATGACTTGATCTTAATGCTATACTTCGGATGAATGTTCATCACACCATTCCACCAATGGTGTGACCTTGTTATTAACAACATCCAATGTCTATGATCAGGAAACCTTGATCATCTTGTTAATCAACAAGCTAGTCTATAAGAGAGGCATAACTAGGAACCCTTTTTGTTTATTAAACACACATGTATTGACGTTTTCGATCAATAAAGTTATAGCATGCAAAATAAACATTTATCATAAACATGGAATAAGATAATAACCACTTTATTATTGCCTCTCGGGCATATTCCCTTCATTGAGGTTGTTGTGTTTGGTTGCCCTAAGGGCCGATCCCTATGATGGCTTATATAGTCATCCGGTCCAAGGGTTACACGAGAGACCTATCCGGCTACGATACAAAGTCGGTTACATAGTTGATGGATTTGGAACATAGCTATCTATGTCCACATTTAAACAAGATATTACTCATATTCTTGATGAAATATCTCTCTAAACCGTGCCACCAATACTAATATTCAGAGGGGTATGCAATCCTTTATTTTATATTATTTATGCATAGATAATGTTGTTTAAAGGAGGGAATCACTAAATAAAGTCAAAGATACGAGACTTCCAATAACTAGAAGAAACCAGGAGCTATAAAGCGGAGACAGGCGCTTTAACGACCAACTATATGACCAGAGCAAAAATTCCAGCCATATAGCTCTGATCGTATAGTTGGCGCCACCACTGTTAGGTCAGACAGAACAACTTTCGTGAAGGGGCCCATATATAAAGAAGCATCGCGCGATGAGAAAATAAGCCAGACCTCTCCAAAAAGTCTCTACCATAGATCACCAGCGGCGTCAAGATATCCAAACCCTTCTCCATCTCCATAGCCATATTCCACCACTTGTAATTTGGTGACATTGTAAGACTATTTCTATCAATCTTATGATTTTCATTATAATGTTTATGATTGTTGATATCATCTCTATGTGTGAGTAATTCTCCTTGGGCTAAGGGCTTCGGCCTAGCCATGTAGCAATTGTGCATGTTATTTACCATAGATGGGATCGTGTATTAGTTTGTATGACATGATGATTATTGTATCCTCTCTTGCCTCAATCCAAGGACTTGTCAGGTACCCAAGACCCCGAGGGTTGAGCCAGGTATAGGGAGTATGAGTAATGACTGATCTCTAGGTTGGGAACCCCAGTGACAGAAGGGGTAGTACGACTGTATGTGAGGGATTTTCTTGGGATTAACGGTAACATCACTATGCATATCATTAGTTTTCTTTCTTCTATGGATGAGACTAGTAGGTTATTTCTATAAGCGATTGCAGTGGCAATAGCAATTATGGATGCACTGCCCACATATAATTTATCTTGCTCTAACAAGTACATGCATACTTTATTTCTATCTTTTTTCCCATTAGATGTTTTGCACAGCTAGAGGTGAAACCGAACGCCCTAGGCCCTCTCTCTCCATCATCGACATCAACAAAAAGATTCAAGCTATTGGTCTGGTAAAACCACAAAAGGAATTCTAAAACTCCTGAAGGTCCGTTAAAGTAACTTCACTACGCATTCGCTTCCCAAGGATTTGATAACCTAGGTCTACTAGGGAAAAATAAGTTATACTACATCCGTAATCCGGATCGAAGGTATCGACCCTTTTTTGGCGCCGTTGCTAGGGAAGAAATAGCTACCCTGGTGAGGTTATTAGGAACCCTGCTAGTTTTAATTTTTTTTAATTTTGTTAGTTTGCTTTCAGTCTTTATTTGATAAACCAAAAAAAATTAGGTAACCTTTAAATTCTTGCTTTTACTATTATAATTCTTTGTTTAAGAAAACCCAAAAAACATAGGAAATATGGCTGAAAAGAAGCTTGGGGAGTTTGCTACTCCCAAAAATGATTATTTGCGTACTCCTATTACTCAGCCAGTAATCGCTGCTGATGACTATCAAATTAAACCCCGTTACTTAAGTTTGGTTCAACAGAATCAATTTTGAGGCTCTGCTGTTGAAGACGCAGTTATGCACCTGAATACTTTCCCTGAAATATGTGATATGATGCGTATAAAATATGTTGACCCCAATGCGGTCAAATTGCATTTATTTCCTTTCTCTCTAAGAGGGAGAGCAAAAGAATGGTTGCTATGCCTAGAAACACTATTACATCATGGGTGGGATGTACTTATTTATTTATGACTAAAATTTTCCCACCTGCAAAGACTATGCAACTCCGATCTAATATTATAGGCTTTAGACAGGAAGAGCGTGGGCCATTAGCGCTTGCATGGGAGATGATAAAAGAATGCCTAAGAATCTGTCCTAGTCATGGGATGGAAGATTGGTTAATCCTCCATTTATTTTATAATGTTCTTAATCTTGTGTCTAAGTCTATGCTTTATACTACAGTGGGGGGAACATTTATGGGTAAACATATAACTGACGCAAAGCAGCAGCTAGACAATATGCAAGCCAACCATGCCCAATGGCATGTGGAAAGATCAAACACGAAGAAGGTGAACTCCATCTCACCACAAGAAAACAAAGAACTCAATGCCAAGTTGGATGAGCTCATACTAGTCGTAAAAGGTAAGAAAACCCAGGTAAGAGCCACCCCTGAAACAAATATTGAAGAAATAGACTTCGTAGCTCGTAATGATTATAATCCTGCTTGGAAGAAGAGTTACAATCCTAACTTTTAGAAACATTATTCTAGTCCTACGGGTAACTCTAATAATAATATGGGAGCTAGTAATGGTAGTCTCCAAGAAACAATTAAGTCTTTCATAGACTCACAAAATGAACAAAACAATATTCTTGTTAAAATAACGGAGAACCATGATATCATGCTTAGTAAATTATCTAACCAAGCTGTTAGTTTGAGAAATGATTTGCAGGCCCTCCAAGAAAGAACGAGGATTGTTGAGGCATAACTAGGTAAGATAACCGAGAGTCAAACTCTCATTCTAGCTAAATTTGTAGGTAAAGCTAAGCCCAATCCTGTTAAAGCACTCAAAATGATGAGGATCCAAAGGGAGGAGCCTGAAGAACTTGACTATAGCAATGCTCCTTCACCAAGCTACACCGTTGAAGGTCTCCTAAAAAGGATCAATGTCAAGATTCCGGTAAGTAAAGGTATTGAGGAAGCTATATACCAACACTTTGTCAATCAAGTATCAATAAAGGTACGTGAGCTTGAGGAAGAATACAAGCAAATTGTTGAAACTTACCTGTTAAATTAGATGACATATTTGAGCCTACTATTAAGATTAAAATTGGAACCAATGAGATAGCTGCACTTTGTGATCTAGGTGCAAGTGTCTCAACAATTCCAAAGAGTCTTTTAACAAGTTAAATCTTGGCTCCTTTGAAATTACTGAATTAAAATTGCATCTAGCAGATTCTACCTACAAACAGGCTATAGGAATTAAGGAGAACACTTTAGTATACATTAAAGGTTGTCCTGCTCTCTTTGATTTTGTTATTATTGACATGCCTGGAGACGCTACTGCTCCTATTATATTAGGCCGTCCTTTCTTAAGAACTATTAAGGCTTTAATTAATCTGCATGAAGGGAATGTGAAGCTGCAATTGCCTTCGCAGGATCCTTTTGTTATTCATTTCCATAGGAAGAAGAAATCCAAGCATGATGAAAATGAGACCATCACTTTGAAGGCCAATTACTTTGGAGTGGGTGTTCCACTCATCTAGCCCAAGTGAGCATCCTAAAGGTCAAGCTATTAACCATAAAAGAGACCTTCATGGGAGGCAACCCATGTGAAATAAAGGTTTGGGTAAAGTTTTTAAGTTTTAGTTTAAGGTTATGTTTAATAAAGAGTGCTAGAAAACTCCATTTGAGGAAAAGAAGTTTGGTAGTACTTGAAATTCTGCTTTTTTCATGCTATTGTTGGTTGACAATATTTACTGTCAATTTTCTGTCAAAAACAAGGTATAGCACTAAGTTATAGGAAAAGAAATAGTTTTTGAAGAAACATAATTTCTTTGATGCACACAGAGAGTTTAACGACCAACTATACAGCGGGAATAAAAATTCCGAACGTATAGTTCTGACCGTATAAATATCTTTGCCATCGATAATTTTCTTTTCATATGCAGAGAGAGTTTAACGACCAAATATATGGCGGGGATAAAAATTCCGGCCGTATAGTTCCGTCCGTATAGATATCTTTGCCATCGAAATTTTTTCTGCAATATGTACTGAGAGTTTAACGACCAATAATAGGCGGGAATAAAAATTCAGGCCATATAGCTCTGGTCATATAGATACGAGTGCCTCCGTACAATTTCATTTCTAATGTACTGAGAGTTTAATGACCAACTATACGGCAGGAATAAAAATTCCGGCCATATAGTTCTGGTCATATAGATATCGATGTCTTTGCATATTTTCTTTCGCAGGGACAGACAGTTTAACGACCAACTATACAACGAGAATATTTTATTCCAGCCATATAGTTGCGCCCGTATAGTTACGCCGCCAGGAGAAAACCCTAAAATTTTGACAAAAGGCCAACTATACGGCAGGAATGCATTGCTCTGGCCGTATTGTTCTGCCCGTATAGTTGCGTCCGACAACTAAATCGCATGGGAAAGTACCTCCAACTCCAAAACTTCTATCCTTTTTCTTTCTTCTACCTCACAACTCTCTCAAAACCTCAAGAGATCTTCATCTCCGCTCAATTTTGTTCGATTTCCTTGCACACCAGTGATCTACGGTATGTTTCTCCTTCGATCCTCCAATTACTTTTTGCAAATTCATCTTCGATCTATTATCATTATCAATCTAGGGTGAGACCTACTATGAACCAATTGCCATGATTTTCTTGCCTAGATTACTATCTTGAGGAGATTCTTTAGTGTGCTATGATGAGGCATATGATGCACTTACTATTGTTGGATCAAAGTTTTGTTGTTTCCTTTCTTCAATGTTTTAGATGATGAACACAAGGAGCCAAACTCGTTCTCGTGCCACCGCTAGCGCTTCTCAGATTGCCGCTCAGGAACGCATGGGGATACGGTTCAGGGATGAGGCCCATCGTGATTGCTTCAACAGGATCAAGAACCGCGAAGTGAAGGCAATAGAGCTGGCTTGCAAAAATTTGTGTACAATGATGTACCTACTTATCGCCGCTTAACCATTGAATTTATAAGTTTGTTGCAAAGCACCATTAAACAATGGCAAGGAGAGGACACTATTTCTTTCCGTCTGATGAACAACAACTACACCTTAACATTAGATGAATGGTGCGCATGTTTTAATTTTGTAAACAATGATATTCATGCCTTACGCACATCCTTTACTGGCTTAGAACCTACCCCTGAACAATACTATAATGGAATGAGTTTCACTAGTAGGGTGAACAAGGGGAAGAATATTCAACATCTTGTAATTCGTTATTTGTTCTATGTTATTGCAAACACCTTGCAGGCACGTAATGAGTTCCTGAGACTCAACGAGGAGGACATCCTAGTCCTCGCAAAGGCTGCTTACATCAACTGCGGGTTGTCACTCAACTTGGGCGTCATCCGTGTGCTCTACTTGGAGCACCAAGCCTCCTAAAGTCAAGGGCCAATCACACGTGGAGGCGTCATCACCATGCTTGGCACTGCCCTAGGCATCAAGCTAGGTGAGTTGCAGCCCGTGCTAGGTGAGACACATGTTGGTTTCTCCACTTTGAGAGCTTGTGGAATGCTTACTAGGAGAGGTGGTGTTTATTATCTACATATTGCTGGAGCTGGGCGTCGCTACCCTGCTCCTATGCCTAATGGTCTTTTCTCCATCAAGGAAGGACATTTGCTATATGACTTGTAGGTTCAGCAACACCAACCCGAGGAAGAGATTCTGGAGGAGGATGAAGACCAAGAGGAGGAGCAAGAAGTCCCTTATCAAGAGGAGCAGCCATAAACCCGGTTCGCCACATACCAAAATTTCCAAGGACTTGGAGGGACCGTGGAGAGGATGCATAACCTCTCTTTGAACCTCCGAGAATCAACTAGTAACCTCTCAACTCAATTTTCAAACTGGAGTAACGACTTTTCCCGCCACCACAATAATTTGAAGGGCTTGCAAAATCCTAAGCTTGGGGAAGTTTCCTCATGTATCTTTATTTGGCGTTTATTTTCTTTTACTTATTTAGAGGTTGTGTTTTTATTTGAGTTTATAAGAACTCGTGTTAGTTTCCCCAACACATTATTTTTAGTTCTTTCTATTTGCTTTCGATATTTCTAGCCGAGCTTTGCCACCAATTTTTTATTCTTTAAAGTCCCTCTCTTAAAACCACAAAAAGATTTCTCCATTTTTCCTTATTTTCCCTCTTTCTTTTCTTTCCTCCTCGAGGTCTTCATATATTTCCAGGAGAGTGATCGACTTCGAGTTTCCAAGAAACAAATAAAAAAGGAAGAGAGAAGTGGAACCAAACATGAGAGGTATGCCTTATGACTCCCCACTTTTGAAGTTTGAGAAACCCATTCTTGTTAGTATTAAATGTTGAGATATTATATTGGTGGAGTGAGTCTTTGTATTGTAATAAGATTTTCGTTTGCATCGGTATTTAATTGGTACGTTTTGTTCCAGCTCTCGTAATTAACCAAGTCTTACCTAAAAATTGCTAAACAATTGTAATAAGAAAAAGTGTTACAATTGAAGGCTTGGGTGTTGTAGTGCTTACTATTGAAGGTTTATTTCTAGAGACACTCAACACCGCTGAAAATGTTGATTAACTTAATATCTCTCTTTAAAAGGATTTGTTCGATTGAATTAATGTTTAGCGGTTTCTGTGAGCATGCCAAAGTTTGACTTGTTAATCATAAGAATGATATAGCTTTATGCGTGTCAAACTTCATGGGATGCCAACAACTCCGCTGGCCTACGAACGATCTTCATGGAGAAAACTCCTAGATTTTGGCTATGAGTTGATCAAACACTTGTAGCAGGAATGCTATAGTGGGTAAGATTCTTGGCACTCCCGGGTAGCTGTAATCATGATGGAATCACTTCTCTGGATATTATGAGAAATCATTGTGCAAAAGGAACAAAACCTTAGTGATGCCACGAGTGTCCATCACAGCCCGATAAACTAATAATTTTTTTTGGCATGCTCTCAATTACTTAAAATCTGAAATTCTTGAAGGACAATGAATATAAAAGTAGTGTTTGAAAGGTCTTGATTTATTGATGTGGGAGAATTGAGATACTCTAGTGTATATGCTTTTCATGACAACTCTCACACTCTTAACTTACATGATTATACTTTATAGTTCAAAGGCAAGCATATGAGTTGATTACTTGACATGGAATAAAGTTTAGTCATTTGAATCATCCATGTTAACAATAATGTTGTTGCACTATAAGGATGCATGAAACCCGTATGATATGCTTGCCATTACTCTATCTATGCTGAAGTTTTTCAGATTTATGAAGTGGACGAAACATGAGACTACTGATCATGAGTAAGATCACCATCTAGTTATTTGAATTTAAATGCTGAATTCCTTTTTGATTTTGGTTTTATTGCTCTGGGACGATCAAGTTTAAGCTTGGGGAGGTTGATGGCTCTGAAATATAGCCATCTACGTCCACATTGAAATTGGATATTACTCATATTCTTGATGAAATATCTCTCTAAACCCTGCCACCAATGCTAATATTCAAAGGGGTATGCAATCCATTCTTTTATATTTTTCCCACACAAATAATATTGTTGAAAGGAGAGAATCACTACATTAAAGTCAAAGATACGAGATTTCCAACAACTAGAAGAAACCAGAAGCCGTAAAGCGGAGGCACGCGCTTTAATGACCAACTATACGATCGGAGCAAAAATTTCGGCCGTATAGCTCCAGTCGTATAGTTGGTGCCGCCACCATTAGGTTAAACAGAACAACTTTCATGAAGGGACCCCTATATAAAGAAGCCCCGGGCAACGAGAAAACAAGCCAGACCTCGCCAAAAAGTATCTGCCATAGATCACCAGCCGCCTCTAGATCTCCAAACCTTCTCCATCTCCATAGCCATATTCCACCACTTGTAATAGTAGATCTCTTCTACGATTGGCGACATTGTAAGACTATTGCTATCAATCTTATGATTTTCATTACAATGTTTATGATTATTGATCTCATCTCTATGTGTGAGTAATTCTCCTTGGGCTAAGGGCTTCAGCCTAGCCATGTATCAATTGTGCATGTTATTTACCATAGATGGGATCGTGTATTAGTTTGTATGACATGATGATTATTGTATCCTCTCTTGCCTCAATCAAAGGACTTGTCAGGTACCCAAGACCCCGAGGGTTGAGCCAGGTATAGGGAGTATGAGTAATGACTGGTCTGCAGGTTGGGAACCCCAGTGACAGAAGGGGTAGTACGGCTGTATGTGAGGGATTTGCTTGGGATTAACGGTGACATCACTATGCATATCATTAGTTCTCTTTCTTCTATGGATGAGACTAGTAGGTTATTGCTATAAGCGGTTGCGGAGGCAAT
This sequence comes from Avena eriantha, assembly GCA_910589775.1. Lineage (NCBI taxonomy): Eukaryota > Viridiplantae > Streptophyta > Magnoliopsida > Poales > Poaceae > Avena > Avena eriantha. Next base: position 470,557,663 of record OU342741.1, read on the forward strand.
AGCAATTATGGATGCACTGCCCACATATAATTTATCTTGCTCTAACAAGTACACGCATACTTTATTTCTATCTTTTATTCCCATCAGATGTTTTGCGCAGCTACAGGTGAAACCGAACGCCCTAGGCCCTCTCTCTCCATCATCGACAACAACAGAAAGACGCAAGCTATTGTTTCGGTAAATACATAAAAGGAATTCTAAAACTTCTAAAGGTCCTTTAAAGTAACTTCACTATGCATTCGCTTCCCGAGGATTCGATAACCTAGGTCTACTAGGGAAAAAGAAGCTATACTACATCCGTAATCTGGATCGAAGGTATCAATAGTCAATCTTGGACTACAAGTATTCCTATAGACCTAAGTTGGTAAGTCTTCTGGGAACTCCTGTAGCCAGATGGGATTTCAACTTCTCTCCTTGACTAGGCCACCCATGAAGCATAGCTCTAACCCTAAGTGGGTCATACTGGTCAGCGAGTCATAGTGGGTATACCCGGAAAGTATATCCTTAACAGTAGCCCCCAGAAGCCTCCAAGATCCAAAGTCGCATTTAATCGTCTAGCTTGATTCTTCTTCGGCTGTAGAATCTTGAAGGGTTCTTGAAACTCCAAAACAAAAGGTAGGATCCGAGTCTGAAAAATGAGTCCGACCTATTAATATCTCATCATTTTCCCTACTCGATTTCCAACTGAGCTAGAACTTAGTTGGTAACACAACCTGACGTTAGTCTAGGTCTAGTATTGTCACTAACAAATATTCTATCAGTACGACCATTGATGGGTCCTCTTCGAGCGGAACTGAGGCACGGTTTCAATGCATGCGCAGAAATCGAGCGGTGTATCCTTCGCGGGGAAGCTGTCATGCTCATTCCGCGACGTGTGGCGTCATGTTCATGTGTTTACTCTAATCTTGGCACAGATGAGGTTATAAGGGGTAGAATATCCTCATTTTTCTTCCACATGTTCCCTCACTTCATAATCCCCAAGAAAAACCACCGACCCCATCTCCCCTTCTCTCTGACCCCAATTCCAATAGCATCGCCCACCCAAGGTCACTCCTCCGGCGAGATGGCTGAAGCATCAAGCTCTAGCGGCGCGGCATCGACGGCGGTGGCAGAGGATAAACAGTACTGCAGGGTCTAGATCCCCTGCGTACTGGATGATGAGAAGCTCCGAGGCGTAGAGAAGGAGGGTGTCTCTATGCCAGTGAGTGGCGGAGCGGCTTTGGCGACTGATACTTGCATTTTGCACCATCATTTTAGGACTTATATGCACTGTTTCGAACTATATTTACCATGATCCATCATTATTTATGCATATTTAGATTAAGGGACTTTTCTACAAAGTCCTTTATTGGTATTAAATTTTTGGGAGACATAAAACCTCTTTTTTCATGTTTTTGCTGTTTCGGGACCTTCTAGACCTCAATAAATCGAAGGAAAAATACCTTATGAGTTTTTCACCCGAAGAATCAACTTGGGACAAAGAATGAAGCGAGAGGAGCCACAAGACCTGAAAGAGGCCAGGTGGCTCCCCCACCCCTTAGACGCGCCTCCGTATCGCTAGAAAACCTACGCCATATTTTTCCCACGATTTACAAAGGCGGCGACGGAGGTAAAAGTCCTCTCCTACTCAGGGAGCGGCAGATCTTGCTGCACCGAAGCCTCTCTTGAGAGGGATATCGACGCGATCGTGATCACCACTCCTCCTAGGCGTAGGGGGAGGCCTCTCCATCAACATCTCCACCAGCACCATCATCATCACTGTCACCATCTGTGAGGACCGGAACTTAACTTCCAGACCCCCCTATGTTTATTCGTCAATCCCAAGATCAATATTGACGACACAACAAAATGTATATCACTGTAGACATACAAAAGTAATTTATTATAAAGTCTGGATAACAACATAGTAAAATGTCTAGTGACATTATTACATCCAGAAAGCACGACGGAAATATAAAATGCGTCGATGTAGTCCACGAGGCCTCACTCATCAGCGTCATCATAATAGTCATAGTCATCTCCTTCTCCATAGTAATCTGAAGTATCAACGAAAGCATTACCATGAGTAAATGACGTACTCAACATACCCCTTATGCAAAACCTAATATATCTACATGTGGCCTTATGTGGAGGTCATAGGGTTCTTTTGCATAAAAGCCAATTTTATTTGCAATCCCTTCTTGACGCCCACCAGTCGTCGTTGCTTTAATACACACCAATTGGTGTACCGACAGAGGTATTGTGACAAGATCTTTTAGCTAGACCCCCCAAATATGTGACATGCCTAGCGGGTATGGCACATGGAACTGAGAGTACGTCCCCAAACCGGTCCCTCCATCTGTGCCGAAGGCTCCCCCACAGGCAGACACCTCATCAGCGGTACGGCGACATTGACACCTAAGGCTGACTAACTTACTTGACCAAGCCAGTGCCCATTATAGCATGTGGTTGTACGGTGGTCACAATCTTTAAATCCAAGACGTATTAGGCCCTAATGCGGCACGGATGATGGATTGCCCCCTTCAACTAGTGAAGGGCAGCCAATCGCTCCTTCCTTTGATCTAGCTGTTGCCCGCGCCAGTGTTTAGATGGTAAGTTTCACCCATAGTAGAATAGAGTAAAGAAAGCAACAATGGTTAGCTCAGCGAGCTCAACAAGTTTCAAAAGTATATATGTGACCCGAGGGTCATCCAATTCCTCCGAACAGGGGAGATCAAGGATCCTACTTATTATTGAGTATGGCTAAGCAATTCTACTCTACGGGATTAATATATAATCTCTAGTGAGGGTTGTGTATGGAAACATGTGTATCAAGGTATGTGGGTAACCAAAATTGCAGTAATATTTGTAAAACAATAACAACATGCACTTGTAAAACATGGGATAATTATGAAAGTGTCATGCCTTCGTGGATGAATCCTTCTTCTTCAACAAGCTGATTATGTCCACGACCAAACTCGTCACTCCCTACTCGTCGTAACGCTAGCAAATGACAACCAAATAAATACCAAGGCAATTAAATACCAAGTGAAAGACAAATCAGAACGAATGTATGATTCAATATAGAATATGACATAAAACAATTTGGTAAGGATCGAGGAAGTGAGTTGTAGTAACTCGAATATGAATCAATCGAATAAAATAGCTAGGATTCTAGGATGTTGGGACAGATTACCTCAACATAATATTGTGATAAGAAATATGGATAGGCTTGCTAGGTTTAGACGGCTTGAGCTATATTGGCCGGTCTACCATTCTGAACTAATAATAGCACATATTAGGAAAATAATATGGTTTTGTTATAGCCACTATAGGTGGCATAGATATATTATGCAATGCACAACCATACTACATGCTAGCAAGTCATACAGTTAAGTATATGAGTGATAATAAAGGAATGCAAGAAGATAATTTGACCATACATGCATACAACACTAGATCACATGAGCTAAACATACACGTGCATGCATGCATAATCTAAGATGAGCATATCTGGTGCATGCGGTGATGATCAACATCTATAATTCTATGGTCATGCATTTAGCAAGCAGTACTGACAGTAGTATGGTATTTAAATGCAACAATTAACAGTGTTATGCTCACAAGAGAATTACCTGCTAGTCTACTAGTCAACATAATCAGAAACATGCATTAAATGAATCCTAGCAAATTAACATGGTACTATAAGTAGATGAAGATATTGTACTAATTATGGTTTACAAACCACCTGACATACTCCACTGATAATACAAAAACTGATTAACAATTGAAGACGTAGGACAATAATTGAATCTAGTGGTTACTCATGTAGCTAAACATGTATAAATGAGTGTGAGACTATACAAAGAGCATGCTTCTAATTCTGCTAAAACAATCTCAACTAAGCATGTATAAATAATTTGCAAAAGCTACCACCTAACTAGCATATGCATATTAACCGATTCAGTTCTTAGCTAGGCATCGGATTTAATCTATATAAATATGAATATATGCGAATAAAAGCAGTACACTGGGTAGTTGCAATACACGGAACCTGACTATATGCTCAAAAAGATGCACCGAAGTTAAATACACGGCATAAATATCTAAATAGCTACAGGCTATACACTAAGCAAAATATGCAACACATAGACATGACCATCTATTCATAGCTAGTGATATACAGATACAAACGATTTCAAAATAGATTGATCAATCGCGATTTTACTTGTATCCAACTACACATGTGGGTTACTAGAGTTATTTGGAACGATCTATATGTTGGGCTCCAGTCGATCCAAGGCGTGTAAAGTGGTCTACAACTACCATGCCGCCGGATGGCATTCGGTTCACCGGCCACGCGACAAACTACAAAGTTATAGTCAGGAATCATGTCTAGGAGGTAGGCATATGTGCGGGTAGTGTGTGCGTTCAAGGATTTGTGACGGGGCTCACCGAATGCGATGTGAACGTCCGAAGAAGATGATGAACTGAGATAAAACAACGGCGGAGTACGTCGTCGGTGATCAGCGAGTCCTGCTGGTTTAGGAATCAGCTCATCTCCTCCTCGTGGTCACGATGCAGCAGCTCGTCCTACTCTCGCCCTCTCCTCGCCGGAACTTTCGGAAGTGTGGCCAGCGTCCCGCATCAACCTACGAGCTCTCCAAGATGAACTAGGATACGAGCGCTAGGCTCTGGTGGCGGTATGGATTGGAAAAGGAGGTGCAGGAGCGTTGTTTTGAGGCTAAATAGAAGGGGGACAGTCTGTTCTTATTAATGTAATTGAAGGGTGGATGAATGAAAGGAAACATCAACAGTTTTCGGTGTGAGGAGTTTTAGCTGGCTGCTGTCCGTGCGTTCGGGAAGAAGAAAAACAGCATGGCTCTTCGGCTGCTCCGCTCGGCTAGGCCAGTTGGAAGACGAATCAAGAAAAGCTTCGGTGAGCTAGGCGCTGGTCCTATGCGTGCGAGTCGAGCATCCGCTCAGCTGGGATGTATCGTGTCATTAGGCCTAATTGAAGTATCGTACCGTATATAGAAAAGAAAGAAGATAACAGCAAGTAATCTAGCAACGTGTCAATGTAGCCTAAGACTAATCGATCTGGTGGTACACAGAAAAAGAACATAAATACAAGGAGAGAGAAAATGGGAGAAGTGTTTTATGTATACGAGCATAGCACGCAGGAATCAGCTTGTATATTAAGAAACAGTAAAACTGAGCAACCTATGGCTTACCACAGCCATTACATGTTCTATACCGTCGGATCTTTTTATCAAACGGTCAGGATTGTTCAATCGTCTCGCTGCGCATCGCTGGGTCGTTTTACCGCAGCGGTCCACTTGTCCAGGACACCCCACCATCTCTGGGCTGCTGCTCCCGAAAACGACCTGGAGGCCACATGGTTAATCGGGCTAAAATATGTCGAACACACGTCCCGGAGGTGCTTAGCCCACTACAGTGGACTGCTCGCACCTTCTAGGCATTAGTTGGGCTGATTGTCTGTCCAACACGTTAGGTAGGCGCACCAATATATGTGAGACCCGTCGTGCGCTGACTTCTCTCTTCTGCGTTCATGCAGGAAGAGCGACACCGTTTATTCACGTGATTATTTATGGCACAAAAATGCTACACTCTTAATGCCATAGCAGTTACCAGTCGCCTTGCTTTTCCATCATTTCCGGTGGTGGTGATGGTCGATGATCATTGCATTCCTGCCCACCTCCTCTCCTCGGTTTTTCATATAAGCGGCGCATAATGATTTTCCTCTCTCCCACTCGTCTCGGCGTCGACCTCCAATTGTTTCCATGTTCTTCGCTTAGTGTTGGCGGAAGGAGTGCAGGTGGTGGTGGGAGGTGGGTGGACACGGCGGCGTCTGCTCTCTCGCCGCTCTACTTCTTGCTCCCGAACTGACGAAGACCGTGGATGATGAGAAGAAGGCGTGACAGCCCTTCTAGATCCCCAAGGCGAGCTCCACCTTTTCATGGAATACGGCTATTCTGTTGTCGTCCAGCCGACACCACCGAAAGAGGTGCTGGACTCTAACCCACATGTGGACGCGATGTTCAGGAGCCAACATTAGGCGGATGTTCCCTCAAAAAAACATTAGGCAGAGGTGAACGGCCTGGTCGATGACGGGGAGTTAAGATTCTATTCTTTCTGCGTATTGAGAATTTGGAGTTAAGATTCTATTCGATTTTTTTCTATTTGTACTAAGTGTTAGAAATAATGGGCTAAATAAATAAGTCCATATAGATTTCAGATTTTCCCTAAATCTCAAAGCCTATGTGTGTGGAAGCCCCTGTGTGATTTGGCCCAATTTGGTGGAAGCTCACATATGAGTGGAGTGGGAGCTAAAGTTTAATCCCACGTGGAAAGTTGGAGGAGAGTTACACCACCTTATAAGGTGGAGTGGTTCACTACTTAGTAAAGTGAGTGAGAAGAGGAGAACTACACGCGCGCTCCTCCTCCGACGCTGCTCGCCCGCCCGCCTGTCTCGTCACGACGCGACGCGACGCGTCGCGCGCGGGTTGCGGGATAGCATATTCGGGTCGCTCCCGGATCGTGAGCTATCTGTAACCGACCCGAACGTGCGCAACGTGGGCTTGGTCCACGACGTGCCCTATGCGGGATTCCCGAGCCGCTCTATATATCTCCAGTGCGGCTTCCACCACGCATATACCGAAAACCAATCTAGGGTTTGCCAACCTCTCTGCTTGCGCCGCCACCGTAGTCTACTCCATCCCGCTTGCCGGCGGACAGGAGAGCAGGTCTTCGGAACCACTCGCCTTTGCGATCCTGTACGGGAGAGGGCGAATAAGGCTTTTGGGAAGCGCCCTGCGCGACTGCTCAAGTTCTGCCTCACGGCTCGTCTTCCATCCAAGTCGGGCGGTTTTGCCTATCGTCGTCTTCGCCGCAGTCTACTTCGACCAATCTTCCCCAAGGTTACTGCTGCGATTACTGCAATCGAACGGTACGTATGACGTGCTACTGTCTGGTTATTAATCATGTTCTACGAGTACATGTTTAGCTGCTGCTTGTTTCCGTTCATCTTGTTGTTTAGTACATCTAGTATGTTTGAGTTACATGTGCTAGTAGCTGGTATTGTCATGTTTAATATTCTAGAATTAATCACGGAAATTATGCCTAATTATCCAACAATCCAAAAACCTTATTCTAGTCAATTTTGTGAGATAAACATGGGACACTTGGCCGATGCGATGAAGCCGGAAAAGTTTATCGGTGTTCATTTTAAGAGGTGACAGTACAAGACCACTATGTGGCTGCAAAATCTGAAAGTGTTCGAGGCTAGTGAGGGTTTACCTGAAGGAACTATATCTGAACAAGATCAGAACAAGTTCAAGGAAACCAGTCTTGCCTTTGTGGGATGCGTTCTGAGTGTTCTTGACAACAAGCTGTTTGATGTGTACATGCACTTCAAGGATGGCAAAGAGCTCTGGGAGGAACTGAACGCTAAGTTCAATGTAACAGATGCTGGCAGCGAACTGTACATCATGGAGAACTTTCATGATTACAGGATGGTTAACAACCGTTCTGTAGTCGAACAAGCTCATGAGATACAGTGTTTTGCCAAGGAGCTTGAAATCCTTAAGTGTAACTTACCCGACAGGTTTGTGGCTGGGTGCATTATTGCAAAGTTTCCTTCTTCATGGAGGAACTTCGCCACAACTCTCAAGTATAAGAGACAAGAGATATTAGTTGAAAACCTGATAGCGTCTCTTGATGTTGAGGAGAAGGCTCGGGCTAAGGACACTGCTGAGAAAGGAGGCGAGGGTCAGTCTAGCGCCAACATGGTGCAGAAGAGGACCTTCGGCAAGAACAATGGGAACTATAAGCCCTCCTTCAACAAGCCTGAAAAGACTACAACCTTCAAGAATAAAAAGAAGCCGAACAAGGACGAGCTAGGTTGCTTTACCTGTGGAGAGCCCGGGCACTTTTCCAAGGACTGCTCAGAATGTGCAGATCGTAAAGGGAAAAGGGGAAGACTGTCAACGTCGTGACTGCTAGCAATGCTGATGGGTATGGTAATCTATTTACTATTCTTTCCATTTTTCAATCACCATGTTGGTGGATTGATACGGGTGCTAATATTCATGTGTGTCCTGACATATCTATGTTCACTTCTTATCAGGTTGCTCGGGATTCATCCGTCCTAATGGGGAATGGGTCACATGCTTCTATTCATGGTGTTGGCACGGTGGATCTGAAGTTCACTTCGAGAAAGATCGTGCAGCTGAAGAACGTGCAGCATGTCCCTTCCATGAACAAGAATCTCGTTAGCGGCTCCCTTCTATGCATAGATGGGTTTAAGGTTGTTTTTGAGTCTAATAAAGTCATTGTGTCGAGACATGGACAATTTATTGGTAAGGATATGAGTGCGGAGGGTTGTTCCACTTTTCACTTTCAGATTTTTGTAATAAGTCCGTAAACCATATTTGTGGCGGTGTTAATGATGATACCAGTGTTTGGCATTCTCGTTTATGTCACATTAATTTTGGTTTGATGTCCAAGTTGTCCAATATGAGTTTAATTCCGAATTTCACTATTGCCAAAGGTTCCAAGTGCCATAGTTGTGTGCAATTAAAGCAACCTAGAAAGCCTCACAAGGCAGCCGAGGAGAGAAACTTGGCACCTCTGGAGCTCATACATTCTGATCTTTGTGAGATGAATGGTGTGTTGACAAAAGGTGAAAAGAGATATTTCATGACTTTGATTGATGATGCGACTAGATACTGCTATGTTTATTTGTTGCGCACAAAATATGAAGCTTTAGACTACTTTAAAATTTATAAAGCCGAAGTTGAAAATCAACTAGAGAGAAAGATCAAACGTCTTAGGTCGGATCGTGGTGGTGAATATTTTCCCAAAATCTTCGATGAATTCTGTGAGGAACATGGCATTATTCATGAAAGGACGGCTCCCTACTCGCCTCAATCAAACGGGGTTGCCGAGAGGAAAAACCGCACGCTGACTGACTTGGTGAATTCCATGTTAGCCACCGCTGGTTTATCTAAGGCATGGTGGGGGGAGGCCTTGTTGACAGTGTGCCATGTCCTAAATAGAGTTCCTAACAAGAATAAAGATAAAACCCCTTATGAGGAGTGGGCTGGGAGAAAACCATCACTTTCTTACTTGCGCACTTGGGGGTGTTTGGCTAAGGTCAACATACCGATTCCTCAGAAACGCAAACTTGGACCAAAGACAGTGGATTGCATCTTTCTAGGATATGCTCCGCGGAGTGTAGGCTATAGATTTTTAGTAGTTAAATTTGAGGTTCCTGATATGCATGTTGATACTATAATGGAATCTCGTGATGCAACATTCTTTGAGAATATGTTTCCTATGAAAGATATGCATATCACTGCTAGAATTTCTTCTGAAATACTTCTTGAAACTAGTGCATCTAGTGAGAATTTTGAGCAACCACGTGAGGAAGAAGTCCTAGAGAAGGATGACAATGAAGCTCCTACACGGAGTAAGAGACAGAGGGTTGCAAAATCCTTTGGAGATGATTTTATTGTATACCTTGTGGATGATACTCCCACTTCCATTGCAGAGGCATATGCATCTCCTGATGCAGATGATTAGAAAGAAGCTGTTCATAATGAGATGGACTCGATTCTTTCTAATGGAACTTGGGAACTATCAGAACGACCCCATGGCTGTAAGCCTGTGGGTTGCAAGTGGGTGTTCAAGAAGAAGCTAAGGCCTGATGGTACTATTGAAAAGTACAAGGCTTGGCTTGTAGCAAAAGGCTGTACCCAGAGAGAAGGTGAAGATTACTTTGACACCTATTCACCTATTGCTAGACTGACCACCATTCGAGTACTACTATCCCTGGCTGCCTCTTATGGTCTTATCGTTCATCAAATAGACGTTAAGACAACTTTCCTTAATGGAGAGTTGGAAGGGGAGATCTATATGGATCAGCCTGATGGGTTTGTGGTAAAAGGTGAAGAGAGAAAGGTGTGCAAGTTGTTAAAATCTTTATATGGCCTGAAGCAAACACCTAAGCAATGGCATGAGAAGTTTGACAGAACATTAACTTCTGTTGGCTTTGTCGTTAATGAGGCTGACAAGTGCGTATACTATCGCCATGGTGGGGGCGAAGGTGTTATATTATGTTTGTACGTGGATGATATCCTTATCTTTGGTACAAACATGAATGTGATAAATGAAGTTAAGTCCTTTCTGTCAAAGAGCTTTGATATGAAAGACTGGGAGAAGCCGATGCTATTCTGAATATCAAGCTGATTAAGCACGAGAGTGGAATTACTTTGACGCAATCACACTATGTTGAGAAGATCTTGAGCCGTTTCGGTTTCATTGATGGCAAGTCTTCCCCAACACCTTATGATCCTAGTATGACATTACGGAAAAACAAGAAAGAGCCGAAAGAACAATTGAGATACTCTCAAATCGTTGGCTCACTCATGTACTTAGCTAGCGCGACAAGACCCGACATCTCTTTTGCTGTGAGCAAGTTGAGTAGGTTCATGTCTAACCCGGGTACTGAACATTGGTGTGCACTTGAAAGGGTCATGCGCTATCTATGTGGTACAATGAGTTATGGGATACACTATTCGGGGCATCGAGCGGTGCTCGAAGGATATAGTGATGCGAACTGGACCTCGGATGTAGATGAACTCTACTCCACTAGCGGGTATGTATTTAGCTTTGGAGGTGGCGCGGTATCATGGAGATCTTGCAAACAAACCATATTGACAAGGTCGACTATGGAAGCAGAACTTGCTGCTTTAGACACAGCCACTGTAGAGTCAGAATGGCTACGTGAACTCTTGATGCACTTGCCGGTGGTTGAGAAACCTATACCGGCCATCCTCTTGAATTGTGACAATCAAACTGTTATTGTCAAAGTGAACAATTCTAAGGATAACGCGAAGTCATCAAGACACGTCAAGAGACGTTTGAAGTCTGTCAGGAAATTGAGAAACTCCGGAGTAATTACTGTTACGTATATTCAAACTGGCAAAAACCTGGTAGATCCCTTTGCAAAGGGACTATCACGAAACGTGATAGAAAATGCATCGAGAGAGATGGGTTTGAGACCCATGGATGTTACACAGTAGTGGTAACCCAACCTTTTTGATCGGAGATCCCGTGAATTAGGACATGGGAAAAACAAGCTAGTGGTGTGACGGAGGAGAGTATTAGACAACCCTCTCTATGTGAAGATGTACAACTCTCAAAGCTGTAAGGCAGGTTGGAAACATGCCTTAATGTGTTTCTGTTGGCTATGATTAGCAAAGATGCTGTCCTACAGAGCATTCTTGAAAGAACACACCTATACGAGTTCCGATTGTTAAACATCGCAATCTATGAGACTTGGGTGATCTCTAGTAAACTCATGAAGAGACCAAGTAGTATGACGCATATGCTACACCCGCGGGGTAGGCTACTGGCAGCCAGGTACTAGTTATGACTTTGTGTGAAATCTAAAAGCACCAAACTTGCAATTCAAGGTTCGTCCATTGTTCAAGTTGCTGATAGACGTAGCTCAAGGTTCTAGGCATAAGTTCAACTTAACAGTCTCTGCTGAAACACTGGTATATAAACAAGTAGCGAGAATTGGCAAATCTTCAAATGGGCATTTCAGATCTGGTGGGGGATTGTTAGAAATAATGGGCTAAATAAATAAGCCCATATAGATTTCAGATTTTCCCTAAATCTCAAAGCCCATGTGTGTGAAAGCCCATGTGTGATTTGGTCCAATTTGGTGGAAGCTCACATATGAGTGGAGTGGGAGCTAAAGTTTAGTCCCACATGGAAAGTTGGAGGAGAGTTACACCACCTTATAAGGTGGAGTGGTTCACTACTTAGTAAAGTGAGTGAGAAGAGGAGAACTACACGCACGCTCCTCCTCCGACGACGCCGCTCGCCCGCCCGCCCGCCCGCCCGCCCGCTCGTCTCGTCACGACGCGCGCGCGCCGCGGGTTGAAGGATAGCCTATTCGGGTCGCTCCCGGATCGTGGGCTATCTGTAACCGACCCGAACGTGCGCAACGTGGGCTTGGTCCACGACGTGCCCTATGCGGGATTCCCGAGCCGCTCTATATAATCTCCAGTGCGGCTTCCACCACGCATATACCGAAAACCAATCTAGGGTTTGCCAACCTCTCTGCTTGCGCCGCCACCGTAGTCTACTCCATCCCGCTTGCCGGCGGACGGGAGAGCAGGTCTCCGGAACCACTCGCCTTTCGATCCTGTATGGGAGAGGGCGAATAAGGTTTTTAGGAAGCGCCCTGCGCGACTGCTCAAGTTCTGCATCACGGCTCGTCTTCCATCTAAGTCGGGCAGTTTTGCCTATCGTCGTGTTCGCTGCCGTCTGCTTCGACCAATCTTCCTCAAGGTTACTGCTGCGATTACTACAATCGAACGGTACGTGTGATGTGCTGCTGTCTGGTTATTAATCATGTTCTGTTAGTACATATTTAGTTGCTGCCTGTTTCCGTTCATCTTGTTGTTTAGTCATCTAGTATGTTCGAGTTACATGTGCTAGTAGCTGATATTGTCATGTTTAATATTTTAGAATTAATCACGGAAATTGTGCCTAATTATCAACACTAAGTACTACTAATGTTACTCTTGGGATGCTGCATCAGATGATTCTTCTGAGAACGTCTGACATGTGATGCAGAGCAACTTCGCCGTTCTCTACCTCCCGCATGATGCTCTCGAGAACTGGTGAGCTCATATTTGTAACACCTCCCTACAACCCCATCAACACAATGACTCTGGACGTCAATATGACATCAGAGATGCGCGAGTATGCCACTCCGGCACTTGCTCAACTGGTATACTTACATGTATTTCTTATCAGGGCCAGATATATGCGTGTACATCTTTTTAGGATGCTTTATACTCCCTCCGTCCTTAAAAAAAATGTCTCAAGTTTCTCTAAACTCGGATATATCGAGACACTATTTAGTACTTCCTCCGTTCGGAAATATAAGACATTCTAACTTTGTGAAACGAATGTAGACACTTTTTACGAACCTATACACTAAAAGACGTCTAGATCATTTGATTCACAAAGTTAAAACGTCTTATATTTTCGAACGTATATAGATACATCCAAAGTCAAACAAACTTGAGACATCATTTTTTAGGACGGAGGTATATAATTTGTCACGGACTTGCTATTTTTTAGGACATCATAATATATATACCTAATAATAAAGGACGGATTGTTTCTCCCGGTCCAACACTTTTTTAAACTCTTTTGCCCTCCTACTAAATTATATACCGGTAAATAAAAAACAATGACACCGTAAATTAAAAAAGGCTTACGGATTGTGTCTCTTTTGTATTTGTCGATCGATCGCAGCGTTGTAGCGGCGAAGAAAAAAAATTGGCCCGACTGCGGGTTGCGGCAGCGGCTGGAGGTGAGGGCATGCGATATGGCCGCCGCCGGTCTTCCCGTCTGCCTCGCGCGCAGCCGGAGCCAGGATGGTGGGGAGGGGACGTTGTATCCGTCCACTCTTCAAGTGCCTAGAGGAAGAGATCGGGTTCAGAGCAAGGGCGGCGCTTGATGTGCTCAAGGAAATGGAGACAGGCAAGAAGATTAGTATTGCAGATTTGCAGCTAAAGCTACTGAAAAAGACAACCTGACGTATTAGAATCGGTAGAACCTGAAAGGAGAAACATGGGGACAACAGATGTTTCATTCAAGTGCCTAGAGCAGAATATGAAGAGAGGGTGCCTCAGCTCGGTCGGAATGCTGAAGCTGATGTGGACATGTGTGGCAGTCTTGATGAACACAACAATACCCTGTCTCATTCTTCAACTTGGACTATCGAATGCAATTTTTTGCTGGACATTTGATCACTTGCCTGTAAGGACGTATGCTCTGATGAGCAGTGTTCACAGAGCGCACTCCTCAAATTTGCATCAGTTGTGAGAAAGGTGAGATAATGGTCAAGATTAAGTCGATGAACCGATTTGAGCGGGAATTGATGGAGCACATGGACATGTTTAGGCTTCCACGTGAACAGGACGATAATAACTCTGGTGGTGAATATATAAATTGCTTATTTTACAAAATTACATTATATTAATCTCCAAGCAGTGAAACGGCTACATATGTGCATCTTTGCTAGAACCTTTTATGGTGCGAACTACTTGCCTTTTTTATCTGCCAGTTATGTGCAGGAACCCATAAGAGCATTGGTTGGTACGAGAAGAGATACAAAGGAGAAAGAACTAATGGATTGCTTGTTGGAACCATGACCCTTACGCTTGCTTTCATTGAGGTATATTCGTCACATTATCTTTAAGTGAAATGCTCGTCTCATGCCTTTTTTTCTCGTGAGAAGGGGTTGGGTTTGACAACTTTTTCTCCCCGGTACAACGCACGGGTATTTTGCTAGTCCATAAAATAGCAGGATTTGGCCATCATATTATTCAAGGATGGGGAGGCCTTCCTGCATCAGATTACAGTCTTTTGGTCATCAGTTTCTGCCTATAATTGGTGAGGCAATTCTGAATTGTCTAAATACAGGTAAGTTGTTTTCATTCGTGCTTTGCCTACTACCAGTCCAGCCCACTTCTGTACCATGCTCACGCCACAGGGTAGTCCAAACCCGTTTTTCTTACTGGTAATTTATAGCAGAGGGAGATGACATGTGCAGCAGAGGGGAGCTCTATGGTTTCTGTGGCAGGATGACTCGACTCTGGTGGTAGAGCTCATATGTCGCACGCTAAGACTCTGCGTACTCAGTATTGGTATACATGTTGTCACATGTTGCATCGAGAGCGTGTGAGCATAGGTGGACAAGGGATCTCTGTGCACTGCTGCCATAGAGCCGACAATGTGACACATGGTAAGCATCTTTCTTACTTCTTCATTTTCATTTCTATACTCATGTTCTTGCATTCTCCATATATATACTTCTTTTATTGTAATACTTTTTGTTGATAGTTCTTCAAATTTAACATATTGTATGTATATGCCCCGTAGACGGTTTCTGTGTTAGTATAAATTGGTTCATGTTAGATGGTTTAAATGTTTTTCCTACTATAGATGTACGACCTCCCTTTTCTGCATCCTCAGTATATGCATCTTAACTGAAATGCGAGATTTATTCCAGATGGCATATTGTATGTTTGCCCTGTGCAATTGTAGTATGCCGCTGAATGTGGATTGCTCTGAAGCAACTAAACCATCTACCATCCCATTTATGTACATGAGGATTGAGAATGCGGATGATTATTTAAGACTAAAACAAAACAAGTACCAATGCACTCTCTCCTTTCATGGGATTATCTATTATAACATTAAAGAAATTGCACTTCAAGTTAACTAAGAGTGGAAAGATGCATACAAGTGTCTGCTTTTTTTAGATGAAATGTCTGTTTGTTGGAACCACGCCATTGTTGACTTATTCCTTATTTCATGTAATATAACTACGTGTCAATGCATTAGGGAGGTTGTGTTGATCTGTCGAGAACCAGTTTAAAATTTATGTTTTGATTTGTACTGCTTGTATTGACAACTTTGAAATATTTAGAGTTCTGGTAAAGCTAAACCTAAAAGTTTTATTTTTTTTCACAAATAGCATACAATCACATCAAGCCACATAATTCAGACCGGTCAAAATTTCTACGTACTCACGACAAATCCGCGACATCCTTTTCAGGACGGAAGGAGTACCATGCATCTCGGTTATTTACAATTTCATTATTTTATACAGTTATATCCTAAATTTCTACCATACATCTTGGTTATTCACAATTTGTATAATTATTTTCTAGACAGTTATTTCCTAAACTTCTATTATTATTATCTTGATAATATTTTTCCAAATCCCTACAGTTATATATATATGAGAGTCTGGAGAGAATTAGAGAGAGACACGTATATACCCGTATATGCTACATTGTGCATATGTATGGTGAATGCATGGGCCATGGATGGGCTACACACTAGCTCATGCATGTGCATATACATATATATCTTATATTACAAACTAGCTCATGCACGTGCATGGTGCATGGATGGATCAAATCAAATGGAATTTTTAGAAAAGAACCAAATTAAAATGAATCAATAAATCGAACATAAAATCATAGGAGCATACTTTAATATGCTAAAACCAACAAGAATACAATCCAACTTGAATAAATAAATAAATATATATATATATATATATATTCTTGTCATATTAATTCTTGTTAAAGCCATTAGTGTATGAAAATTTTCGTTAAGGTTTAATCAATTGAAAGAAAATTTCTAGTCCACATTTCTAGATAAAAGTTTTTGAAAACTCTAAAAAAATTGGTCTATGACACCATCTCTAAGATCCATCTCGTTTTCCTCATAGTTTGTGATTGATTGAATCCCGAATATTGTTTTAAGGGCTATTTACATGTTTGTGATTGTCATCTTGTCTTTATTTCATGGAGAGATTATATTTTCAGATTGTGTTGTATCCCATATGCTACTGATCCATATCATGTTTGCCACTTGTGAGTAGATCCCGATGTTCCTGAGGGCATAGGATAAATTGGCTATGATTTCCATATAATATGAAATGAGTACGTGGTCCAGTTCTTATCTTTTATATTGTTCTATGATGGTTTTATGCGGACGTCGATTGTATATTACTTCACATATATGGGCTCATAGGATAATACTTTGATGCAATGATAAGGGTTGGAAGGGACGGAATTGACAAAAACCATTTTCCAATACTTTGAGTTGCATTGGAGGGATTATATGTTAGGGACCAGTGAACTTATTGCTATGGTGAGACATTTATGTCGTAATAATTCTTAGATGTTGATGCGAATGGATCTAGGACCCATCATAAGTGGTGTACTTAGCTCATACTTGTGGCTTCACCTAATTAGGATCCGCCCTAGGGGAAAATGAAACTTGACAACATATTCATCATATTGTGTAGAAATCTTTATGCTAAGTAAACCATGCCACCCTCAGAAACGCTTGTCACATATAAATTCACACACATATTTGAGCTTGTCCTATTGCTGCATAGAGGATTGGGCTTTCTCTCATTGAGAGAATTTATTTATTGCTATTTATTTTTAGCACTTTATATTCTTGCGAACTACAAATCCAAAATACCAAATCTACTGCATTTACTATTATTTTATTTTTCTAATTTGCTAACCAATACCCTCAGCTCTTCGTGGGTTCGACAACCTTTCTTTATTGAAAAGTACTACAATTGATCTCCTGCACTTGGGAGCCATCAAGACACTTTTGTGGCGCCATTGTCGGGGAGTGTTGGGTTATTGGTAAGTTGTTTGGTAAGGAAACACTACTAGAGAAAAGGCTATAGGAGACATGCTTGTAGGAGGCGCACTTAGACCATATGCGCCTCCTATAAAATAGGCGAGGCGCACTGGCTTGGCATGTTGTAACACCCTTGAATCGTCCATATGTAGATTTTATTGATTCCCGCCAAACCCGAATAGAAACGATTCAAAAGTGCCCACCAAGCACTTGCGTGTGGGTGGAAAACGAAGTAATATCATTAAACAATAGTTCACGATGGAACCCACATAACATATATATATATACAACAACGACTCAACGAGTCAAGAATACAAATATACAATAGAAAGATCCAAATCACCTTGAAAACGATACAACATCCAAGTACGGATAAGATGCAAATTGGACTAAGAGACCTGAAAAATAACCAATGGCGTCCATAACCCTGCCTAGGCCAAGCCGGAAGGTTAACCCTGCTAACGGCGTCGAACTTATACCTATTAACCAAAAGGGGTGCCGACAAAGGGCAAAGGAAAAAGAGAGCGGTCGGAACTGAGGTTAGTACACGACAAGTCTAGAATTCAGCGGCTCTCGCCTACATAGGTATGGTGGACTAAAGCGGCAGTGAAGCATGCGCTAAACAGCCTGTAGAAACTCGATGCGACTGTCGGCTATTAGACAGGGATAAGAAAGACCTATTCCGGACCAACCTAAAACTAACACCAATCATACCTATCCTGGTATTGCCCCCTCGAGACCAAACAAGGAAGTCAAACCGAGGAACTCACACAGTTGGCAGTTTTATTCATTCCATTAAAGTTGCAGCACTTACTAGTAAGATATGGATAACAGGAGTCATCCTGATATCATAAGCAGTAGCCAGTTTTAGTTAACCATTCCGTTATAGTTGCAATACTTACTAGGCATAGATAGCATGAGACACTCCAATTCCATCAGTTGTTGGCACTTTTATTATCCATTCCATTGTAGTGTAGCTAATTACTAGTCAAGCCAATGTCAAATTTATATCATTACTTTAGTTATAGTTGTCCATGGTCGAGACACTTTGCTCCATGTCGTCCATAACCGCGGACACGGCTTTTCGAAAAGATTTACCCTGCAGGTATGCACAAATGACATCACATGCACGATCAACCTCGGAAAAACCAAATAAAAACCCAACGAGGCTTTCACGACCAAGCAATCACAAAATTCATAAAATATTTCAGGGGGCCACCCTATCAAGCTACCTGCAACGAAGTTGGCCGGCTCTGAAACGGGCCCAAGGTTTGCGAGAATGACTGTAAATGACTGGGAACCCGAAAGTGTGACTGGGCTTGTCGATACCGTGAAATCGTGCCGCGATCCTAAACAGTACAGGTGCTCCATGCACAATCGTAAATAAAGTAGTAAAGCAGGGCATAAGTACAATATAGTAATAATGCTCCAAACTAGTTTGTGGCCCCAAGAAATAAGAAAAGAATCAAGCTCTGGTTAAGGGGATTCATGGTCTCACATGCGGATAGTGCGATATTCAAGGAACAAGTATCAAGTACTTAGGGCCTACGGGACACAAGTGAGCGTGGAAGAGCCAAATATTAGCTATTGCCCACCGGTGCCTCTACATTAGTTATATCTATTTCCAGCATTTTAATATCAAGTTGTATTTAAGTTCATGATCATATCCAACATAAAGCGTATGGTAACATTCCAACAACTATGGCACTTGACGATACGAAGCAACACCTGAGCAAGCGACTACGACACGCAACGCCAACTATCTACCAAACAACAGGTAATAGGAGGTGTCCAAGGCAATATAAAGGCTGCAAGGGATATTACGGGTACAGAAATACTAAAGCATCGCAACACAGGTAGTAATAAATCAACAGGAGGAAATAAAGACTATAAACACAAAATAGGTAGAAAGGGGAAGAATGCTCGCCTAGGAAACATTCCCAAAGGTACATTATCCGAAGAACTTGTCGATACTCGCATCAACTCAACGGCCTAATCCACGAAGAACCAAAGCACTAAAAGAAACACCGGATGCACTATTTAATACTATGGCAGAAGATCGGGCATGATGCATGATATGAGGTATGCCATGGCGAAGATGCGATGCAATTAGGCAATATTAAGAAGAACAGGGTCTCGACAATTAATTAATAGGTTCAAGTTATTTAGATACCCCGCAATTTAAATGTTGACTTAACAAGGCAATTCATGGCACCGGTTCGCTACACAAATTTAAATGGAGCCAATATAAGACTAGAAAAGTCTGCATATGGTCTCCATATTTAATTACGAGGTGAATCGACTATATAACCTGAACCCACAAAATATGGATGCAACATGAATGATTTAATGCGACAATATATATAGATGGTAATTTATAAAATAGGGTTTCGAAAGGAGTCACACATTGGGGTCTCGGCGATCTTGGGTTCCAAGAGTGTTCGGGTTCGGTCTCGGTGGGATCGGTCTTCGCGCTTCGGATCCCGGGAAGGAGAACTTGGCGATTCCGAGGGTTCGGGACCTCGTCCATCAGATCCGTGACGGAGATCTTGTCGCCAAATGTCCGCGTAGAAGAATTCAAGCTCTTGCGCCTTCGATTGACGGTGTCGGACTCGGGTTTGGCACCGTTCGGTCTTCGGTTGGCCTTATGCATGTCACGGTTCGTCCATTCGCACCACACCATCTTCTCGGGTTGTCTTCTTAGTACCACCACATCAGCAGGAAGGTATCATGGACTAGGCTTAGGCACAGAACAGTAGGGGCTCACGAGGTCGTGTATCCGCGACGATGGAGGGCGGTCTTGGTATCAGTGCAGGGGAAATGGGAGGCGGTGACGAGCTCGAGACATGCGCGGTGGCACGGGTCAGAGGGCTCGGGCCGGATGCATCGGAGGATAGCGGAGCACGGGCGTCGGGGTGAGGATGCGCGGGAAGGCGGAGCGGGGCCTGTCGGGGCTGCGGGCTCGCTGCGGCGGCAGCCGGAGCAGGGTGGGTGGAGGCGAGCTCGGGGCATGGTGAAGAAGGGTCCATGGGGCGACACAGAGGCGAGGAGGCGGGGCGCTGCTGCCATGCTCGGGATGACTGGGCGGCCGAGTAGGCGGTGATGGAGCTCCATCGGTGTTGGGTGGATGCGGATGACACCATTGTAGAGGGTTAGCGACGAGACAGGAGGCGGCGGGTGCTCGGGGTGGCTCAAGCTTGCTCGCGGCGGCAGGGAGACGAGGAGGTCGGGGCGGCGAGGCTCTGCCAAGTGCGGCGGTGACCGTGGCCTAGCGCGGCGGTGATGCTCGGCCAGCGGATGGAGGGAGACGACGGGAGGCAGGTTGCGGAGCTCTGCTGCAGCGCTGGAGGCGGGGGGAGCAGGGTCCGCAGCGCACAGAGAGCAGCGAGCAAAGAGGGCTGCGGCGAGGTGGAAAGTGAGAGGCGAGGCACGGGGCTCTGGTCTCGCGACACGTGTGGCGTTCGCGGGGAAGTTAGGTAGGACCGGACACAGTCATGTCGGTATGGAAGCGGGACGGGGATCATGACCATGACCGAGTCAGGGTGGGGCCAGGATGTGGGAGCGGGGTGGGCTGGCGTTTAGTGGCAAGTACGGGCGGGGTGGTGCGATATGGAGTTGGTGGTAGGTAGGTTAGGATTAGAGTTTTGTTTCGGTTGGGTAGTAGGTGGCCGGTTGGGCCTTTTGTGCCTGGCCGGCTGCCTCCCCTAAAAATACTTTTATTTATTTACTTTTATTTTAAAACACTTTTGTAAATAGTTTTTAGACAAATACAGGACCCAGAGAGAGACCGGGGTTTTACATTTGAAATACAAATGGGTATCTAGAAAACAAATATAGGCTTTAGAGAAATAGTTTTTAGGCAACATATGCATGACGACATGACGATGATCAAATGCAATGTGGCATGATAACATGAGCATGCAGTCATGATGATGCAGAAAATAAAAACAACACGCGATTTTTAGTAGTGATTTTATCGTTGTGCTACACATGTGCCTCTAGTATCAAAATAGACGTAGTATGCGCCTCCAATAATCTCTATACGGACGAAAACCGGGGTGCTACACACCCCCAAGTGTCAAAGTGCACCTCATTTCTTACTAGTCAGTCAAATGCTGGTGGCTCGTATAGCTTGTCCATCAAGTTGATCGATCCCACGTCATCAAGCTTCTTGCAAGAGAAGCTGATAGTTATGAAGTCGTGCATAAATATGGCAATAGACAGTATAACTAAATGTGATCTGCATCTCAATCTCCATAGATATGATCTTCATCTCCTCAGCAAAAAAGGACAGTATAACTAAAGTAACCATTTCTAATATTTTTTTAGTTTGTGGATGTGTAGAGAAGGTCATAAAAGCTTATCTTTGTATAGCGAATCATATATGTGGAGTATGTTGTCCAGATTTCTTGTATGCTGCTGGCAGCAAGTTGTGTATGGATGTGCTTGTGTATGCTGGTATCAAAATGGTGCCTATTTAGCCTTTTTTGTGCAGGTTTCTCTTTTTGAGTTGTCAATGTTTCGCTGTAATGTTGATTCATTTCTGTTCCGGCGAATTTCGGGCACTCCTAGACATAGAAAATTAGCAAAGGTTATGCCAAAATTTTCTATGAACTTTTGTGCTTATTAGTTCCATTTATTTGTGTGTTTAGAAATGTCGGCGGAGCAGGGCCCTTCTAGCAAGAAGCCCTTTCAGGAGCAGCAAGCAGAGATGGAATCCCTAGAGGACTCGAAATTCATTCTGCGGGACGACGAGATGGAGGAGGACAAGGATACCTCGTCGGGCGACGCGGAGATGGGGGACGCCGATGGAGACGCCACTACCACTGATGGCGGCGGTGAAGCTACTACGGATGGTGGTAGTGCATCGAAGAGGGCCTGAAAGGATTGGACCCCGATCATGGTCGACATCAAAAGGTCCATCATGACAAGCGTGAGCACTAAAGGTGTGCCTTTGGAGCCGGAAGGGTTTGTCATGGGTTCCTCACACCAGCTCGCGGCAATCCTCCAGAACACAGTCAAGATCAACAGGGAGAACCTGAAGGCCGAAGAGAACAAGGGTTTCCTCATCCAGCTCTTCCGAAAGCTGCACGCAAGATACGCGTTCCCGGGTGATGAGGAACACAAGTACAATAATGACAATCTCAAAGAGAATCCGGTGAACAAGTACTCCCTTGGGAAGATGACCAAGGCCTTGTGAAATTGGAAGGTCCGAGTAAAGAAGCTGATTTTTGAGGACAAGCTAAGTTATTCGGAGGTCATCAAGAAGGAGCCTCTGGTCAAGGAAGAAGACTTCAAGGTGTTCAATGCCAGATGTGAATCCGCCGTGGGCAAGTCCAAGAGTCTGTACTTCAAGGAGTTGTACGAGATGAACATTGGTACCCACCATCTCGGCTCTAGCGGTTATAGAGCTGCGATTCCCAAATGGGAGAAGGAGGACGCCGACCCTCGTGCAAAGGGGTAGACACCTCCCTTTGACGACATAAAGGAGAAGCAGGCAAAGAACTTTGTTAGGGAGCGGTTTGCCAAGCCGAAAGGGAGTTCTGATTATTCCTCGGAGCCTGCCGGCCCCTTCGCTATGAAGGTGACATACTTCATGAAAAAATATGTAATTTGCATGCAAGTCGATTAATTGCGTTCATGATTAATCAATGAAGTCCAGTTTGCTGATCAAATGCTTTGCGTTCCTTGTGTGTAGGACGAGGAGTGTAGGAGCTCCTCATCCCAGGGGTCGGCGCCTGTCGCCAAGTGGGACACCACTTTCAACAGGGTGCTGAACCGTACCAAGAATGCCAAGCCCCTTGTGGCCCCGTCGTCGGCTGGTCGTGTGGTCGGCTTTGGCGGCATAACATGGTCCGAGTACTATGGCACCCCAGAGCGGAAGGGCAAGAAGGCAAAAAGCGTCGAGGTAAGACACCTAAGGGAACAGGTGGAAGCCTTTCCCAATATAGTCCAAGATGCCGTGAACCAGGATGTGTCGGCTGCCGAGACAAAGTTCCAAGAACGAGTTCAGACACAAGTCGAGTCACAAGTGAACGAGAAGCTCAACGCCATCCATCCCGTCTACATGGAAAAGTACAGCAAGTGGCAGAAGGGTGGTAAACAAGGGCCGCCACCGGTTTCCAACCTCGACAGCACCCAATCAGACAACATGGCGCGGCCGGAGGCGTTGGTGACTCATCCAGCAGGGCTGGTGGTGGGGGAGACTCCTCTAGATCCAGAGCTTAACTTGCCCGCTGCGGTGAAGGTGCTGGCCCACACCACCGTGCCATCAGGCAGCCACTCCGCCACTTGCACTCTCAAGCCTGTCGGTGGTGTTGCCTCGACATTGGCCGAGTGCGACACCCTCAAGGTAACTAACTAATTAAAGCGAGAGTTGGGAGGCTTAACCACACCGATGACTTGATCTCCGTTTTACTGACGCCCAGCCTACATGTCTTTCGCAGGGAGACACTCCTTACACTTTAATGCACTGGGTGGGCGGCCAGTTGAAGGATGTTTCCAAGGGTACTATCGTTCAACTGCAGAACCGCAAAATGCACAATGTCACAATGCCACCCAACGACATGATGAGGGTCAGATATAGTATGGTGCTTCTGGGCTACGAGCAAGTGGAACCTCCCTCTCAACCTCAAGGATGGGATGATGAGGAGATGGCAGTGGTCCTCAATATCGTCTTCGGCTGCATGTACCTATAGCCGAAGAGCCAGATCGGTTTGGGGACGGAGGACCAACTCAAAATCACCCCAGAGGCAGCACAACTAGCACAGCCAACACATGATGAAGACTTCGAGTTGGCATACTTGGACAACATGGCACAGAATCTCGATGATGATGATGGATAAATTGACCCGAACTTCGGCGACCAGCTCGTTAACACAAGGTTTTCTGATTGGTATGAGCCGGCACCATCAGGCACACATCAAGTTGCCGATACCCAACCAGCACCAGCGAAACCCCCTTGCTAGGTGCGTATCTTCCCAACTAGTCAGGAGATGCCGCCACCCACCCCCTTCACCGAGCATCTGAGGCCAACAGTTCCTTTGATCAGCCCCAACACCCTCCATAAGGCGATCGGTGAGGTGAACGCGGTTTCTGACGCCGTAAAGGGCAAGACGGGTCACAAAAGGAAGCTGATGGCTCAAGATATGTAGAGCTCGCTGGGAACGCCAAGAGGAAAGTATGATGTGCACAGCAGCAAGTTTCCCTCAGTTATGAAACCAAGGTTATCGAACCAGTAGGTGTAAGGAAACAGCTCCAAGGTGTTGCTAACAACTTGGAATCCTGCACAACACAACCACAGAACTTTGCCCCAACTTACAGTGAGGTTGTCAATCTCACTAGTTAATAAAGGATGAAATGTATAGTGTGGAAGATAGTTATTGCTTGTAGAAAGTAAATAGTAAATGATAAACAGTAGATGGTATATCAATGGTAAAGGAATGTACTGGGGTTCATAGTTCACTAGAGGTGTTTCTCCTTAAGATAAATAGCATGTTGGGTGAACAAATTACAGCAGGGCAATTGACATATTGAGAAAGCATAACAATGCCTATACTAGACATCTTGACTCCTATGAGATTTGCTTGGGCATTACAACCGAATACATAGACTGTAATCCAACTACATTGATGACTAATAATCCACCTTTAGGTTATCATCCGAACCCCTTCCAGTATTAAGTTGCAAGCAACAGATAATCGCATTAAGCAAAGTGTGTAGAGTAAACAATACAATTGCCCCATGGACAAAGGATTGTTGTTTTCTCCCTAGTAGTAACAACACATCTACAACCTTAGAGATTTCTGTCACTTCCCCCGATTACTAGAGGCATGAACCTACTATCGAGCATAAATACTCACTCTTGGAGTTACAAGCATCTACTTAGCCAAGATAGCTACTAGCAACGGAGAGCATGCAAGATCAGAAATAACAAAGACATGATAGGATCAACAATCAATCTGACATAGTATCTCAATATCCATCAGATCCCCGCAAACACAACATATATGATTACAAATAGATGATCTTGATCATGAACGGAGCTCACAAGATCTAAACATGATAGCACAAAGAAGTAGAACCAAGCATATAGCTACTGTATGGACCCATAATCCAAGGGTGAACTACTCACGCATCACTCCGGAGGCTAGCATGGTGATGAAGAAGGCCTCCAGGATGATCTCATTGAGCTTTTTGAGGGAAGTGCTACAGTATCTAGTGTTCTAATGGAAGTTTATTTGGTCTCAGAACTGAACCTTGAGACTTATTTATCTTAAGTGCACTAATGTTGCTAATGAGATTGTGTGAAGTTTTGTATGAAGGAAAAACTTCAGGTGTATGGAAGGAATGAGTAATGAGATGAAGGATGGACTAAAGCTCAAGCTTGGGGATGCCATGCGTGTCACCCCAAGAAACATCCAAGAAGTACAACCGTCAAAGCTTGGGGATGCCCAAGGCATCCCCTTCTTCATCAATAAAAATTCCAGGTACCTTCCAAACGCTTCATTTTTATTGTTTCATGCACAATTGTGTTTTTCTTGGAGCGTTGATGCACTCGACGATCGACGTAGAGCTTGTTGGGAACCCCAAGAGGAAGGTATGATGAGCACAGCAGAAAGTTTTCCCTCAATTATAAAACCAAGGTTTAATCGAACCAGTAGGAGCAAGGAAACACCCCAAAAGTTTTACCAGCTGAGCTTTGGCAGGGCGCACTACCAGTTCTAGGACCAACGTGGAGACCTGCACAACACAACCACAGAACTTTGTCCCCAACTTGCGATGAGGTTGTCAATCTCACCGTGTTTTGCGGAAAACAAAGGATTAAACGTATCGAATGGAAAGAAGTAAAAGTTTGCAGAAAGTAAACAAAAAGCAGTAAATAGTTTATAGATTGTATGTAAAGAAAAAGGACCGGGATCCATAGTTCACTAGAGGTGGCTCTCCTTCGATAGATAACATGCTGGGTAAACAAATTACAGCGGGGCAATTGACAAACACCGAGAAAGCAATACATGCATATACTAATCATCTTGACTTCTTTGAGACTTGATTGGGCATTACCACATAATACATAGACCGCCATCCAACTGCATCTATGACTAAGAATCTGCCTTCAGGTTATCATCCAAACACCCTCCTGTATTAAGTTGCAAGCAACAGATTATTGCTTTACGAACTGCGTGTAATGTAAACAATACGTGTTGGGGGGATACCCCCGGGCAGGGTCACGTCGTGGTATAAAGGCCGAGTTAGCCGAGGTTCGGCAAGGCCAAAGCAGATGCTGGCCGGGTCACCACAAGGCAGGCCGAATCACGGAGTAATCCGGACCTAGGGGCGTTCGCCTAACTAGCCCTCATCCGACTTAAGCGGTAAGCCGGAAGTGTATGTCTAACCTGTATGCAGGAAAAGGGGGTGGCCGTATGAACCATCGTCCGGGTCGCAGCAACCTTCTAGGAGAAGGAAGGAATCTCGCTGGTTAAAAGGAGCCCCGGTACGCACTGCCTGAGCGAAGCGAGCAAGGACAGGACCACCGGGGCGTGGCCGACAAGCGTGACGACGCCCGTGTCAGCTGACGAGGGCGCCGCAGTGGCTCACGTAGCTAAAGCATAGGTGACGCGGAGGAAAAAGCACCCCGGCCGGTTTACCACTTTGGGAGGAGGCATATTAGGCTGAAACCGAGCCTCCACTATAAAAGGGGGGCTAGGGCTTCAGTAGAGGGGGTTGGCTGTTTATTCTCTGGACAATTCTATTAAGGTCTAGGGTATCAGGTGAGATCTGGGGGTGAGAGTAAGAGAGCTTCTTCTTCCTCCTCTCACCAATACAGCTCTAGGAGCACTTGTAACCTTGGAAGGAAATCAATACAAGTTCTTGTGTGGAGAATCACTTCACTATCCCTCCCTGGATTCCCCTAGCGTGTATAGACCCCACCTTCAGCCTATACATGGCATCTGCCGTGACACCACCACGACAGTTGGCGCCCACCGTGGGGCTAGCGGCGCTAGCAGGGGTCAAGATCCGGACGGGAATCTTCATCGCCACTGGCGAGCGCATCGTCTCCGGGCTCGTCCAGCGCTTTGAGGCGCGGGACTTCGTCAGCGACAACGCAGGCTGCTTCGGCACGCGCCCTCTCCCGCGCAATGGCATCTTCCTCAAGCTCGGCGCGCACAAGGTCTACGTCGCGGTGGACGTGTCAGGCGTTTATCCGCGCCACGTCGTCGAAGCAGGCGAACCACCCCTCACTGTGACACGCGGAGAGCGTACCGCTCATTCCCCGGACCATGCAGAGGTAATGATGACAGCGTCGGGTGCGGGTGCGAGCAAGGATCCGACGCCAGATGGGGAGGTGACGCCCAAGGCACCAAGGAAAGGTAGGGGTCCTCCGCTAGAGAGGCCGGAAAACGTGCTGAGAGAGGCAATGGATAGCTTGGCAAACCCTGTAGTATCGGCGGTAGACCCGGCTCGTGCACAGGACGAGCTGGAAGAAACTAGGCAGAAAATACTTGAGGGCGCAAAGAAAATAGCCGCGGCTCAGCAGTCGTTGAACATGACGCTGCGTGAGTACGCTAAGGCGAAGAAAGTTGATACTGTAAAAGTTAAAGGGAGAAATCTCATGAGCGAGATGAACAGAGAAGGTGATGTCGAAATCGAGGAATCAGAAAACTGTTTTTCCGTGGGGCTGCTGAGGTATAGTACCCCGGCCAAGAACCTCAGAGCGGCGGATGCAGCTGCGTCCGAGTTAGAGGGACTGACGGGTGAAGCCCGGCAAAGGCAGCAAAACCGGGTTAACGAGCTGGTTCGGATTGCGAATAGGCAAAACGAGGAACTGCTCAGGGCAAACCCGGAGAGAGCTGGGGCCTCCAAGATCGTCCATTCGGCGATGGGTAACCCGGAGAAATCCGCTGGAGCCACGTCGTCCCCTCATGGCGATCCAAGGAGAGAGGAGGTCGTAACCTCGGCCAGACGGAACAAACAGATTGTCCCGTATGACCCGACACGGGCAGGGAAAGAAAAAGAAGTGCAGAAAAACGATGATCGACGGAGTGTAAGCCGAGGCGAAGCTGGCCGAGGTAACCATGACCAAGGCAATGCCGGTCAAAGAAACGTTGTCAACGGTAATGCCGGGCAACAAAATTCAGCTGGAGCAAGACAACCGCAGCAGCAGAACATGCCGAGGCAAGAGCATAGTGCCGGCCGAGGTATGCAACAGAAAGGTGCGCCGCAGGAACAAAACCGGTATAACGACGGTGATTCGAAGATGGAAAATGCGGGGACTGCTTTGGCAAACCCGAGGACTGCTTTGGCAAACCCGGGGACTGCTTCGCAAGACCCGGGGACTGCCCAGCGTGGTCCGGTTGAAGTTATGCCGGTGGATCAGATGGAGATAGACGAGGACGTGTTCCCCATGCGACCAATACCGGCTTGGGCACTGCCTATATTTCAATTCTTGAAAGATGGAACGTTACCACTGAGGAGGTGTTGTCCAGGCAAACACAGAGGAGGGCAAAGGCCTACACGATCATCAATTCTGAGTTATACAAAAGAAGTGTGACCAATGTCCTCCAGCGATGTGTTGACCCGGACGAAGGGCTTGAAATCATCCGAGATATACATCAGGGGGAATGCGGGCATCACGCCTCACCCCGAGCCTTGGTAGCAAAAGCTTTCCGACACGGATTCTACTGGCCAAACGCCTTAGAGCAAGCAGAAGATCTGGTGAGAAAATGTAATGGTTGTCAGAGGTACGCTACAAAGACGCATATGCCAATGTCGGAGCTCAAGACCATCCCAATCACTTGGCCATTTGTCGTATGGTGCTTGGATATGGTAGGCCCGTTCAAACCAGCAAGAGGGAACATGACTCACATTTTGGTAATGGTGGACAAGTTTACAAAGTGGATTGAAGTAAAGCCTATAAGAAAATGTGATGGAGCTACGGCCGTAACGTTTCTCAAAGATATCATCTTGAGGTACGGTTATCCACACAGTATCATAACTGATAATGGCACAAATTTTGCGGAAGGAGCATTTGCTCGTTTCTGCCGGGATAAGAGGATCCGGCTCGACGTAGCTTCGGTAGCCCACCCCGCATCGAACGGGCAAGTGGAGAGATCCAACGGATTAGTATTATCCGGGATAAAACCCAGGCTCATTGAGCCACTGCAAAGATCAGCGGGGTGCTGGATAGAAGAACTACCAGCGGTACTATGGAGTTTAAGAACAACTCCGAATCGACCAACAGGCTATATGCCGTTTTTTTGGTATATGGGGCAGAAGCTGTATTACCAGCCGACATAGAGCATGATTCGCCTAGGGTCACCCAATACACAGAAGCCGAAGTGCAAGAAGCCCGGCAAAATGATGTTGATCTGCTGGCAGAAGCGAGAGAACTGGCACTGTCCAGATCCGCCATATATCAGCAAAATCTCCGACGCTATCATAGCCGGAAAGTGTGCCCTCGGGTCTTCCGGGAAGGCAATCTGGTGCTCTGGGTAGTACAACGTACTACTGGAATGCATAAATTTTCCCCTCCCATGGGAAGGGCCATTCATCGTGAGCAAAGCATTGCATAATGATTCTTACTATCTTATAGATGCAAAGCCACAGGAAAAGAACAAGGCGGACAGGTCTGGTGAGGAATCTAAACGTTCATGGAATGTAGCTCTCCTTCGTCCTTTCTACACTTAGCGAAGAAGTGTATGTATCCGGGTTATCTCATATGTCGGTATGTATGTCGGCAATGAGCTTATCAATGAAATGTGGGCACCTCGAGCAGTAACTCGGGGACTGCCTTAATAATATTTACTGTCTTTTGTTATTTGTGCGTCGGCTGGAATAGGTTATTCTACTTAGCTCGGATTAGTAGTGTGTGAGCACCAAAAACCCAACTCTTCGACTTGCTGCTGTCCAACAAGAATTGGCTTCATGGCAAGCAAGAGAACAAGTTTGGAATTGCGTAGCACATGAAAAACGACTAAGGAAAAGAATTTATTCGAGCCGACGTTTGTTTTCCGGACTAACCCCGTATTTATTTTTGAGCTAAGTCTAAAAGTTTCCCAGTATTGTTAAGACAATTTTTCAGGCTCGGATTCGAAAGTTGTAAAACCGAATCAAGGTAGACACGATCCGAGCCAAGAGATTGAACGAACAAGAAAAAGAAACTCGGGGACTACGCCCAAGTTAATCTGGCATAAGTACTCAGTAGCAAAATATCACATGTATTTGGAATACAATTCCACCCGGCATACCGGGGACCTCATGAATTTCCAAGTGTTTTTACTTAGGAGCAGCAGAAGTTCGGCATCATCATCGCCCTCTTCGATATCCGAGGCAGTGTCCTTCTCGTCTTCACCCGAGTCATCTTCAGTATTCTCAACTTCCTCTTCGCCTGCGACTTCCAGGAAGCTTGGACCCTCAGTCCATTCATGAATGGGGGCATATTCAATGAGGCTGTGGGCGCAAGCCTGGCGCTGAGCTACCCACTCCGGGTCATCTGTCCATTTGGACCCAGTGCGCAGCCGTGTGAGGAGGCTGAGATCTATCTTTTCGTACCACGTCAAAACGTGGTGAAGGACGGTATTGGCAGCTGCGCGGCCAGCGGATTCTCGCCAGAGGTCGAGCTGGGTCTCAACTTCCGAAAGCCTTTCAGCGATCTGCGTGACTCTCTCCGGAGCGTCATCGGCGGGCCAAAAGGCGTTGAAGACCCGGACTGAAACATTGAGAAGGTCCCTGCCATAGTTCTTGATAATTTCCACGCGAGATGATAGGTTGAC
The DNA here is from genome assembly GCA_910589775.1 of Avena eriantha. Classification (NCBI taxonomy): domain Eukaryota; kingdom Viridiplantae; phylum Streptophyta; class Magnoliopsida; order Poales; family Poaceae; genus Avena; species Avena eriantha. Next base: position 470,588,709 of record OU342741.1, read on the forward strand.
CAACAGGTCCTCCATGTCAAAGGGAATGCTCTCACCCTCAGCAGTGACCGGGGTACCTCTTTCTCGGTGGAATTTGGCAACAACAACACTTGCAATGGCAGTACCCTCCGGAAAGTGGCCTGGGAAACAAGGCAAAGGACAAAGTTGACAAAAAATAAGACATGTGAAATAACCCGGAGAAATAAGGCGAGTAAAGGAAAAGAAGTTACGAGAGATGTGACTGTGAATCCGGGTCAGCTCCTTGATGCAAGCATCACGCCTTTTCCGAAGTTGCTCGAGCTCAGCATTTGCCGACCCAAGTTTGACCTCGGCTGCCTGAAGAAGCTCACGATTCCTAGAACTTTGGAGTTTTAGGCGCTCGCGTTCTTCGGTGTAATCCTGGCCAACCCTTTTTAGCTTGGTTTGGTGCTGTGCTTTCATCTTAGCCATTTCAGCTTTGAGCTTGGCTATGTCATCATCTTTGGTCCGGAGGAGGGCGAGCTCATCATCTTTCTTATTCAGCTCGGCTTGGTGTTGTCCTTCTTGTTCGAGAAAATCCAGCATGTTAGGCACATGCACACTTTCTTCAAGAAATGCTGAAACCGTCTGTTGGCCCGGCAGAGCCGAGGTATGAATGTTTGCCGAGCCAAGGAGGTAAAATGATGAGAAGCATAGTAAGAACAGATAAGAAGGACGCACCCTTGATCTGCTCCAAGTTCTTTCGCATTATTTTGTTTTCAGCTTCCACCCCAGCTGCGGAAACCGAACAATCAGATTAGTTCGGCAAGCGAAGTGGAAGAAAAATGAGGAAAGGAATGAGAAAGAAATTTACCCCTTTTCTCGTACTCGGTGATGAGTGCAGCCTGTTTCGTGCGAAGATTTTTGTGCGTATCCAACAAGCGCTGGAATTCGGCACTTTGGCGGTTGGTGGTCACCTAAAAAAGATACAGAAACTTAAGTCAGCCTAGTGCATGTTCGAAGTGTACTAAAATCCAGGCCAAGTGGAACTTAACCCGGCTCTAGGTATGTGCATGTTCGAAGTGTACTAAAATCCGGGCCAAGTGGAACTTAACCCGGCTCTAGGTGTGTGCATGTTCGAAGTGTACTAAAATCCGGGCCAAGTGGAACTTAACCCGGCTCTGGGTGTGTGCATGTTCGAAGTGTACTAAAATCCGGGCCAAGTGGAACTTAACCCGGCTCTAGGTGTGTGCATGTTCGAAGTGTACTAAAATCCAGGCCAAGTGGAACTTAACCCGGCTCTAGGTGTGTGCATGTTCGAAGTGTACTAAAATCCGGGCCAAGTGGAACTTAACCCGGCTCTAGGTGTGTGCATGTTTGAAGTGTACTAAAATCCGGGCCAAGTGGAACTTAACCCGGCTCTAGGTGTGTGCATGTTCGAAGTGTACTAAAATCCGGGCCAAGTGGAACTTAACCCGGCTCTAGGTGTGTGCATGTTCGAAGTGTACTAAAATCGGGGCCAAGTGGAACTTAACCCGGCTCTAGGTGTGTGCATGTTCGAAGTTTTCATGGAGCTACGTTAGTTCTATAAAAGAGCATCCGGCCGAGTAACAAGTTACTCCCCCGGAGGCTCGGGGACTAATGGTTATTATCTACAATTTGCAAAGGAGAAACGGCGTACCTCCATCATCCGTCTAGCGAGGTTAATGGCCTTGGCGGCGGTATTCACTTGATCAGATTCGTGGATCACCTCGGCCTTGTTCCAGTTCATGATGAACTCCATCAGGCTTGGGGGGTACCGTTCACCTGTGGGCATATGTGGCGTCACCAAACCTTTAGCATGTGCCTCCTTCCTCTCCACCAAGGCAAGGGCAGGGATGGTGTGCAGAACCAACTGCTGAGCTTCGGTTGGCTCGGCAGGCGCGTCCTTTGCTGCTGGTGTCTTCTTGGGGAGCATAGACTCAAGGGTACGTTGCCCAGGCTCGGCAGTGTCTTGAGTCTTCTTGCCCTTGGCTTGCTGGGAAGAAGAAGCCGTAGCAGCGGTTTTCCCCTGCCGAGGTTGAGAGGACTCAGAAGATGCAGAGGAACTGGGCGCTGGTACTTTTGTTGCTGGACTTGGTGCCGGCCCTGATGTTTTCGCTGTCGGGGTTGGTGCTGCTTCCGAGGTTGGAGTTGGTGCTGTTTTGGCTGCTGGTACTGGAACAGATGCTGAAGTCGAGGTAGCTTTAGTGGCTCCTGGTTGTGGCGTCGCCGAGGTAGTGGCTGCCGTTGTTCTGGCTGGGCCAGTTTCCCCTGCCGCAGGATGATCTGGAGCGGCCGCAGAGCTTTCCAGAATAGGGCTCAGCGGACGTGACTCGTCGTCACGACGGGGTGAAGGACTGGCCCGGAGAGGCGACGAGATACTGGATCCACTCTGAGGGACCTCCACCGGAGCCCTGTGAAATCAGGTAACGTCAGAAGGAAAATTACGACGAACTAAGGAAGAGCGAGTTATAGAAGAAAGAAGGACTTACGCATCCGAGGTTTCGGCTGCTCTGGGTTTCCGAGCCCTTCGTGCTGGGGCCTTCTTTCGCCTTTATTAGGCTGGGAAGGTCTGGAGGAAGAGCTTGAGGAAGCCCCGCGCTTTTTCTTTGACGCCACCAGAACTGGCTCGTCCGTAGCGAGGGGAGGATCCTCGTGGATATGGCCACCGGCGTGAGCTGATGGCGGAAAAGCAAAAGAAAGGGGGACATCCTCAAAGGGTTCAATTATCTCGATATCCAAGTAATCTTCATCATCGGGCCAATCTCTAGTAGAAGAGAAGTTACCCGTGGGTCGTTTCGTGGCGTCGGTCATGGGGAGAAACATCTCTTGGTCCGGCTCCTCCATGTCCGAAGTCTCCCGGTCCGGTGCCCACTTAAGGGTCGGATCCGTGCCGTCCTCGAGCGTTTGCTGAAGGAATAGCTGAGGAAAAGAGTAAACAGACGAGTCAAAAATGCAACAATAACAGACAAGTAACTGGTCCGGGGTAAGGTTGCATAATGAAACTTACCATGGGAGGAAGCCGGTCACGGCAGAAATGCTCAATCCCCCAAGTCCAATCAGAGGAGAAGTCCTTATGAGTGGTGAAGAGAGCCTTAACCTGGCGAAAGATCTCCGTGTTGTTCAGTTCAAAAGATGAAGTCCGGTTGGGATTGCGGCCGTAGCTCATATGGCACACCTTGTGGGTGCGCTTCTGGAGAGGGGAGATTCGGTTGCGCACGAAAGTGATCATCGCATCCTCGTTGCGCAACCCGAGCTCCTTCAGCTCCGCGAACCTCTTATTCACTTGGTTGGCTAGGGCCGTAGGTTTCCTCGGAACGGCGTCCCACAGATCCGTGTTAGGCGGACCTGGGTTATAGGGGAGCAACCGGATCAAATCTTCGGTGCCCGTGTTCCGAACGTAAAAGAACGTCCAGGCCCAACCTTTGCAGGATTCTAGCCCTGTGACCCAGGGGAAAACAGAGAACCTCCGGGGTGAGATGGAGGCCGCTCCGAACTGAGTGAGCCGCTTGTCCTTCGGATCCGTGTGAATGTCGGGAATAACGTTGCGGCGAAGGGCGAAAAACCAGATCCACAGCTCCTTTGTGGACCATAATCCGGCGTAGCCTTCAATCGTAGAAGTGAAGGCAGAGAGAGAAGTAATGGCATTGGCTGGAAGATGGTGCGGCTGGAGATGGTAGGTGCTGAGCCAATCATGGAAGAAATCACTCACTGGGAGTCCGAAGCCCCGTTGAAAACGAGACAGGAACACAACGAACATCCCGGGGTTGGGCGAAGGAGCTAGCTCGGCGGAGGCGAGGCAAGCGGCGACGCCGGCGGGGATGCGTTTGGTCCGGTTGAGCCAGTCCAGATCGTCCTGGCAGACCCAGGAGCCGGCCCATGCGCCGCGGTCCGCAGCGGCGGCGTCCTCCTCCATCTCCTGCTCAGCAATGGCGAGCTCTTCTTCCGCCATCTGCTCCTCGGAGCCCTCGCTGGCGCTGGAGGCGGCGGGAGACAGTGGCTTGGATTGGCGAGGACCCGTAGCGGGAGATTGGCGTCGCAGTGATGGAGACGCAGAGGTGAAACGGAGAAGTGTGGCGGCGACGCTGTTTTTTGGCAGTGCTGGCGGCGGCGCAGTCGCGAGGAAGATGAAGGGGAATAGCAGCGGGCAGAGGCATGGAGAGGGGGAAAAATCCTAAGGAACGCACCCCTCCACTATTTAACCACCCCCATCAGAGGTGAGTGGGATCGCACCCTGTGGACCGGCCACACGCTGTGGCCGTGTATTACCCGTCCGGACCAATCAGTGAGGAGCCACACGGAAGGCCACCGGGCGGACAGAATCCTGTGACATGACGCACTGATGCGGTAAACGAGGGGGCAGGCGTGACGTGACCCGCGCACAGTGATAACTGACGATTACTGCGGCGGTTACTGTACCGTCCCTTAAAATAATACAACATAATGATTACCCTTCACATGGGCTAGCGTACGAGAGAAGGAAGTAAGACCCGGATAGAGCCGTGGTAACCCGGCTGGCAAGTGAAAACTTGCAATGTGCGAAGGGAACGTAAATCCAAGCCGTCCGAGGTACAGAGGTAACTCAGCTAACAACAACAGGAGCACAAGATGGAACCTGGTGTGGCCTTAGCGTCCAAGGCGGCTAAGACCGCACCAGCTTCGGGGACTAATGTTGGGGGGATACCCCCGGGTAGGGTCACGTCGTGGTATAAAGGCCGAGTTAGCCGAGGTTTGGCAAGGCCAAAGCAGATGCTGGCCGGGTCACCTCAAGGCAGGCCGAATCACGGAGTAATCCGGACCTGGGGGCGTTCGCCTAACTAGCCCTCACCCGACTTAAGCGGTAAGCCGGAAGTGTATGTCTAACCTGTATGCAGGAAAAGGGGGTGGCCGGATGAACCATCGTCCGGGTCGCAGCAACCTTCTAGGAGAAGGAAGGAATCTCGCTGGTCAAAAGGAGCCCCGGTACGCACTGCCTGAGCGAAGCGAGCAAGGACAGGACCACTAGGGCGTGGCCGACAAGCGTGACGACGCCCGTGTCAGCTGACGAGGGCGCCGCAGTGGCTCACGTAACCAAAGCATAGGTGACGCGGGGGAAAAAGCACCCCGGTCGGTTTACCACTTTGGGAGGAGGCATATTATTACGAATATGCCTCCACGTATGCCCTAGGCTGAACCGAGCCTCCACTATAAAAGGGGGGCTAGGGCTTCAGTAGAGGGGGTTGGCTGTTTATTCTCTGGACAATTCTGTTAAGGTCTAGGGTATCAGGTGAGATCTGGGGGTGAGAGTAAGAGAGCTTCTTCTTCCTCCTCTCGCCAATACAGCTCTAGGAGCACTTGTAACCTTGGAAGGAAATCAATACAAGTTCTTGTGTGGAGAATCACTTCACTATCCCTCCCTGGATTCCCCTAGCGTGTATTAGTGCCCACCTTCAGCCTATACATGGCATCTGCCGTGACACCACCACGACAATACGATTGTTCTATGAACAAAGGATTGTTGTTTTCTCCCTAGTAGCAAGAGCACATCTAGTACCTTATAGATTTCTGTCACTTCCCCAGATTACCAGAGGCATGAACCCACTATCGAGCATAAATACTAACTCTTGGAGTTGCTAGCTTCTACTTGGCCAAGATAGCTACTAACAACGGAAAGCATGCAAGATCTCAAATAACAAAGACATGATAGAATCAATAATCAATCTGAAATAGCATCTCAATATCCATCGGATCCCCGCAAACACAACATGTATGAATTACAAATAGATGATCTTGATCATGAACGGAGCTCACAGGATCTAAACATGAGAGCACAAAGGAGGAGAACCAGCCATCTAGCTACTACATGGATCCGTAGTCCAAGGATGAACTACTCACGCATCACACCGGAGGCTTGCATGGTGATGAAGAAGGCCTCCAGGGTGAATTCCCCTCTCCGGCGGGGTGCCGGGAAGAGCTTCAGATCCCTCCCGATCTAGTGATGGAGATGACGGCGGCTACAGACTCTTTCGTGGATTTTTGATCGGGTACTTAGGGTTTTCGTCCCGAGGGCAACTTATAGGCGGAAGGAGAGGCCGAGGGGGTGCCGGGAGCCACCACACCACCCCTGGCGTGGGCCAAGCCTGGCCGCGCGGCCAGGTTGTGTGGCTGCCCTCTGGCCCTTCTCCGTCTCGTATTCTGGCATCTGATGACTTCCAGAAAAATAGACACTTTGGGTTTTGTCCCGTCCAATTCCGAGAATATTCATTTTCTGACTTTCCTGGAACCAAAAACAGCAGAAAATAGGCAGCTGGCACTGTGGCTCTTGTTAATAGGTTAGTCCAAGAAATCATATGAAAAGTACTTGTAACACCCTCAAATCGGCCCTATGCAAGTTTTAGCCCTTTCCGCCAAACCCGCATAGAAACGATTCAAGGACGCCCACCAGGCACTTTCGTGCGGGTGGAAACGAAGTAATAACATTACACAACAGTCCTCGATGGGACCCACCGAACAGATATATATATACAACAACGACTCCCGGAGTCAAGAACACAAATATATAATACAAAGATCCAAATCACCTTGAAAACGATCAAGCGTCCGACTATGGACAAGATGCAAATGGGGCTAAGAGCCCTGAAGAATAATCAATGGCGTCCATAACCCTGCCCAGGCCAAGCCAGAAGGGTAACCCTACTAACAGCGTCGAACCTGCTAAAACAAAAGGGGTGCCGACAAAGGACAAAGGAAAAAAGAGGAGCGTCAGTACTGAGGCCAGTACACGGCGAGGCTAGAATTCGGCGGCTCTCGCCTACATAGGTATGGTGGACTGAAGCGGCAGCGTAGCGGCACTAAACAACCTATAGAGACTCGATATCACTGGCGGCTATTAGAGAGGGGTAAGAAAGACCTATTCAGATCCAACCTGAAGCTAACACCAAACAAACCCATCCTGGTATTTCCCCCTCGAGACCAAACGAGGAAGTCGGACCAAGGAACTCACACCGTTGGCAATTTTACTCATTCCATTATAGTTGCAACAATTACTAATCAAATATAGATATCATGAGTCATCCTGATAGCATAAGTAGTGGGCAGTTTTAGTTAACATCCTGTTGTAGTTGGAACATTTACTAGTCAGATATAATTGTCCTGAGGAATCCCAAACCCAACAGTTGTTGGCACTTTTATCACATTCCATTGGAGTTGCAATAGGCATATAGCATGTCACAAAACAATCCAGATCCACCAGTTGTTGGCATTTTTTAATATCCATTCCGTTATACTTGAGCTGATTACTAGTCACATATTAAGTCAAATTTATAGCACTACTTTAGTTATGCTTGTCTATGATCGAGATACTGTGCTTCAAGTCGTCCATAACCGCGGACACGGCTTTCAGCAAGTTTTACCCTGCAGGGGTGCACAAATAGCAACACACACTCGATCAACCTCGGAAAAACCAACTCAAAACCCAACGAGGCATTCACGACAAAGCGATCACAGGATTCATAAATATTTCAGGGGGCCACCCCATTAAGCAACCCGCAACGAAGTTGGCCGGCTCCGAGACGGACCCAAGGTTTGCGCCAATGGCCGTAAACGACTGGGAACCCGAAAGTGTGACTGGGCTTGTCGATACCGCGAAAACACTCCGCAATCCTAAACAGTACAGGTGATCCACACACAATCTTAAATAAAGCGGTAAAGCATGGCATAGGTACAGGATAGTAATAAAGCCCCAAACTACTTTGTGGCCCCAAGAAATAGAAATGAATCAAGCTCTGGCTCAGGGGGGTCCATAAGGCCTCCCGGATGTGGATAGTGCGGAAAATCAAGGAACAGGTATCAAGTACTCGGGGTCCTACGAGACACAAGTGAGCGTGGAAGAACCAAATAACATCTATTGCCCACCGATGCCTCTGCATTAGTTATATATAGCATTTTAATAGTTGTATTTAAAGGCATGATCATCTCCACCAATAAACATCTCCACCAATAAACATCTGCCATCATTCCAACAATTGTGGTACTTGACAACGCAATATCGCACCTGAGCAAGCAACTACGACTCGCAAGGCCCGCTATCTACCAAACACAGGTAATAGGAGGTGTCCAAGGCAATATAGAGGCTGCACGGGATATAACTGGTGCACGGAAACTAAAGCATCGTGACACAGATAGCAATAGATCAACAGGAGGAAATAAAGACTATAAATGAAAAATAGGTAGAAGGGGGAGGGATGCTCGCCTGGGAAAACACTGCGGAAGGATCATAACCGGAGGACTTGTCGACACTCCCATCAACTCATCGGCCTAGTCCGCGAAGAAGCAACACTAGAAGAAACACCGGATGCAATATTTAATACTATGGCAGAAGATCCGGCATGATTATGATATGCATGCGAGATGAACAATTTAATATGCGACAGTCGTTAATGTCATATTATAAAAATAATGGGGTCTCGGATAGGGAATCACATTAGGGTTCGGCGAACTTGGGCTCCGAGGGGTTCGGGGTTCGACAGGGTTCGACGGGGGAACGGTTCGACGGGATCGGTATCGAACAACGGAAGTAGATCTTGTCGCATCTGGAAAGAAGGACTTGGTTTGACGTCGGGGCACATCGGATTCGCCTGGGTCGGTGTCGATCTTGTCATCATGAAGATCTTGTCGGGTTCGCGTACCGGTTCGGTCTTGGCGTTCGGGGTGAAGAACTTGGCGTCCTCGAGGAAGTATTTGGCGTATCCGTGTCGACGACCTTGGCATCCGGGGTGAAGTACTTGTCGCATTCGTGGTCTTTGGGTTCGGTCTTCGGGTCCGTGTTGGCGCGCTCGGGATCTCGGCCATCGAATCCATGTAGAAGAACTTGGCGTTCTTGTCGAAGTACTCGGGTGACGGTGTCTGTCTTGGGTTTGGCGCCGATGGTCTTGCGTGGTTCGGTGGTTCCGCGTAGAAAGCCCGGGGTGCAGCACCGAGGCGGTCCTAGAATCCACGGTGGAGAGCTTGGTTCCTGTGGTCTTCACATCCTCGAGTGAGTCGGTAGGAGTTGATTCGTAGGACAGCTTCACGAGCATCAACGGGTCAGCAACACACCAACACCACACATCCACATCTCCACATTATCTAGACGAAAAGGCCACTGCAGAACTTGGTTCGAGGCGCGAGGGGGAGGAGGCCGAAGGGAGGCCGCCGTGGGCCGAGGCGGCGAGGCGAACTCGGGTCGCTGGCGGCGAGCACGGGGCGCGGAGGGTAGCGTTGGAGGCGAGGTGCAGAGGAGAGGAGAGGTGGTACGCGGGGAGAGGAGATGCCTGGCGGCGGCGCGCGGTGGGTGGATGGATGGAGACGAGGACGTGGGGGCGCGGGGCCAGGGGCCTGGGGACGCGGGGGCGGTCGATGGTGGTGGGGCCAGGGCGGGTCGGTGCGTGGGGATGGGGAGTGGTTGGTGGGGGAATACGAGGCTGGGGATAAGGTGGCATGCGGCGGTGGAGGCGCGTGCGACGCGGTGGGATTTGGGCCCAGGCGGGAGTTTTTGGCATCTAGCGGCTCGATCGGGCAGGGCGAGCGAGAGCGGGAAAACGAGGTGGCCCGGGGGGGATGATGTGGCAATCCGTGGGTGGTGGGAGTGAGGTGGCCGGCGGAAGAGAGAGAGAGGGAAAGAGAGAGAGAGGGGGCGGTGGAGGGAGTAGGTGGGGTTAGGGTTTTGGTTAGAATTAGACTAGGTTTTAGTTTAGGGCTTGGAGGTGGCCGGCCGGGCTTTCGGGCCTGGCGGGCTGCCTCCCAAAAATAAAAGTTTTATTATTTAAAACGAGGCTTTTGAAAACCGTCGACAGACGAAACAAGAAATCCAGAGACCCGGGTTTTGATTTAAAAAAATAAAGACGGGGCGTTTCGAAAACAAAAACAGTCTTTTCGAAAATAGTTTTATGCAAACAAATGCATGATGACATGACGATGCTCAAATGCAATGTGGCATGACGACATGAGCATGCGGTCATGATGATGCAATGCACAAAAACACCGTGATTTTCTAGTAGTGATTTTGTGGGGCGCCACAATTCGACACCACTAACAATGGATCTCGCCCTCGAGATCCGCCTCATGGTACCGGAAGGAAGGTCGGCGATCTGAATCTTCTCGCTTCGTGTAGATCCTCGCGACACCACTAACAAGAGGTTGTTGTCCATGATCGTCGAGAGAACACTCCATAAAAACAAAGGACGAAGGTAAAGGTATCACCAAATAAAGCCACCTCTAGCTTCCGTGGACAGAGTAGAATTGTGGGATCCATCGACTCGATATACAAAAGTGAATGATAAGAGTAGTCGGATGGTGATCAGTCCATCGCGCACCCAAACCATTACTCTGCATATGAATAGGGGATTTATGCAACCAACTCTCGGAATTAGACTAAACATCTCGACAGTACTCCAAAGTTGGAATAAAACACAAGAAAGTGGATAAAACCAAGCATGGAACATCAAAAGTTATAGATACATTTGCAATGTATCAACATCCCCAAGCTTAACTCCTGCTCGTCCTCGAGTAGGTAAGTAATGAAAAGAAAGAATAAGTTTTGAGGTGACATGCACCATCAAAGACTTGATCAAAGTATTTGCAAAACATTCAAAGCTGGAATCATAGTACTTCAATCATAACATGAAAGACAAAGTTCTAGCAATAAGACAAAGAAACTATGATGCAACATGAAAAGGCACAAACAAAAGATTCATGAATAACAATGCTTTGCAAGACGTTTGTTTGTTTCACATAAAGAAAACATAGCGTAAGAGTATTCATCTTGTCCCTCATAGAGTAGCAAATATAAATGCATAGGACACCTTCAAAGTTCATAAGAGTGACTAGATACAAATAGTTTAAAACAAGCAATATCAAGTTATGCATCAATCAACTAGTCTTGGGACAATGCACATAGAACTAAGAATGGCCACCATGCTCTCAAAGAAGGTGCATAAAGGTAGAAAGTGGAGACTCAATATAATGGTGGAAGAAAGGCCTTTATAGAAGGAAGTAGAGATTCAAGTTTCATAAATAGCTTCCAAAAATTATGGTACTTAATAGCTTTCAGCTCTCATTGCCCCTATCATAAGCATCTTGAAGTGATTGCGGTTAAAGTGAAAAAAACTGTAGTGTACATGCTTGACGAAGTATAAGTTAGAAATCTCATGTCCCTTGTATACGAGGGCCACTCCTCATGCTACTCAAGTTTAGTCACTGGTAAGTTCTTGTCATCGTAAGTACATGTGTATCATAGAGAACCGCCAACGGGGTACCCCTTGCCCGATGATACGGAAGAATCCCCATATAAAAATAACAAGGCAAGAAGACAATGAGCATCTCAGCAATCTTCTTATTTACCATGTGAATATGTCTTTTTTTTTATTTTTCTCTTTTTTCTCAATATATGACTCTTTTTTTATAAGAAGAATGCTTCATAGACAGCTCATTATGGTTACGCTGCAGGTTTCCACCATGTCAACATTGATTAGACCAACGGCCCAGGCGTTTCTCTCACACATATACATAACTCCATGGACTTACAAGCTCCCCTTTCATTTCACACTGACGACATCCATATACAAAAGAGCATGATATCAACTAGGTACAAGTACCAAGTGCAATGTTGAAAGCGTTCCCCATGACAGCATGGTTCTGCTAATTCCCAACAAATAAGTGCAAGCATATACAACATAGACGACACAATGGTTCAAGTTTATTAAGCACAAGAAAAGTAAAGTGTGCCATAACATTCGTGAGAGCTTTAATCACTAGTTTTATCATAACAAGTTTAATTTGGAAGGTAAACAAAAGCATGAATATACTTGGAATATCATAAGCTAGTAGGTAGGTATGGTGGACTCTTTGGAATAACTTGTTTTAGGGAGTTGGATGCATGAGTGGAACTCATACTTGGTTGTGGAGGCTAGCAAAATACTTGGAGCGACGAACTAAGAGAGCAATAATGGCCATAATCATGCAGAGCGACAAAACATCATTGATCAAAGCATAAAGTGATACTACAAGTTGAAAACTAAAGGATCATAAAGGATATGGTGACTTTGGATAGTCATAACATGGTGTGAGCATGCGCCAAGTCAACCCGAATAAAGCATCAAAGGAGAATACCACTATACTATGCTTTAATATGATAAAACAACGCATGATTCATCCAAGGCACATTAAGCAATCTCAATTTTTTATAACAAGTCATGCTACAACAAATAATACTAAGCATAAAGCCAAAAAAATATCAAGCATGGCATGACAAAGCATTGGCCATAGTAAAAAACAAGCTCTTTTTACCACATAAGCATGAACTTTCCTACTCTTTTTCCAAACCAAATCAAACTATTTGCAAACCAATGTATGAAAGACGGGGTACAACCAATTTATTCAGAAAACTAAGAAAACCAAGCAAACGAAAAACCAAAAAAAAAAGAAGACGCTCCAAGAACAACACAACTGTGCATGAAACAATAAAAATGAAGTGTTTGGAAGAAACCTGGGATTTTTATTGATGAAGAAGGGGATTCCTTGGGCATCCCCAAGCTTTGACGCTTGTACTTCTTGGATATTTCTTGGGGTGACACGCGTGGCATCCCCAAGCTTGAGCTTTAGTCCATCCTTCATCTCATTACTCATACCTTCCATACACCTGAAATTTTTCCTTCATACAAAACTTCACACAATCTCATTAGCAACATTAGTGCACTTAAGATAAATAAGTCTCAAGGTTCAGTTCTAACACCAAATAAACTTCCATTAGAACACTAGCTAACGTAGTACTTCCTCCAAAAAGCTCAATTCCTCAAAAGAACTCAAGAAGGGACCAACACGAAGCAAATGCAGAAAATGGCAGAAATCTGTCAAAACAGACCAGCAGGTAAAGACGAATTTTTTAGAAGACCTTCTGTTGCTCAAATCAAAAAGTGTTGAACTAACTAAAGTTAGGTAAGAACCTGGGGAAGAAGAAAAAAAATGACAGCTCAATCCGACATACAGAGATCTCTCAGGAATTTTTACGGTGAAGCACAAAAATATGTTTCGGGACAGTAACTTTCCCAATCATTACTTCAGTCTCATTAGAGGTTACTCTTGGCACAAAAATCAAATAAAAAGGATAAGGAGAGGTTATTAGAGAGGTAATAACTTCCAAAACTCATCTAAAACTCTTGGGTTGTCTCCCAACAAGTAGTTTTCTTTAACGCCTTTAAGTTAGGCATAAGAAGCAAAGAAAGAATCAAGTGTTCTCAAATGAAGAAGCATTAAGACCAAATTTTGTTTTCATAGGAGAAGCAAAAGAAATATTTTCTCTCTTTTTAGGGAAGTGTTCTATACCTTTCTTGAGTGGGAGTTGATATTTAATGGTGCCTTCTTTCAAATCAATGATAGCACCAACAGTTCTAAGAAAAGGTCTTCCCAAAGTAATAGGACAAGAAGCATTGTATTCAACATCCAAAACATAGAAATCAACAGGGACATAGGAATCGTTAACCATAATAAGAACAACATTTAGACTCCCCATGAGTTTCTTTTTAGCATTAGCATCAAATGGGACATTCAAATAGCAATCTTCAAGAGGAGGCAAATCAAGCATATCATAAATCCTTCTAGGCATAATAGAAACACTACTATCAAGATCACACAAAGCTTTGAAATCAAAGTCATTCACTTTCATATTAATGATGGGTTCCCAACCATCCTCTTGTTTTATAGGAATAGAAGCTTTATGTTTCATCTTTTCTTCTTTAATCTTTATGAGAGCATCAGTAATGTGTTTTGTAAAGGCCATGTTCATATCACTAGAATTAGGACTTTTAGCAAGCTTTTGTAGTAACTTAATAACTTCAGAGATGTTGCAACCATCAAGATCAAAATAAACTTTATCATCTAAAGTAGTAGAACTATTACTAGCCTCAACACTAGTGGTGGTGATAGTAGAAACACTAATTTTTCTAGCAATTTCATCTTCTCTTTCCCACTTAGCATGTAATTCAGCTAATAGTCTGACATTTTCATCAATTCTTACTTGTATGGCATTAGTAGCTGCAAAGGGATTCTCATTAGTTTCAGGTTTAGATTGATAGATTGTTCTTCTCTTTCCCACTTATGGCTAATGTTCTTCAAAATGATAGATTGTTCCTCCATAGTTTTAGAAAATAGTTTATTTTGCTCATATTGCATTTGCATGAAGTTTTTAGTGGCTCTTTCAACTTCTAAAATTCTTCCTTCACTAGGTAATTCAGATTTACCATTATAGCCATAAGTATTACTAGGAGGGTAGGGCCTATAATTGTTGTTACCAAAATTGTTCCTATAAGCATTATTACCATAAGAATTGTTGCCAAAGTTCTTATTTCTTATGAAGTTCACATCAACTTGCTCTTGTTGAGCAACCAAAGAGGCTAAAGGAATATTATTTGGATCAATATGGGCTTTCCCATTAACAAGCATGGACATAATAATATCAATTTTATCACTCAAGGAGGAGGTTTCCTCAACAGAATTTACCTTCTTACCTTGTGGAGCTCTCTCAGTATGCCATTCAGAATAATTAACCATCATATTATCCAGAAGTTTTGTTGTAGCACCCAAAGTGATGGTCATAAAGGTACCTCCAGCAGCTGAATCCCATAGGTTCCTTGAAGAATAGTTCAATCCTGCATAAAAAGTTTGGATGATCATACAAGCAGTCAGTCCATGAGTGGGACAATTCTTTACCAAAGATTTCATTCTTTCCCAAGCTTGAGCAACATGCTCATTATCAAGTTGTTTAAACTTCATTATTTCACTTCTCATGGATATAATCTTAGCAGGAGGATAGTATTTTCCAATGAAAGCATCTTTGCATTTAGTCCAAGGATCAATACTATTCCTAGTTAAGGAATTCAAGCATTCTTTAGCTTTTCCTCTCAAAGAGAAAGGAAACAATTTTAGCTTAATAATATCACCATCTATATCCCTATGCCTTTGCATCTCACAAAGTTCAACAAAGTTATTTAGATGGGAAGCAGCATCTTTATTACCAATACCAGAAAATTGCTCTCTCATAACAAGATTGAGTAAAGCAGGGTTTATCTCAAAGAAAGTATTCTCAGCCACATGTGGAGCAATAGGTGTGCTCATAAAATCATTGTTGTTGGTGCTAGTGAAGTCACGAAACTTAGTGTTTTCAATAGTTGTCATTTTTTTGGGTTTTCAAATAAGAAAACAAACTTGCAAAACTAATTTTTTTGTGTTTTTGAAGAACAAAACAAGAAAACTAAGCAAAAAAAAACAACAAAGTAAAGAGATTGGTTATGAGGGACTCCCCTTGTGAAGATGTCCTTGACTCCCTGGCAACAGCGCCAGAAAAGATCTTGATGCACTCGACGATCGACGTAGAGCTCGTTGGGAACCCTAAGAGGAAGGTATGATGATCACAACAGAAAGTTTTCCCTCAATTATGAAACCAAGGTTTAATCGAACTAGTAGGAGCAAGGAAACACCCCAAAGGTGTTACTAGCTGAGCTTTGGCAAGGCGCACTACCGGTGCTAGTAGCAACGTGGAGACCTGCACATGACAACCATAGAACTTTGTCCCCAACTTGCGATGAGGTTGTCAATCTCATCGTGTTTTGCGGAAAACAAAGGATTAAACGTATCGAATGGAAAGAAGTAAAAGTTTGTAGAAAGTAAACAAAAAGCAGTAAACAGTTTATAGATTGTATGTAAAGAAAAAGGACCGGGATCCATAGTTCACTAGAGGTGGCTCTCCTTAGATAGATAACATGCTGGGTAAACAAATTACAGCGGGGCAATTGACAAACACCGAGAAAGCAATACATGCATATACTAATCATCTTGACTCCTTTGAGACTTGATTGGTCATTACAACATAATACATAGACCGCCATCCAACTGCATCTATGACTAAGAATCCACCTTCAGGTTATCATCCGAACGCCCTCCAGTATTAAGTTGCAAGCAACATATTATTGCTTCACGAACTGTGTGTAAAGTAAATAATAGGATTGTTCTATGAACAAACGATTGTTGTTTTCTCTCTAGTAGCAAGAGCACATCTAGTACCTTAGAGATTTCTGTCACTTCCCCAGATTACCAGAGGCATGAACCCACTATTGAGCATAAATACTAACTCTTGGAGTTGCTAGCTTCTACTTGGCCAAGATAGCTACTAACAACGGAAAGCATGCAAGATCTCAAATAACAAAGACATGATAGAATCAATAATCAATCTGAAATAGCATCTCAATATCCATCGGATCCCCGCAAACACAACATGTATGAATTACAAATAGATGATCTTGATCATGAACGGAGCTCACAAGATCTAAACATGAAAGCACAAAGGAGGAGAACTAGCCATCTAGCTACTACATGGATCAGTAGTCCAAGGATGAACTACTCATCCATCACACCAGAGGCTTGCATGGTGATGAAGAAGGCCTCCAGGGTGAATTCCCCTCTCCGACAGGGTGCCGGGAAGAGCTTCAGATCCCTCCTGATTTAGGGATGGAGATGACGGCGGCTACAGACTCTTTCATGGATTTTTGATCGGGTACTTAGGGTTTTCGTCCCGAGGGCAACTTATAGGCGGAAGGAGAGGCCGAGGGGGTGCCGGGAGCCACCACACACCCCCTGGCGCGGGCCAGGCCTAGCCGCGCGGCCAGGTGGTGTGGCCAGCCGCTGGCCCCTCTCCGTCTCAAAGTTCATAAGAGTGACTAGATACAATAGTTCAAAACAAGCAATATCAAAGTATGCACCAATCAACTAGTCTTGGGACAATGCAAATGTATCTATAATTTTTGATGTTCCATGCTTGGTTTTATCCACTTTCTTGTGTTTTGTTCCAACTTTGGAGTACTTTTCATATGATTTCTTGGACTAACCTATTAACAAGAGTCACAGTGCCAGCTGCCTGTTTTCTACTGTTTTTGGTTCCAGGAAAGTCAGAAAATGAATATTCTCGGAATTGGACGGGACAAAAGCCAAAGTGTCTATTTTTATGGAAGTCATCAGATGCCAGAATACGAGACGGAGAAGGGCCAGAGGGCGGCCACACAACCTGGCCGCGCGGCCAGGCTTGGCCCGCGCCAGGGGGTGGTGTGGTGGCTCCCGGCACCCCCTCGACATCTCCTTCCGCCTATAAGTTGCCCTCGGGACGAAAAACCTAAGTACCCGATCAAAAATGCACGAAAGAGTCTATAGCCGCCGTCATCTCCATCCCTAGACCGGGAGGGATCTGAAGCTCTTCCCGGCACCCTGCCGGAGAGGGGAATTCACCCTGGAGGCCTTCTTCATCACCATGCAATCCTCCGGTGTGATGCGTGAGTAGTTCATCCTTGGACTACGAATCCATGTAGTAGCTAGATGGCTGGTTCTCCTCCTTTGTGCTTTCATGTTTAGATCTTGTGAGCTCCGTTCATGATCAAGATCATCTATTTGTAATTCATACATGTTGTGTTTGCGGGGATCCGATGGATATTGAGATGCTATTTCAGATTGATTATTGATTCTATCATGTCTTTGTTATTTGAGATCTTGCATGCTTTCCGTTGTTAGTAGCTCTCTTGGCCAAGTAGATGCTAGCATCTCCAAGAGTTAGTATTTATGCTCGATAGTGTGTTCATGCCTCTGGTAATCTGGGGAAGTGACAGAAATCTCTAAGGTACTAGATGTGCTGTTGCTACTAGGGAGAAAACAACAATCCTTTGTTCATAGAACAATCGTATTGTTTACTTTACACGCATTTTGTAAAGCAATAATCTGTTGCTTGCAACTTAATACTGGAGGGGGTTCGGATGATAACCTGAAGGTGGATTATTGGTCATAGATGCAGTTGGATGGTGGTCTATGTATTATGTTGTAATGCCCAATCAAGTCTCAAAGGAGTCAAGATGATTAGTATATGCATGTATTGCTTTCTCGGTGTTTGTCAAATGCCCCACTGTAATTTGTTCACCCAACATGTTATCTATCTTAACGAGAGCCACCTCTAGTGAACTATGGATCCCGGTCCTTGTCTTTTACATACAATCTACAATCTTTTACTGCTTTGTGTTTACTTTTTGCAAACTTTTACTTCTTTCCATTCGATACGTTTAATCCTTTGTTTTTCCGCAAAACACGGTGAGATTGACAACCTCATCGCATGTTGGGGACAAAGTTTTGTGGTTGTGTTGTGCAGGTCTCCACGTTGCTACTAGCACCGGTAGTGCGCCCTGCCAAAGGTCACCTCTTAACACCTTTAGGGTGTTTCCTTGCTCATACTGGTTCGATTAAACCTTGGTTTCATAACTGAGGGAAAAATTATTGCTGTGCTCATCGCACCTTCCTCTTGGGGTTCCCAGCGAGCTCTACGTCGAACGCCGAGCACATCAGTTGCTCCCAAGATGCATTTTGTCCTATTATATTTGGTAGACCTTTCCTACATACTACTAGTGCTGAAATCAATTTGTTAAAAGAGAAAGTATTCATTAAATTTGCTGGTGGAAGACTTGAGTTTAACCTTTCAAAGTTTACTGATAAACATTCAGAAAAAGAAAAACTCTCTAAAGATATAGTGGAGACTCTTGCTTCAGTGGTAATTGCTTCATCAAACACGATGGAACGATATGTGTTGAATCAAGAGGAACCATTTGATGATGAAGAGAAAGAAGCTCTAGAACAAATACTATCTCAACAACCACAATAGATGCAATTACATATTCCACCTGATAATCTACGAGAACTACCACCACCTAAAGAAGATCCTAATTTTGAACTTAAACCATTGCCTGAAGATATGAAATATGCATCCCTTGATGATAAGAAAATATATCCTGTTATTATTAGTGCTAACCTTTTAAATGAAGAAGAATCACAATTACTTGAAGCATTGGGAGCTCATAGGCCAGCCATTGGCTATTCACTTGATGGTTTGAAAGGTATAAGCCCCACTTTATGCATGCACAAGATTAACTTGGAAGAAGATGCAAAGCCTTTTGATGACTATCAACGCCGTCTTCATCCAAGAATGAAAGGAGTGGTAAGAAAATAGGTAATCAAACTCATTAAGGCAGGTATTATCTATCCCATAAATGATAGTAAAAGGGTAAGTCATGTCCATTGTGTGCCTAAAAAGGGTGGAATCACTGTGGTTCCGAATGATGAAAATGAACTTGTTACTCAACCTACTATTACTGGTTATAGAATGTGCATTGATTAGAGGAAACTTAATAAGTAAACTCGAAAAGATCATTATCCTTAACCATTCATTGATCAAATGCTTGAAAGATTATCCAAACACTCTCACTTTTGTTATTTAGATGGTTATTCAGGTTTCTCATAGATTCCAGTGCACAAGGATGATTAAGAGAAAACTACTTTCACATGTCCCTTTGGTACTTATGCTTATAGGAGAATGCAATTCGGTTTGTGCGATGCTCCTTCTACTTTTCAAAGATGCATGAATGCTATATTTGCTGATTATATTGAGAAAATTATTGAAGTATTCATGGATGACTTTTCTGTGTATGGTACCTGTTTTGAAAACTATTTGTTTAATCTTAACAAAGTTTTACAGCATTGTGAGGATCCACACTTAGTACTAAATTGGGATAAATGCCATTTCATGGTGACAGAAGGTGTTGTTCTTGGACACTGAGTTTTAGGTATAGGCATTGAAGTGGACCATGCCAAGATAGAAGACATAGAGAAGCTACCATATCCTAGGGATATAAGAGGTATAAGAAGCTTTCTTGGTCATGCTGGTTTTTATAGAAGGTTTATCAAAGTCTTTTCAAAAATATCCAAGCCTCTAACAAATATTTGCAAAAATATGTTCCATTCTCTTTTAATGATGATTGTGTAGAGTTTTTTGATATTTTAAAGAATTCTTTGATAAGTGCTCCTATAATTCAACCTCCTAATTGGAATTTGCCATTTGAAATAATGTGTGATGCTAGAGACTATGTTGTAGGAGGTGTTTTAGGCCAAAGAGTTGACAATAAACTTAAGGTGATATATTATGCTAGTAAAACTCTTGATGGCGCCCAAAGAAATTTTGCTACAAATGAAAAGGAGTTCTTGGATGTCTTTTTGCATGTGACAAGTTTAGACCTTACATTGTAGAATCATTTCTCTATTAAATACCTTATGAACAAAAAATATGCTAAGCCTAGAGTTATAAGATGGGTTCTTTTACTACAAGAATTTGACCTACATATTATAGATAGGAAAGGTGAGGACAACCCGGTAGCTGATCATTTATCTAGAATGGAAAACATTCTGGTAGATCCTATTCCTATTAATGATAGCTTAGCAAGTGAACAACTAGAAAACATTAATGTGTCTGCTGCTAGCGTAGCTTCACCATGGTTTACTGACTATGCTAATTTCATTGTTGAAAAAGTTATTCCGCCACATTTCACATACCAACAAAGAAAGAAATTCTTTTATGATATTAGGAATTATTATTGGGATGACCCATTTCATTATAATAAAAGTGTAGATGGTATTATTAGACGTTGTGTCCCTAAGTTTGAGCAGCAGGCTATCATAAGGGATTGTCATGACAACCCTTAAGGAGGATATCATGCAGGAGACAACACTATTGCAAAGGTATTACAATCTAGTTTTTATTGGCCTACTTTATTTAAAGATTGTGCTAATTATGTTAAATATTGTGACTACTGCAAATGTGTTGGAAATATCGGTAAGAGAAATGAAATGTGAATTATTCACTGCCTATTGAACCATTTGATGTATGGGGATTTGACTTCATGGGACCATTTCCCCCATCAAAAACTGAACATGCTCATATTTTGGTTGGAGTGGATTATGTTACAGAGTGGGTTGAAGAAATTCCAACAAAAAGTGCCGACCATGCCACAATAATGAAGATGCTTAAGGACATCACCTTTCCCAGGTTCGTAGTACCTAGATTTTTAATTACTGATGATGGTTCTCATTTTATTCATGGGGTATTTAGAAAAACTCTAGCTAAATATGGAGTTAATCATAGAATTGCATCTCCATATCATCCTCAAACCAGTGGGAAAGTTGAACTAAGAAATAGGGAAATTAAACTCATATTAGAGTAGACAGTCAATAAAGGTAGGTCTAGTTGGCCAACTAAAATTAATGCTGCTTTATGGGCTTATCGAACTACTTATAAAAATCCTATGGGTATGTCTCCTTATAAAATGGTTTATGGAGAATCATGTCATCTTCTAGTAGAATTAGAACATAAAGCTAGATGGGTTGTTAAACAACTCAACTTTGATTTTAAAACTGCTGGAGAGAAAATAATTCTTGACTTAAGCTTGTTAGATGAATGGAGGAATGAAGCATATGAAAGTTCTAGACTATTTAAAGAGAAAGTAAAAATTTGGCATGATAAGAAAATAAAAAGAAAGGAATTCAAAGTAGGAGATCAAGTATTATTTTTCAACTCTCGTTTCAAGTTTTCTGTAGGAAAGTTAGCTTCAAGGTGTCAGGGTCCATTAGTTGTATAGGAGGTGTACCGCTCCGGAGCCATTTCTCTTGATGGAGACTTCAACGGTAATCCTCATGTCATTAATGGACAACATCTTAAACATTATATTGCAAGGCAAACATTTGCTAGAAGGGTTGAAGTAATGAATCTCCAAAGTCTAGAGGGCATAATTGCAAAAAATTATCCCCTGCGAGATAGAAAAAATTATCGAAAATCAAAAAGAGGAGTGTAATGATCTCGGAATATCTTCATATTTTAGGAATGTCATTAGAAAATTAATTCGTTTCACAAAAGAATTGGATGAAACAACGTCCCGGGGAGGGAAAGAGAGCAGGTGCACACCAATCGGGGTCTTTCCTCCGTTTCTTCCTGAACGCTTTGTTTCTTACCCTAAAAACGATCTATATATACTCCTCTTTGCCAATCTAATCTCGCATCTAGTCTTTTCGAGAAACTTCATTTTTGCCGCTGTTTCTCAAATTTCTCTCTACACCAACGCCCCCGCCATGTCTTCCAGATCTCCTACCAGTGTTCCTCCATGGATGATGATGATGAACTTTAGGGCCTTATCCCCAATTAAATATGGAAGAGGAACCAAAAGAGGAAGGACTACTCCGATGATGAAGAGTGTGTGCACAAGGATGATGGAGATGATAAGGATGATAAGGAGGATGATCATGATCTCATCACCAACGTTGAGTACAATGGGAGGCTTCGCCAAGCTCCCATACCCATCGATATGGTGAGACTAGTGCCGCCTTCGAAGAAGACTAGGCAAACTGCTCGCATGAGCATCGGTGGAAAAACTCCAAGGCATTGCCTCGCTTCGAGAAACCCCATTGCTAATCTTAATCGCTGGTAATGTGTGCATGATCCAACAAAGTATCTTCCCAGAGAAGGGGATCAATATCCCTCGAAGAAGAGAGGCGGTGGATTGAGCCTTGAGTGGCAGCCCAGCAAGGAGAAAGTTGGAAAAAGGCTTTGGGAGGATTTTACAAATTCTTCTGGACAATTTCAACAATCCTATGATCTCATGATGGGCATGCTCAAGAACCTCCAGCGTCACCACAATCCTAAGGAACAAGATAAGGAGAAGAGGTAGAGACATACCACTATAACATAAGCTTGGGGGAGTTCCACCATACCTTATGCTTTTTAGTTATCATATTTGCATCTAGTTCGTAATCATGAGGAGGATTTTGCATGCATCCATTAGGTATTGATTTTCCCCAGAGTTTAAAGAGCTCTTAGAGCATTATCATGTATCCTTGATTGAGTGGTTTTGAATAAAATATAAAGTATGGTGTCATCCATGATTCTCTTTTTGGGATTTATGGGTAACACTCATGCATATGTGCGCACCATATGTAGAAATTTCACTTACATATTGCCTTGAACTAAATTAACTAGAGCATGTTGGACAAGCATATAATTAGTCAACAAGCTGAACTTGCAAATAAGGAAAGGTCCATGCAAGGGAAGCAACACTTATAGAAAAAAGAACATTGTGAATTTGTGGTGAGATAGGCAGTCTTATAAAATAAATAGTTGGAAAGAGGAGAATGACAAGGGGACATGAGATACTCTTGTTCTACTTAGTAATCAACGAGTAAACTGAATGGTTGTCATGGGTATTTCAATACGTATGCTCTATGGAAAAGTGTGTGAAAGGTAGGCACCCGAAGATTTGGCTAGCCATGGAAACTGAAAGACAAAGGTTGTTTAGAGCATATGACATGATTGAAAGACACATGAATAAGTTTTATACTAGTTACTAAGAGAGGAAGAATGTTAACTGATGCCATGCAAAAAGTGGTGAAAGTTCTTGACAAAATTCAAAATAGTCATGTCTATCTAGTTGTTTAAACAATTCTCTTTTCCACTATTTGTTTTATGAGAAACTTATCTTTATTGCAAAGGCATATCCAAAGGTTAAATTAAAAGTTGGTAAAAAGCCATGCAAAGCTATTGCAAATAGTGAAGTGTATGATAAATTTGAGACTTGTTCAATTGTCCAACATGTAATGGTTAGTTTTTATTCAAAAGTAAGGGGTAAATGATAATGTCTATCTATGTAGCTCACATTTGCATGGTAGTTATTTCATATTTCTTTTGGACAAGTGAATATTCATAAGTTCATGATGCCATGCTCGTATTTTCTTGTGCTTCAGGCGAGTGGATACTTCTTGGTCGATCATGATCGCGCAATCGCACTTGCGACCCTATAGGATCGTGCGTTGTGAGTGCTTCACTTCCTGAAGAAGTCGTAATCGTGCTTGAAGAGTATTTACCAGACGATGTTCCCGCTGGACGTCGTTCCGTCGAGCCTGCTGGCCCTTCTTTCCAAATTCCAAAACTTGAGTGCGGTCTGCGAGTGTGTGCGGCAACAGTTAGTGGCTGGTGCCAAGGCTGCTCTGTCGCTGGTGCGACTGCACAGGCCTGACGTAGATGTGGCAGCAATTGTGGCCGGACCACCAGTGCCGCCAGTAGGTTCGACTTGGAACATGGTTCCTCACTACTAGGCGGTGGATCGCCCAGCGGAGGAAATTGTCGACTTCTTCGAGGAGCAGACCAACGTTCCTTTGTTACAACAGTAGTTTAGTTTGTATCCTGCACATAGTTGCACCAGTGTTGTAAAGTTCATATATACATGTTGTGTATAATTGATTGACATTGATGTATATAAAGAGCTTGTTAGCGTGTATGTTTTGCGAGTGTGTTGCACTATGCGATTCCTTTTCGTTAGCCTGACTTGTGTTTATCTCAGCACCTTGTCAACCTGTCAGGTGCGCTGCAACTGGGTTGGTGTTTGTCAAGGGTTTCGACTGGTGCGTCAGCTACTTAGGATATCGCGTTAGTTCGTAGAACATATGTGTGTAGGGTGGCGCAGCCCCCGAGTGGATAATTTGCAAAAATAAAAGGAACACCGAGTTTTAGGGCACTTAGCTTTATTTATTCGCAGGATAGTACGTGGTACAATATGTGGCTAAGTAGCCTTGGCTGAGTAGCCTTATTTGCAATGTAAAAAATAAAAGACAACTAAGGGTAGAAGCGCCGCAGCTGCGCGATGTTCCAGGGGTTGGAGTATGCGACTCCTATCTCGAAATCTTTAAGGCGATATGTGCCACCTGGGATTACTTCTGTAATCACGTACGGTCCCTCCCAGAGGGACTCGAGCTTGAGATTCCCTTGCTATTTCAGTCGCAGGACTAGGTCTCCTTCAACGAAGGATCTGGGGCGTAGCCTTCTGCTGTGGTAGTTGCGCAGGTTCTGCTGGTAGATCGTTGATCTTTCCGTGGCGATTTCCCGTGCCTCGTCAAGGAGGTCGATGGAATCTTCGAGTGCAAGAGTTAACTCCTGCTCGCTGTAAGCGACTACTCGCGGTGCTTTGTATCGTACCTCTGCGGGTAGTACCGCTTCAACACCGTGCACCATGAAGAACAGGGTGTACCCCGTGGCACTGTTTGGAGTTGTGCGCAGGCTCCAGAGTACGGATTGCAGCTCGTCTGGCCAGCATCATGCGGCTTGTTCGAGTGGCCTGAGGAGTCGCTTCTTGATGCCGCCGTAGACGAGCCCGTTGGCTTTTTCGACCTGACCGTTGGTCTGTGGATGTGCCATGGAGGCATAGCTGACATTGATTCCCAGATTCTCGCAGAATTCTTGTAACTCCTTGGATGTGAAGTTCGTCCCGTTGTCCGTGATGATGCTGTGTGGTACTCTGAAGCGATAGACGATGGACTCGAAGAACTTTACTGCGCTATATCCTGACTGGTTAGTCACTGGTATGGCCTCTATCCACTTGGTTAATTTGTCGACTACGACCAGGAGATAGACGTAGCCTTCTCGTGAGGACTTTGGGAGCTTGCCGACCATGTCGAGTCCCCATTGCGCGAAGGGCCAGGCCAATGGAATTGGCCAGAGCTCCACGCCAGATGCGTGTGGTTTGTCTGCGAATCGCTGGCAGGCGTTGCATTTTTGGACGATGTCCTTGGCATCACGCATGGCTGTAGGCCAGTAAAATCCAGCTCGTAGAGCTTTGGTGACGAGGGCTCGACTGCCATCGTGGTGCCCGCAAGTCCCCTCATGGATGTCGAGTAGAACAACCCTTCCATCAGCGTTGGAGACGCATCGTTGGAGTACTCCTGTAATGCTGCGCTTGTACAATTCGTCGTTGATAATAGCGAATGCCTTGGATCGCCGCGCAAAGTGCCGCGCATCAGGCGGGTCATTCGGTAGCCTTTTGTTGAGAAGGTACGTGATGTACGGTTGAGTCCAGGATGGCTCGATTATTATGGCGCTCATCGGTCCTTCGAGTCCCGTGTCAAGCTCCAAGTCGTCGAGTGCCATTGGCTCATTGGGCGGCGTAGCCCCCGAGTCTGTTACTGCGCTTGTTTTCTTCTCTGCGGCCTATGGCTTAATGGAGCGTTCACAAATGCGCTCGATAAATACCCCAGGTGGTATGGGGGCGCAAGTAGAGCCAATGTTGGCGAGTGCGTCCGCCTCTTCATTGCTTTCGCGGCCTATGTTCCGCAGCTCGCAACCCTCAAAGTCCCCTTCGAGTGTGTCGTAGAGGTCGCGGTAGGTGATCATATTGTCGTTCAGTGCATCGCACTCATGCATTGTCTGGTTGATGACCAACTTGGAGTCGCCGTATATTATGAGCCTATTGGCGCCGCAAGCTTTTGCCATCCTCATCCCGTGTAGCAGGGCCTCATATTCAGCTTCATTGTTTGAGGCGGTGAACTGCATTCACATAATATATTTTAGCTTGTCTCCTTGGGGCAATGTCAGTATGACACCTGCGCCAGCTCCATCCTTTCGCTTGGATCCGTCAAAGTGCATTGTCCAAAGGTAGGACATATCTGGTTTTTCAGGGATCTGGTTCTCCATCCAGTGCACGAGGAAGTCGGGGAGGACTTGCGACTTGATTATGTCGCATTTTTCATATGTAATGTCGCGTGGAGACAATTCGATTCCCCAAAGCGCGACTCGCCCTGTGGCGTCGGGATTGTTGAGGATAGGCCCAAGCGGGGCGTCGTTGACTACCACGATTGGGTGCTCCTGGAAGTAGTGGTGCAGTCGCCGGGCTGTCATGAAGACGCCGTACGCCAGCTTCTAGTAGTGCGGGTACCGCTGCTTTGTTGGTGTGAGTACCTCGCTGAGGTAGTAGACTAGGCGCTGTACCCCGTGGACCTTGTTTTCCTCGGCTCGTTCTACCACGAGCACTGTGCTGACCACCTGGTTGGTGGCGGAGATGTATAGCAGCAATGGTTCCCTTTCGCGTGGGGTCACTAGTACTGGTGAGGTGGACAGTAGGCGCTTGAGGTCTTCGAATGCTTCCTGTGCCTCATTGGTCCACTCGAACTTGTCAGCTTTGCAGAGAAGTTAGTAGAAGGGCTGTGCCTTTTCGCCCATTCGACTGATGAATCGACTGAGCGCCGCGATTCGCCCAGCTAGTTGCTGGACACCTCTTATGTTCTTCGGCTTCTCCATGGCCAGTATGGCCTTTATTTTCATCGGGTTTGCCTCAATCCCCCTTGCGGAGATGAGGTACCCAAGAAGTTGCCAAGATGGTACGCCAAAGGCGCACTTGTCCGGATTGAGCTTGATCCGGTAGCGGTCGAGGTTGGCGAAGGTTTCGCGTAAATCATCGATTAGTGAAGCTTCCTCTTTAGTCTTGATTACGATGTCGTCGACATAGACTTGGATCTTGCGACCAAGTTGGTTCTTGAGGCAAGCCTGCATGCAGCGCTGGTAGGTGGCTCCTGCGTTTTTTAGCCCTAAAGGCATTGTGTTATAGCAGAACACAACGAAAGGCATTGTAAACGCCGTTTTCTCTTGATCCTCCTCCTTCATTCGGATCTGATTGTAGCCTGAGTAGGCGTCAAGGAAGCAGAGGTGCTCACATCCCGTGGTGGAGTCGATGATCTTGTCGATTCGTGGCAGTGCTAAGTGATCCTTCGAGCAGTGCTTATTCATAGAGGTGAAGGCCATGCACATCCATATGATATCCGTGTCCTTTTTTGGTACTAGCACCGTGTTGGCGAGCCAAGTGCTTTCGTTGATCTCGCGTATGAATTTGGCGTCGAGGAGTCTATTGATCTCCATTCCAACTACTTTTGCTCTTGGCTCAGATAGTCGCCTCATTGTTTCATTGACTGGCCTTGCGTCTGGGATGACATTGAGTGCGTGCTCAGCGAATTCCCTGGGAACTCCTGGCATGTCCGCTGGACACCAGGCGAAGATTTCCCAGTTCTCACGGAGGAATTTGACAAGCGCGAGTTCCTATGCGGGACTCAAGTTGTTGGCAATGAGGGCCGTCTTGGTAGGATCCGATGGGTGGACCTGGACTTTCTTCGTGTGCAACGATGAGTCAAAGGATAGATCGGGTGAACTTGGCCGGCTCAGAGGAGGCAGACTGTTGTCTGTCTACTCCTTTAGTCTCACGAGCTCTTCCTGCATGCCAAAGGACTGGGAAATTCTGTTGATCTTCCTGTCGCAACTGTCGGACCTCTCGAAGCTCCCATTGATTGTGATGATGCCATTAGGACCTGGCATTTTCATCTGTAGGTAGGTGTAGTGTGGCATTGCCATGAACCTAGTGAACACGACACGTCCGAGGATACAGTGGTACTGTGAGGGCCAGTCGACGACTTCAAAGTCGATGCGTTCACGTCGGAAGTTTTTCGGTGTGCCAAAGATGACTTCGAGGTTGATTTTGCCAGGGGGGTATACACCCTTGCCTGGGATGATGCCAGGGAATGTTGTATCCGAGGCCTCTAGGCAGGTTGGAGGGATCCTCATTGCTCGCAAGGTACTCGCGAGCATAAGGTTTATGCCGCTTCTGCCGTCCATGAAGACGCGGCTCATGTCGAAACCTCCAATTTGTGCCTCGAGTACGAGGGGACAGTGGCCTGGACGAGGTACTTGGCACGGATGGTCGCGCTTGTCGAAGGTGATGCAGGAGTCGCTTCCACTGAGGTACTCAGTGGTAGATGCTGGCGAGTTTGTCGCCAGATTCACTTGGCTTGTGATGGACTTTTGCACCCGGTTGGAGGGGCTCCCCTTTTGGATCATCATGGTGCCCATGGCCCGTGGGTACAGCTTGCCTTCGTGATGCTGGTCAGGCGCAGATGCGTTTCGCAGTGGTCCGGGCGGTGGTGGAGGAGTGCCATGTGCCACTATGCCTGGGGCGGCTTCGTAGCCCCTGTTGACCGCGTCGCGGTACATCCGAGCCAGGCCCTCATGGAGTTGAGGAACTCGCGGCAGTCTTTAAGGAGGTGGCTGGATTTCTTTTTGCCGTCATGGTTGTCAATGTAGAAGTGCACGGTGCATGGCCCAGACAGCTTGTCTTCAATGGTTGCTGCGGGTGCCTCATCGCGAGTGCGGCGCTGCCATACTTGCGTGGTTTTCCCGGAGTCGCGGTATCCACCGCTGCGGTAGCCGCTATTACGGTTGTCATCGCGTCTGTCGGCGTAGCCGGCTGCGACCATGTTGACATCATCGCGGTCATCGTAGATGCACATTCAATGTTTGCTTCGGCGATCGCGTCTGCGTTCGAGCTCTGCTTCCTCGTCCGAGTGAATGCGATTCTTCATGAATCTTCTCCATCTGTCCACCGATTCGCGATTTCCATCAGGTGCTGAATGGTTTTGGGCTTTGAGCGGCCTCGCTCCTCCCTGAGCTCTATGCGGCGAACGCCGCCATTGAATGCATCTATTGTGCGATCCTTCGAGATATTTTTTGCGGAGTTCTTGATGATGGACCACCTCTGGATGTACGAGTGTAGCGATTCGCCCGGCCTTTGCTGGCAGCAACTCAGCTCTTCGATTTACGCGGGCCTTTTGTAGGTGCCCTTGAAGTTGCGCACAAAGCTGTAGACCAGCTCTTCCAAACTGCGAATGGATCTGCGTGGGAGGTTGTTGAGCCATTCCCAGGCGACGCCCTGTAGCTGTAGCTACAGGCATTGCATAGCCGTGCTTCGACTCCTGCCGTGGAGCCTGATGGAGGAGATGTGGTCCTCCAACCAGATTTTTGGGTCGTGCAGACCGTCAAACTTCGGTATTCGCTTTTGCCTGATGGCCCTGCTAAAGCATCTACCACCACAGAGCTCCACATCTTCGTCTTCTGAGTCAGTCGATCGGGCACATCGCGCCCTTGACTTGTCGATCTTGCGTTGGATGATGTCTTCACGCACGTCGTAGTCGTGGTCATGTCGCCGTGAGCACCGGCATCGAGACAGATCGTGACTATCATCGGTGGATGAGGGCGAGGAATAGCATTTTTCTAGAGCCTTGCCTTTCTTCGGCTCCAGTGCTGGCTCCTTGTCGAGGGCGACCTCGATTAACCCCAAGCCTGTGATCGTAGATCGGTGCATGGCGGATCGAGGATCTCCAGCCGGCGGCTGGTTGTTGAGGAGGTACATGGTGGCCGCCTTTACCGCAGCTTGCGTCGTTTTTGCTAGCACGTTGCCACGCGTATCCACCATCATGGAGCCAAAGTCGAAGACCTTTGTGGCTTCTACACGCTCTTGTTCAGTGAGGTGGGCCGGTCGAGATCACCTCTTGTTAGCGATGTACTCATTGCACTTGGAGGAGGATCCTCCATGGGAGGAGAGCCCAGCTCGTCGGAGGCTCGACTCGTCTGCCACCTTTTTGCGTGCCTTGAGTTGTGCGATTGATTGCAGTTGGCACTTGTACTCCTCCTTCAGGAGCCAATGGGAGCCCATCAGCAGTTCTTGCGGGGAGCCAAAAGGTAGAGGGTGGTCCCGTAGGGCCTCACGGCAGCAAGCCCACTCGAGGTCATTGAGCCTGATCATGACGCGTTCACCAGTCTGCTCGTTTATCATAGTTGGAGGTTCGACAACTCCTCCATTGTTGACGGGGGCGCCGTTGGTGGGGCCGCCGTTTGGTGGTCCGCCGTTGGGTATGCCACCATTTGGCGGGTCGGTACCATTGCCACCGTTGCCTGTGTTGTCGCGATTGGCGGAGGAATCACCCGCATTGATGATGGTGCACTTGCAGTGGTTGGCGAAGCTGCTGCTCCCGCAACTTTCAGATCTGGAGCCGTAGGCTCCATCTTCAGTTGCTAGATCGCCCAGATCGGATTCGTGACTGTTGTCGCTGTCTGTATTATCGACTATTGTCGAGGCATTGAGCTCACTGAGGGTGCCGATCGGCGGAGGGAACCACGATGCTGGAGCAATCGATGGTATTATCGGCTGATCAGGCATGCGAAGCGTGCCCATCTGTTCAACTTGAAAGAGGAAGCTCCCGATCGCCAGGCTAATTCCGTCGCCTACGGATTCGAAAGCCGGGCGGGTGGCTGGCGTGTGGATGGTGAAGTCGAACGTGCCGAAGAGCTGGCGAATCTCCACTATTGCAGAGTTGTAGATCACAATTGATAGGGCCGAAGGAGCTGCAACATTAGCACTCCCAGTTCCCACAGACGGCGCCAATTGAGAGGGTTTAACTCATCAATGCCCATTGTTATGGACTTGGGTTTTGGACAAGGAGGGAGCGCTAGAAGCATCAATCGGCTAGCAAACAAGCACACAGGGGACTCAAAGATTTACCCAGGTTCAGGCCTCATAAAGGTCCCTACTCCTGCTTGTCTACTCGTGGAATTAACAGAGGAATCGAAGATTACAATGGTGCGCGGATGCAATCTGGTGAGGGTTGTGGAAACTAGGGTTGCGTGTGTCCTCCTCGCCACCCCTCCTAGCCTTTATATAGATAGGCTAGGTCTCAGGTAGCAGGTCGAGTCGGTTACAGGTTAGGGTTTTCCCTTTAAACTTTCTATCTTTAGCTTCTTCTTGTTCTGCAAGCAATCGAGAGTCCGTAGGTTACTCGAGTTCTCCATTTGGGCCCTAACGACACCGTGGGCCTCCGCTGTATTCAGGCCGTATATACCAAGCTCGAGTACCTGTAGGGTATACCCATGTCGCCGCCCCTTAGGCATGGATGGCTTTCCTCCCTTGTTCTAGGGTTTCCCCCTCTTTAAATAGGCATGTGGAGGTCATTTTATGAACCGACGGAGCTAGGGCCGAATAAGCCCATTGGGCCTTCACAAATGTTGTTCTGTTTGACGAAACAAAGCTTGACGAAGGGCGGGACAGCTGTACGGTACGGGCGGGCTCCGCCCGTATCAGTGGTCGTTAAGCCTTCCGAACTCTAAAGTGTTTTGGTCGTCATTTCTTCATACAGAGTCCGATTGAGGTTCTCTTCGACTCATTGGATTTGTATGGATGAGGGAAAAAACACCATGGAAAAAATCCACACTTTCCTCCTCTCAAATGGCTAAGTGTGGTGCCTGCAACACCTCCATATTGAATCCTTTTGGCTCCTTTTATCCATGATTATTCATAGAAGCTACACATAAACCAAAGACAAGAAAAAGGTAATAAAATCCTAACAAAACTATGAATCTGCAAAGTTCATGTGGAAATGAATGAGAACAAATAATCACACATAATAGGAATAATTGTAGATAGATGTAGCATGTGATGAGTGACAATATGAATAATATATATAATTAAATACGCCTCAATTTTGGACTCATCAACTTCCCCAAGCTAGACTCCTGCTCGTCCCTGAGCAAGATGGTGTCTTATGGACAAGGTCACTATGTTCATGATGGACGCGTTGATAACATAAACGAGGCAAAAAATTAAACAAAAGTATAATATCGAATATAGAAGATCGATGCCTTGTATCCTTATTTCCCTGGAAGGTCAAAGTAATAAAGAAAAAATCATACAAGGCAACACAAGATTAGTTATGTCAATCTCTAAAAGATCAATTAAAACTTCAATGGTCCCTATCAAAAATGAATCTAGCTTTCAAAGCAACCTTGTGATCCTCCTATTGTATCGTTTATGTTTCGTATCTCCTCACTTTTGTAAAGTAAGGGATTCAATGAGAATATGAATTCACTTAGGTTGATAGTCATATGTGTCCAACACTTCATCCGTTTGTAAGGCTCATCAAATTTAGAGAGGTGACAAGAACACTGTACAAGCTTCGGTAAATCAAGACAATCAAAGTAGAGTTTAGTATAAGTATAAATAACTAGACGTGTAACAATCAATCCAATTCTTCTAGTTAACTCTCAGCTTGCCAAGGAACACTAGAATGTTTTAATAGCAAAATTGAGTAAGATATTTCATGTCCTAAGGAGTATAACTATGAAGTGTCTTATTGACACCCACATCAGTAAATCAAGGTTATCAAAACACTTCTAATCCAATCATTTTCTTTCAAGAAAATTCATAAAGTAGTAATGAGACCATGACAATCGCTTGATATGTGGATCTTCATATTTTTATTTATTCCTTCTTTGAAGGATGATTCTCAACAAGGATCGTTGAGTGATTCTTTTTAAACAATGGTTTGCACAACCTTCAAGAGTACCAATACTTTTGCCCATACGGTGACACGTATGACACCTATGTCCTCAACTCATAGCCGAAATCAGGGGTTGTACCATAGATCGTTCGTAGGCTAGCGGAGTTGTTGGCATCCCAAGGTGTGCATCAAAAACATAGAACTCTTTAAATAGTATCATAGTTTGATCCACAAGGTTAGATTTGGCATGCAATCACAATTACCGCTACACTTCATTTCAATCAAACAACTCCTTTTTAGAGTGTCGTAAAGTCTATCAAAACATCTATGGGGTTAAGTATCTTAAAAGGTAAACTCACAAGACAATCTTTCATTAAACAAGTCATAAATTTCAGACTTTTCTTCTTGTACTTGTTTGGCAATATTATTTCCAAGGCAAGACTCGCTTAGCTAAAAGAACTAGAGCAAAATCTTCCACAACTAATCATCCATACCAATAAAATGCTTTACGCTAACTATTTTTAATTACTCCCACTAGCATGGCATCTTCAAAAATCAACCAACTAAGATAAACTATCCAAACTTGAAAAATGGGAGACAAAGGTTTTTTTAAGTGTATAAATCATGGAATATATTTTTAAAGGATCACAAAGTTCTTCTCAAGCTGGATAAAGATTTTAACATCGTGCATCAAGCTCTAACTCAACTCCTATGAATCCCAACAAATGCAAGTGCATCCATTATATAAACATGAAACATAACTTACCCAAGCAAGCATTCAAAAATAGTGGGATACATGATTGTACAAAAAAATTCATCGAACAAGAACATTGCATAAGACTCTACACATGCAAAAGTAACTTCCCCAAGCTAGAACTTTTGCAAGAAACGATATTGAATAGATTACCAAAAATAGAAGTGAAAATGTAGTTATCAAAAGAGAGTGTGAGAAGTGGTTACCTCCCCAAGCTTGAATAAAGCAAGGGTGACACACTTCACCGTTGAGGTACGAATAACCTCACTTTTGATGAACATGGACCTTTTGGTTCAACGAATACTTCCTTGTTGAAGCGTTGAGTTCAAACAAGCAAGTGGCGTATGCAAGTATTTGCACGGTTGGCACAAACCATGCATGTCATCACACAAGTTTCAAGTCCCTATGAAAAAAACAAACAAAGTAAAAGAAAAAGATTCGGTGTACGAACGGAGTTCGTTCACCCAACCATGAAAAGAAAATAAAAGGAACTTGAAATGCCATAGAGAATTATTGGCTAGGGAGTTTCGAAGGTAGGTAAAAGAAAATAAAGTACAATGGAACATATAGAAGGTAACCCACTGACCTAAGATTGTCGAAATAAAAAGATTCGAGGGGTTGTAACCTTTTTATACTCGTCCCTGTCCTTACTGCGTGGTGCTGCTTCTTGGTACGGGCGCGTGGTATGGACGGGCTCCACCCGTACTACACCTTGTCTTCTCTTTTTTGAAGTCTCCCGACGAAGTTGGTATAACCGGGTGGTCCGGGCGGGATGCGCCGATACGGGTGGTCGTTACAGCGTCTGGGTCATCTTCTTGTTTCGTTTGCCTGGTAACGAGGTCGGTACGCGCGAACGGTATGTACACGTCCCACTGTACCGGTGCTCATTAAGCTTGAAGTCGCTTTTCTCGAAAAATTCTGTTTCTTCCGATTTGTCACATGAGAGGTACGGGCATGCGGTACAGACGGATATGCCCATACCGCTACTCCTTAAGCTTGCTGTGAGCTTCAGAACAAGTTATTTTCTCATAAAATTATACTAAGAACCTGAAACGTTAGTACAGCATCCAAACAAAGCAAACATATATTTTTGTTGACAAGATTTAACCAATATATGCATCACATGATTAGAGAAACAAATAATTCTACCTATTGAAAATATTCCCAAGCCAACTCTAATAGAAAATCATGCATATATACAAGTGCCAATGCAACTAAACTCAAGACACAAAGTTAAGAAAGACACCTAAAATCTTTCGAGTTGCCTCCCGGGATGCGCTTTCTTTAAATCCATATAGCCAGGCTTAGATGCTCCATTAAATTATCCACCTGGATCCCAGGTGATATCAATTCAAGGTGTACTTGTACTTACCTCTAGAAAAGAGTTGGAGCATCTCATAGTAGAGTGCGATCGAAGTCGTACCCTCTTGCGATGCATCGACATCATGTAGATAAATAGTTTCTCACTCTCAACCGAGTGTTGATGCACCAAGATTTTTGAGCATGCTTCCTTATGTAGATGCAATGAGAGGATTAAAGATTCGAATATAATATTTAAACTTTTATCTTGATTACCATTGTAGGGGAACACTTTATAGAATTCTTACTTTGCAATAGGAAGTGGTTCCTGCACATTAGCATTGAAAGATTCATAGTGAGGTCCTATCTATAGTTCATCATTAATAATGCTCTCCTCATGAGTACCTAGGCACAAGGACTCCGCAGATAAATTACAATCAGTTTTAGCATTATAAGAATCATTACTAGAGAGAGAGGCATCATTATAAAAAAAAGTATTTGTAGTGTGCCAATCTTTGTTAACCTCACCTTTGTGATCCTCATTTTCATCTTGTGATTCCTACAAATGATTTTCTTCGAGCACTATGGCTTTACACTGTGCCTTACTCTCCAACACAAGTGAATTCTCACTAAGATGTCCTTGACTATACTTGGCAATATATTGCAAGGTTTCGTATGCCATTTCTAAAAATTCATTATTACTACTCATTATAAGTATCATTATTTTTCGGACTAGTTCATGGGCACCTTCATAAAGAACATACTCTATAACTTCCATATTAGCATCATTACTATTGTAAGATGCCACAGATTCATCATAGGTATGAGAACATTGAAAAAAATGCATGGCACACATACAGTGAAGACATATTATTTCATATGAAGAACATAATGTCTGAGAACAGAAGATTACCTGATAATACATATCGTATACATGCATATCATTAGTAGTTATGAGTTCTTTGTTATATGCACCATCTTATTATTTGGCAACCATGTACAAGGATTCTGTTTGTCTCTTCTCCTCCTTTGCAAGTTGAATATGTTCTAAAATAGAAATCTCAGAAGACGTGATTAGTAGCAAATATTTTTATGGATTTTCGTTTATTTTTTTGTTCTTTTCAAATAAGTAAAAGAAGTAAATAACAATAAACGGAAATAAACTATGTGTTAGTGGGTAGGTAACCAACCGCTATGCTCCCCGACAATGGTACCAAGTTGATGACTGGTTTCGTGCGTCCAACAACAGGGTTATTGCAGTACTCGTAGCGACAACTATTTATTAGAAAGATCGATCCCAAAGGAGCTTTGTAGGATGGAAACCACAGAAACCCGCAACTGCGTTGTCAATGCAGCCACGTTCGTACCCAAAACGGTGTTTGGAAATAGTCTACACTGTAATTTGCTAGAGGAATAGTAAACAAGAGAGATTTTAAGTAACTAATAACAAGGTAAATAAAGTACTGAAAGTAACTAGAACAAGAACTAAACTAAATGGGGTTGTAGCTGTAGGATTTAATGGAATGAGAGAGGGTTTTTAGGCTTCTGTCTCACTAGTACTAGATGGGCGAATATATGTGTGATCCATTGTCTACAAGAGATTCATTCAACAAATAAACGTTCCCCACTTGATTACCGGGCTGTCACACTATGTGTAGTATGCATTATTCTCGTGTGTCACTCACAAGGAAAACGTACACTTCCAGACCAAGGGATCACGTGAACTCGTCTCGTAACTCATGTAATTGAATACTTGGATCACAAACACATTCTAACTTAGCGCACTAGATCAAACCTCAACCTAGAACATGATAAATCACTCACACATGGATAAACAACAAACCATAGATGAATATATTAGTGAAGTCACAACCATGTTCAATCTAACAATTACCAGATCTAAAATAGGGGAGAGAGATGGAGACGTTGTTGGAGATGATGATGACGATGAATGGTGCATGCGATGAAGGTGGGGGCGCCTCCTTCTACTCCTCTTGCTTGATGGTGTGTAGATGTGGATCTCATGTGTGGCGGCTATGGAGGTGGAAGAGCAGCTGGGCTCTTCCCCTTAGGCGTGGATGTCTTCTTCCCTTGTTTTAGGGTTTTCCCCTCTTTAAATAGGCATCTGGAGGTCGGTTTTGCGAACCAACGGAGGTAGGGGCCAAATATGCCTATTGGTCCTTCACAAATGTTGTTGTGTTTGAAGAAATGAAGCCGTCGGAGGGTGGTACGTCCATACGGTACGGGCGGGATTCGCCTGGACTAGTGGTCGTTAAGCCTTTTGAACTTTGTAGTGTTTTGTTCACCATTTCTTCATACAGACTCCGATTGAGGTGTTATTTGGCTCGTTGGATTCCTATGGACGAGGGTTACAACACCATGGCCTTGGATATTCATTTGGAATTGATGAAAAATCCACTTTTTCCTGCAAGTCCTCCATATTGAATCCTCTTGGCTCCTTTTATCCATGAATATTCATAGAAGCTACACACAAATCAAAGACAATAAAAAGGTAATAAAACTACGAATTTGCAAAGTCCATGTGGAAATGAATGAGAACAAGTAATCATACATAATAGACATAATTGTAGATAGATGTATCATGTAATGAGTGAAAATATGAATAATTTATATGTTAAAATACTCCTCAATTTTGGACTCATCACGAAACCAGTTTAAACTCAGAATCAAAGCTACCCTCTAGTA
Organism: Avena eriantha; assembly: GCA_910589775.1. Taxonomy (NCBI): domain Eukaryota; kingdom Viridiplantae; phylum Streptophyta; class Magnoliopsida; order Poales; family Poaceae; genus Avena; species Avena eriantha. The sequence continues at coordinate 470,626,252 of OU342741.1, forward strand.
CCAACAATTCACTACTCAGAAAATACCCACTCCAGGGATCAGACAAAAACCAAAGTATAATAGAAAGTGGGACTTACACCCGAAGGTAGCTTTTATTTAGAATCGAAAATCTAACCAGAACAAACATGAGCATAAAGTATGTTCAAGTATCCTAGGATTTTCTCAGAAAAAATTTGAGGGGATCAATACTTTGTTTCTCCTTTGAACATGTGGATGTGCAAATGATGCAATATCAATCAGGTCCCTTGATCTTCGCAAAACTCAGCAAGTTATCCCATTGAAAAGTTGCTCCCATTGTCTGTAATAATACTGTGCGAATAGCCGAATCGAATTATGACGTCCTCGATGAATCTTTTGGCTATAGCTCCATCACAACTTGTCATGGGTTTAGCCTCAATACATTTTGTAAATTTATCCACCATCACAAGTAGGTAAGTAAATCCACTTGGAGCCTGTTTAAACGGTCCTACCATATCAAGTCCCCGGAATGTAAAGGGCCATGTAATTAGAATTATTTGGAGCTGATCAGCCAGAACATGGGCTTTCCTGGTGTATTTTTGGCAGCCTTTGCACATCTTGACCAGTTTGTCAGCATTTTCCTTAGATGTAAGCCAAAAAGTCCGTGTCGAAAATCTTCTGCCACTAAAGATTTGGCTGTGGCGTGATGTTCGCATTCGCCTTCGTGGATTTCAACTCCTTCTAGAGAAACACAACGCTAAAAAACACTAGATAAACTCCGGTCATAGAGCTCACCACAGATTACTGTGTAGGTTTTCTCTCGTTGGAGGATCTGTCGACTCAGAACTTCGTCTTCGAGTAATTTTCCTTCTATCAAGAATTCGAGGTAGGATTTTGTCTAGCTGGTAATTACATCCAGACCTGTTATGAGTGGTGAGTCGGATTTGGTCAGATAATCTTCATCAACTCCTGTGATAGAGGGAACTCTAAGGTGCTCCAGAAAAGCACCATCAGCGACCTTTTTCCATGCAGAGCTTATTCCTGATAGCGCATCTGCTTCCTCATTTTCCGTTCGGGGAATGTGTTGGTGACGAGGGTTTAACTCGTCAATGCCCATTTTTATGGACTTGGGTTTTGGAGAAGGAGGGAGCACTGGAGCCATCAGTCGGCTAGAAAACAAGCACACATGGACGCAAGTTTTACCCAGGTTTAGGCCTCGTAGAGGTCCCTACTCCTGCTTGTCTGCTCTTGGAATTAACGAAGGAATCGAAGATTATAGGGGCACGCAGATGCAATCTGGCGGGAGTTGTGGAAACTAGGGTTGCGTGTGTCCTCATCGCCGCCCCCTCCTAGCCTTTATACAGATAGGTTACGTCTCAGGTAGAAGGTCGAGTCGGTTACAGATTAGGGGTTTCCCTTTAAACTTTCTATCTTAAGCTTCTTCTTGTCTCGCAAGCAATCGAGAGTCCACGGGCCACTCGAATTCTCCATTTGGGCCTTAGCAACACCGTGGGCTTCCGCCGTATATGGACCGTATATACTGAACTCGAGTACCCGTAGGGTATACCCAAGTCAGTAGCCGCCGAGTGTCCAGTGGAATCGCCGATTCGACTAGGGACTTTATGGAGTCTTTTCGAGTGCATGACTGATTATATTTTCGAGTGTTCTATTTGTGTCATAGGGATTGTTGATAGACATGCCTGATTTATCCGATGTATCGGTATTACTTAACTGCCTTAGGGCAAAACAACGCAATCTACTCAAACTCGAGTCCCCGGACTTGAATTCGGAAAACTGCTGGCGTAATTCGACTCAAGCCGCGGAGGTCTTACAGGAGTCGAATTCCAGTGTATAAGTGTGAGCACTCGGCGCGTCCGTCAAGGCATGTTCATCGTACCTGCAGGCACAGGTATGTTTCTAGTAGTGCGTGATACATTGCAAATGTATCTATAATTTTTGATGTTCCATGCTTGGTTTTATCTACTTTCTTGTGTTTTGTCCACACTTTGGAGTACTTTTCATATGATTTCTTGGACTGACCTATTAACAAGAGCCGCAGTGCCAGCTGCCTGTTTTCTGTTGTTTTTGGTTCCAGGAAAGTCAAAAAATGAATATTCTCAGAATTGGACGGGACCAAAGCCAAAGTGCCTATTTTTCCGGAATACATTAGATGCCAGAATACGAGACGGAGAAGGGTTGGGGGCCAGCCACACCACCTGGGCACGCGGCCAGGCCTGGCCCGCACCAAGGGGTGGTCTGGCTGAACCCAGCGCCCCCTCGGCCTCTCCTTCCGCCTATATATTGCCCTCAGGACAAAAACACTAAATCGTCAATCCGAAATCCACAAAAAGTTCCGCAGTGCCGCCGCCATCGAAGGGGAGATTCGGGGGACAAAAAGTCTCTGTTTCGGCACCCTGCTAGGACAGGGAAGTTCCCCCGGGGTCATCTCCATCGATCTCCATCACCGTTGCTGATTCCCATGATGAGGAGGGAGTAGTTCTCTCTCGAGGCTAAGGGTTCTACCGGTAGCTATGTGTTCATCTCTCTCTCTATGCTTGATCATATTGTGATCATGAGCTTTGTAATCAAGTAGATCTACCTTCCTACTCAAGTGCTTTATTAGATCTCTACTCTCCCCATGTGTGTGAAAGTGATAGCGTGCACACCATGGTGGCACTTAGGCTAGAGATTACAAATACTTGTTATGAGTTATATTTGGAGTTGGATGTCTCTATGAAATTGTGGTGTTTATTGGAACCATCTAGTGCTCAAGGTGACAGTGTGGGGTTATCTAGATGGGAAAGGCTTACTTTGAGGTGTGCTGTTATAGCCCTATCATGGATTAGAGTGTCCAACCGAAGAGTAGTTCAGGGTAGTATCATGAAGATAATATATTTATATGAGATTGTTCACTCGTGAAAGTATGATCCCTAGGCCTTGTTTCTAAGCATTTAAACGCCGTTTTCTACTAGATCTGTTACATGTTTGCTTGTTTCCATCTTTATTTCAGTTTGCCTTTAGTCTTTTCCCACGTCAACCACACGCCAGCAAGCTATTTTCTGGCACCGTTGCCACTTATAATTATCCATACCACTTGTATTTCATTATCTCTTTGCCGAACTAGTGCACCTATACACCTGACAAGTGTATTGGGTGTGTTGGGGACACAAGAGACTTCTTGTACCTTGATTCCAGGGTTGCTTGAGAGGGGATACCTTTGACCACTTCCTCCCCGAGTTCGATAAACCTTGGCTGATCCACTTAAGGGAAAACTTGATGTTGTTCCACAAACCTCTTCACTTGGAGGCCCAATAACTGTCTACAAGAATAGAAGTGCGTAGACATCAAGCTATATTCTGGCGCCGTTGCCGAGGAGGTAAGGTAAAAGATACTCACATCCTCCGGTGTGAGTGCTTGAAGTTATTCCCTTTAGATTCTGCAATTTTTTCTTTTTGTTTCTTGTTTTCACTAGTTAGGCTTAATGGAAAACAAAACAAAATTAGAGAGCTTTATAGTATTTATCTTGAGTTTGGACATGAAGTGTTTGAAGAGAAAATTAAAAAACCTATGGAACTTTATTTTCATGCTAATAGCAATGTTGTTAGTATGAATTCTTTGGACACCATTATTGCTAATGCTATGGAAAAGTCTAAGCTTGGGGAAGCTAGTTTTTATGAAAATGATCTTTTTAGTTCCCCAGCTTTGGAAGATAGCTATTATGTTGCTTATGATGATAGCAAACCTCCAATATATGATGATTACAATGATGAATATGATATTTCCAGTCCACCTACTATTGAGGAGGAAATTAATTATGATTACAATATGCCTCCTATATTTGATGATTATGGTGATGAGAATAATAATGATACCTATTTTGTTGAATTTTCTCCCACCACAATTAATAAGAATGACTATGTTTATTGTGGGAGTATTAATTCGTTTATGCATGTGGCTCATGATAAGAATGTTTCATGCGATAGTTATATTGTTAATTTTATTCATGATGCTACTGAAAGTTATTATGAGAGAGGGAAACATGGTTTTATGCATCTCAATAATATTAGGTTTCTCCTCTTTATGTTGAAAGTCTTGAAGTTGCACGTGTTTTGCTTTACTATGCCTGTTGCTTTGTGCTTGAATGACTTGTTTATTTACAAGATTCCTATGCATAGGAAGTAGGTTAGACTTAAATGTGCTTTGAATTTGCTTCTTGATGCTCTCTTTTACTTAAATTCATATTTCTTATGTGAGCATCTTCTCAAACTATCATGCCTAACTTAAAGGCGTTAAAGAAAAGTACTTATTGGGAGATAATCCAAAAGTTTTTGATGAGTCTTGGAAGTTATTAACTCTGTAATAACCGCTCCTTATCCTTTTTATTTGCTTTTTGTGCCAAGAGTAACCTCTGATGAGAGAGAAGTAATGATTGGGAAAGTTGTTGTCCCGAAACAGATTTCTGTGCTTCACCGTAAAAATTCGTGTAAAATATCTGTACGTCCTTTTGAGGTGTGAATTTTTGTGCTTCTGTCCCAGGTTGTTATCTAACTTTCGTTCGTTCAACACTTTTTGATTTGAGCAACATAAGGTCTTCGAAAAAATTCGTCTTTACCTGCTGGTCTGTTTTGACAGATTTCTATCATTATTTGCATTGGCTTCTTGTTGGTTCCTTTTTGAGTTCTTTTAGGGAATTGAGATTTTTGAGGGAAGTTCTACAGTAGCTAGTGTTTTAATGGAAGTTTTATTGGTGTTAGAACTGAACCTAAAGACTTATTATCTTGAGTGCACTAATGTTGCTAATAAAGATTGTGTGAAGATTGTATGAAGGAAAAATTTCAGGTGTATGGAAGGAATGAGTAATGAGATGAAGGATGGACTAAAGCTCAAGCTTGGGGATGCCACGCGTGTCACCCCAAGAAATATCCAAGAAGTACAAGCGTCAAAGCTTGGGGATGCCCAAGGCATCCCCCTCTTCATCAATAAAAATCCCAGGTTTCTTCCAAACACTTCATTTTTATTGTTTCATGCACAACTGTGTTGTTCTTGAAGTGTCTTCTTTTCGTTTTCGTTTTGGTTTTTAGTTTGCTTGGTTTGCTTAGTTTGGTGAATAAATTGGTTGGACCCCCTCTTTCATACATTGGTTTTAAAATAGTTTGGTTTGGATTGGAAAAGAGTAGGAAAGTTCATGCTTAAGTGGTAAAGAGAGCTTGTTTTGACTGTGGCCCATGCTTTATCATGCCATGCTTGATATTTTTTTGGTTTTATGCTTAGTATTATTTTCTGTAGCAAGACTTGTTACAAACAATTGAGATTTCTTAATGTGCTTTGGAAGGATCATGCGTTGTTTTAGCATATTAAAGCATAGTATAGTGGTATTCTCCTTTGATGCTTTATTTGGGTTGACTTGGCGCATGCTCACACCATGTTATGACTATCCAAAGTCACCATATCCTTTATGATAATTTAGTTTTTCAACTTGTAGTATCACTTTATGCTTTGATCAATGTTGTTTTGTCGCTCTGCATGATTATGGCCATTATTCCTCTCTTAGTTTGTCGCTCCTAGTCTTTTGCTAGCCTCCGCAACCAAGTATGAGTTCCACTCATGCATCCAACTCCCTAAACCAAGTTATTCCAAAGAGTCCACCATACCTACCTACTAGCATATGCTATTCCAAGTATATTCATTCTTTTGTTTATCTTCCAAATTAAACTTGTTATGAGAAAACTAGTGATTAAGGCTCTCACGAACTTGATGGCACACTTTACTTTTTTGCATCTAATAAACTTGAACCATTGGGTCCTTCTTGGCTGCGTGTATGCTTGCGCTTTATAAGTTGAAATTATAGTGGAACTTGTAAGATCATGTAGTTTGTATGTGTGTTAGAGAAACGCCTGTGCCGCTAGCCTAAGCCATGCCTAATCATGGTGGAAACTTGCAGCATCACCATAATGAGCACTCTATGTAGCATCCTCAATAAAAACCTATGCAAATAGCAAATAAAAAGATCACTGAGATGCTCATTGTCTGCTTGCCTTGTCATTTTGATTATGGGATATCTCCTATATCATGTGCAAGGGGTACCCCGTTGGCGGTTCTTTATGATACATATGTACTTACAATGACAAGAGCTTACTTATGACTAAAGTTGAGTAGCATGAGGATCAGTCTTCATAAGTAAGGGGCATGAGATTTCGGTTTATAACTTGTCAAGCATATCCTCTTAGTTGTGTCACTCTAACCATAATCACCTTCAAGATGCTTATGATAGGGGCAATGAGAGCTGAAAGCTATAAGTACCATAATTTTTGGAAGCTCTTTATGAGACTTGAATCCCTACTTCTTTCTATGAAGGCCTTTCTTCCACTATTATATTGAGTCTCCACCTTCTACCTTTATGCACCTACTTTGAGAGCATAGTGGCCATTCTTAGTTCTATGTGCATTGTCCCAAGACAAGTTGATTGATGCATAACTTGATATTGCTTGTTTTAAACTATTTGTATCTAGTCATTCTTATGAACTTTGAAGGTGTCCTATGCATTTATATTTTCTACTCTATGAGGGACAAGCTGAATGCCACTATGCTATGTTTTCTTTATGTGAAACAAACAAACGTCTTGCAAAGCATTGTTATTCATGAATCTTTTGTTTGTGCCTTTTCATGTTGCATCATAGTTTCTTTGTCTTATTGCTAGAACTTTGTCTTTCATGTTATGATTGAAATACTATGATCCCAGCCTTGAATGTTTTACAAATACTTTGATCAAGTTTATGATGGTGCATGTCACCTCAAAAAATATTCTTTATTTTTATTACTTACCTACTCGAGGACGAGTAGGAGTTAAGCTTGGGGATGTTGATACATTGCAAATGTATCTATAATTTTTGATGTTCCATGCTTGGTTTTATCTACTTTCTTGTGTTTTGTCCATACTTTGGATTACTTTTCAAAGGGTTTCTTGGACTAACCTATTAACAAGAGCCACAGTGTCAGCTGCCTATTTTCTGCTGTTTTTGGTTCCAGGAAAGTCCAAAAATGAATATTCTCGGAATTAGACGGGACAAAAGCCAAAGTGCCTATTTTTCCGGAAGACATCAGATGCCAGAATACGAGGTGGAGATGGGTTGGGGGACGGCCAGGCCTGGCCCGCGCCAGGCGGTGGTCTGGCTGACCCCAGCACCCCCTTGGCCTCTCCTTCTGCCTATATATTTCCCTCGGGATGAAAACCCTAAACCGTCAATCAGAAATCCACGAAAAGTTCCGCAGCGCCGCTGCCACCGAAGGGGATATTCGGGGGATAGAAAGTCTCGGTTCTGGCACCCTGCCGGGACGGGGAAGTGCCCCCGGAGTCATCTCCATTAATCTCCATCACCATTACTGATTCCCATGATGAGGAGGGAGTAGTTCTCTCCCGAGGCTAAGGGTTCTATCGGTAGCTATGTGTTCATCTCTCTCTCTCTATGCATGATCATATTGTGATCATGAGCTTTGTAATCAAGTAGATCTACCTTGCTACTCAAGTGCTTTATTAGATCTCTACTCTCCCCATGTGTGTGAAAGTGACAGCGTGCACACCATGGTGGCACTTAGGCTAGAGATTACAAATACTTGTTATGAGTTATATTTGGAGTTGGATGTCTCTATAAAATTGTGGTGTTTGTTGGAACCATCTAGTGCTCAAGGTGACAGTGTGGGGTTATCTAGATGGGAAAGATGAACATTGAGGTGTGCTGTTATAGCCCTACCATGGATTAGAGTGTCCAACCGGAGAGTAGTTTAGGGTAGTATCATGAAGATAATATATTTATATGAGAGTGTTCACTAGTGAAAGTATGATCCCTAGGCCTTGTTTCTAAGCATTTAAACACCGTTTGCTACTAGATATGTTACATGTTTGCATGTTTCCATCTTTATTTCAGTTTGCCTTAGTATTTTCCCACGTCAACCACACGCCAGCAAGCTATTTTCTGGCACTGTTGCCACTTATAATTATCCATACCACTTGTATTTCACTACTCTTCGCCGAACTAGTGCACCTATACACCTGACAAGTGTATTGGGTGTGTTGGGGACACAAGAGACTTCTTGTACCTTGATTGCAGGGTTGCTTGAGAGGGGATACCTTTGACCACTTCCTCCCTGAGTTCGATAAACCTTGGGTGATCCACTTATGGGAAAACTTGCTGTTGTTCTACAAACCTCTACACTTGGAGCCCCAACAACTGCCTACAAGAATAGAAGTGCGTAGACATCAGTACATAGCAGATGCATTGCCAGGCCTTATTCAGGTCTTATCTTCACGCTATAAGCGCGGCATCCAAATATTTGCCATCGCGGAGATGATTCGGGTGGCCCAGGAGACGCAGTCTCTTTGTAGGGATAGTATGAGGCGGAGTCACCATAGCCTTCAGGTGTGGATGTTATCAACACACAATACGATGTACAAATAATCATAGGGTGGGCGACCAGCGCTCCCTATGGGAGTAGCCCCCGAGTGTGTGGATGTGTCGAAGACTCATGCGGGGACTAAAAACTTTTTGCGACTGCTGTCGTCTTTTGTTGCTTGTTTTAGTCGAATCTGCTTCTGGCACTCCCTATGAGAGTAGCCCAAAATCCTCAGTCGAATCGTAGATTCGAGTGGTGGGTATGTCCTAAATGTTCTTATACCTGCATAAAGATAAATCGTAGGGTGCGCGACCAGCGGTCCCTATGGGAGTAGCCCCGGAGTGCTTGGTTGAGTTGAAGACTCAAGCAAGGACGAAAGTAGTCGAAATCTTCTGCCGCTAAAATCAATGACGTCAGTGCTGACAATGCGATGACCTTGGTTGCCCGCATGAGCGGCTTTGACGGGACGTGACGAGTGGTGGGTCCCACTTTCTAACTTTGATTTGACCAGGCGTGCGTAATCTTCTATTTTAACTGCGTCTTCCTCGATTTCCACGCGTAATGGGAATAGTGGAGGGACGGTTTGTGCTTCAGCTTCGCCACGTGTCAATGGCGATGTATGCCACGCATGTAGTAGGGTTTCTGCTGGCCATTGGATTGTGTCCGCGATGAGGTTAAGTAGTAGCACAGCTGCGGTAATTTCCCCATCTCTCTTCATTGTTCTTGCCTCCATTACCATTGCTATTGCTCTCTGCTTCTTTGTGCACTTTCTCGTTGCGGTGCTGGACCAACTTCACATCTTTCCGAGCTACTTACTCTGTTCTCACCGCCATCGGAAGATGGGCAAGAAGAAGGGAGGCGTCGCCATTGGGTCTGCCGCCGCCAAGAAGAAGGGTGGCTCCGCCACTGTGGGCACCACCGCCACCGGCGCTGGGAAGAAGAAGGGCGCGGGAACCCGCGTCACCAACGGCGCTTGGCGTGCGTCCATCATCAAGCCCATCGAGCTGCATCTTCATCGTCGAGATGGAGTTCTTCCCTCCATGGAAGACGACTCGCGAGTGCGCAGCGGGGAGGTAATTTCTTGCCCTCCTGTTGGTTTCCGGGTGATGTTCCTTGCGTTCATCATCCGAGGTCTTTCTCTGCCCCTACATCCTTTCTTCAGGGGCCTCCTTTGCTTCTACGGGCTCCAGCTACATCCGCTGTCCCCAAATTCTATTCTCCACATCTCCTGCTTCATTACCCTTTGCAAGTGCTGGCTCGGAGTCGAGCCTGGCCTCTTTAAGAGGATTTTTAAGTTGAAGCACCAGTCGGCATCTGGTTCTGTAGTATACGATGTAGGAGGCTACGGAATCCATGTCGACTCTTCTGCCACTTATTTTGATATCAAACTCACGGCGTTCGTCCAAGGGTGGAGAGACAAGTGGTTCTACATCCGTGACCAAAGGCCGACAGAGAGCACTACGGACTCGCGCCCTTCGATCCCGCGATGCCGTGCAAGAGGAGGCGTTCTTGGAAGAACATAGTGATGCCTGACGAGTCCGAGGAAATGGAAGTGTTGTACAAGCGCGTCTGCGACCTCGAGAGTCGCATTGGTAAAGAGAGGGAGGCGCTGCCCTCATTCGCACATGGTTGCGTCATCGTGTCCAGCCTCTGCAAGCTAGAGTCCACCCCATGTTCCGCTGGGCTGGTGCAAACGATGCCACTCGCGTATCTGCCGATGGCATTTCCGCGGGTGAAGTAGATAGGAGGTTGCGATTGGTGACGAAGTATAGCACTAAGGAGGATCTTCTAGGCAAAGCAGTTGTGCCTCCTTTCGACGCCTCTAACCCTCCTCCTGAGGTAGAATTATACGATGAAGTAGCTTTCTTTGTCGATTGCTGTTAAGTACTTGATGTATAATAAATTATCTTCTGAATGCAAGATTGGAAGGTGTCTCCCAATTTGCCCCCTCTTCCTGAAAGGGTTATTCCTCGCGAAGTGGATGAAGAGGACGAGTCGGAGTCGACCATCCCAATTGAAGAGGAGGAGGGAGCCCCCAAGTTGAGCGACCCGGACATTCGCAAGCGTTCTCATAGCGAGGACTCGGATGCATCATCACCATCGACTCCATAAGGCCCTTCTATTGGTGCACAGGAGCCAATCCCCGCCGTTCCTGTGCGGTCTATGTCTCCTCCTGCCCGGAAGAAGCTACGACTACCAAAGGAGTCGTCAGAGTCGGAGGAGCAAACCTTCAATTTTGACTAGTAAATTTTCGACTTTGTCTTAGTTTCTTTTTTTGAGTTGCGTTCCCTAAAGTTTCTGCTGGATGCGTTCTGTAGTCAAGAGGCGTCGTCGTCTTCTGGCGACATCCAATTTTTGAAGGAATCTGGAGTCGCAGAATCCAAGGCCAAAGAGGTGGCCGAACGATCTTCTTCTCCTCCATTGGCGGCCCACTTCGGGCACAATTCTTCCAGTTCCCCACATGCTAGGGAACACAAAATTGTTACCCTGACGACTGCGTGGCAGTCATCTTCGGAGTCTCTGGAGGACCATGTAAGCATCTCTTTGCTATGTTTGCAGTCAAATATATACTTGGTGATGTTGCTGAACTTTTGGTTTCTTCTAATGCAGCTCATCGTGAAGGAGGCTGCCCGCCTGGCGGAGCAAGTCCTAGAGATGGGTCAATAGCATGCGTGACTGGAAAATCGCCATCGTGTTGTTCAAGGTTAGTATTGCCTTTGTATTTATCTTGGTGAAGTGTCTAGATGCGATTGATGATACATCCTCTCTTGTAGTTGAGCATAACGAACTTCTGCGCCATGCCGCTTCACTTGAGAAGGCGCTTGCCGCGGCGGCGAAGAGTCGTGACGAAGCAATCACGGACTTGGAGGAATCGTAAAAGGACAAGGAGCACTTGCAGAAATGTGAAGAAGACTTGCGTTCCTCCAATGCCAAGAGGGAGAAGTTGCTCGAGGAGTAGCTTGTCTCGATTGCTAAGTCCCTCTCAAGTATTCTTTCTGATGAATTGTCTTTGTTTCCTACTTCGACATCATGGTATCGTACCAACACTTTGCTTTATGTAGATGTCGGCGACCTGATCTTTGACGCTCAGGCCCTTCGTCGTGACGATGAATTGGCTGGTGCCGTCACCGCAGTCGAAGACCGCAGCGCTTCTCTTCAGTGGACGCTGACGAAGGCCAAGAATGTGCTCAGTCGCATACGCAGGGATCTAACCCCCAAGGCTGAACTGCTCGACAACCTGGAGGACCTAGTGGAATCCCTTGCTGGTGGTATTCCCATGGACTTCAGGAACTCTCAGCGGTCCGTCGGCGCCACCATGGCACTCTCAATGGTGCAAGCCCATGGCGTGGAGGTGGATCCCGCCGCGAGTTCCAAGGCGATGCCCGTCGATGCGGATCGCCAACAAGTAGTGTTTGCTCCCTTCGCTACTGGATGTGGTAAATATGGGTCGTAGCTGATCAGTACATTCGCCAAGTACTCTGAGGAGTTGCAGCGAGCAAAGAATGCGGCGAAGGCTGCGGCATCAGGGGTCAGCACTGGAAAGTCTGTGGTGTCGGAGACCGCCACGGATTCAACGAGGCCCCCAAAGTCCAAATCTAAGTCGAAGAAGCAGGCTACTCCTCAGTAGCTATCTTGTAATAGTTGTAGTTTTAACTTCTGTGTTGGAACAATGCTTTTATGGAAGTGTCCTAGTCAAGACTTTTGCTGAGCTTGAATGCGTCTATGCCTTTTGTCAATGTATTCTTGGTCCCTTATTTTTTTCTCTTGCTTGGTTTATGATAGGGTACGTCGAGTGGTCCCTCGAGTGATCCTCTTGGTCCACCACCCACTGATGAGACCTTGGCGCAGCCTCGCTCAAGGGTGGATGAGTTGTCCATGCTTTCGGGACTGCGCGATCGCATTAAGAAACTGGAACGTGAGTTTCCCATCCTCCGCGGTATGGCGGATGTATGGAAGTCGAGGGCAGAGAAGGCTACCGCCCGCGAGCAGTATCTATTGGAGGAGGTGAGGCAGCTGGGCGATCAGTTCAAGTGTTAGCTTTCTGTCCTCTTATCTTTTCTTTTAGTTAGTCGCGACAATGCTTTATCTTCATACTTTGCGCTTTTTGCTTGGTGTAGTTGTCCGTGCTCATCATTCGCAGGATGAGAAAGACCGGATTGCCATTTGAATGAATGACCTGACCCAGGAGCAGCTTCAGGCGAGTGGGTACTTTTGGGTGGACCATGATCGCGCGATCGCACTTGTGACCCTGAAGGATCGTGCTTCTCGAGTACTCCACTTTTTGAAGAAGGCGCAATCGTGCCTTAGGCATATCTACCAAATGATGTTTCTGCTGGACGCATTCCCTTCAAGCCTGTTGGCTCTTCTGGCGAAGTTCCAAGATCTGAGTGCAGTTCGCGAGTGTGTGCGGCAGCAGTTAGTGGATGGTGCCAAGGCTGCTTTGTCACTAGTGTGACTGCATAGGCCAAATGTAGACGTTGCAACTATTGCTACTAGGCCGCCGACCCCGCCGGAAGGTTCGACCTGGAACATGGTTCCACATTACCAGGCAGTTGATCGCCGAGCAGAAGAAATCGTCGACTTCTTCGAGGAGCAGACGGACGTTCTTCTGTTGCAGCAGTAGCTTTAGTTTGTATCCTGTGCATAATTGTACAAGTGTTGTAAAGTTCATATGGATATGTTGGATGTAATTAATTTCTACTGATATGTAAAGAGATTACTAGCTTATATGTTTTGCGAGTGTATTTGTACTCTGCAGTTCCTTTTCGTTAGCCTAACTTATTTTATCTCAGCACCTTGCCAACCTGTTAGGTGCGTTGCAAATGGGTTGGTGTTTTATCAAGGGTTCGTTGTGTCAGCTACTCGGGATATTGCGACTTGTTCGTAGAACAAGGATGTAAAGGGTGGCGTAGCTCCCGAGTGTTATGATTGCCAAAAAATGACGAAAAACACAGAGTTTTGGGGCACTTTGCTTTATTTATTCGCAGAATAGTACGAGGTACAATGTGTGGCTAGGTAGCCTGGCTGAATAGCCTTATGTGTAATGTAAAAAACCACTAGGGGTAGAAACAACGCAGCTGTGCGACGTTCCAGGGGTTGGAGTATGCGACTCCTGTCTTGAAATCTTTAAGGCGATAGGCGCCACATGGGATTACTTCTGTAATCACGTAAGGTCCCTCCCAGGGAGACTCGAGCTTGAGATGCCCTTGTTGCTTGAGTCGCAGGACCAGATCTCCTTCGACGAAGGATCTTGGACGTAACCTTCTACTCTGGTAGTTGTCGAGGCTCTGTTGGTAGATTGTTGATCTTTTTGCTGCGATTTCGTGCGCCTCGTCAAGAAGGTCGATGGAGTCTTTGAGTGCAAGAGTTGACTCCTGCTCGCTATAAGCGACCACCCGTGGGGCTTTGTAGCGTACTTCTGCGGGTAGCACCGCTTCAGCGCCGTACACTAGGAAGAATGGGGTGTATCCCGTGGCGATGTTTGGAGTTGTGCGCAAGCTCTAGAGTATGGACTGCAGCTCATTTGGCCAGCAGCCAGTAGCTTGTTCGAGTGGCCTTAGGAGTCATTTCTTGATTCCACCGCAGATGAGGCCATTGGCATTTTCGACTTGACCGTTGGTCTGTGGGTGAGCTACTAAGGCATAGCTTATGTTGATTCCCAGGTTTTCGTACAATTCCTAGAACTCCTTGGAGGTGAAGTTTGTCCCATTGTCCGTGAAGATGCTATGTGGCACTCCAAAGCGGTAGACAATGGACTCGAAGAACTTGACGGAGCTGGCTCCTAATTGGTTTGTCACCAGCATGGCCTCGATCCACTTGGTGAACTTGTTGACTGCAACCAAGAGGTACACATAACCTCCTCGCGAGGATTTTGGGAGTTTGCCAACCATGTCGAGTCCCCATTGTGTGAAGGGCCAAGCCAGTGGTATTGGCCGAAGTTCCGCACTAGGTGTGTGCGGTTTGTCTGCGAATCACTGGCAAGCGTTGCAGCGCTAGACGATGCCCTTGGCGTCGCGCATGGCCGTGGGCCCGTAGAATCCAGCTCATAGATCTTTGGTGACGAGGGCACGACTGCCATCATGGTGCCCGCAGGTTCCTTCATGGATGTCGAGGAGGATGGCCCTTCCGTCCCCGTTGGAGATGCACCGTTGGAGTACTCCTATGATGCTGCGCTTGTATAGTTCGCCAATGATGATGGATAATGCCTTGGATCATCGCATAATGGGTCGCGCGTAACTCGGGTCGTCAGGCAACCTCTTGCTGAGAAGATATGTGATGTAGGGTTGAGTCCAAGATGGCTCGATCATCATGACGCCCATTGGTCCTTCGAGTCTTGTGTGGAGCTCTAGGTCGTCGAGTGCCATTGGCTCATTGGGTGGCGTTGCCCCCGAGTCTGTTGACGCGCTTTTTTTCTTCTCTGTAGTTTTTGGCTTGATGGGTCGTTCGTAGATACACTCGAGAAATACCCCAGGTGGTATGGGGTGATGGCTCTGAGTATGGCGCCCAGAAAAATGCTGGAGCAATGATGATGTAGAGATCGTTGGGAACCCCAAGAGGAAGGTATGATGAGCACAGCAACAAGTTTCCCTCAGTTATGAAACCAAGGTTTAATCGAACCAGTAGGAGAAAGGAAACACCCCAAAGGTGTTACTAGCTGAGCTTTGGTAGGGCGCACTACCGGTGCTAGTAGCAACGTGGAGACCTACACAACACAACCACAGAACTTTGTCCCCAACTTGCGAAGAGGTTGTCAATCTCATCATGTTTTGTGGGAAACAAAGGATTAAACGTATCGAATGGAAAGAAGTAATAGTTTGCAGAAAGTAAACACAAAGAAGTAAACAGTTTGTAGATTGAATGTAAAAGACAAGGACCGGGATCCATAGTTCAGTAGAGGTGGCTCTCCTTAAGATAGATAACATGCTGGGTGAACAAATTACAGCGGGGAAATTGACAAACATCGAGAAAGCAATACATGCGTATACTAATCATCTTGACTCCTCTGAGACTTGATTGGGCATTACAACATTATACATAGACCGCCATCCAACTGCATCTATGACTAATAATCCACCTTTAGGTTATCATCCGCACCCCCTCTAGTATTAAGTTGCAAGCAACATATTATAGCTTTACGAACTGCGTGTAAAGTAAACTATACGATTGTTCTATGAACAAAGGATTGTTGTTTTCTCCCTAGAAGCAACAGCACATCTAGTACCTTAGAGATTTCTGTCATTTCCCCAGATTACCGGAGGCATGAACCCACTACCGAGCATAAATACTAACTCTTGGAGTTGCTAGCATCTACTTGGCCAAGATAACTACTAACAACGGAAAGCATGCAAGATCAAATATAACAAAGACATGATAGAATCAATAATCAGTCTGAAATAGCATCTCAATATCCATCGGATCCCCGCAAACACAACATGCAGAATTACAAATAGATGATCTTGATCATGAATGGAGCTCACAAGATCTAGACATGAAAGCACAAAGGAGGAGAACCAGCCATCTAGCTACTACATGGATCCGTAGTCCAAGGATGAACTACTCACGCATCACACCGGAGGCTTGCATGGTCATGAAGAAGGCCTCCAGGGTGAATTCCCCTCTCCGGTAGGGTGCCGGGAAGAGCTTCAGATCCCTCCCGGTCTAGGGATGGAAATGGTGGTGGCTACAGACTCTTTCGCGGATTTTTGATCGGGTACTTAGGGTTTTCGTCCCGAGGGCATCTTATAGTCGGAAGGGGAGGCCGAGGGGGTGCCAGGGGCCACCGCACCACCCCCTGGCGCGGGCCAAGCCTGGCCGCGCGGCCAGGTGGTGTGGCCGGCCTCGGGCCCCTCTCCGTATCGTATTCTGGCATCTAATGACTTCCGAAAAAATAGGCACTTTGGCTTTTGTCCCGTCCAATTCCGAGAATATTCATTTTCTGACTTTCCTGGAACCAAAAATAGGAGAAAACAGGCAGCTGGCACTGTGGCTCTTGTTAATAGGTTAGTCCAAGAAGTCATATGAAAAGTACTCCAAAGTTGGAACAAAACACAAGAAAGTGGATAAAACCAAGCATGGAACATCAAAAATTATAGATACATTTGCAATGTATCAACATCCCCAAGCTTAACTCCTGCTCGTCCTCGAGTAGGTAAGTGATAAAAAGAAAGAACAATTTTTGAGGTGACATGCACCATCAAAGACTTGATCAAAGTATTTGTAAAACATTCAAAGATGGGATCAAAGTACTTCAATCATAAATGAAAGACAAAGTTCTAGAAATAAGCAAAGAAACTATGATGCAACATGAAAAGGCACAAACAAAAGATTCATGAATAACAATGCTTTGCAAGACGTTTGTTTGTTTCACATAAAGAAAACATAGCATAATAGTATTCAGCTTGTCCCTCAATAGAGTAGCAAATATAAATGCATAGGACACCTTCGAAGTTCATAACAGTGACTAGATACAATAGTTTAAAACAAGCAATAACAAGTTATGCATCAATCAACTAGTCTTGGGACAATGCACATAGAACTAAGAATGGCCACTATGCTCTCAAAGTAGGTGCATAAAGATAGAAGGTGGAGACTCAATGTAATGGTGGAAGAAAGGCCTTTTGTAAAAGGAAGTAGGGATTCAAGTCTCATAAAGAGCTTCCAAATATTATGGTACTTATAGCTTTCAGCTCTCATTGCCCCTATCATAAGCATCTTGAAGTGATTAAGGTTAAAGTGAACAAACTATGGTGTACATGCTTGGCGAAGTATAAGTCAGAAATCTCATGTCCCTTGTATACGAGGGCCGCTCCTCATGCTACTCAAGTTTAGTCACCGGTAAGTTCTTGTCATTGTAAGTACATGTGTATCATAGAGAACCGCCAACGGGGTACCCCTTGCCCGATGATACGGAAGAATCCCCATATCAAAATGACAAGGCAAGCAGACAACAAGCATATCAGCAATCTTCTTATTTACCATGGGAATATGGTGCTTTTTTCTCTCTTTCCTCTTTTCATAATCTTTTTTTTCTTTTTCTCTTTTTTCTCAATATAGGACTCTCTTCTTTGCCTCATAGACAGCTCATTATGGTTACGCTGCAGGTTTCCACCATGTCAGCATGGATTAGACCAGTGGCCCAGGCGTTTCTCTAACACATATACATAACTCCATGGACTTACAAGATCCCCTTTCATTTCACACCGACGACATCAATATACAAAAGAGCATGATATCAACTAGGTACAAGTACCAAGTGCAATGTTGAAAGTGTTCCCCATGAAAGCATGGTTCTGCTAATTCCCAACAAATAAGTGCAAGCATATACAACATAGAACACACAATGGTTCAAATTTATTAAGGAAAAGAAAAGTAAAGTGTGCCATCAAGTTTGTGAGAGGTTTAATCACTAGTTTTCTCATAACAAGTTTAATTTGAAAGGTAAACAAAAATATGAATATACTTGGAATGCATAAGCTAGTAGGTAGGTATGGTGGACTCTTTGGAATAACTTGGTTTAGGGAGTTGGATGCATGAGGGGAACTCATACTTGGTTGTGGAGGCTAGCAAAAGACTGGGAGCGACAAACTAAGAGAGCAATAATGGCCATAATCATGCAGAGCGACAAAACATCATTGATCAAAGCATAAAGTGATACTACAAGTTGAAAAATAAAGGATCATAAAGGCTATGGTGACTTGAGATAGTCATAACATGGTGTGAGCATGCGCCAAGTCAACCCAAATAAAGCATCAAAGGAGAATACCACTATACTATGCTTTAATATGCTAAAACAACGCATGATTCATCCAAGGCACATTAAGCAATCTAAATTGTTTATAGCAAGTCATGCTATAGAAAATAATATTAAGCATAAAGCCAAAAAAATATCAACCATGGCATGATAGAGCATAGGCCACAGTCAAAAACGAGCTCGTTTTACCACAGAAGCATGAACTTTCCTACTCTTTTCCAAACCAAACCAAACTATTTGCAAACCATTGTATGAAAGAGGGGGGTCCAACCAATTTATTCAGAAAACTAAGCAAACCAAGCAAACGAAAACCAAAACAAAATGAAAAATAAGACGCTCCAAGAACAACACAACTATGCATGAAACAATAAAAATGAAGCGTTTGGAAGAAACCTAGGATTTTTATTGATGAAGAGGGGGATGCCTTGGGCATCCCCAAGCTTTGATGCTTGTACTTCTTGGATATTTCTTGGGGTGACACGCGTGGCATCCCCAAACTTGAGCTTTAGTCCATCCTTCATCTCATTACTCATTCCTTCTATACACCTGAAATTTTTCCTTGATACAAAACTTCACACAATCTTTATTAGCAACATTAGTGCACTCAAGATAAATAAGTCTTAAGGTTCAGTTATAACACCAAATAAACTTTCATTAGAACACTAGATACTGTAGAACTTCCCTCAAAAATCTCAATTCCCCAAAAGAACTCAAAAAGGAACCAACAAGAAGCAAATGCAGAAAATGGCAGAAATCTGTCAAAACAGACCAGCAGGTAAACACGATTTTTTTGAAGACCTTTTGTTGCTCAAATCAATAAGTGTTGAACTAACAAAAGTTAGATAACAGCCTGGGGCACAAGCACAAAAATTCACGCCTCAAAAGGACGTTCAGAGATTTTACACGAAGTTTTACGGTGAATCACATAAATCTGTTTTGGGACAGCAACTTTTCCAATCATTACTTCTCTCTCATTAGAGGTTACTCTTGGCACAAAAACTAATAAAAAGGATAAGGAGCGGTTATTACAGAGGTAATAACTTCCACAACTTATCTAAAACTTTTGGGTTATCTCCCAATAAGTACTTTTCTTTAACGCCTTTAAGTTAGGCTTGATAGTTTGAGAAAATGATCACATAAGAAATATGGATTGAAGTAAAAGAGAGCATCAAGAAGAAAATTCAAAACACATTTAAGTCTAACCTACTTCCTATGCATAGGAATCTTGTAAAGAAATAAGTCATGAAAGCACAAAGCAACAAGCATAGTAAAGCAAAACAAGTGCAACTTCAAGACTTTCAACATAAAGAGGGGAAACTTAATATTATTGAGAAGCATAAACCATGTTTCCCTCTCTCATAGTAAATTTCAGTAGCATCATGAATGAAATTAACAATATAACTATCACATGAAACATTCTTATCATGAGCCACATGCATATAATAATTATTACTCTCCACATAAGTGTAGTTATTCTTATTAATTGTAGAGGGAGCAAATTCAACAAAATAGCTATCATTATTATTCTCATCACCATAATCATCAAATATAGGAGGCATATTGTAATCATAATTAATTTCCTCCTCAATAGTAGGTGGACTAAAAATATCATATTCAACATTGTAATCATCATATATTGGAGTTTTGGTATCATCATAAGCAATAGAATAGCTATCTTCTAAAGCTGGGGAACTAAAAAGATCATTTTCATAAAAAATAGCTTCCCCAAGCTTAGACTTTTCCATAGCATTAGCAACAATAGAATTCATACTAACAACATTGCTATTAGCATGCAAAGAAGGTTCCAAGGGTTTTTTAATTTTCTTTTCAAAGAATTCATGTTCTACCTTAGGGAAAATACTAAAAAACTCTCTAATTTTTTTGTTTTCCATTAAGCCTAACTAGTGAAAACAAGAAACAAAAAGACAAAATTGCAGAATCTAAAGGAAATAACTTCGAGCACTCACACCGGAGGATGTGAGTACCTTTTACCTTACCTCCGTGGCAACGGCGCCAGAAAATAGGCATTCGCCATGGGAGATTCTTCTTCTTTAATCCTCCGGTGTGAATACCTTTTACCTTTCCCCGGAAACGGTGCTAGAAAATAATCTTGATGGCTCTGAGTATGGCGCCTAGAAAAATGCTGGAGCAATGATGTGGTAGAGCTCGTTGGGAACCCCAAGAGGAAGGTATGATGAGCACAACAGCAAGTTTCCCTCAGTTATGAAACCAAGGTTTAATCGAACCAGTAGGAGCAAGGAAACACCACAAAGGTGTTACTAGCTGAGCTTTGGCAGGGCGCACTACCGGTGCTAGTAGCAACGTGGAGACCTGCAAAACACAACCATAGAACTTTGTCCCCAACTTGCGATGAGGTTGTTAATCTCACCGTGTTTTGCAAAAAACAAAGGATTAAACGTATCGAATGGAAAGAAGTAATAGTTTGCAGAAAGTAAACACAAAGAAGTAAACAGTTTGTAGATTGAATGTAAAAGACAAGGACCGGGATCCATAGTTCACTAGAGGTGGCTCGCCTTAAGATAGATAACATGTTGAGTGAACAAATTACAGCGGGGCAATTGACAAACATCGAGAAAGCAATACATGCATATACTAATCATCTTGACTCCTTTGAGACTTGATTGGGTATTGCAACATTATACATAGACCGCCATCCAACTGCATCTATGACTAATAATCCACCTTCAGGTTATCATCCGACCCCCCCCCCCAGTATTAAGTTGCAAGCAACATATTATTGCTTTATGAACTGCGTGTAAAGTAAACAATACGATTGTTCTATGAACAAAGGATTGTTGTTTTCTCCCTAGTAGAAACATCACATCTAGTACCTTAGAGATTTCTGTCACTTCCCCAGATTACCAGAGGCATGAACCCACTATCGAGCATAAATACTAACTCTTGGAGTTGCTAGCATCTACTTGGCCAAGATCACAAATAACAAAGACATGATAGAATCAATAATCAATCTGAAATAGCATCTCAATATCCATCGTATCCCCGCAAACACAACATGTAGAATTACAAATAGATGATCTTGATCATGAACGGAGCTCACAAGATCTAGACATGAAAGCACAAAGGAGGAGAACCAACCATCTAGCTACTACATGGATCCGTAGTCCAAGGATGAACTACTCACGCATCACACCGGAGGCTTGCATGGTGATGAAGAAGGCCTCCAGGGTGAATTCCCCTCTCCGGCAGGGTGCCGGGAAGAGCTTCAGATCCCTGCTGATCTAGGGATGGAGATGACAGCGGCTACAGACTCTTTCGTGGATTTTTGATCGAGTACTTAGGGTTTTCGTCCCGAGGCATCTTATAGTCGGAAGGGGAGGCCGAGGGCGTGCCAGGGGCCACCACACCACCCCCTGGCGTGGGTCAAGCCTGGCCGCGTGGCCAGGTGGTCTGGCCGGCCTCTGGCCCCTCTCCGTCTCATATTCTAGCATCTGATGACTTCTAGAAAAATAGGCACTTTGGCTTTTGTCCCGTCCAATTCCGAGAATATTCATTTTCTGCCTTTCCTGGAACCAAAAACAGTAGAAAACAGGCAGCTGGCACTATGGCTCTTGTTAATAAGTTAGTCCAAGAAATCATATGAAAAGTACTCCAAAGTTGGAACAAAACACAAGAAAGTGGATAAAACCAAGCATGGAACATCAAAAATTATTGATACATTTGCAATGTATCATGGGGGCACAGGTGGAGCCAATGTTGGCGAGTGTGTGTCCGCCTCTTCATTGCTTTCGCGGCCTACGTGCCGAAGCTCACAGCCGTCGAGGTCCCCTTCGAGTGTGTCGTAGAGGTCGCGGTAGGGGATCATGTTGTCGCTCAGTGCGTCGCACTCGTGCATTGTTTGGTTCACCAACAGTTTGGAGTCACCGTAGATGATGAGCCTCTTGGCGCCGCAGGCTTTCGCCAGCCGCATCGCATGGATTAGGGCCTCGTATTTAGCTTCATTGTTGGAGGTCGTGAACTGCATTCACATGATGTATTTCAGCTTGTCTCCCTGGGGCGAAGTTAGTATGACACCTGTGTTGGCCCCGTCCTTTCGTTTGGACCCATCGAAGTGCATTGTCTAGAGATAACACATATTTGGCTTTTCGGGGAGCTGGTTCTCCATCCAGTGCACGAGGAAATCAGGGAGGACTTGCGACTTGATCGCGTCGCGCTTTTGGTATGTAATGTCTCGTGGAGATAGCTCGATTCCCCAAAGCGCGACTCGTCCAGTGGCATCAGGGTTTTTGAGGATATGCCCGAGTGGGGCGTCGTTGAATACCATGATTGGGTGCTCCTGGAAGTAGTGGCGTAGTCGCCTGGCTGTTATGAAGACGCTGTATGCTAGCTTCTGGTAGTGCGAGTACCGCTGTTTTGTTGGTGTGAGCACCTCGCTGAGGTAGTAGACTTGGCGCTGGACCCCGTGGACCTTGTTTTCTTCGGCTCGATCCACCACAAGCACCATGCTGACCACTTGGTTGGTGGCGGAGATGTCGAGCAATAGCGGCTCTTTTTCATGTGGAGTCACTAGTACTAGCGAGGTGGATAGTAGACGTTTGAGGTCTTCGAATTCTTCTTGCTCCTCATCTGTCCACTTGAACTTGTTAGTTTTGTGGAGAAGTTGGTAGAAGGGCAGTGCCTTTCGCCGCGATTCGCGCAGCCAGGTGCTGGACGCCTCTTACGTTCTTTGGCTTCTCCATGGATAGTGTGGCTTTTATTTTCTTTGGGTTTGCCTTGATCCCTCTCGCGGAGATGAGATACCCGAGTAGTTGCCCAGATGGTATGGCGAAGGCGCATTTGTCCGGATTGAGCTTGATCCGATAGCGGTCTAGGTTGGCGAAGGTTTCATGTAGATCGTCGATTAGCGAGGCTTCCTGTTTTGTTTTGATGACGATGTCATCAACGTAGACTTGAATGTTGCGACCAACTTGATTCTTGAGGCAGGCCTGCATGCACCGCTGATAGGTGGCTCCTGCGTGTTTGAGCCCGAAGGGCATTGTGTTGTAGCAGAACACACCAAAGGGCGTTGTAAACGCCTTTTTCTCTTGGTCTTCCTCCTTCATTTGAATTTTATTGTATCCTGAGTAGGCGTCGAGGAAGCAGAGGCGTTCACATCCCGCGGTGGAGTCAATGATTTGGTTGATTCGTGGCAACGGGAACTGATCCTTTGGGAAGTGCTTATTCAGGGAGGAGAAGTCCACGCACATCCACAGGATATCTGTGTCTTTTTTGGGTAATAGCACTGTATTAGCGAGCCAAGTGCTTTCCTTGATCTTGCGTAAGAATTTTGCCTTGAGGATTCTGTTGATATTTGTCTGCTTGACTGCCTTGTGTCTGGATTTACGTTGAGTGCGTGCTCGGCAAATTCCCTGGGAACCCCTGGCATGTCCGCTGGACACCAGGCGAAGATTTCCTAGTGCTCACAGAGGAATTTGACGAGCACGAGTTCTGATACATTGCAAATGTATCTATAATTTTTGATGTTCCATGCTTGGTTTTATCCACTTTCTTGTGTTTTGTCCATACTTTGGAGTACTTTTCATATGATTTCTTGGACTAACCTATTAAAAAGAGCCACAGTGCCAGCTGCCCGTTTTCTGCTATTTTTGGTTCCAGGAAAGTCAGAAAATGAATATTCTCGGAATTGGATGGCACAAAAGCCAAAGTGCCTATTTTTCCGGAAGTCATTAGATGCCAGAATACGAGACGGAGAGGGGCCAGAGGCCGGCCACACCACCTGGCCGCGCGTCTAGGCTTGGCCCACGCCAGGGGGTGGTGTGGTGGCCCCTGGCACCCCCTCGGCCTCCCCTTCCGACTATAAGATGCCCTCGAGACGAAAACCCTAAGTACCCGATCAAAAATCCACGAAAGAGTATGTAGCCGCCATCATCTCCATCCCTAGATCGGGAGGGATCTGAAGCTCTTCCCGGCACCCTGCTGGAGAGGGGAATTCACCCTGGAGGCCTTCTTCATCACCATGCAAGCCTCCGGTGTGATGCATGAGTAGTTCATCCTTGGACTACGGATCCATGTAGTATCTAGATGGCTGGTTCTCCTCCTTTGTGCTTTCATGTCTAGATCTTGTGAGCTCCGTTCATGATCAAGATCATCTATTTGTAATTCTGCATGTTGTGTTTGCGGGGATCCGATGGATATTGAGATGCTATTTCAGATTGATTATTGATTCTATCATGTCTTTGTTATTTTGATCTTGCATGCTTTCCGTTGTTAGTAGTTATCTTGGCCAAGTAGAAGCTAGCAACTCCAAGAGTTAGTATTTATGCTCGATAGTGGTTTCATGCCTCTGGTAATTTGGGGAAGTGACGGAAATCTCTAAGGTACTAGATTTGTTGTTGCTACTAGGGAGAAAACAACAATCCTTTGTTCATAGAACAATCATATTGTTTACATTACACACAATTCGTAAAGCAATAATCTCTTGCTTGCAACTTAATACTGGAGGGGGTTCGGATGATAACCTGAATGCGGAATATTAGTCATAGATGTAGTTGGATGGCGGTCTATGTATAATGTTGTAATGCCCAATAGTTCCAAATGAGTCAAGATGATTATTATATGCATGTATTGCTTTCTCGGTGTTTGTCAATTGCCCCGCTGTAATTTGTTCACCCAGCATGTTATCTATCTTGAGGAGAGCCACCTCTAGTGAACTATGGTCCCGGTCCTTTCTTTTACATACAATCTACAAACTATTTAATGCTTTGTGTTTACTTTCTACAAACTATTACTTCCTTCCATTCGATATGTTTAATCCTTTGTTTTCAGCAAAACCGTTGAGATTGACAACGTCATCGCAAGTTGGGGACAAAGTTTTGTGGTTGTGTTGTGCAGGTCTCCACGTTGCTAGTAGCACCGGTAGTGCTCCCTGCCAAGGCTCAGCTAGCAACACCTTTGGGGTGTTTCCTTGCTCCTAATGGTTCGATTAAACCTTGGTTTCATAACTGAGGGAAACTTGCTGCTGTGCTCATCATACCTTCCTCTTGGGGTTCCCAACGAGCTCTACATCAACATTGATCCATCAAGCATTTTTCTCGCGCCATTGCCGGGGACTAAAGAAGAAGAAGCTCCCACGTCAACCATGCGCCAGCAACATTTTTCTGGCGCTATTGCCGGGGAGTCAACGACATCTTCACAAGGGAGTCCCTCATAACCAATCTCTTTACTTTGTTATTTTTGTTTTGCTTAGTTTCTTTTTGTTTTGTTTTCTTGTTTTGTTACAAAAAACACACAAAAAATTAGTCTTACTAGTTTGCTTTCTTTATCAAAAACACAAAACAATTAAGTCTCCTTTAGTTGTTACCTCTTCCTTAGCTCACCATGTTGATCCCTAAATTCACCCTGAAAGACCTTTCAATAGGTAGTGGTTCTATAATTGGGAAAGATAATATTGAACAATTTTTTAATCATGTTAGTAAAGATGGGGATATTGAGGATAGATCCCTTGTAGAACTTGTTCCAAATTATGAGATTGTTGCAGCTTCTTTAGTTCACATGTTGGAAGCTAGGTTTGTTAACCTCAACCCCTTAATGCAAGTAATGTTTCTTAAACTTAAAGAAATTGAGGACCCTAAAAAGAGGGATTTTATTCTAGAAACTTTGTTTAAAGAATTCTATGATGTTGCCAAGGAAGCTAGAAAAGTCTTTGAACGTTTCAATATGCTAGGCTCATGCGTAGATGTTGTTGGTACACGAGAGAAGATGAACAAAACTTAACCTAATGGGGAGGAAACTAAGGTACCAATACCCTTTAAACTGGTAGCAATACATGAAGCCATAGAAAAGAATCTTGATTGGATTGTTCCTAAAAATCCTTTTGATGAAAATAGTGAACCTAAGAGCATTGAGAGAGGATCATCTAGAACTTATTTGGATGAGATACCTTGCCTTGTTGAAGATATTTCTAGTATTAATCTTAATGCTTCTTCATTTGAGAACACTTGATTCTTTTTCTTGCTTCTTATGCCTAACTTAAAGGCGTTAAAGAAAAGTACTTATTGGGAGATAACCCAAAAGTTTTAGATGAGTCTTGGAAGTTATTACATCAGTAATAACCGCTCTTTATCCTTTTTATTTGCTTTTTGTGCCAAGAGTAACCTCTAATGAGAGAGAAGTAATGATTGGGAAACTTGCTGCCCCGAAACAGATTTCTGTGATTCACCGTAAAAATTCGTGTAAAATCTCTGAACATCTTTTTAAGGCGTGAATTTTTGTGCTTCTGCCCCAGGTTGTTATCTAATGTTCGTTAGTTCAACACGTTTTTATTTGAGCAACATAAGGTCTTCAAAAAAATTCGTCTTTACCTGCTGGTCTGTTTTGACAGATTTCTGCCATTTTCTGCATTTGCTTCTTGTTGGTTCCTTTTTGAGTTCTTTTGGGGAATTGAGATTTTTGACGGAAGTTCTATAGTATCTAGTGTTCTAATGGAAGTTTATTGGTGTTATAACTGAACCTTAAGACTTATTTATCTTGAGTGCACTAATGTTGCTAATAAAGATTGTGTGAAGTTTTGTATGAAGGAAAAATTTCAGGTGTATGGAAGGAATGAGTAATGAGATGAAGGATGGACTAAAGCTCAAGCTTGGGGATGCCACGCGTGTCACCCCAACAAATATCCAAGAAGTACAAGCGTCAAAGCTTGGGGATGCCCAAGGCATCCCCTTCTTCATCAATAAAAATCCCAGGTTTCTTCCAAACACTTCATTTTTATTGTTTCATGCACAGTTGTGTTGTTCTTGGAGCGTCTTATTTTTTTTTTGGTTTTTCGTTTGCTTGGTTTTCTTAGTTTTCTGAATAAATTGGTTGTACCCCGTCTTTTATACATTGGTTTGCAAATAGTTTGATTTGGTTTGGAAAAAGAGTAGGAAAGTTCATGCTTATGTGGTAAAAAGAGCTTGTTTTTTACTATGGCCAATGCTTTGTCATGCCATGCTTGATATTTTTTTGGCTTTATGCTTAGTATTATTTGTTTGTAGCATGACTTGTTATAAACAATTGAGATTGCTTAATGTGCCTTGGATGAATCATGCATTGTTTTATCATATTAAAGCATAGTATAGTGGTATTCTCCTTTGATGCTTTATTTGGGTTGACTTGGCGCATGCTCACACCATGTTATGACTATCCAAAGTCACCATATCCTTTATGATCCTTTAGTTTTCAACTTGTAGTATCACTTTATGCTTTGATCAATGATGTTTTGTCGCTCTGCATGATTATGGACATTATTGCTCTCTTAGTTCGTCGCTCCAAGTATTTTGCTAGCCTCCACAACCAAGTATGAGTTCCACTCATGCATCCAACTCCCTAAAACAAGTTATTCCAAAGAGTCCACCATACCTACCTACTAGCTTATGATATTCCAAGTATATTCATGCTTTTGTTTACCTTCCAAATTAAACTTGTTATGATAAAACTAGTGATTAAAGCTCTCACGAATGTTATGGCACACTTTACTTTTCTTGTGCTTAATAAACTTGAACCATTGTGTCGTCTATGTTGTATATGCTTGCACTTATTTGTTGGGAATTAGCAGAACCATGCTGTCATGGGGAATGCTTTCAACATTGCACTTGGTACTTGTACCTAGTTGATATCATGCTCTTTTGTATATGGATGTCGTCAGTGTGAAATGAAAGGGGAGCTTGTAAGTCCATGGAGTTATGTATATGTGTGAGAGAAACGCCTGGGCCGCTGGTCTAATCAATGTTGACATGGTGGAAACCTGCAGCGTAACCATAATGAGCTGTCTATGAAGCATTCTTCTTATAAAAAAAGAGTCATATATTGAGAAAAAAGAGAAAAATAAAAAAAAGATATTATGGAAAGAGGAAAGAGAGAAAAAAGCACCATATTCACATGGTAAATAAGAAGATTGCTGAGATGCTCATTGTCTTCTTGCCTTGTTATTTTTATATGGGGATTCTTCCGTATCATCGGGCAAGGGGTACCCCGTTGGCGGTTCTCTATGATACACATGTACTTACGATGACAAGAACTTACCAGTGACTAAACTTGAGTAGCATGAGGAGTGGCCCTCGTATACAAGGGACATGAGATTTCTAACTTATACTTCGTCAAGCATGTACACCACAGTTTGTTCACTTTAACCGCAATCACTTCAAGATGCTTATGATAGGGGCAATGAGAGCTGAAAGCTATTAAGTACCATAATTTTTGGAAGCTATTTATGAAACTTGAATCTCTACTTCCTTCTATAAAGGCCTTTCTTCCACCATTATATTGAGTCTCCACTTTCTACCTTTATGCACCTTCTTTGAGAGCATGGTGGCCATTCTTAGTTCTATGTGCATTGTCCCAAGACTAGTTGATTGATGCATAACTTGATATTGCTTGTTTTAAACTATTTGTATCTAGTCACTCTTATGAACTTTGAAGGTGTCCTATGCATTTATATTTGCTACTCTATGAGGGACAAGATGAATACTCTTACGCTATGTTTTCTTTATGTGAAACAAACAAACGTCTTGCAAAGCATTGTTATTCATGAATCTTTTGTTTGTGCCTTTTCATGTTGCATCATAGTTTCTTTGTATTATCGCTAGAACTTTGTCTTTCATGTTATGATTGAAGTACTATGATTCCAGCTTTGAATGTTTTGCAAATACTTTGATCAAGTCTTTGATGGTGCATGTCACCTCAAAACTTATTCTTTCTTTTCATTACTTACCTACTCGAGGACGAGTAGGAGTTAAGCTTGGGGATGTTGATACATTGCAAATGTATCTATAATTTTTGATGTTCCATGCTTGGTTTTATCCACTTTCTTGTGTTTTTTCCACACTTTGGAGTACTTTTCATCTGATTTATTGGACTAACCTATTAATAAGAGCCATAGTACCAGCTGCCTGTTTTCTGCTGTTTTTGGTTCCAGGAAAGTCAGAAAATGCATATATTCTCGGAATTGGACGGGACAAAAGCCAAAGTGTCTATTTTTCCGGAAGTCATCAGATGCTAGAATACGAGACGGAGAAGGGCCAGAGGGCGGCCACAACACCTGGCCGCGCGGCCAAGCTTGGCCCGCGACAGGGGGTGGTGTGGCCAGCCCAGGCACCCCCTCGGCCTCTCCTTCCGCCTATAAGATGCCCTCGGGATGAAAACCCTAAATACTCGATCAAAAATCCACGAAAGAGTCTGTAGCCACCGTCATCTCCATCCCTAGATCGGGAGGGATCTGAAGCTCTTCCCGGCTCCCTGCCAGAGAGGGGAATTCACCCTAGAGGCCTTCTTCATCATCATGTAAGCCTCCGGTGTGATGCGTGAGTAGTTCATCCTTGGACTACGGATCCATGTAGTAGCTAGATGGATGGTTCTCCTCCTTTGGGCTTTCATGTCTAGATCTTGTGAGCTCCGTTCATGATCAAGATCATCTATTTGTAATTCTGCATGTTGTGTTTGTGGGGATCCGATGGATATCGAGATGCTATTTCAGATTGATTATTGATTCTATCAGGTCTTTGTTATTTGTGATCTTGCATGCTTTCCGTTGTTAGTAGCTATCTTGGCCAAGTAGATGCTAGCAACTCCAAGAGTTAGTATTTATGCTCGATAGTGGGTTCATGCCTCTGGTAATCTGGGGAAGTGACAGAAATCTCTAAGGTACTAGATGTGTTGTTGCTACTAGGGAGAAAACAACAATCCTTTGTTCATAGAACAATCGTATTGTTTACATTACACACAATTCGTAAAGCAATAATCTCTTGCTTGCAACTTAATACTGGAGGGGGTTTGGATGATAACCTGAAGGTGGATTCTTAGTCATAGATGCAGTTGGATGGCGGTCTATGTATAATGTTGTAATGCCCAATCAAGTTCCAAAGGAGTCAAGATGATTAGTATATGCATGTATTGCTTTCTCGGTGTTTGTCAATTGCCCCGCTATAATTTGTTCGCCCAGCATGTTATCTATCATAAGGAGAGCCACCTGTAGTGAACTATGGATCCTGGTCCTTTCTTTTACATACAATCTACAAAATGTTTACTGCTTTGTGTTTACCTTCTGCGAACTATTACTTCCTTCCATTCGATACGTTTAATCCTTTGTTTTCAGCAAAACCGGTGAGATTGACAACCTCATCGCAAATTAGGGACAAAGTTCTATGGTTGTGTTGTGCAGGTCTCCACGTTGCTACTAGCACCGGTAGTGCGCCCTGCCAAGGCTCAGCTAGCAACACCTTTGGGGTGTTTCCTTGCTCCTACTGGTTCGATTAAACCTTGGTTTCATAACTGAGGGAAACTTGCTGATGTGATCATCATACCTTCCTCTTGGGGTTCCCAACGAGCTCTACATCAACATTGAGCCATCAAATTCCTATGCGGAACTCAAGTTGTTGGCGATGAGGGCCGTCTTGGTCAGGTCTGTTGGGTGGACCTGGACTTTTTTTGTGTGCACCAACGAGTCGAAGGACAAGTCGGGTGAACTTGGCCTGCTTAGGGGAGACAGACTGTTGTCTGTTGACTCCTTTAGTCTTGCGAGTTCCTCCTGCATGCCGAAGGACTAGGAGATTCTATTGAATTCCCTGTCGCAGCTATCGGACCTTTCGAAGTTGCTGTTGATTGTGATTACACCGTTTGGACCCGACATCTCCATCTGTAGGTAGGCGTAATGTGATACTGCCATGAACCTCGCGAACCCGACATGTCCGAGGATGTAGTGATATTTTGAAGGCCAGTCAATGACCTCGAAGTCGATGTGCTCTTGCCGAAATTTCTGCGGCATGCTGAAGATTTTTCCCAGGGGATATTTGCCTTTCCTCGGGAAGATGTCGTGGAATGTCATGTCTGAAACTTCCAGATACGTTAGAGGGATCCTCATCGCACGCAAGGTACTTGCAAACATGAGGTTGATGCCGCTGCCGCCATCCATGAAGACGCGACTCATGTTGAAACCCCCAATCTACGTCTCGAGTATGAAACCCTTCGAATGATTTTGCTAGTTCGTGAACGACAGCTCGATATGATGCCATGTGCTTATTTTCCCTACCAATGTCGGATACTTGGTGAGAAACTAAATCCGAGTCTCCGTAGCACATGAGTTGGTGAATGCCGGTGTATTTTGCAATTCTAACTCCATGTAGCAGGGCTTGATATTCAGTAATGTTATTTTTCACCATGAAGTTAATATGAAATAGATAGAAAAATTTGTCTCCTTGGGGTGATCTGAGTACCACACTAGCCCCTATCCCCCGAGCCGTTTCGACCCGTCAAAGTACAGGGTCCAATATTCTGACTCTAGGACATTCATATTTTATATTGTCTCCGTCCAATCAGCAATGAATCGGTAAGTATTTGGGAATTTATCGTTGTACGCGGCTTATACTCAATGTCAAAACCTGCTAGCTCAGTTCCCCCACTTAGCAACATGTCCTGTAGCATCGATGTTGTTGATTATGTCTCTCATGGGACCTGTGCTCACCACAGAAATCTTGTACTCTTGAAAATAGTGTTGTAGCTTTCTAGATGTGAAGAACACACCATAAGCTAACTTTTGGTAATGAGGATACCGATGTTTTGATTCCGTCAGGACCTCACTGAGCTTATAAGTCGGACGTTGCACCAGGTGTTCCTGTTTTTCTTCCGGCCACTCCACCACCATTACAACGCTGACAACTGATAACCCCCAAGTGCAGGGGGCACCGTAGTACAATTCGATAAGTAATTGAGTGTCGAATCCACGAGGAGCGGAAGGTAAAGTATCTATTCTCTAAAGCCCTATAACCCACTTATATGGCCTTCTATGCAAGCTAGGATTTAAAGTGTGTATGTGTGGTTGTTTTTGGTATTAACTAGAAAACAATAAAGTAGTTGAAATAAATACTATAAGTAAAATAATGCAATTGAAGTGGATCTAGTGGAGTGTATGTGGATAATCTATGGGAGAAAATGTTTAGGCGAATTGCTATTTCATTCATTTGGTTGTCACAATTAGTGAAGCACATATATAGTATTTTTGTTGTTTCTCCTAGGAGGAGCCATAACTAGGTGTAGCCATAGATACGAGCAAATACACCACTAGTGATTGATCGCAAGTCTAATTAAGAACAAACAAGGGAATATTAAGACATAAAGTCCAACCATCGCATTTAGATCTAAGGTCCCCATTATAATACCCATGTTGATTAACCATGAATTAATACTACATATATTTCTAAGACTTGGAATTCGGTTGTTGTTAAACTCTGTCTATCCCTCATCCTATCAACATGCAACGGTGACAACGTTGTGCATCCCCCAACATTTGTGTGCACTCATATGTTAGTGCATCAAGATCATCATAGAAGATAACATATAATTGTATGCAACCAAAACAAACTATATCACAATTGCCATAAACAAGTCACTACTCAAACATCAACATAGAGATACAATAGATCATGGGAAAACCAATATATTGCATTATTCATCATGTTTGCCAAGATATTACAGTAGGGTTATGGAGAGGATCTTGCTGTAGATGTTGATGATGAACACACCGGAGGGGGTGGAGTCCACCGGAGGTGATTCCGACAGCTAGCGTTCCCCCCTCTAATCTCCGCCGGCGGCGGCCTGCAGACTCTCTATTTATTTGTTTTCGATCTCCGCCTCTGTCCATCTCGAAAAAGGCCACATGGGGTATATATAGATGTTTTTAGGTCAAAACAAAGCGAATGGTGGTGGAATCGACAACATCGGAGTTTTGACGGCTGAGATAGCCCTATTGACGTGCCCTCTAGTAAATGGGCTCCCATTTTCGTCTCGTTGGAACACTTGGGCTCTAGTTTATCTCTTTGGATTCGTATGGAAATTTTCTAACATCTCCCGTTTACCTAGCTCCGTTTCAAGTTACTTAGCTCTTGGAAAGTCAAAAACACTTATAGAAGGTTTTCTACTAGAAAAAGTTAGAACCAAAATAAAGGGGATCATTGGTAAATCCCCATAAACCAATGTAAAACATTAATATAACAACATATATGTAGAAATTATGTGGGAATTCATAGCAACAAACTACAAAGTTCATGTATGCATTTTACATGCATCAACATCCCTAAGCTTAACCTATGCTCGTCCTCGAGCAATGACATGGACTTTGGAGTTTGTTGCTTTGCTTATTTTTCATTGCCATAAAAAGTTTACTAGGTTCAATCATTAAGTAATGACAATAAGAAAGTGAGATATAAAGTGATACATTTTACCCTCTACAAACATGCTCAATAATAAGTAGACTTGTGTTCAAATAAATGAGAGGTAAAACAAACATTCAAACATACTTAGATGAACCTATAGAATTGTTGGAATAATATTTCCTATCATTGGCACGGGTTTTCTATGCCTTCTACTTTGGGCAACTTTTTAGTTTCAAGCCCTTGACCTGGAAGACTCACTTCTTAGTTTTATGTCTCCCCTTAAGATATTTTTATATCTCGGACCAAAATTAAGTATGGACTAAACATGTGCAAAGGCCTATTTAGCTTCCAAACTCTATTTCATTAAGTTTATGATTGATCAATAGTTCATCATTAGTATTTGGTTCCATTTACCCCCATAATAAGCATATTTCTATACTTTATATGCTTGACCCACTACAAGTTGAATGTGTCATGTCCGTTAACCACAAGTACTCAGTATCGCATGCTACTAAACTTTAGATCACAAGAATTCTTCATTATATGCATACAGTTCCAAATGAGGTGCACTACGGTACCTCTTGCCCCTTTGCACGAAGGCCCCTATGAAGATACTCCCTCTGTCCCAAAATATAAGGCGCCTAAGCTTTACTTGAAAGTCAACATATTTTAAGTTTGACCAAATTTATACATAAAAATATAAACATTCAAAATACCAAATCAATATCAATAGATTCATTAGAAAGTTTAGT
This sequence comes from Avena eriantha, assembly GCA_910589775.1. Classification (NCBI taxonomy): domain Eukaryota; kingdom Viridiplantae; phylum Streptophyta; class Magnoliopsida; order Poales; family Poaceae; genus Avena; species Avena eriantha. The sequence goes on from OU342741.1 coordinate 470,660,259, forward strand.
TTCTCAAAATGTCCATTTGATATTATAGATATTCATATTTTTTCGTATAAACTTGGTCAAACCTAGAAGATATTGACTTTTGGCTAAAGCTTAGGCGCCTTACATTTTGGTATGGAGGGAGTACATCCAGACTCAGATGACAAGACAAATAGACAAATGAAACATCTCAGCATCTTTTTATTTAATATTTGCATAGCTTTTTATTTGAATGCGTCATAGAATATTCATGCTATAAATGTCCACCATAATGGCTTTTATGAATTTTTAACATGGCTTAGATTAGCGGCGCAGTGCTCCCTCTAACACGTATACATACTAGAATATTCTTGATTTTATCCCGTTCATTTGACAATGTTAAGCATCCACAGCCAAAAGACATGATATCAACAAGGGAGTGTCACGCATAAACCTTCCCCTTATTTCTTTCAAAGCTTTCCTCATGTCAACATGGTTCGGGTACAATCAACTCATTGTTTGTCAAGAACATAACTTATTTATCATTAGGTAAGTTTGCCCTTTTGTTCGTGCCTTCAGCTTCATGGTCACCCCACAACCAACTTCTCTATGATAACGTAACCATAATAACAATATTATTTGGAAGCTAAATAAAACAAGGCACATGAGAAATATACTTGGAATAACATCGATGATATATATATGTATGTATGGTGTACGTTGTGGGAATTGGTTTTAATGGTATTTGGATATACAAGCTTTGTTTGTATAGGAATTTATGGGCTAGCAAAAAGATCTACAAGTATGCCATTAGATCCATAGTGCCTGACATTTATAATCATACAATGCTCCGTAGTATTAAACATCAATTTATATGAGAAAAAGGTATCACTAAATAAGGCAATATCAAATTGTCATTCATTAAAGTATTTGAGCTAGCAACGCTAAGCATGCCTTTGAATTTCAGCTTTTTGCTTTCATTCCCTTTTCTTTTGATAGCACATACTCATTCACATCAATGAATTTAGTCATGGGATATATTGTTTCAGTATATATTTCCTAAGCATGAAAAACATCTATCAGGGTGGTTTCATTTATTCCAAGGCAACATGAAAAGTAAACAAAGATGCTCCAAGTTTATACGATCATTCTATGTTGCTTAAAAAACAAAGTTTAGAGGTTTGCAAACCTAGAGTTTGATAGGTCCAGTGGGGTGCCTTGGGAATATCCAAGCTTATGGACTTCACCATTCTTGGATAACTCTTAGTATGGTGTTCCTCCATTCCCTGCCAAAAAACTTCAACACAAAACTTTCTCCCATTTCTTTTCTATGGGGTGACATTAGTGGTACAAAGATATAGTGCTATATGTGATAAAAGCCCCAAATAAATTTTTTTTTAAAATGTATAGAGAGTTACTTAAGTGGACAACATTCTGAAAATAACAAAGGACTCAAAAAAAATCAAATCAAAACTCAACAAGGCCACTCTTGCAACAAAAGACAGATTTTGTCCAGAAAAACAGCAGCTGAGAGCGTATTAATTTCTCCCACTTAAACATGTTAGGAATTTTAGCAAATTTTTTTGCATATAGAGGATGAACAGTTGTAACTTCAATATAAAATTCAGTCCAATCGGAGTTACGCAAAAAATGATAAAAATCATTTGGTAAACAAAAGGGTGCAGAAATTTCAACTCCAAATATATGTTTCAACTTTTAACATCCAAAATCGGTAAAACTTGGTACTTTAATTTTGTAAATATTAAAGAAAAGGTAAAAGCCTTATTTTTGGAGAGAACAAATTTCCAAAAACCAAAAACCTAAAAGAAGCAAAAAGAACCAAGAAAGAATCAAGAGAAGCAAACAAAGAAGAAACAATTTTTTTTGTTATTTTTGTTTTATGAAAGATGAAAAGTAAGAAGCAAACAAAAATGAAAAAATCATAAAATCCTTTTGTTGTTTTTTATAAATAATATGCAAAATAATATCCAAAAAAAACAAAAAGGTAATCCAAACATGGCATCCACAAACATACAAACAAAAACATGAAGGTAAAACTAAAACATGAGTTTGGAAAGATATTACTTGAAATACTTGAAAAAAGAGGGGGATGCGTGGGCATCCCCAACTTCTGTTCTTGATAGTTCTTGTCCTATACTTCTTTCTCATCATATCATGTCACTCATCTCAAACAAAGAAATATTTTCATCTGCCTACAAAATGGTTAGTTCTCTAAACAAATTATATAATAATTTCTACCATGATGCAAACTTTAGTAATTATTGGGAAACCATTTTATTCAAGAATCTAATACATTACAAATGAGACACCCTTTTTATTTTGTTTTTATGTGGGGGAATTTTTAATGATCTATACTTTGCAATGGTTCCATTGACATGAAGAACACATGCTCAAGGTCGACCCCAACTTGTCCATTGCTAATCCTTCTCATTTGCTCTCCAAAAATTTATATTTACTTAAAATATTACACTAATTGTTAAATAATAGTAGCTAAAGTTATTTTATATGTTACATGGATATCAAGGGGTGCTCAAATAGAATAGTACTTGAAAGCATATCGAGCACACCACAAAGCACATAGACATTAACATTTAAGTCTAACTTTCTTCCTATGCATTGGCATTTTATATATGAATAAGTAGCAGCAACTTTGTGGTATCAATTGCATATAATGATCAATAGCTTGCATTTTAAATGATATGGAAATATAAGAATGTATCTTATCTCCTCCTCTTTCATAATAGTTGCAAGCATCAAGGTAAGTTCACCCTCATAGTTTTTAATAGAGTAACCATATAACGACTTATCCTCTAATGAGCATAAGGTGTCATCTATCTCATTTATATCATTATTATCCTACCATATATTAGACACAATTGTTCCACATATAGGACTATCAGGAAATACAGAATGATCATCCATAGCACTATCATTGAATAAGTCAAAGCAATATTCCTCATCTTTTTTAATGGAAGGACTAGTACTGATGGAATCATTTTTATCCTTTACAAATATATTATCTATGAAACTATCATATGGTTCTCCAAATAAAGCATTCACATCAAGAGATTCATCAAGTATGGGCTTATCAGAATAAATATCATCATTACTTGCAGTAGTATAAGGTGTTTCCATGGGAATTTGTTCATTACAATTATTAGGAGTAGGAGATGCACAGCTACTCCATTCTTCCTCCACTTGTTCTTCTTTATCCTCTTCTCGGGGTTGCACGGGCATCCCCAAGCTTATGTTTTTATCATCCTCTTCCTGTAAAACATTAGTGGTCTCTTGTGCAGCAATATCCCTATAATTGTAGTCAACAACATAAATATTTTCCTTTAAGTTGGCTATACAATAATTAAGGAGAAGATTAATTCCCATATCAACTTTACAAGCTACAACACTAGTTTTAAAATTTCTATCAATCAAGGTTTTTAATTCATAAGCAACCATAAAAAATAACAAATTTCTCTACTTGTTTCATCCCTAAATGTGCATAATCACCTCTATTGTAGGAGGCAATCACATGATATTCATGGAACATACAATGAAATTTGAAGTGTCAATCATCTTGTTTAGAGCCACAAGTTACATCACTATGATATTCAGGAAACTTAGTAGAAATAGAATCTAATTTTTCTAATCAATGCTCTAGTATTTCCCCTTCTTGTGATTCTCTGTGTTTCTTAGTAATCTCAGAAATATGCAAGTATCTAGACAAAGCATCATTTATGTCCATGCTTATGCCCACAAAAGAAGTATTTTTGGAATTTTCCATTTTTTAATTTTTTGTGCGTTTTAGTGATTTTAAGAAGGTACTAAAAGTAAACTAGCAATGCAAGCAAGAATGGAATCCTAGCGCTACGCTCCCCAGCAACGGCTCCAGAAAATTATCTTGATAACCTCCAAGTGCAGGGGTTCACCGTAGTACAATTCAATAAGTATTTGAGTGTCGAACCCACTAGGAGCTTAAGGTAAACTATCTATTCTCTAAAGCCCTATAACCCACTTATATGGCCTTGTATGCAAAGCTAGGATCTAAAGTGTGTGTGTGTGGTTATTTTTGGTATTAACTAGAAAACAATAATGTAGTTCAAATAAATACTATAAGTAAAATAATGCAAGTGAAGTGGAGCTAGTGGAGTGGATGTGGATATCTATGGGAGAAAATGTTTTGGAAAATTGCTATTTCATTTATTTGGTTGTCACATTTAGTGAAGCACATATATAGTCTTTTTATTGTTTCTTCTAGGAGGAGCCATAACTAGGTGTAGCCATAGATACAAGCAAATAAACCACTAGTGATTGATCCCAATTCCAATTAAGAACAAACAAGGGAATATTAAGATATAAAGTCCAACCACCGCATTAGGTCTAAGGTCCCCATGATAATACCCCCGTTGATTAACCATGAATTAATAATACATATATTTCTAAGACTTGGGATTTGGCTTATGTCAAACTCCGTCTATCCCTCATCCTATCAACATGCAATGGTGACAACCTTGTGAATCTCCCAACATATGCGTGCACTCATATGTTAGTGCATCAAGATCATCATAGAATATAACATATACTTGTATGCAACCAAAAAAAACTATATCACAATTGTCATAAACAAGTTACTACTCAAACATCAACATAGATGTACAATAGATCATGGGAAAACAATATATTGCATCTAAAATCATGTTTTACAAGATATTACAGTAGGGTATGGAGAGGATCTTGTTGTACATGTTGATGCTAAACACGTCGGAGGGGGGTGGAGTCCACCGGAGGCGATCCTGGCAGCATTTACCCCCTCCGATCTCCGCTTACGACGGCATGTAGACTCTTTGTTTATGTGTCTTCGATCTCCGCCTCCGTCCTTGCCGACAAAGGACGCCAGGGGGTATGTATAGATGGTTTTAGGTCAAAACAAAGCGAATGCCGGTGGAATCGATGGCATCGGAGTTTCAATGGCTGAGATATCCCCAGTGGGGCTCCCTCTAGTAAATGGGCTCCCATTTTGAGATCGTTGGGCCCCTTGGAGACTATTTTAGCTCGTTGGATTCGTATGGCAATTATCTAACAGCTCCCATTGACCTAGCTCCATTTCGAGTTCCGCAGATCTTGGAAATTCAAAACCACTAACAAAAGGTTTTTCTGCTAGAAATAGTTAGAACCAAAATAAAGGGGATCATTGGTAAATCCCTTCAATCAATGTAAAATATGAATATAACATCATATATGTAGAAAATATGTGGGAATTCATAGCAACAAACTATAAAGTTCATGTATGCATTTTACATGCATTAACACTCTGTTTGTTGGAGCCATGCAGAGCAACATAGGTTCTTGAGGTTCCGGTGCTGCAAGGATGGGGGCATATGAAAGTACAGTTTTTAGGTCCTGGAGTGCAGCTTTAGCTTCGTCAATCCAGACAAATTTATTGGTCTTCTTCAAGAGCTTGTATAATGGTGCGGCTTTTTTACCGAGCCGGCTTATGAACAGACTAACCGCATCGATGCAGCCAGTGAGCCGTTGTATGTTCTTCATGCGAGTTGGCCCTGTAATGTTGAGTATAGCCTTTATCTTGTCCCAGTTCACCTCTATGCCCTCTAGGACACGATGAAACCTAACAATTTTCTGGCTGGTATTCCAAAGAAACACTTACTCGGGTTGAGCATTATGTTGTATTTTCATAAATTTGTAAACATTTCCTCCAAGTATGTAATTAGGATTTCCTTATTTTTGGACATCACAACTATATCATCCACATATGCATGTATGTTGCATCCGATTTGATCGTGGAGGCAACGCTGCATAGTGCACTAGTACGTAGCTCCTGTGTTTTTTAGCTCGAAAGGCATCGTTATGTAGCAGAAGGTTCTAAAGGGGTTGATGAATGAATTCTTTAATTTGTCTGACTCCTTCATGCGTATTTGGTGATAACCGGAATATGCGTCAAGAAAGCATAGGAGTTCCGAGCCTATCGTTGAGTCGATAACTTAGTCGATTATAGGCATAGTGAATGGATATTTGGGGCAAGCGTTGTTTAAGGTAGTATAATTGACAACATTCTTAAATCAGTGGTGTCCTTTTTAGGGACCATTACAGGATTGGCCGACCACTCAGTGTGGATGACCTCTTCAATAAATCCAGCTAACTCTAACCGGGCTAGATCCTTACCCATAGCTTTGCGCTTTTCATTGCCGAAACATCATAAGGATGGTTTGACGGGTTTAGCATTAGGATACACGTTTAGAGAGTGCTCGGCAAGTTCCCTAGGTACTCCGGTCATGTCAGGAAGTTGCCATGCAAAGATATATTTATTAGCTTTGAGTAACTTGACCAGAGCACTTTCCTATGCATGGTCTAAGCCTACGCCTATCTGTGTCACTTTGGAGGTATCGTTGTCCTTCAGTTGTGTTGTCTTCGTCTCTTCCGATGCCTTGAACTTTGGAGTCGACTTTAGCACATCCTTCTTCATCGCGAGCATCTCGGATGGGTCAATGTTCTTCTTGATCTCCCGATACTCCTCGGCGTGCAGTACAGCTTCAGCAACAGCGACATCCCCGTCCTCGCATTCTCGCTTTCTTTGGGTTACCTTGGATTGTGATGACGCCATTGGAACCTACAATTTTAGCATGTTATAGTTATAACAAGGGCGAGCCATGAATGCACAATAGGCCAGGCGCCCGAATATAGGGGGTTATGCGCTCTTACATAGCACCACTTCAAAAGATAGTGGTTTAGTCCGATACTTATTCGACATTCCAAAAGTAACATCTAGAGTAATTTTCGTAGTGAATTCGGTTGTCTTCTGGGGACAACTCCATGGAAAATCACGCTGGTGTGATTCAGCTGTGTTTCCGATATCTTTATACGGTGCAGTGTTTCAACGTAGAGGATGTTGATGATACTGCCACTATCTATGAGAGTCTTGGAGAACCCATAGCCATCGATCAGTGGATTGACGACCAGAGCTTACTTTCCTCGCCTATGTGGTTTAAATGGATGGTCACTTCAGTCAAGGGTAATTGTTACTTCTGACAAGGCCAGAAACTGGGGGCCAGCCCGAACAGTTGTGTTGACCTCGTGCAACACTGCTTTGACCTTGGCGGTTTGGGATCAGAGGGAGCAAACATAGGTGTCTTTCTTGGTTGGGTAAGTCTTCTTACCATCCGGCTTGGGATTTGAATCATCTGCCTCCTCCATGTTGGAATATTCCTTAGACTCCTTCTCTTTGGTAGAATTTTCTTTCTTTTCATCGCTTGGCCCAGTAGCTAGGAGATTCATCTTCCTTGATGTCATCATTGAAACGACACTCAACATATGTATGGGAAGAGCCCCTGTTGCTATCCGGGTGATGCACGCACGGATTATTGGCAATATTGGCCCAAGTGTAGGTTTTACCAGGTTGATGGTCTCTGATGAGTGCATATTTCCATCATGTTTTATATTATTATTTTTCACTATAGTTGTAGGATCTTAGTATTTTACGGCATTTGTGTGCATGCTTTATGTCTACTTTCACCAGGATCAGGACAAATGATGGATACAATGGACACACTTCTTGAAGCATTTGTATTGGGGAAAAAAGGGGTCAAACTACGTAAATCGCTAATTTGGGAAATACAAATAACACTAGAAGAAAACCCAAAGCGATCAAGACATACAGACGGTTTAATGACCAACTATACCGCAGGAATAAAATTTTGGCCGTATAGTTCCGGTCGTATAGTTGGCACCGCCACCGCCTCCTCAAATAGTTTCACCCCGTGCAACTGGATCAGGGAGATGACATACAGAACAACCAGAAATTGCCGAAACCTCACCTCCGGAAGGCATATGGATGGGGAACTCGTCCACCAGGGATCCATCTTTGCCCTGAGCAGATCCGGGAGGCTAAGGCAGCGATCTTCATCATCAACCGCTACATCACCACCATATCCATCCTTCCCATCTACATCTTGTCTAGATCTTGTTGTAATTTTCGTACTTCTTTTCGATTTATACAAGTACTATTCATCTATGATAGATTCCATTGTTATTGCCATGATGTTGATTGCCTCCATGTCTGAGTAGATCATTAGTTCTTGGGGAGATGGAGAAACCCTAGTATGAGATTGAAATAATATAAAGTTTATTATGATATTCATCGCTGTGACCATGTGTTAGATTGTCTTCATCTTGATGTTGGGAGAAGTCGACCTCTCAATATTTTCCTATTGTGGGGACTTGATGGAGGGAACTACTGTAACATCCCAAAACTTCAATCCAAGCTTATCAAGATCTAAATCATCCAAAAATAGGGTTAACAAAAACTTTTCCAAATTTAAAATGAAAGCATTCATATGTGTGTGCATTTAAAATAGGATTTGATTTGAAGTGCCTTGTTTAAGTGATCCAATGCTTGTAAAATGTTTCTTAGGTGATTTAAGCATCATCTACATCATTCCCAAACTTTTCCTAAAGAAAATCAAATCAAAAAGAATTAAAAAGGAGGAATGGTCATTTTGGCCATTTTAATCCACTACACTACTTTGAGTGTTCCTAGCACTCATTTCTTAATAGAAACAATTCTAGATCTTTGCACCCCTTGATAGTACACATAATGAGGTACCAAGGCCCACCTTTTGATCTGCTAAAAACATTCTTTTACTTATTTTAAATGGCATTTGAAATTTGAATCCAATGCATATGCATAGATCACCCCTATTTCAAAACCCATCTTTTTGAGCTCCACTTTCAAACCCTTGCAACCAGAGACTAACTAGCACTAGTGGAGATCACTCAAAAAATTTGAAATCAAAATTCAAAACTTTTTCTCTTCCGGCCATTTTGTCAAACACCTTGCTGGCAAGATCATTGTGGCCTAACTATTACTGTTTCGCCTGATATTGTCTAGCAATTTTGAAGTGCTTTGATCATCTTTGTCCCCCTCAGGCCTAACCAGACCCACACCAGCACACCCCCTACCTCCTAGCTGCACTGCCATGCCATGCCGACCACCAACTCGCCGGTCGACCGTGTAGTTGCAGCAGCAGCCCTCTCCAGCTTCTCTCACCATGTCTAGCAAGTTGCCTGTGGTCCACCTCCATCATCCAACCAGCCCCAGGCCAGAGACAGAGAGCAGAGCGGCCAGGAACCGCCGCGCCCGGAGCTGGTCAACCATGCCGTCGCCACCCACAAAGCACGCTCTGTCCCCGCTCGCACAGACCGCCCCTTGGCTACAGCCCGCGCCCACCGCTCCGCCACAACCTGGAGAACAACCTAGACACCCCCGTTCGCCGCCCAACGCCTCACAACCACCGCTCGCCATGGACACCACCGCCTCTGCCGCTCAGAGCGCCACCTCGCCCAGACCGCATGCCACCGCCCCTACGGCCGCATTCACTTCCTAGAGCACCGCTAGGGGACCGCATGTCGATCACCACCCTCAGCCATGCCTCTAGCCGGCCATAGCCATGTCGCCACCATCGCCTGCCCATCCCGCTCGGTCTCACCATCGGGCCTATGAAAGGAGGCCTCCCCAGCCTCTTCTGTCCACACCACTCCACTCCCCTCACCTCACTGAACCTCACCCACCTCTAGCCGGAGCAAGGGGAGCAGCAGCTCGCCGGCATTGGAGCCGGAGGAGCCGCCTCTGGAGGAGAAGGGCGCCTGCGATTTAGGGCACCCCAAGCTCCACCGCAACCGCGCCTCGCCTCGCCGTCGTCTTCCACTTTGCTTTCTCGCCTCGCCGTCATCGCTGGAGCCCTGGTACGTCCCCAGTAGACCCCCACCGAGCCGCTAGGGTTCGAGCTCGTCGACGACCTGTTTGTCGTCGACGACGACCCTCAGCCGTAGATTCCCCTTCTAATCCTACGGCCCACAACGCGTGTACCGTTTCGCGTGTTAAGACCCACTGACAAGCGGGACCCCCCTATCAGCTGAGCCCCATGCCGTGGAGCGCCACTGGGCCGGCCCAAGTCTTTTCCCGCGCTAGCCCACCCGTTCAAATCTGGATTTTTCTTTTTAGTTAAAGCTAGTTTCTATCCACTATTTTAAAAATCAATTCTGGGAGTTTCACAAATCCAAATTACATGAAACTAATTTTTCCTGAAAGGTATTAAGCTGATCTATCCAAGCCCGTTGGATTTAATTCAATTAGAGTTATAGATCTCTCCTAATAAAAATAATAAAACAGAAGCATGTGCAACTTGCAACATTTTTATAAAATCAACCAAGTTAGATTTTGAGTTGATTCCAAGTCTCAAAAATCAGATTTCATCATATCTATCTAACTATGTAATAATATTAAGGTTTACATGCAGTGACTTTGGACTAGTCCCAAAATAATGCTATATAGGCATTTCTAGTCACTTTAAATCATTAAATAATGAACTTAAACCAAAGTAATGTTGATCCAACCTTTAATGCTCATTCCCACATGTTAGGATATGTGTTGATGACATGTGTAAACATGATCCCATATTTTAAATGGTGAATATTAAATCTTAGTTAATTTTTCAATGAGTAGAAATTTCTTTTCTAAAATAAAAAGGATGAAACCATTGAATTAAACTTCTGATACTTGTGATGATAATAGATCATCAAATGTGTGTCTTAGAATGCTACTTAGCCTAGTTAAGTATTGTTTAGTGATTTTGTACTCCGTATGTATTTATAGACGATAGTACCGACCAAGCTTTCGAGGAGGAGGAGTTCTACCAAGAAGAAGGAGAAGAAGAAAACTTCAACCACTGCACCACCAACCAAGGCAAGCCACCATTACCAGTGCAAGCTAACACTTGCAAGTTTAGTACTTAGCAAGTTAGGACCAAACTAGATGGTTTAGCAAAGATGCCTTAAGCATGCTTTGATCACACCCCTTTGACTAGTACTACTCCAAGTTCTATTTACAAGCTTTACTCCCTTTAGTTTACACGAAGTTCTTTACTTAGTTTGAAGGTAGCATAAAAAGTATAAAACTTGACCTATTTAGAACCCTTTAGATGTCATTCTATGGCATGATATTGAACCCATCTTTTCCACCTTAGTAAACACTCTTAACTTAGTAGTTTAGAGTAGATCAAAAACTTGAGTCACTTTAGATGGGAACACTTGGTGAAAATGAATTATGAAAACCTTGGAATGATGAGTCATTCTATTGAGATGTTTTGACATGTGTTGAGAAACACAAATGGTTGATGATGATGAAAATTTTGAGGCATGAGCCTTAACCCTTTTATAAAACTGATGGTTGGATTCGGATGCGATACCATTCCAAATTTACCGTACAACCACACTACCGAATTGGGTAAGGCTTAGCTAGAAATTTATATGCATTAGTATTAGTTCCCTCACGGGAGAGGTCTGAGCTGAGGCTACCTCTCATGATGTCCACATATGCAGTGCCCAAGATGACTGATGGTCATGGTTGGGAGGCCATGCTCATAGGAGAGGTGCTTATACTAGGGTGTGTAAAGGGAAGGTTATGTTTGATTATCTGCATACTAAGTATGATGATTCAGGGTTATCCCTGATAGATGTATCGAATCTTGTGGTGAAAGTGTACCACCTCTGCAGAGTGTCAAACTATTCGAATAGCCGCGTCCGCGGTTATGGACAGTTGGAATGGCCATACTGTTTCGTTGTTAGATGTTTTCTAAATACTTTGAAATGAATGATGAATCTTGACTTGACCACAATAGGGTTGAGTTTATGACAATAGCTTCCCAACTGAAGTGATTCTAGAACTTTACTTTATCTTTCTTTGCTTCTAAACTCTGCTTAGGTTTCAAACTTAACCTTATAGTTAAACATAGAGTTAGCACTTTAAATTAGAATTATAATACTTGTTAGTGGTAGTTTGCGAGTACTTAAAGAGTACTCATGGCTTTTGTCCCTGGCTATTATCTGGCCAGACTATGAAGGAGGCTATCAAGATGATGGCCAACAGGACGGCTATGATAACTAGGACTATCTGCCTTCGTCAGCATTGCCTGTGCCCCTGAAGATGGACCCCACCGCTACGCTATCTTTTATTTCCGCTGCTTGTTGTATTAAGACTGGATCATGAGATCCTTATTTGTGTAAGACCTTATGTATGGTTTGTAATGGATGATGTACTGTGATATCCAATCCGTTATGTCTCGCAAAAATGGTAATCCTAGGATTGCGAGGTATGGCATAACGGGCATTTGGGATTAAAAATCCGGGTGTTGACAACTACTTGTTGGTAAATGGAGGTGTGTTAGCATTTATAGTGACTATAAAGCTGTTGGCACCCCTTATGTATCAACTTGGGAACCTAGGAAACTCATGGAATACTATCCATGCCATAGGATAAGTCCTACGGGAATAAGTCCCTTAATAGCGCAGTAATTCGATTGATGTTGATTGCTGACTGTTGTGGTTATGAGGATGATGTGAGCAATGGTTGATGCCTATTTGTCCAAATACGGAGTTCCTCCCATACATACACAGTTGAGAATGTTCATGATAATAATCTTTACGTTAGTTCTTTATAATGCTAGAGGTGTATCCGCTACACCCTGAGAACGCCTTTTTTCCTACTGCAGTTCCAATCTCTTTTACATACGCTATACTAACTTTCTGTGTTCAGTTGTTTTAATTTACTTATTGTCCTCTTATTCCAAAAACCCAAAAACACCTTTTTACACAATACTCGCATTTTATCTTGTTACATAGAACTTTATTTAGCATTTCTATTGTAGTATTTAATTCAAGAGTTATTAGACTTCAGACTCCTGCTCCCTGTGTGATCGATATCTTTATTTCGAAACTGGCTACAAAAAATTTGTGCACTTGCAGTCATCAGTCTCCTCTACCTTGGACCTGGGAAGTTCCGCGGCCTCATCCCCTTCTGCGTCTATGCCCCCTCGTCCTCCAGATCCGAAAGTTGCGTTAATAGTTGCGGTTTCCGGATTGGGGTTTTCCTCTGAGGTGTTCTTGCGCTTCGGGATCTGCAGCTGCTTCAGCTGTTTAGCCGGCTGTGGTATGGCCAGGGCATTCAGCAGTCCATCTGAATCATCCTTAGCATCTGCATATTTGCTTGTCATTTCTATAATTTCGCCCAGATTAGTGACTTTGTCGCAATTTAGTTAATGATGCAGTAATCCGATTGGGAGTGATACATTGCAAATGTATCTATAATTTTTGATGTTCCATGCTTGGTTTTATCCACTTTCTTGTGTTTTGTCCACACTTTGTAGTACTGTTCATATGATTTCTTGGACTAACCTATTAACAAGAGTCACTAACGAGGGTTTAACTCATCAATGCCCATCGTTATGGACTTGGGTTTTGGAGAAGGAGGGAGCACTAGAGACATCTATCGGCTAGCAAACAAGCACACATGGGACTCGAATATTTACCTAGGTTCAGGCCTCATAGAGGTCCCTACTCCTGCTTGTCTGCTCGTGGAATTATCAAAGGAATCAAAGATTACAATGGTGCGCAGATGCAATCTATCAAGGGTTGTGGAAACTAGGGTTCTGTGTCCTCCTCGCCGCCCCCTCCTAGCCTTTATATAGATAGGCTATGTCTCGGGTAACAGGTCGAGTCGGTTATATGGTAGGGTTTTCCCCTTTTAACTTTCTATCTTTAGCTTCTTCTTGTTCTTCAAGCAATCGAGAGTCTGTAGGTTACTCGAGTTCTTCATTTGGGCCTTGGCGACACCGTGGGCCTCTACGTATTCAGGCCGTATATACCAAGCTCGAGTACCTGTAGGGTATACCCATGTCAGTAGCCCCCGAGTGTCCAGTGGAATCGCAGATTCGACTAGAGACTTTATGAAGCCTTTCAAGTTCATGACTGAGTATGTTTTTCGACTGCTCTGTTTATGTCATAGGGATTGTTGATGTGCCTACCTGATTTAACTGATGTATCGGTATCAGTTTACTACCTTAGGATAAAACAACGCCATCTACTCAAACTCGAGTCCCCGGACTCGAATCCGTAAAAGTGCTGGTGTAATTCGACTCAAGCCGCGGAGGTCTTACAGGAGTCGAATTCCAGTATATGGGTCTGAGCACTCGACGCATCCGTCAAGGCATGTTCATCGTACCTGTGGGCACGGATATATTTCTGGTAGTGCATAGTTGATGCGTTGCCAGGCCTTATTATGGTCTTACCTTCACGATGTAAGCGCGGCATCCAAATTTTATCATCGCGGAGACGATTCAGGTGACCCAGGAGACGCAGTCTCTTTGTAGGGAAAAATTATGAGGCGGTGTCATAATAAACTTCGAGTGTGGATGCTATCAACACACAGTACTTTGTACAAATAATCATAGGGTGCGCGACCAGCGCTCCCTATGGGAGTAGCCCCCGAGTGCCTGGTTGAGTCGAAGACTCAGGCAGGGACTAAAGAACTTTTGCGACTGCTGTCGTCTTTTGTTTGCTTGTTTCAGTCGAATTTGTTTCCAGCGCTCCCTATGGGAGTAACCCATGTCCATAGTCGAACCGTGCTTCGAGTGTTTTGGGTTTGCTTTGATTGTCCCTGTTCCTGCAAAAGAAGAAGAAAAATCGTAGGGTGCGCGACCAGCTCTCCCTATGTGAGTAGCCCTTGAGTGCTTGGTGGAGTCGAAGACTCGAGCAAGGACTAAAATAATCGAAGTCTTCTGTTGCATAGTTTTGATGACGTCAGTGCTGATGATTTCATGACCTCAGTTGCCCGCGTGAGCGAGTTTGACGGGACGTGACGAGCGGTGGGTCCCATTTCCTGACTCTGATTTGACTGGGCGTGCGTAATCTTTATTTTAACTGCGCCTCCTCGATCTCCGTGCGTAATGGGAGTAGTGGGGGGACGGTTTGCGTTTCAGCTCCTCAACGTGTCGAGCACGATGAACGCCATGCATCTGGTAGGGTTTTTTGAGCCGTTGGATTGCATCTTCTAGGGGTTAAGTAGTGACGCTGCGATGGTGAAATTCACATCTACTTCCATTCTTCCTTTGCCTTCATCGCCATTGTCACTGCTCCTTTGCTTTCTCTGCGCTCTTTTTTCCCTCCGCGGCGCTGGACCAGCTCCGCACATTTCCTAGCTACTTCCTCCGGTCGCATCGCCGCCGCGCAATGGGAAAGAAGAAAGGAGGTCCTGCGGCTGATTCCGCCACTGCCGCTGCTGCGATGAAGAAGAAGGGCGGCTCCGCCGCTGCGGGTACCAGCACCGCCGCCAGCGGGAAGAAGAAGGGCGCGGGCACTCGCGTCACTAATGGCGTGTGGCGTCCCTCAGTGATCAAGTCCTCAGAGCTTCTTCTCCTTTGCCAAGACGGAGTTTTGTCCTCCGCAGTCGCCGACGCGCGCGTCCCCGGCGGCGAGGTAATCCCCTCTCCTCCTGTCGGGTTTCGGGTGATGTTCCTAGCGTTCATCATTCACGGCCTCTCTTTGCCCCTGCATCATTTCTTCAGGGGCCTTCTTTATTTTTACGGGCTCCAGCTCCATCAGCTGTACCCCAATTCCATCCTCCACGTAGCTTGCTACATCACCCTCTGTGAGTGCTCGCTCGGAATTGAGCCGCATTTCGGCCTCTTCAAGCGCCTCTTCAAATTGAAACGCTAATCGGCATCTGGCTCCGTAGTCTACGATGTGGGTAGCTGTGGAATCCACGTCGATCCATCCGCCACATACTTTGACATCAAGCTGATGATGTCCATCCAAGGGTGGAGGGACAAGTGGTTCTACGTTCGCGACCAGAAGGCCGACGGAGTCCACTTCGGACTCGCGCCCTTTGACCCCACGACACCGTGTAGGAGAAGGCGCACCTGGAAGAATGTGATCATGCCCAGCGAGTCCGTGGAGACAGATGTGTTGTACGAGCATGTCTGTGACCTCGAGAGTTGCATGGGCAAAGAGGAGGAAGGCTGTGCCCTCATTCGCACATGGCTGCGTCGTCGCGTCCAGCCCCTGCAGGCCAGAGTCCACCCCATGTTTTAGTGGGCTGGCGCTGACGATGTCACTCGCATGTCTGTCGATGGCATGTCCGCTAGTGAGGTGGATAAGAGGGTTCGACTGGTCACCAAGTACACGGTCAAGGATGTGCTCCCCTGTGAACCAGCTGTTCCTCTGTTCGATGTTGTTAACCCACCTTCTGAGGTATAGTTGTGCTACGCGGTAGCTTAGTTTGTTGATTACTTCTTTGATGTTTCTTAACTTTGTGCTAAATTGTGATCTGTATGCAGGATTGGGCGGTGTCACCCTATATGCCCCCTCTTCCTGACGGGGTTATCCCTCGCGAAGCCTTGGAAAAGGACGAGTCAGAGTCGACTGTCCCATCTGATGTGGAGGAGGAAGCCCCCGAGTCGGGTAGTCCGGATACTCGCAAGCGCTCGCGCAGCGAGGATTCCGATGTGTCATCTCCTTCGACTCCAGAAGGTGCAGGTGTTGGTGCGGAGTCGCCAATCCCTGCCATTCCTGTGAGTGTCGTGGCGCACTCTTCTCGCAAGAAGACGCGACTGCCAAAGGAGTCCTCGTCAGAGTCAGGGGAGCCAACCTTTGACTTTGATAAATTTAATTGGTAAGTATTCGAATCTTCCTTTTTTGGTTCTTCTTTGCAGTTGCCTTTCTTGCTGTTGACTTGATCTTGCAGTCAGCAGGCATCGTCATCCTCTAGCGACGTCCAATTTTTGAGAGAATCTGGAGGCGCGACCTCCAGAGCCAAGAAAGAGGTTGAGCATGCTCCTTCTCCTCCATTGGCGGCCCACTCCGGGCACAATTCATCAAGCTCTCCACACGATGGGGAGCATCGGATGGTTCCCCGGATGACGGCACACCAGTCGACTTCGGAGTCACTGGAGGATCATGTGAGTGTAATATCTCATCTTCTTTTGCTACAGTCGATTTTGCCTATGCCATCTGCTGATCTTTGTTGTTTTCTTTTTTGCAATAGCTCCTTGTGAAGGAAGCCGCTCACCTGGCGGAGCAGGTGCTTGCGATGGGTCGCCAGCATGCAATGTTGGATACGCGCTATCGCGTGGTGGAAAGTAAGTGCCTTTTACTTCTCATTCTTCCGCATCGTTGTCCTATAGTCGACTGATAGTCAATCCATTTTGCGTTGTTTTGCAGCTAAACATAATGCCCTTCTTCGCGACATGGCCGCTATGGAAAAGACACTCGCCGCGGCTATGAAGAGCCGCGATGAGGCAATCGCAGCGCGTGACGAGGCACAAAAGCGTGAAGAGGATCGGTGTGCCTCCATCAGAGCTAGGGAGAAGTTGTTCGAAGAACAGCTTTTCTCGATTGCCAAGGGCCTCTCAGGTACCTTGATTCGAGATCATTATCATTCTCTATTCAAACTTGTCGCTGGCGCTGACTTTTGTGCCCGTGTGTGGGTTTATGTACAGATGCTAGTGATATGAGCTTCGACCCTCAGTCCCTTCATCATGACGATGCTTTGGTGGGTGCTCTTTCAGTAGTCGAGGACCGCAGCGCCGCTGTGCAAGATATGCTCTCCAAGGCCAAGGGCGTGCTTACTCGCCTCCGGGAAGAGCTGATGCCTAAGGCAGAGCTGATCGAGAACATAGACGAGCTGGTGGAGTCCCTCTCCGGTGGTGTCCCTGCAAGCTTCAAGAACTCGCTCCGTGCGGCTGGCGTGTCAATGTCACTCGCTATGGTGCAGGGCCACGGAGTCGAAGTTGATCCTGTAGTGGTCTCAAAGGCGATGCCTGTTAGCGCGGATGGCCAGCAGGTAGTCTTTGCTCCCTTCGCGACTGCCTGTGGCAGGTATGGGCCATAGCTGATTAACACAGTTGCGAACTATTCTGAGGAGCTGCAGTGAGCCAAGAAGGCGGCAAAGGCTGCGGCATCAGGGGCCGGCGGAAAGTCAGTGGCATTTGATACCACCACGGACTCAGTGAGGCCCCCGAAGCCGTCTAAGTCGAAGAAGCCAGTTGCTCCTCAGTAGCTTTGTAATAGTTGATTAGTTTATGTCTTTTGCCAAGAACATGCCTTTTGGCGAGTGTATCTGCTGATACTTTTGCTCGTCCTTGAATACACTCGAATCTTTTGTCTGTGTATCGATTTGGTCTTCTTATTGCTTCTTTCTTGGTTTGTGGTAGGGCACATCAAGTGATCCTTTGAGGGAACCTCAGGATTCGCCGCCCCTTGATGCTACCTTGGCACCGCCAAGCTCGAGGGTGGATGAGCTGTCTCTGCTCTCGCAACTGCGTGATCGCGTAAAGCAGTTGGAGCGTGAATTGCCCGTCCTCCGCGGTAACGCTGATGTATGGAAGTCGAAGGCAGAGAAGGCCAC
The DNA here is from genome assembly GCA_910589775.1 of Avena eriantha. Taxonomy (NCBI): domain Eukaryota; kingdom Viridiplantae; phylum Streptophyta; class Magnoliopsida; order Poales; family Poaceae; genus Avena; species Avena eriantha. The sequence goes on from OU342741.1 coordinate 470,678,479, forward strand.
CGCCTGAGAACAGTATCTATTGGGGGAGATGACGTAGCTGGGCAACCAATTTAAATGTTAGTTTGCTTACTCTTATCTTTTCCTTGTAGTCAATCGCAATGGTGCACTATCCTCATACTTCCGTTGTTGTTTTGTATAGTTGTCAGCGCTCGCCATCCGTAGGATGAGAAAGATAGGGTTGCCATTCGCATGCATGATCGGACCCAAGAGCAACTTCAGGAGAGTGGATACTTCTGGGTGGATCATGATCGTGCGATCACGCTGGCGACCCTGCAGGATCGTGCGTCGCGAGTGTTGCACTTTCTGAAGAAGTCGCAGTCATGCTTGAAGAACATTTATCGGACGATGTTTCCGATGGATGTTGCTCCATCGAGCCTGCTGGCCCTCCTTGCCTAGCTGCGGTTCACGAGTGTGTAAGGCAGTAGTTGGTGGCTGGTGCCAAGGGCGCTCTGGGGATAATGCGACTGCATAGGCCTGATGTAGACGTTGCGGCTGGTCCACCTGCGCCACCAGCGGGCTCTGCTTCGAATATGGTGCCTCACTATTAGGCGGTGGATCGCATAGCGGAGGAGATCGTTGACTTCTTCGAAGAGCAAACCAACGTTCTCTTGTTGCAGTACTAGTTTAATTTGTATCCTGCACATAAGTGTACCAGTTTTGTAAAGTTCATATGTAGTGATGTGCATAATTGATTATTGATGATGTATAAAGATCTTGTTAGTGTATATATTTTGTGAGAGCGTTGCACTATGCGACTCCTTTTCGTTAGCCTGGCCATGCGCTTATCTCAGTCCCTTGTCAACCTGTCAGGTGCACTGCAACTGGGTTGATGTAGGTCAAGGGTTTCGATTGATGTGCCAGCTACTTAGGATATCGCGTTTCAGTTCATAGAACAGATGTGTATAGGGTGGCGCAGCCCCCGAGTGGATAAGTTGCAAAAAAATAAAGGAGAACACAAAGTTTTGGGGCACTTAGCTTTATTTATTCATGGGACAGTACGAAGTACAATGTGTGGCTAAGTAGCCTTGGCTCGGTGACCTTATTTGCAATGTAAAAGTAGAAACGACTAAGGGTAGAAGCGTCGCAGTTGCGCAACGTTCCAGGGGTTGGAGTATGCAACTCCTGTCTCTAAATCTTGAAGGCGATAGGCGCCACCTGGGATTACTTCTGTAATCACGTATGGTCCCTCCCAGGGGGGACTCGAGCTTGAGATGTCCTTGCTGCTTCAGTCGCAGGACCGGGTCGCCTACGACGAAGGATCTGGGGCATAGCCTCCTACTGTGGTAGTTGCGCAGGTTCTGCTGGTAGATCGTTGATCTTTCCACGGAGATTTCCCTTGCCTCGTCAAGGAGGTTGACAGAGCCTTCGAGTGCCAAGGTTGACTCCTGCTCACTGTAAGCGACCACGCGCGACGCTTTGTACTGTACCTCAGCGGGTAGCACCGCTTCAGCCCCGTGTACCATAAAGAACGGGGCATAGGATCCAGAGTACTGATTGTAGTTCGTCTGGCCAGCAACCCGTGGCTTGTTCGTGTGGCCAGAGGAGTCTCTTCTTGATGCCGCCGCAGACGAGCCCATTCGCCTTTTTGACTTGACAATTGGTCTGTGGATGCGCTACCGAGGCGTAGCTAATGTTGATTCCCAAATTCTCAGAATTCTTGGAACTCCTTGGATGTGAAGTTTGTCCCATTGTCGGTGATGATGCTGTGTGGTACTCCGAAGCGGTAGACGATGGACTCGAAGAACTTGACTGCGTTGTGCCCTGATTAATTGGTCACTGGCATGGCCTCTATCCACTTGGTGAATTTGTCAACTGCGACCAAGAGGTAGACGTAGCCTCCTCGTGGGGACCTTGGGAGTTTGCCAACCATGTCGAGTCGCCATTGCGCGAAGGGCCAGGCCAATGGAATTGGCCGGAGCTCTGCGCCAGGTGCGTGCGGCTTGTCCGCGAATCATTGGCATGCGTTGCATTTCTGGACAATGTCCTTGGCGTCATGCATGGCCGTAGGCCAGTAGAACCCAGATCGTAGATCTTTGGCCACGAGGGCGCGACTGCCAGCGTGGTGTCCGCAGGTCCCCTCGTGGATGTCGAGGAGAACAACTCTTCCATCGGCCGTGGAGACGCATCGTTGGAGTACTCCCGCAATGCTGCGCTTCTATAGTTCGCCGTTGATAACAGCGAATGCCTTGGATCGCTGCGCGATGTGCCGTGCATCAGTCGGATCGTCCGGTAGCCTTTTGCTAAGGAGGTACGTGATGTACGGCTGAGTCCAGGATGATTCGATCATCATGACGCTCATTGGCCCTTCGAGTCCTGTATCCAGCTCCAGTTCGTCTAGTGCCATTGACTCATTGGGTGGCGTAGCCCCCGAGTCCGTTGTTGCGCTTGTTTTCGTCTCTACTTCCTTTGGCTTGATGGAGCATTCGCAGATGCGCTCGAGAAATACCCCAGGTGGTATCGGGCCGCAGGTAGAGCCTATGTTGGAGAGTGCGCCTGCCTCTTCATTGCTTTCGCAACCTACGTGTCGCAGTTCGCAACCGTCGAAGTCTCCTTCGAGTGTGTCGTAGAGGTCGCGGTAGGCGATCATGTTGTCGTTCAGTGCGTCGCACTCATGCATTGTTTGGTTGACAACCAACTTGGAGTCGCCGTATTTAATGAGCCTCTTGGTGCCACAGGCTTTTGCCATCCTCATCCCGTGTAGCAGGGCATCGTATTCAGCTTTGTTGTTGGAGGCGGTGAACTGCATTCACAGGATGTACTTCAGCTTGTCCCCTTGGGGCGATGTTAGTATGACACCTGCACCTGCTCCGTCTTTCTGCTTGGATCCATCGAAGTGCATTGTCCAGAGGTAGGACATATCTGGTTTTTCGGGGAGCTGGTTTTCCATCCAGTGCACGAGGAAATCAGGAAGAACTTGCGACTTGATTGTGTCGTGCCTTTCGTATGTAATGTCTCGTGGAGACAATTCGATTCCCCAAAGCGTGACGCGTCCCGTGGCGTCGGGGTTATTGAAAATATGCCCTAACGGGGCGTCGTTGACCACCACGATTGGGTGTTCCTGGAAGTAGTGGCGCAGTCACCGGGTGGTCATGAAGACGTCGTACGCTAGCTTCTGGTAGTGCGGGTACCGCTGCTTTGTTGGCGTGAGGACCTCGCTGAGGTAGTAGACTAGGCGCTGTACCCCGTGGACCTTGTTTTCCTCAGCCCGTTTGACCACAAGTACTATGCTGACCACTTGGTTGGTGGCAGAGATATACAGCAATAGCGGTTCCCTTTCTTGTGGGGTCACTAGTACTGGCGAAGTGGATAGCAGGTGCTTGAGGTCTTCGAATGCTTCTTGCGCTTCATTGGTCCACTCGAACTTTTCAGCTTTGCGGAGGAGTTGGTAGAAGGGCAATGCCTTTTCTCCCATCCGACTGATGAATCGACTGATGGTCGCGATTCGCCCAGCCAGCTACTGGACGCCCCTTTTTTTTTGGCTTCTCCATGGCCAGTATGGCTTTTATTTTCTTCGGGTTTGCCTCGATTCCTCTCGCGGAGATGAGATACCTGAGTAGTTGCCCAGATGGTACACCAAAGGCGCATTTGTCCGGATTGAGCTTGATCCGGTAGCAGTCGAGGTTGGCAAAGGTTTTGTGTAAATCGTCGATTAGGGAGGCTTCCTCCTTGGTCTTGATTACTATGTCGTCGACATAGACTTGGATGTTGCGACCAAGTTGATCCTTGAGGCAAGCCTGCATGCACCGCTGGTAGGTGGCTCCTGCGTTTTTAGCCCGAAAGGCATTGTGTTGTAGCAGAACACACCGAAGGGCATTGTAAACGCTGTTTTTTATTGATCTTCCTCCTTCATTCGAATCTGATTATAGCCTGAGTAGGCTTTGAGGAAGTAGAGGCGCTCGCATCCCACGGTGGAGTCGATGATCTGGTTGATTCGCGGTAGCAAAAAGTGATCCTTTGGACAATGCTTATTTAAAGAGGTGAAGTCCACGCACATCCACAGGATATCCGTGTCCTTTTTTGGTACTAGCATCGTGTTGGCAAGCCAAGTGCTTTCCTTGATTTCACGTATGAATTTGGCGTCGAGGAGTCTATTGATCTCCATTCCGACTGCCTTTGCTCTTGGCTCAGATAATCGCCGGATTGTTTGCTTGACTGGCCTTGCGTCTGGGTTGACGTTGAGTGCATGCTCGGTGAATTCCTTGGGGACTCCTGGCATGTCCGCTGGACACCAGACGAAAATTTCCCAGTGCTCACGGAGGAATTCGACCAGCGCGAGTTCCTATGCGGGACTCAAGTTGTTGGCGATGAGGGCTGTCTTGGCGGGGTTCGATGGGTGGACCTGGACTTTCTTCGTGTGCACCGATGAGTCGAAGGACAAGTCAGGTGAGCTTGGCCTGCTTAGGGGAGGCAAACTGTTGTCTGTCGACTCCTTCAATCTCACGAGTTCTTCCTGCATGCCGAAGGAATGGGAGATTCTGTTGAATTCCCTATCGCAACTATCAGATCTCTCGAAGCTCCCATTGACTGTGATGACGCCATTGGGACCTGGCATTTTCATCTGCAGGTAGGCGTAGTGTGGTACCGCCATGAACCTAGCGAATGCGACACGTCCGAGGATGCAGTGGTACTGTGAGGGCCAGTCGACGACCTCGAAGTCAATGCGCTCATGCCGAAAGTTTTCAGCGTACCGAAGATGACGTCGAGGTTGATTTTGCCAAGGGGATACACGCCCTTGCCTGGGACGATGCTGTGGAACATTGTGTCCGAGACTTCTAAGCAAGTCCGAGGGATCCTCATTGCTCGCAAGGTACTCGCGAATATAAGGTTGATGCCGCATCCGCCGTCCATGAAGACGCGGCTCATGTCGAAACCTCCGATTTGTGCCTCGAGTACGAGGGGACAATGGCCTGGACGAGGTACCTGAGGCGGATGATCGTGTTTGTCGAAGGTGATGCAGGACTCGCTTCCGCTGAGGTACTCAGTGGTAGATGGTGGCGAGTTTGTGGCCAAGTTGACTTGGCGAGTGATGGCCTTCTGCACTTGATTAGAGGGGCGCCCTTTTTGGATCATCATGGTACCCATGGCCTGTGGGTATGGTTCGCCTCCCTGGTGCTGGTCCGGCGCAGCTGCATTTGGGGGTAGTCCATGTGGTGGTGGCGGAGCGCCATGTGCCACGGAGACTGGAGTGGCTCCGTAGCATTTTTCGACTGCGTTGCGATTCATCTGAACCAATCCCTCATGTAGCTTGAGGAACTCGCGGCAGTCCTTGAGGAGGTGGCTGGACTTCTTCTTTCCATCATTCTTGTCGATGTAGAAGTGCACCGTACATGGGCCTGACAGTTTGTATTCAATGGATGTCGCGGGTGCCTCATCATGATTGCAGCGTAGCCACACTTGCGTGGTTTTCCTGGAGTCGTGGTATCTGCCGCTACGGTATCCGCTGTTGCAGTTATCGTCGCGTCTGTCGGCGTAGCCAGCTGCGACCATGTTGACGTCGTCACGGTCATCGTAGATGCGCATGCATCGTTTGCCTCGGGGATCGAGTCTGCGTTCGAGTTATGCCTCCTCGTCAGAGTGAACTCGATTCTTCACTAAATCTTCTCCATCGGCCCTCCGATTAGCGATTTCCATCACGTGGTCAATGGTCTTGGGCTTTGAGCGGCCCAGCTCCTCCCTGAGTTCTAGGCGGCGGACGCCGCCATTGAATGCGTCAATCGCGCGATCCTCCGAGATGTTCTCTGCGGAGTTCTTGATGATGGACCACCTTTGGATGTAGGAGCGGCGCCTAGCAGCTATAGCTGTAGACATTGCATGGCCGTGCTTCGAATGCCACCATGGAGCCTGACGGAGGAGATGTGGTCCTCCAGCCAGATCTTCGGGTCCTGTAGGCCGTCAAACTTCGGGTTCTCCGACGGGAGTTTAAACCCCTTGGGCATTCGCTTTTGCCTGATGGACCTGCTGAAGCATCTGGCGCCACAGAGCTCCACATCTTCCTCTTCCGAGTCAGTTGATCGGGCATGTCGCGCCCTTGATTGTGTCAATCTTGCGCTGCGTGAGGTCGTCGCATACATCATAGTCGTGGTCGTGTCGCCGTGAGCGGCAGCGCCGAGACAGGTCATGATTGTCGTTGCTGGATGAGGGTGAGGTGTAGCGCTTTGCTAGCGCTTTGCCCTTTTTCGGCTCCAGTGTTGGTTCCTTGTCGAGGGCAGCCTCGATTAATCCCAAGCCCGCGATCGTGGATCCGTGCATGGCGGCTCGGGGATCTCCAGCTGGCGGCTGGTTGCTGAGGAGGTACATGGTGGCTGCTGTCACCACGGCATGTGGTGTCTTCGGGACCATGTTGCCCCGTGTGTCAACTGTCATAGAGCTGAAGTCGAGGACCTTTGCAGCTTCTATGCGTTCTTTCTCGGTGAGGTGGGCCATCCGAGATCGCGTCTTGTTTGCGAGGTACTCGTTGCCTTTCGAGGAGGATCCTCCGTGGGAGGAGAGCCCAGCACGTCGAAGGCTCGACTCGTCTGCCACCTTTTTGTGCGCCTCGAGTTGCGCGATTGTTTGTACTTGGCGCTTGAATTCTTCCTTCAGGAGCCAATGGTAGCCCATTAACAGTTCTTGCGGAGATCCGAAGGGTAGAGGGTTGACTCGTAAGGCCTCACAGCAGCGAGCCCACTCCTGCTCGTTGAGCTTGATCACGACGCGTTCGCCGGTTTGCTTGTTTGTTATGGTTGGGAGCTCGACTGCCCCTCCATTGCTGACGGGGGTGCGATTGCCACCGTTGCCGCCGTTGCCGCCGTTCGGCGGGTCGGTTTCGTTGCCATGATTGCCCGTGTTGTCACGATTGGCGGAGGTGTCGCCTGTGTTGATGACGGCGCACATGAAGTGATTGGGGAAGCTGCTGCTCCCACAACTCTCAGATCCGGAGCCGTAGGCTTCATCTTCAGTTGCCAGATCGCTCAGATCGGAGTCGCGACTGCTGTCGCTGACTGTGTTCTCGACTATCGTCGGGGCGTTGAGCTTACTGAGGGTGCCGATCGATGGAGGGAACCATGATGCTGGGGCAATCGACGACACCGTCGGCTAGTCAGGCATGCAAAGCGTGCCCATCTGACCAACTTGAAAGTGGAAGCTCCCGATCGCCAGGCTGATTCCGTCGCCCACGGACTCGAAAGCCGGGCGAGTGGCCGACGTGTGGACGGTGAAGTCGAATGCACCGAAGAGCTGGCGAATCTCCGCAGTTGCGGAGTTGTAGATCGCTGTTGATGGGGCCGAAGAAGCCGCAACATCAGCACTCCCAATTCCCATAGATAGTGCCAATTGACGAGGGTTTAACTCATCAATGCCCATTGTTATGGACTTGGGTTTTGGAGAAGGAGGGAGCGCTAGAGACATCTATCGGCTAGCAAACAAGCACACAGGGGACTCGAAGATTTACCTAGGTTCAGGCCTCGTAGAGGTCCCTACTCCTGCTTGTCTGCTCGTGGAATTATCAAAGGAATCGAAGATTACAATAGTGCGCAGATGCAATCTGGCAACGGTTGTGGAAACTAGGGTTGTGTGTGTCCTCCTCGCCACCCCCTCCAAGCCTTTATATAGATAGGCTAGGTCTCGGGTAACAGGTCGAGTCGGTTACATGTTAGGGTTTTCTCCTTTTAACTTTCTATCTTTAGCTTCTTCTTGTTCTTCAAGCAATCGAGAGTCTGTAGGTTACTCGAGTTCTTCATTTGGGCCTTGGCGACACCGTGGGCCTCTACGTATCCAGGCCGTATATACCAAGCTCGAGTACCTATAGGGTATACCCATGTGAACCACCATGCCAGCTGCCTGTTTTCTGCTATTTTTGGTTCCAGGAAAGTTAGAAAATGAATATTCTCAGAATTGGACGGGACAAAAGCCAAAGTGCCTATTTTTCCGGAAGTCGTCAGATGCCAGAATACGAGACAGAGAAGGGATGGGGGCCGGGCACACCAGCTGGCCACGCTGCCAGGCCTGGCCCGCGCCAGGGGGTGGTCTGGCCGACCCCAGCACCCCTTCGGCCTCTCCATCCGCCTATAAGATGCCCTCGGGACAAAAACCCTAAGTACCCGATCAAAAATCCACGAAAGAGTCTGTATCCGCTGTCATCTCTGTCCCTAGATCGGGAGGGATCTGAAGGTCTTCCTGGCACCCTGCCGGAGAGGGGAATTCACCCTGGAGGCCTTCTTCATCACCATGCAAGCCTCCGGTGTGATGCGTGAGTAGTTAATCCTTGGACTACGGATCCATGTAGTAGCTAGATGGCTGGTTCTCCTCCTATGTGCTTTTATGTTTAGATCTTGTGAGCTCCGTTCATGATCAAGATCATCTATTAGTAATTCTGCATGTTGTGTTTGTGGGGATACGATGGATATTGAGATGCTATTTCAGATTGATTATTGATTCTATCATGTCTTTGTTATTTGTGATCTTGCATGCTTTCCGTTGTTAGTAGCTATCTTGGCCAAGTAGATGCTAGCAACTCCAAGATTTAGTATTTTTCCTCGATAGTGGGTTCATGCCTCTGGTAATCTGGGGAAGTGACAGAAATCTCTAAGGTACTAGATGTGCTATTGCTACTAGGGAGAAAACAACAATCCTTTGTTCATAGAACAATCGTATTTTTTACATTACACACAATTCGTAAAGCAATAATTTGTTGCTTGCAACTTAATACTGGAGGGGGTTCGGATGATAACCTAAAGGTGGATTATTATGCATAGATGCAGTTGGATGGCGGTCTATGTATAATGTTGTAATGCCCAATCAAGTTCCAAAGGAGTCTAGATGATTAGTATATGCATGTATTGCTTTCTCGATGTTTGTCAATTGCCCCGCTATAATTTGTTCGCCCAGCATGTGATCTATCTTAAGGAGAGCCACCTCTAGTAAATTATGGATCCTGGTCCTTTTCTTTTACATACAATCTATAAACTGTATACTGCTTTGTGTTTACTTTCTGCAAACTATTACTTCCATCCATTCGATATGTTTAATCCTTTGTTTTTAGCAAAACACGGTGAGATTGACAACCTAATCGCAAGTTGGGGACAAAGTTCTGTGGTTGTGTTGTCCAGGTCTCCACGTTGCTACTAGCACCGGTAGTGCGCCCTGCCAAGGCTCAGCTAGCAACACCTTTGGGGTGTTTCCTTGCTCCTACTGGTTCGATTAAACCTTGGTTTCATAACTGAAGGAAACTTGCTATTGTGCTCATCATAACTTCCTCTTGGGGTTCCCAACAAGCTCGATCTACATCAACACGAGCCATTAGTGAGCCCTACAATGAAAGCTTCGATCGCGGTCTATTTGTTTACTCCTTCATAGAAGTTCTTCATGTCGATACATCATCTGAGGTAGTCCCGACAAGTTTATTCAGCCTTCTAGGTGCAACGCTGAAGATCTCCGACCGTGCAGGGCCTCCTATATGTGTGACGTGGGCATACCTTATAGTTACTCGATCTTGGTATATATGGCCCAATCTGGTAGAAGCCCACGGCGTTACCAGGGCCCAATCAAATATTCGGGTGACCGAAGGATACTCCGATTGCTTGCGGCACACGACAAGTTCAAAGATAGAAAGTTTAAAGGGACAAACCCTAACTTGTAACCGACTCGACTTGCTACCCGAGACCTAGCCTATCTATATAAAGGCTAGGAGGGATGGCGAGGAGGACAATCACAACCCTAGTTTCCACAACCTCGCCAGTTTGCATCTGTGCACCCCCTATAACTTTCGACTCCCTCGATAATTCCAAGAGCAGAGAAGAAGGAGTAGGGTCCTTTACGAGGCCTGATCCTGGGTAAACCTTGCGTCCCCATGTACTTGTTTGCTAGCCGATCGATGCCTCCAGCGCTCTCTCCTTCTCCAAAACTCAAGTCCATAACAATGGGCATTCATGAGTTTAACCCTCATCAATTGGTGTCGTCTATGGGAACTGGGAGTGCTGATGTGGTGGTTTCCTCGGCCCCATCAACTGCGATCTACAACTCTGCAACAACAGAGATTCGCCTCCTCTTCGGTGCCTTTGACTTCACCGTGCACACGCTGGCGACTCGCCCGGATTTCGAGTCCATAGGCGACGGAATCGGCCTGGCGATTGGGAGCTTACACTTCTAGGTTGGCCAGCTAGGCACACCTTGCCTCCCTGACCAGCCGAAAGTTCCCTCGATTGCTCCAGCATCGTGGTTTCCACCGCTGATTGGCACCTTGAGTGAACTCGACGCCTCGACAGTAGTCGGGAATGCGATTCGCGACAGCAGTCGCGGATCCGATCTGGGTGATTTGGCCATAGAAGATGTAGCCTACGGCTCTGGCTCTGAAAGTTGCAGAAGCAATAGCTTCCCCAAGCACTACATGTGCACTTTCGTCAACACAGGCGAGAAAAGTGAATGCCAGCTGCTTCAGAAGGGCCATCAGACAGAAGCGAATGCCTAAGGGGTTCAAACTCCCATCGGAGAACCGAAATTTGACAGCCTGCAGAACCCTAAGATCTGGTTGGAGGATCACATCTCCTTCGTCAGGCTCCATGGCAGAACCACGAGCATGGCGATGCAGTGCCTCCAGCTACAGCTGCAAGGTATCGCCCGTGCATGGCTCAACAATCTCCTACGGGGATCAATTCGTAGCTGGGAAGAGCTAGTCTACAGCTTCGTGTGAAATTTCAAGGGCATGTACAAGAGGACCGCATCAATCAAAGAACTGCGAGATAGCTACCAGAAGACTGGCGAGTTGCTGCGCTCGTACATCCAGAGATGGTCCATCATAAAAAACTCTACGGAGGACATCTCTAAGGATCACGCAATCGACGCGTTCAACGGTTGCATACGCCGCAGAGAGCCCAGGGAGGAGCTGGTCCGCTCGAAGCCCAAGACAATCGACCACCTGATGGAGATCGCGAATAGGTGGGCCGATGGAGAGGACTCGGTGAAAAACCGTATCCTTTCCGATGATGATGATGACCTCAGCCACAGACGCGATCGTCGAGGAAAACATCGAATGCGCAGATACAAGGACCGCAAAGAGGTTGACATGGTAGCGGTTGGCTATGCCGACAAACGCAACAACAACCACAATAGCGAAAGCAGAAAAACCACACAAGTGTGGCAGCACCGCAGTCGCAATGAGGCACCTAGAACATCCATCCAGGACAAACTGTCCGGACCATGCAACGTGCACTTCTACATCGACAAGAACGACGGCAAGAAAAAGTCTAGCCACCTTCTAAAGGACTACCGCAAGTTCCTAAAGCTCCATGAAGGCCTAGCCCAGATGAATCGCGACGTGATAAACCAGGGCTATGGAACGGCTCCAGGCATTGTGGCTCATGGAGCACCACCACCACCACCTGAGCCACCACCACCTGTGGCTGCACTAGTACAGAACCATGGAGGCGAGCCATACCCCCCACCTCTAGGAAACATGGGGATGATCCAAAAAGGATGCCCCTCAAATAGAGTGTACAAGGCAATCCCTCGCCAAGTCAATCTAGTGACAAACTTTCCGCCCTCCAACACTAAGTACCTCAGTGGAAGCGAGTCCTGCATCACCTTCGACAAGAGCGACCACCCGTGCCAAGTTCCTCGCCTAGGACACTGTCCCCTGGTACTCGAGGCACAAATTGGCGGCTTCGAGATGAGTTGTGTCTTCATGGACGACGGAAGTGGCATCAACCTCATGTTCGCGGGTACGCGCAATGAGGATCCCTCTGACATGTCTAGAAGTTTCAGACACAACCTTCCACGGCATTGTCCTAGGTAAGGGCGTGTACCCCCTGGGCAAGATCAACCTCGACGTCATCTTCAGCACACCGGCAAATTTCCGGCAAGAGCGCATCGATTTCGAAGTTTTTGATTGGCCTTCACAGTACCACTGCATCCTCGGACGTGTCGCGTTCGCGAGGTTCATGGTGGTACCACACTACGCCTATCTGCAGATGAAGATGCCGGGCCCAAACGGCATTATCACAGTCAACGGAAGCTTCGAGAGATCTGACAGCTATGACAGGGAATTCAACAAAATTTCCTAGTCTTTCGTCATGCAAGAGGAACTGGTGAGGTTAAAGGAGTCGACAGACAACAATCTGCCTCCCCCGAGGAAGCCAAGCTCACCTGACCAATCCTTCGACACGTTGGTACACACCAAGAAAGTCCAGGTCCACTCAACGGACCCGACCAAGACGACCCTCATCGCCAACTTGAGTCCCGCATAGGAACTCGCGCTCGTCAAATTCCTCTGTGAGCGCTAGGAAATCTTCGCCTGGTGTCTAGTCGACATTACAGGATTCCCAAGGAATTTTCCGAGCACTCACTCAACGTAAATCCTGATGCAAAGCCAGTCAAACAAATAATACGGCGACTGTCTGAGCCAAGGGAAAAAACGGTTAGTATGGAAGTCAACAGACTCCCAAACGCTAAATTCATACACGAGATCAAGGAAAGCACCTGGGTCACAAATCCGATGCTTGTTCCTGAAAAGGACACGGACATCCTGCGGATGTGCATGGACTTCACCTCCCTGAACAAGCATTGCCCGAAGGACCACTTCCCGTTTCCACAGATCAATCAAATAACCGACTCCGCAGCAGGATGCAAGCATATCTGCTTCCTCGACGCCTGCTCAGGCTATCATCAGATTCGAATGAAGGAGGAGGACCAAGAGAAAACGGCGTTCACAATGCCCTTTGGTGTATTCTGCTACACAACGATGCCCTCCGGGCTGAAAAACGTAGGAGCCACCTACCAGCGGTGTATGCATGCCTACCTCAAGAGCCAGCTTGGTCGCAACATCCAATTCTACATCGACGACATCATCGTCAAAACCAAGGAGGAAGCCTCATTATTCGACGATTTTCACGAGACCTCCAATAACCTCGACCGCTACAGGATAAAGCTAAATCCGGACAAATGCGCCTTCGGTGTACCATCTGGGAAACTTCTCAGGTACCTCATCTCCGGGAGAGGGATCGAGGCAAACCCGAAGAAAATAAAGGCCATACTGGCCATGGAGAAGCCGAAGAACGTAAAAGGCGTCCAGCAGCTGGCTTGGCGAATCGTGGCGCTTAGTCGATTCATCGGTCGAATGGGCGAAAAGGCACTACCCTTCTACCAACTTCTCTACAAGGCTGACAAATTTGAGTGCACAGATGAAGCACAAGAAGCATTCGAAGACCTCAAGCGTCTATTGTCCACCTCGACAATGTTGGTTACACCTCGTGAAAAGGAGCCGTTGTTGCTATACATGTACGCCACCAACCAAGTGGTTAGCACTATGCTCGTGGTGGAACCATCCGAACAAAATAAAGTCCATAGGGTGCAACGTCCATTCTACTACCTCAGCAAGGTGCTCACGCCAACAAAACAGCGATACCCACATTATCATAAGCTGTTGTACGGCGTCTTCATGACAGCCAGGCAACTGCGCCACTACTTCCAGGAGCACCCAATCGTAGTGGTCAACGACGCTCCACTCGGGCACATATTCAACAATCCCGACGCTACTGCACGAGTCGCACTCTTGGGAATAGAACTATCTCCACGATACATCACATATGAGAAGCACGATGCGATCAAGTCGCAAGTCCTCCCGGACTTCCTCGTGCACTGGATGGAAAACCAGCTCCCTGACAAGCCATACATGTCCTATCTATGGACAATACACTTCGACGGGTCCAAGCGCGAGGGAGCTGGTGCAGGCATCATCCTGATGTTGCCGCAAGGCGACAAGATGAGGTACGTTCTGCGAATGCAGTTCACCGCCACCAACAATGAAGCCGAATATGAAGCATTGCTCCACGGGATGCGTATGGCAAAAACCTTCGGTGCAAAACATCTCGTCATCTACGGCGACTCCAAACTAGTGGTCAACCAAACAATGAACGAGTGCGACGCTCTGACCAACAACATGATCGCCTACAGCGACCTCTACGACGCACTCGAGGGGGACTTTGATGGCTGCGAGATGCGACATGTAGGCCGCGAGAGCAACGAGGAAGCGGACATACTCGCCAACATTGGCTCCACATGCGCCCACGTGCCACCTGGAGTATTTCTACAGCGCATCTGCGAAGCTCCATCAAGCCAAAGGCTCCAGATCATAAAGCTAGCACGACAAAGGACTCGGAGGCTACACCACCCAACGAGCCAACGGCACTCGACAACATGGAGCTAGACACAAGACTCGAAGGCCCCATGGCGGTGATGATGATCGAGCCATCATGGACGCAACCATACATCACATACCTACTCAGTAAAAGTTTGCCAGATGACCCGACAGACGCGCGTCATATTGCGCGACGATCCAAGGCATTCACCCTCATCAATGGCGAACTGTACAAGCGCAGCATCACAAGAGTCTTTCAACGTTGCGTCTCCAACGGGGACGGAAGAGCCATCCTCCTCGAAATACACAAAGGCACTTGCAGGCACCACGCCGGCATTCGCGCCCTCGTCGCCAAATCTCTACGAGCTGGATTCTACTGGCCAATGGCAATGCACGATGCCAAGGACATCGTCTAGCGTTGCAACTCCTGCCAGCGATTCGCGGACAAACCGCACACACATGGCATGGAGCTCAGGCCAATACTTGTGGCCTGGCCCTTCGCACAATGGGGACTCGACATGGTCGGCAAGCTCCAAAAGTGCTCACTTAGAGGATACATCTACCTCCTCATCACAGTCGACAAACTCACCAAATGGATTAAGGCCATGCCGGTGACAAACCAGTCAGGAGCCAGCACTGTCAAATTCTTCGAGTGCATCGTCTTCCGGTTCGAGGTGCCACACAGCATCATCACGGACAACGGTACAAACGTGACCTCGAAGGAATTCCAGGGTTTCTGCGAAATGTTGGGGATCAACATCAGCTACGCCTCCATGGCGCACCCTTAGACCAACAGTCAAGTCGAAAAGGCCAACGGCCTCATCTACGGCGGAATCAAGAAAAGGCTCCTTCGACCACTCGAATGAGCTGCCGGGTGCTGGCCCGACAAGCTACAATCAGTACTATGGAGCCTGCGCACAACTCCAAACAATGCTACAGGCTACACCCCGTTCTTCATGGTAAACGGTGCCGAGGCGGTACTACCCGCAGAGGTGCGCTATAAAGCCCCACGAGTAGTGGCATACAGCGAGGAATAATCCACCCTCGCACTCGAATGGCAACCTGATCCTACGGATGACGAGCGCGAACAACTACAAGAAGCAGAGCAAAGTATAAAGACAAAGCGTCGCCATGAATGGCTAAACAAAAGGATAAGAAAATAGAGATATAACACTTAAATTTCTCATTCAACTGCGCAACTTCGCCCAAGAGGTACTTCTCGCGTGCACTAGCCTTCTCAACCTTCGACTTCCACATGTCTGTGTTGCCACGGATCATGGGAAACTCTCGCGCCAACTGCTTTATGTGATCGCGACAGCTCCTCCACCTTTGAACATGGTCACGCCATAGTTTCATCAGTGGGAGGAGAGTCAGGAGGACCACTCGAAGGACCCTATTACAGCCAAACAAGAGGCAAATAAGACCAACTATACATCGACAAAAGGAAGGAGTGCATTCAAATTCAACAAAGTATCAACATGGGCACCCCCCACAAAGTACGGTTCAACAAAAGGAAAGCTAAGCTATTACACAAGGCAGCTAAGGAATGATCTGCTTTTCGATTTCGACTTCGGGGGCTTCCTCGAATCTGTGGCGGTCTTTGATGCCACAGACTTCCCAGTTGTAGCCCCAGATGCCGCAGCCTTTGCCGCCTTCACTCGCCGCAGCTCCGCCGAGTAATTGGTGACTGTTTCAATGAGCTGGGGCCCATATTTACTGCAAGTACCAGTGAAAGGAGCGAACACTACATGCTGGCCACCTGTGGTGACCGGCATCACATCAGAGATCTCGTTGGGGTCCAGCTCCACGCCGTGGCCTTGCGCCATTGCGAGTGCCATAGTCGCGCCAACTGATCGCTGCGCATTCTTGAATTCCACTGGCACGCCCTCTGCGAAAGACTCCACTAGGCCATCAAGATTTTCGATTAATTTGGCCTTGGGAGCCATCTCCTCTCGAAGGCGACTCAGTACGCCGTTGGTCTTCCCAAGTGTGTCTTGGAGAGAGACGCTTTGGTCCTCGACTGCAGCCACGATGCCAGCCATGGCTTCCGCACAGTCCAAGGCCTGGGCGTCAAAGCTCATGTCGGCAGCATCTGAAGAATACACGTATCGGCACATCAACATGTATACAAAAAGTAGGGGAAAATGCAAGTGAAGCAGCGTAATACCTGAGAGCGTTTTAGCGATTAAGAAGAGCTGTTCTACGAATAACTTTTCCCTCTCAGGAGTGGAAGAGCGCAAATCTTCCTCGCACTTTTGTGACTCCTCCAGAGCCTCGACTACCTTGACGCGTTTCTTCTCTGCTGCGGCAAGTCCATTCTTGAGGGAAGTGACACGACGAAGAAGCTCATTATGATCACCTACAAGGGACAAAACATGGAAAAACCTGAGTTCATCAACCTCTACACAAGAAGAGCGGAGAGACAAGTATAACGCAAACCTTCGAAAGCGTGATGGCAATTATCCAGCATAGCATGCTGTTGACCTAAGGAAACGATCTGCTCAGCGAGGCAAGAAGAATTCTTCAAGATAGGCTACACCAAAGAAAATAAGCATCCACATTAGCAGAACTTCGATTGCTAGCGGCAAGAGACACTTACATGATCCACCAGGGACTCCGAAGGTTCCTATTGAATCGGCGTTCGTCCAACCATCTGGTGCCCCCTAGAGTGGGAGGAACTCGAAGAATTGGCAATCGGAGTGGGCCGCCACCAGAGGAGAAGGAGATTCTGCCGCCACTTCTTCACCTTTGGAGTCTGTGACTCCGGTATCCTTGACAATTTGGCTGTCGTCAGAAGACGACGATGCTATTTGACTGAAAAATATCTCACACTGCTTTAGAAGAGAAGATTTTGGGAGAACAAAACAAACTCGCAAGGATATAAAGACTTACCTGTCAAAATTCTCGAGGTCAAAAGAATCTCTTGATGACTCCTTCGGCAACCTCAGCTTCTTCCGTGAGGGAGGAGCCATGGCGCGCACAGGCACGGCGGGGATTGGCTCCTCTACAGCAGTAAGAGGACCCTCCGGCGTTGTTGGCGAAGACCCATCCGAATCCTCGCTACGGGAGTGCTTGTGAGTCACGTGACTACTGGACTCGGGGGCTTCCTGCTCCTCCCCAACAAGGACGGTGGAGCTCGACTTGCCCTCTTCTTCCGCCTCGTGCGGAATTATTCCTTCGGGTTGAGGAGGCAAGTTAGCGGCCATGTTCCAGTCCTAAAATCAGAAGAAGCATCAGTATAAAGACACCTAACAGGCAATCGAAAATCAAGAAAACTTCAAAGGGATATCCACCTCTGGCGGAGGATTGATGGCGCATAATGGAGGCACGACTGAGTCACCTGGGAGCTCCTCCTTGGTGGTGTACTTTGTCAGCAGTCAAAACCTCCTATCTACCTCACTAGAAGAAATGCCTTCTGTAGAGATACGAGTGACATCACCAGTACCAATCTAGCGGAACATCGGGTGTACCCTGGCTTGTAGAGGCTGTACTCAGCGATGTATCCAAGTGCGAATGAGCTCTGTGCCGCCTACTTCTTTGCCCATGCGGCATTCAAGGTCGCAGACACGCTGATACAGGGTCTCTGTTTCCTTGACTTCACCGAGCATCACAATGTTTTTCCAAGACCTCCTCCTCTTGCATGCCACCACCGGATCGAAGGGTGCGAGTCCATAGTGCTCTCCGTTGGCCTTCTGGTCGCAGATGTAGAACCACTTCTCCCTCCACCCTTGGACAGAAGTAGTGAGGCTGATGGAGAAATAGGTGACGTTGGAGTCGACGTGGATCCTGCTGCCTCCTATATCGTAGACTACTGAACCCGAACCTGACTGGCGTTTGAGCTTAAAGAGTTTTTTGAAGAGGCCGAAGTGTGGCTCGATTCTGAGCAAACACTCGTAGAGAGTAATGAAGCAGGCGATGTGGAGGATAGAGTTTGGGGTCAGCTGGTGTAGCTAGAGCCCATAGAAACCAAGAAGATCCCTAAAAAACGGATGAATGGGGGAGAGAAAGACCACGAATGATGAACGCGAGAAACATCACTCGAAACCCCGTAGGAGGACTAGGGATTACCTCATCACTGGGAACGCGGGAGTCATCCTCCGCGGCAGAGAGCGCTCCATCCTGGCGCTGGGTGAACAACTCAGAGGGCTTGATGACACATGGGCACCAAAAACCATTGGTGACACGAGTCCCCGCGCCCTTCTTCTTCCCAGCTACGGCGGGGTTGGTGCCCGTGGTGGTGGCGCCCATCTTCTTGGCCGCAACCGGGGCAGCCGCAGATCCAATGGCACAGGCTCCCTTCTTCTTGCCCATCTTGCGTTGGTAGTGCGAGCGCAGGAAGTAGCTGGGGAAGGTACGAAGTTGGTCCAGTGCCACAAGGAGGATGAGAGCAATGGTACAGCAAGAGCAGCAATGGCGGAGGTGTGCGAGCAAAAAGGAAGATGTGGGGAAATTACCGCACGGCGAGCCTCTACATAACCTCATCATAGATGCCATCGAACGGCCAGGAGAAAACCAACCCGACACGTGGCACAAATCGACGTCGATGCGTGGCAAGGGTAAACCACGAACCGTCGCCCCACTCCTCCCATTACGCGCGAGAATCGAGGAGACATAGATAAACCAGAAGATTGTGCATGCCTGATCAAGTCCAAGTCAGAAAATGGGACCCACTACTCGTCACGTCCCGTCAAAGCCGCTCACGCGGGCAACTGAGGCCATCTCACCGTCAGCACTGACGTCATCAACTCCAGCAGGAGCACATTTTGACTGCTCTAGTCCTTACTCGAGTCTTTGACTCGACCAAGCAATCGGGGGCTACTCCTAACAGGAGCGCTGGCCGTGCACCCGAAGAACATTGTAAAGATATCGAAGCATCACGAAAAACCCTTCACTCAAATCTATGATTCGATTGTGGAATTCGGCTTACTCCCATAGGGAGCGCTGAAAGCATATTCGACTGAAACAAGAAAAAGATGATAGCAGTCACAAAATAATTATAGTCCCCACTCGAGTCTACGACTCGAATAGGCACTCGGGGGCTACTCCCATAGGGAGCGCTGGCCGCGCACCCTATTATTTTTTATTATACATAAACTGTGTATTGACTACGTCCACATTCAATATTTTCAGCGACTCCGCCTCATATCTTGCCTACAAAGAGACCGCGTCTCCTCGGTCACCCGAATCATCTCCGTGATGACAAAAATTCAGATGTCGCGCTTATAGCGTGAAGATAAGACCTAAATAAGGCCTAACAACGCATCTGTTGCGCTCTACCAGAAACAATCCTTGCCTACAAGTATGATGAATAAGCCTTGACAGATGCGTCGAGTGCTCACACTTATACACTAGGATTCGACTCTATAAGACCTCCGCGACCTGAGTCGAATTACACTAACACTTTCCCGAATTCGAGTCTAGGGACTCGAGTTTGAGTAGATTGCGTTGTTTTGCCATAAGGCAGTTAACTGATCCCGATACATCGGATAAATCAGGCACGTATATCAATAATCCCTATGACACAAGTTAGATAACTCAAAAATATGCCCATATATGCACTCGAAAGACTTCATTAGTCTCCACTCGAATCTGCGATTCAACCAGACACTCGGGGGCTACTGACATGGGCATACCTTGTAGGTACTCGAGCTTGGTATATATGGCCCGATCTGGCATAAGCCCATGGTGTTACTAGGGCCCAATCAAAGATTCAGGTGACCAAAGGGGACTCCGATTGCTTGTGTCACATGGCAAGTTCAAAGATAGAAAGTTTAAAGGGGCAAACCCTAACTTGTAACCGACTCGACTTGCTACCCGAGACCTAGCCTATCTATATAAAGGCTAGGAGGGGGAGGTGAGGAGGATAATCACAACCCTAGTTTCCACAACCTCGCCAGATTGCATCTGCACACACCCTGTAACTTTCGACTCCCTCGATAATTCCAAGAGCAGACAAAAGGAGTAGGGTCTTCTATGAGGCCTCAACCTGGATAAACCTTGCGTCCTTGTGTGCTTGTTTGCTAGATGATAGATGCCTCCAGCACTCTCTCCTTCTCCAAAACCCATGTCCATAACAATAGCCATTGATGAGTTTAACCCTCGTCAATGTGCCTTCAAAATTCTGAAATAACGCACTTTGCATATCATACCAATTGCGAATTGTATTCTTTGAGAGTTCATTAAGCCATGATCGAGCTGTCTTATGCAACATTAGCGGGAGATAATGTACTAGGACTAAGCTATTTCGTCCTCTGGTGATGCAACATGCCTAGAAGAAATCCTGGAGCCAGGTGTCTAGCCGAGCCACACCATCCTAGGGTTGAATGTGCCCTGAGATACCAAATCCCTTTGGAAAATTTGTTTGTTGGATCCGTGTCCCAAAGCACTTTGGGCCCACATATATGTTGTCTGACTCATATTATCGCGCCTCTATGTTTGAGTTGATCTGGTTCATGGCGTCACTTGGTGACAGGGAGCACCGTCTCGGATGTCCACTGTGGCTACAGTGCCGTGGAGCTGGGTCTCTACTTCTCCCACCACCTCCTCTGCCCTAACGCCCTCCCTGGCTCTCGTGGGAGCCGTTACCGCTGCTTGGTGGAGAGGTGGTGCTGGTGGGTTATTTACGGCTGATTGTCGGCCTTCATCTTGGGTTTCGCGGCGGCCACCATGCATGGAGCACTTCATGGCCATAAGATGTTCTATGTGTTACAAATTCACTTCACGGCAACCAATAATATCGCTGAATATGAAAAAATGTTGCATGGACTTCAGATTGCTAAATACATTGGTGTTCGCTGAATCATGTGCTACAGAGACTTGGATTTAGTTGCTCAACAAGTATCCGATCATTGTAAGGAAAACAAGCACATGTCATCTTATCGAGTTGTCGTGGATGAATTATCTAAATCATTCGAAGGGTTTGAGGTTCAACACATCCTAGAGCATAAAAAGAGGAAGAAGATGCATTATCAATATTAGGCTCAGGGCAGCAACATGTACCATATGGTGCTTTTCTGGAGCACCTAAAAGTTCCTTCTATCATAGGGGTTGATGAGGAGAATCCGATCAAATACGACTCACCACTCATAGCACTGCTAGCTGTTATTCCTAGCTAGACAAAATCGTACCTTGATTTCTTGGTAGATGGAAAATTACCCAAAGATGAGGTTCTGAACCGGTAGATCATCCGATGAGCAAAATACTAAATGATAATCAACGGTGAGCTCTATAAGTCGAGTGTATATGGTTTTTTAGCGCTATGTTTCTCTAGAAGGAGTAGAAATCCTAAGAGAAATATATGAAGGAGAATGTGGGCATCACGCTGCAACCAGATGCTTAGTCGCAAAAGCTTTTTGACACGAATTTTTTGGCTTACAGCTAAGGTAGATGTCGTGAAACTGGTTAAGACATGCAATGGCTACCAAAAGTACGCAAAATAAGCCCATGTTCCGACTGATTAGTTGCAAACAATTCTGATTACATGGCCTTTTGCGGTCTTGGGGATTGACATGGTAGGACCGTTTACATAGGAAAAGTATGGATTTACCCATCTACTAGTGATGGTGGACAAGTTCACTAAATGGATTGAGGCCAAACCGGTAACAAGTTGCGATGGGGCCACATCCAAAGTTTGTTGAGGATGTTATCATCTGATTAGGCTATCCACATAACATCATCATAGATAATGGGAGTAATTTCTCCATGGGAGAACTCGTCAAGTTTTGCGAAGAACAAGGAATCCGGCTGAATATTGCATCAGTTGCACATCCACAAGCCAATGGACAAGTCAAAAGGCCAAACGGCCTAATTTTACAAGGCCTCAGACCTCGTCTCAAAGCACCAATACGTCATGCTTCGGGGGCTTGGGTGGAAGAATTACCGTTTGTTATCTGGAGCTTACAAACTACTCCAAATAGGTCAACCGGATACACACCTTTCTTCTTGGTGTACGGCGCAGAGGCAATACTTCCGAGTGATTTAATCCACATTTCTCCCCATGTTGCTGCATGTTGAAGAGGATGCCGTAGTTTCTTGACAAGATGACTTCTATATACTTGAGGAAGTTCGTGTCGTTGCTGAACAGAGAATAGATCCTATCAGTAGAAGTTGTGCAAGTACCATAGTCAGAGACTCAAAAATTGTTTCTTCTAGAAGGGAGACCTAGTTCTCCGACTAGTGGAACAAACAAAGCACACACATTCCCCGATTCGGGAGGGACCCTTCATAATCAGTAGAGTAATGCATAATGGGTCATCCTATTTAACTGATATGAGACCAATCAAGGAAAGACCTGATACTTGCAAGAGAAAGAGAGCTGGTAGTAATAAAAATCTAGATGAACTAGATCGTACATGGAACATTGCATGGCTACATCCTTCTATTCTTAAGTTCATTTTCTTGTAATCATACAATTGTGCATGTTCAAAGTGAAATAAAGTTTTGGTTACCTCAATATTTTTCTGAGATGCTTCTAGTACCATCTTATGTACGAATTATCATGTCAAACTCAAAAATCTCGAAATGGTTGAAATTACTTTATGCTCATGTTCATTCTGATTAGATTTCCGATTTTATAAAAATGTTACCTTCAGGTGTAAGCCTCATTTATGTTTATACTTTGGTTATTTGTCTAATTGCTTGGACGCGGGCATTTTCTGAGTAGTGAATTGTTCGTACTAGAAGATGGATCTGTTTCTAGGTTTAAACTGGTTTAGTAGTTGAGCTCCATTGCTCGACAGTGTTTACGTACTAAAATTTGGCTGGCTCACCAAAGAGACAAAGTGGAAAATCCAGATAAATGAAAAGTATAAACAAAAAATGCTTAAGAAAATTTTGAGCACAATATAAAAAACAAGTGTTAGAGTAAATGCATAAGTTCTTACAGCATAACTAGAGAAATAGTTTACATTACACCACTTGGTTTCAAAATAATGCATAGTTTGTTTTTTGAATCTATGTTGCAAGTGGTGGAGATGGAGATCTTGTTGTTGTGTTGGTGCCACCATTAAGACCATCATGATCCTTCTCCGAGCCAATGTTGTTAGACTCAGTCTTCTCATCATCATCATCGGAAAGTTCAGCCTCTTCGGCCGGCAGGCTTGGTGGCACGACGACGGACTGAAAGAACAATTTTGAGTAATTGGTTATCTCGTCCGCACGACAAGCGTATCCAAAACAAGACTCCCAAAATAGCTCCGACGCCTTGGTCTTTCCCAACTTTATCGACAGTGGAAATATCCTTGGTTACCTACTAGATTTCCATACTACCATGGTGACTCATTACCATGGTAAGGGCATTCTGGACAGCTGTCCGGGCATATGACATCTTCCAGTCATCAATGATCTTTAGAAACTCCTTGGCTTTGTACCTCATCTCAAAAGCAGATACTTTATCTAGGTTTGAGAGATGGCTTCGCCAGTTTCTTGAAGAATCTGGCAGAATTTATGTATCAAATCTCTAACTACGACAAGTTGGTATGTGCAGGACTCGGACGAGGAGGCTTAGTAATATTGAGGGGCCCTACGAAAAGACAAAGTCAGAAATTCTGAAGAAATAGTCGGAAGAATTTACAAGGGAAAAAAGGTATGGCATTAGCAAATTAACAAAGATAGTTTCATCTAGCACCATGAGCTGGCGTGGAGGTAGCCCTCTGTCCTCCATCAGCTAGAGTTTCTCATTTTCCATGAGGCTAGGGATCGAGATCCCGTGCCAGCTCCTCTCCTCCGCCGCGGTGGACATTGACACCGTGCCCGCATAAGAAGAATCGGCCATCTCATTAGAGGTGACCAAGAAATGGTGGTGTTGTGGTTTTGGAGGTGTAGATAATAATACGAGGAATCACAGGGGATGCGAGGAAGAAAACACTGTGGATCGGAAGTGAAGAAAAATGAGGATTTCTCCCTCTTTATAACCAATCTGCACCGAGATTAGCACTAAACACGACGGATTTTCGACACACGTCATGGAACGTACGTGGCAACTTTCCTGGCGAAGCCGCCACCTCCTCTATCTTCGCACTCACATTGAAATGACGCCACGGTTCCGCGTGACGCAGGACCCACCAACGATCACACTGACAGGATAAATGTCAGTGACGTGACAAGACTTGAAAAGTTGCCATGTTATGTCACCAGATCAAATACTAGCTCAGTTTTAAATGAGCGTGGAAATAAGAATAATGAATCAACAAGTCCGGCTCAGCAATGACTCGGATCCTATAGTTTTATTTTAATTTTTAAGAACCCTCCAAGATTTTGCAGGCAAAGAACGTTGAAGCTGGACGAAGGAATCTGACTTTGGATCTTGGAGGCTTCTGGGGGCTACTGTTGGAAATAAACTTTCCGGATGTACCCACCAGGGCGGCCCACTTTCGGTTAAGATCTTTGTTCCATGGGTGACCCAGTCAGAGAAAGAATATGGAAACCCATTCGTCTATGGAAGACTTAGAAGACTTACCGACTTACGCATGTAGATAGCCTTGTAGTTCAAGTTGTACTATGTACCGACTCTGTGTCGTAGCCGGATAAGATTCTCGTGTAATCCCTAGGTCGGATGATAATATAAGCGAACCTAGGGCAAGCCTTTAGAGAAATCATAAGCGCAACTCGCGCAGGTGATAGCGATCCTTGTAATCCTCTGTAAATCTTTGGCTTTGCTGATATACTGGATTGCTAGCAGTAGTCAGATACGGCAACCGTAGTGGGATCTAAACCTAGGTAAACTTATGTCCTCACTGTCCTAGACCTCCGTATGTCTTACATCCCACATTTTCCCACGCCTCGAGGATCCCCTTATGGCGTACTTATCTTTTGTCTGATGACAAAAACCATTGACATGACATGTAAGAGTGTTCTGGTTGTCTAAGTTTCAAGCACGAAAAGGTGTGAACCCCTTGCTTCGTTACCACAAGGACGGGTAATAGGTGCATCTGTTTGCACTCCATCCGTAAAATGTAAAAGATCAAGTTAAGGTGTTGTTTCTGTAACTGTATCTAGTGTGTTTTTATGTCAATCTATTGTTTACTGGACTAGCTGTGCAAATTCATTGTGCATCATGTTTTTTGGAAGCCTTTTTGGATTAAAACAATAGGACTTGGATTTGGTCATAAAATCCAGTCTACTTTTGCATTTCAGGTTCACCTCGAGGCATATCTACATACGATCAGAATTTCAGATGATACACTTCAGTTCTATGAATGATCAAAACTTCAACATGATTAGTTGGTTATGATTCATGTAGGGAAGAAAGCATGGTGACTGTCATGCTTCCATATCTTGTAATGCTTGTTCTATGTTGTAATTTATATTACGAGATTTAGGAGTGCGCCTCGGTGCACAGGCCCGTAGATTTCGCATCAATTTAACGTTAGTTTGTGGAGCTCTTAGATTTTGCTATCTATGTTTTTGTTGTTAATGTGTGTGAGATATTTTACCCCTGTATAAAGTTTTAGTGAGATTTTTTTGACACTAAGTTTTAGTGAGATTTGTTACAATGCTCCATGTAATTGTTTATTAAACCATTAGTATATACATAGATAACAGATTTAATAATACATTATGTAAAGAGTAAACACTTGAAATGGTAAGTACATATATTGATTGCATCATAATACTTAAAAAATATAGAGTACTAAACATAGGAGACTACATTACACATATTCTAAGTAGTTTTTAACCAACAGATAAACATCTCAAAGATAAGTATCTTAACTCACAGCAAAACTGTCTGTGATTTAATACATAAAGATGGCATCATATGCAATGATCTTACTCAAAGGAATAGTCATCGGAATTATCTATTTCAGTTGGTAGTAGCACCATCAAAAGGAAATTGCAGTTCCTAGAACAATGGTTGATCGGAGAGTTAGTTGTTGCAAAAACAAAGGCTACATCCTTCCCAGAGTGTGTTGCAACCTAAATACTTCTCTTTTCACAACTAATGTTCTGAATCATAAGAAAAAGCACATTTAGTTTCTGGTAATGCATGTGCTATGTTGGCAGACCTTTAAGATCCATGAGTGCGCCTCGGCGCACACGACCTGTAGCTCTCACACCATATTTAATATTGTATAACACTAATAAAAACAGGTGGAAAAATAATATTTTCAGCCACAACTTCCGTTACTAGGTTTAGGTGGCACACTCCAAGACTACGCAACTATATCACAATATAAATAGGCTATTTCACTTGCATTACTTGCCTCTATCCTCAGATTCAATTCTTATAATTACTCGTAATTATATAACCAAGTACTACTGTACAAAGCATCTTACCTTGCCTCCATGTCATTGTGTTCGTCGGGGCTGATGTTGAGGTAGAAACCACAAATCCACTGTCTTCGTCTTGTTCTCTTTGACCCAAGCGTCATCCATCTTTGACATGACTCCCAACATGGATACACATCCTCTGAAACTGTCGAATGAAAAAACATGACCAAAATATATATAAAGAGGTGGCATTCATAAATAAAACCAGGAATAAATTTTTTCTTGGTTCTAAATAAGGCATGGTTGAAAGATAAGAGAATAACACTGTTTAGAAACCCACCTAATGATGTTTTGAAATGACAATTTTCAGTTCAAAATATGGCATTGCGGCTTAATATATGGGTTAGAAATATCATGCTAAGATATTAAACACACTCGGTCTATGATTTCCACTTGGATGATCTATTTAACAATGAACAAAACCAACTGTACATATTTCTACATGGCAAAGGTGCTACGAAGCACACAAAAATCTTAAGGAATGCATTCGAAATTCGCAACACCTTATGTTCTATAATCTAATCCTAGACACTGATATTATTAGATTCTCAGAGATAGTTATTCTTATCTCAATTCTTAGAACCTATCCTGGATGGCTAAAAAGTTGTGCAATTTTGGGAAAACAGGAACATACTCCATACATGGAGAGAAACTTAAGTAAATGGTTAAGTCGAGGAAATAAATCATTCGGACTGCACTCAATATTTTATATATACTTGAGGTACCAACAAGAATCAAAATATTTCAAGATTGGCATAATAAGCACAGCCGCACATAGGTAGGATGATTGTTAAAACATAAATTAAGTCCAGAAATTCTAAAATGATAAGTATAAAAATGAGAAATTAATATGATGTTTCTTCAGTATGAACTATCAAACCATAAGTAGAGTCCTCCTTCTACCTGTAAGAGTTATAAACAAACCCCAGCTCTAGCTCCCAGATTACTATAGAATTCAGTAGGTCATAGCAGGTTTTCCATCATCTAAGCATGCTGCTACGAAACCAAAATAATTTAGATCAAAGAAAAGGCAAGGGATCAATATTATGCTAACTCACCAGGATATATCATTTCCAAGAAAAAGAAAGCTATGGTTTACAAAAAGGCACTTGCAATTAAAAAGGTAAATTCTTACAACTACAGCAAGCCTGTGGTATGTATGGATTACTTAGATGCAACGATAGCAGTAAAAAGCCTTCCATCTTAAACTTTGATAGCAAGTGAAAATAGGATAATCGTATTCTGGCGAGAGTAGAACAAACAATAGGATGGGAAAATGAAGTGTAATATTATATCTATAAGAGGAATGAATTTCTCATACCCAAATCATCGGTGCTTTGCCATGACAAAATAGGTTGTCCAGTGCAATCTGTACTATATATGAGGAGACCTGCATGCAAAGGAAAAGAAGAGAATTTTGCTGAGATAGACAGACTGCCATCAATGTATATTAATATGTAGCAATCATATGACTAGAGAAATTATCGTCTCTGAAAAAGTTAACAAATAATCCTAGAACATATTTAGCAACTATGTTAAGCAATAATGCTCGAGCACATATAGTACTCACTTCGACCCATATTAGTTGACTCAGGTTTGTCTAGATTCATATGTATCTAGTTAAGTATTTAGTCTAGATGCATCCGTGTCTAGACAAAATTGAGTCAACTAATATGGGTCGGAGGGAGTACCTGATCTACTACTTTTGAAGCATAAGCTACATGCGCCATACCTTTTGGTGGATGGTATGTGGCAATGTAGGAACTAAATAATTCCAGAGCATAAAACAGAGCACATGGAGCAAAATATAGGAAAAGACCTTCCTCGGTGAACCAACAACAGCACACCTCGGTTGAACATACTCGTATGGCTATGTATACTCGTATACATGCAAGCACACACACTTCTTCTTGTCTCTTTCCCAACGTCCACCTCCATGCTAAATAGTCAATTTTTTAGTAAGAAGTACGGTATATTAAAGCATTCAATATATAAGACGTGTTGGTCTTGAACAGAACAAAATGGCATTTGTAATCACGTAGTATGAGTCGTTCAACATTGACAAGGAATATTGTATACCTTTGGCAGGACGCCTACAGAATAAATGTGATAGTCAGATAAAATGACATGAATAAAAGACAATTATACCATCTTAAAGACAATAACTGAAGCTCCCATACCAGCACTCACATGCCCAACCTGCCCAAAATGGGAAACCCACCATTAGTATATTGGAATTCTTTTTTATTGACGTGAACTATAAGGTCCTCAAAAATTGCGAGAGTTTTATATGATATAGAGATCTAAATTATATCTGGAATAAGTTATCTTACATCCACTCTCTATTGTTTGCATCAAGGAGTGAAATTTTTTCAACCAAAGTCTAGTGAATAGAGTCAAACTGGGATAGAAACGAAAATACGAGAAAGCTTAGTTCAACAGCCTTAGCATGTGCACTATAGCAAGAAAATGTCAATAACACATTCAAAAAACAACTCTAAAATCTCAAATTTTATAACACATTTTGAGTAGAAATAACAGAACACACATGAAAAAATATTTAGAAACATATATGACATGAGGATCAACTTATTTTGAAACTAACATCATTGTTTAGACCTTGTTAGCTCTAAGTAGTAATAATGAAATCAGAACTAAGATGATGTATGATTTGACCCCACTACATAAACTAAGCTGAAATAATCTAGACATTTATAGTTGTTGCCATAACTCTAACAATGTACCACTGAAAAAGGATTCATATGTATTGTAGTTTCTACAATAGAATGGTAGACCTGAACCATAACTACCTCACAATTCAGATTACAATTTTCAATTTTCTCTACTGTTTACCTTCACTTCAGTTACAACCAATCTCAGCCATCTAGCAAATCCGTAATGTAAGCTCCATCCATGGACGCACATACAGCAAGGGCACAAGTTAAACTAAACACATACTCCACTTTAGCAAACCATCTACGGATAGTGAATAGACAAATAATTTTCAGAGATGCTATAAATATAGCAATCTATCATGTAGTTCTTGACCTGAAAAATTAATAAAAGGCTATAAAAGATGTATTATAAAAACTATGTCTTTTGATTCAGAAATGCTTTGAACTAAAATTAAAGAAGAGCCCTTATACTGTAACCATATGCTCAAGAAAATCTCTATTCAATTTCTTGAATATAATCACAGTAAATATTTCCGACAACATATCAATTGTAGGATGGCCCCAGCTGCCTTACTTCATATTACAATGCAAATTGGAAGAAGAATATATACTAACGAATTATAAGACAATAAATCAGAGGTGACTGGCATGTTTCCTCGTACATTGGTTTTAAGGGATTTTTTGAGATGGAAACGTACCTACAAGCTCACACTAAAAGAATACACCATGATGTGAGGTGTATAAGATGTATCAAAATATCACTTCTGTTTACCCAACACTCATTTAATTGCTTCCAGTAATCCACTCTTCCGGGAAAAACTAATGCGCATGCTCTGAGAACAGTACTAAAGTAGGTTCCTGCAGCAAATATCGAAATCAGACCGAGCGAATCCAGATCTGTTAAAAATATTGAAGATCACATCTCAAAAAGTTTATAACAGATCACAAAGAAGAAGGATGTTGTTCCAATAGATAACCATATTATAGAAATCGTCGCAGTATAAATTTTGGGACAGCTACTTGCAAGCATCACCAATAGTCAATTTGGTTCAAAGAAGTTATCATCGGAAGTATCCCCAGTATTACAAAATTGGCGCACCAAGCAAAACCTAACACTGTATTATTTGCATAATCCAATGTTTCCTCTAAGATGCAAAATTAGGAGACATAGTACCAGTACCTTGAGACACGAGGACAGAAGTGGGCCCTAGAAGCGGCGACTGAGCTCGAGAACCTTCCATCGCCATGAAAGCATATACCTACAGGTTATACTGGTTTCTGAATTATATCACGCAAAAATCAATCGAGAGCAATCAATTGGATGATTTTTCCTTCATTTTATCGGTTATTTAGAAAACTTATTAAGCTCCATCCATGGAAGCACATTCAACAAGGAGGATTAATAGATGGGGAGAGAAAGAGAGATGAGAAAGGAGAGAGGATCCTTCAGGGTGCTCACGGAGATAGATACCTAGGATGGATAATGACGACGAAGGCGGCGCCACACTCCACTACGCTAAGAATGACGACACAGATCCCGTACCCTTGAGCCATCTCCAAGCTGCCTCCTTCTATGCAAAAGCTAGGAATGCATTAGAATCAAAAGAGAAAAATATGAAAAATATGAATATTCCCCTGTATGAATTATGAAAAACACCTTCTGAGCATAGATAACTGACCTCTACTCTTCGCTAGTTCGCTCTCCTTCTCT
Organism: Avena eriantha; assembly: GCA_910589775.1. Lineage (NCBI taxonomy): Eukaryota > Viridiplantae > Streptophyta > Magnoliopsida > Poales > Poaceae > Avena > Avena eriantha. The sequence goes on from OU342741.1 coordinate 470,709,239, forward strand.
AACTCGTCGGCGGCAGCAGAGCACCACACATCATGTAAAAGACAAAAGAGCATAAGCATTTAATCTAATAAATCCTATCTCTCTAAAGAAAATAAAGGTATCCAGTCCACCGCAGCAAACAAGCACTATAATGTTGAAATAAGACATTTTTACTTGACATAAGCAATAACTGACAGAAGTAAACACCACAACAGATCCACCATAACCAAAAGCTACATATGTTGTTGCCTCACTTCATACAATAAGTTACATGCGAGGAAAACGATTGTCACTTAAAATTTTGAAAAACAACATGTAAACCTTGTTGTGTGGAGCAAAGCCCACACCTTCAGATAGATCAAGTGCATATGTAGGTATGCAGAAAAAAACTGTACCTCCATCTCATCCATATCACCAACTGAATCACAATTAATTTGGAATTTTTTCAGTTGAAGAAAAACTGAATGTGTACCTTCATTCCTCTAATTTTCGTAGCTACATCAACATCTAACAATATAGATCGGCACTAATATGTTGCACAAAAGCTACAGATATGAATCAAGGGGGAGGGATCCTGGAAAAGATTTGGGCTGAGAGTCAGTGAGAGAGAGAGCGCGAGAGAGACTCACCAAAAATTGATGTTGGACGTGCTTCTGCAGTCAAGAACCTGCAAGGAAGAGAAGGGCAAGGGGCAACCCGACAACGGCGGTAGCAGGCCTTGGTCCTTCGGTTCAACTCGTCCTTGAGGAGAACAACGGCTACCTCCGATGACGAGTGGCTAACCTCCCAAGCCTCGCTCCTGTCGCAGCCCTCTTTCAACTAGGGGCCAAGTGACGTGCGCGTGGCGCCGGAGCTGCTCCTGTGATGGAGAGGAAGGGGCGGGAGGAGGAGGCTCCAGGCATGGGGGAGGAGCGAGGCGGAGTGCCGCCGCCGCACGCGAGGGGGGGAAGGGGCAGGAGGACGGGAGAAGAAGAGGAGGTGGCTAGGATTTGTGAGTGGGCTGGGCAAGCGGGGATATGTCCCGCCACGCGTGGGTGCGCGGCTCGAACGCCCCAGGAATGCATCACACCCCATCTTGCTTACCCATTCGACACTGATACGTGGTCCAGCCACGGTGTGGGGCCCAAAAGCAGCGACGGACCACCTCCAGGCAGGTAAGTCATGGCTGGTCCAGTAAGACAAAACTGGATGGGCGGGTATGGCCGGGCAAATCTGGACCTTATTCCTTCATCGGATGGCCGCAAAATTTGGATTTTCGGTGGACGTCGTAGTACACACCGTAATTATGTTGACGTGAACTATAAGGTCCTCAAAAATTGCGAGAGTTCTATATGATATAGAGATCTAAAGTATATCTAGAATAAGTTATCTTACATCCACTCTCTATTGTTTGCATCAAGGAGTGAATTTTTGCAACAAAAGTCCAGTGAATAAAGTCAAACTGGGCTAGAAACGAAAATACGAGAAAGCTTAGTTCAACAGCCTTAGCATGTGCACTATAGCAAGAAAATGTCAATAACACATTCAGAAAAACAACTCTAAAATCTGTATCAAATTATATAATGCATTCTAAGTAGAAATAAATAACAGAACACACATGAAAAAATATTTAGAAACATATATGGCATGAGCATCAACTTATTTTGAAACTAAACATCATTGTTTCGACCTTGTTAGCTCTAAGCAGTAATAATGAAATCAGAACTAAGATGATGTATGCTTTGACCTCACTACATAAACTAAGCTGAAATAATCTAGACATTTATAGTTGTTGCCATAACTCTAACAATGTACCACTGAAAAAAGGCTTCATATGTATTGTAGTTTCTACAATAGAATGGTAGACTTGAACCATAACTACCTCACAATTCAGATTACAATTTTCAATTTTCTCTACTGTTTACCTTCACTTCAGTTACAACCAATCTCAGCCATCTAGCAAAGCTGTAACGTAAGCTCCATCCATGGATACACATACAGCAAGGGCACAAGTTAAACTAAACGCATACTCCACTTTAGCAAACCATCTACGGATAGTGAATAGACAAATAATTTTCAGAGAGGCTATAAATATAGCAATCTATAATGTAATTCTTGACCTGAACAATTAATAAAAGGCTATAAAAGATGTATTACAAAAACTATGTCTTCTGATTCAGAAATGCTTTGAACTAAAATTAAAGAAGAGCCCTTATACTGTAACCATATGCTCAAGAAAATATCTATTTCATTTCTTGAATATAATCATAGTAAATATTTCCGACAACATATCAATTGTAGGATGGCCCCAGTTGCCTTACTTCATATTGTAATGAAAATTGGAAGAAGAATATATACTAATGAATTATAAGACAATAAATCAGAGGTGTGACATGTTTCCTCGTACATTGGTTTAAAGGGATTTTTTGAGATGGAAACGTACCCACAAGCTCACACTAAAAGAATACACCATGATGTGAGGTGTATAAGATGTATCAAAATGTCACTTCTGTTTATCCAACAGTCATTTAATTGCTTCCAGTAATCCACTCTTTCGAGAAAAACTAATGCACATGCTCTGAGAACAGTACTAATGTAGGTTCCTGCAGCAAATATCGAAATCAGACCGAGCGAATTCGGATCTGTTGGAAATATTGAAGATCACATCTCAAGAAGTTTATAACAGATCACAAAGAAGAAGGATGCTGTTCCAATAGATAACCATATTACAGAAATCGTCCCAGTATAAATTTTGGGACAGCTACTTGTAAGCATCACCAATAGTCAATTTGGTTAAAAACAATTATCATCGGAAGTATCCCCAGTATCACATAATTGGCGCAGCAAGCAAAACCTAACACTGTATTATTTGCATAATCCAATGTTTCCTCTATGATGCAAAATTAGGAGACATAGTACCAGTACCTTGAGACACGAGGAGAGAAGCTGGCCCTAGAAGCGGTGACTGAGTTCGAGAACTTTCCATGGCCATGAAAGCATATACCTACAGGTTATACTGGTTTCTGAATTGTATCATGCAAACATCAATCGAGAGCAATCAATTGGATGATTTTACCTTCATTTTATCGGTTATTTAGAACAGTTATTAAGCTCCATCCATGGAAGCACATTCAACAAGGGGAATTAATAGATAGGGAGAGAAAGAGAGATGACAAAGGAGAGAGGATCCTTCAGGGTTCTCACGAAGATAGATACCTAGGATGGATAACGATGACGAAGGCGGCGCCACACTCCACTACGCTAAGACTGACGACACAGATCCCGTACCCTTGAGCCATCTCCAAGCTGCCTCCTTCTATGCAAAAGCTAGGAATGCATTAGAATCAAAAGAGAAAAATATGAAAAATATGAATATTCCCCTGTATAAATTATGAAAAACACCTTCTGAGCATAGATAACTGACCTCTATTGTTCGCTAGTTCGCTCTCCTTCTCCAACTCGTCGGCGGCCAGCAGAGCACCACACATCATGTAAAAGACAAAAGAGTATAATCATTTAATCTAATAATTCCTATCGCTCTAAAGAAAAGAAAGGTATCTAGTCCACAGTCCACCGCAGCAAACAAGCTCTATAATGTTGAAATAAGACACTTTTACTTGACATAAGCAAGAACTGACAGAAGTAAACACCACAACAGATCCACCATAACAAAAAGCTACATATGTTGTTGCCTCACTTCATAAAATGGGTTACATGCGAGGAAAACGTTTGTCACTTAAAATTTTGAAAAAAAACATGTAAACCTTGTTGTGTGGAGCAATGCCCACACCTTCGGATAAATCAAGTGCATATGTAGGTATGCGGAAAAAATCTGTACCTCCATCTCATCCATATCACCAACTGAATCACAATTAATTTGGAATTTTTTCAGTTGAAGAAAAACTGAATGCGTACCTTCATTCCTCTAATTTTCGTAGCTATATCAACATCTAACAATACATATCTGCAGTAATATGTTGCGCAAAAGCTACAGATCTGAATCAAGGGGGATGGATCCTGGAAAAGATTTGGGTTGAGAGTCAGAGAGGGAGAGACTCACCAAAAATTGATGTTGGACGTGCTTCTGCAGTCAAGAACCTGCAAGGAAGAGAAGGGCAAGGGGCAACCCGACAACGGCGGCAGCGGGCCTCGGTCCTTCGGTTCAACTCGTCCTTGAGGAGATCAGCGACTACCTTCGATGACGAGTGGCTGCCCTCCCAAGCCTCGCTCCTGTCGCAGCCCTCCTTCAACCAGGGGCCAAGTGACGTGCGCGTGGCGCCGGAGCTGCTCCTGGGATGGAGAATAAGGGATGGGAGGAGGAGGCTCCAGGCATGGGGGAGGAGCGAGGCAGAGCGCCGTCGGCGGACGTGAGGGGAGGAAGGGGCAAGAGGACGGGAGAAGAAGAGGAGGTGGCTAGGGTTTGTGAGTGGGCTAGGCAAGCGGGGATATGTCCCGCCACGCGTGGGTGCGCGGCTCGAACGCCGCAGGAATGCCTCACACCCCATCTTGCTTACCCGTTCGACACTGATACGGCGTCCAGCCGTGGCGTGGGGCCCAAAAGGAGCGACGGAGCACCTCCAGGCAGGTAAGTCACGACCGGTCCAGTAAAACAAAACTGGATGGGCGGCTATGGCCGGGAAAATATGGACGTTCTTCCTTCATCAGACGGCTGCAAAATTCGGATTTTCAGTGGACGTCGTAGTACCCACCCCAATTATGTCTTTAGATGTGTTTGTCTGTCTGAATAAACGATCACTAGATGTTGTCCATGTCGTTCAGTTATGGCCATGTCATTCAGTTATGTGTTGATATTGTTTGGTTGTCCGCAAATTCTAATTTATGAATAGTGGGATATTCCAAACTTGTCAATGATATTCTTTAACTTTCTTGCTTTGCAACCGGCGAGTGTTTTCATCATTGGTTATCCCACGACCCTGAAAAATTGGACACCTGGCTCATGGGAAACACGTAATATATCCACGGTGCAGTGGAGCGTATGACCAATTTGATTGGCTTCGATCTCTTATATGATGCTTTTTCATCCTTATGATTGCGAGAAAATGACTTTTTTCTAGTCCTTTTAATTGGAAAAATGGATATCTACTGGAAATTAGAACTAACTATATTACTCACTTTATGATGGAAAAATGGTGAGCTAATGTTGGAAATAATCTTTCACTAATGCAGTTTGGCTAGCGCTAAGTTTAAGTTTAAGTCTACTTAGGAATTAGTATTGATTAGTTGGCAAGGTTGCCACCACTAGTAGAAAACAGGCCTCTATTCCCGGTATGTAAGGGCCTTTAGTCCCGGTTTCCAAACCGGGACTGCCGAATCGGGACTAGAGGCCCGACCTTTAGTTCCGGTTCTGTTACGAACCGGGACTAGAGGTCCACCACGTGGCCCTGGGTCGTGCACTGGGCTAGAGGACATTTACACTGGTGGAAAAATGGCCTCTAGTCCCGGTTCATAAGGGTCATTGGTCCCGGTTCCAAAACCGGGACCAATCACTCGGGACTAATGCTAGTCCCGGTTCGCGCACGAACCGGGACCAATGGGTCTCCACGTGGACGGGCGGGCTACGAGGGGGGTGGATCATTGGTCTCGGTTCGTGGGAAAAACCGGGACCAATGGGTCCCCACGTGGCAACACTAGAGACGGGCGGGGGTGGATCATTGGTCCCGGTTCTTGGCACGAACCGGGATCGTTGGTCTCTGTGCAGGGTTTTGTGCTGCGGCAGGATTTTCGGGCTATTTTTCTGCCGCGGCAGGGTTTTCTGCCGCGATAGGATTTCGAGCTATTTTTCTGCCACGGCAGGATTTTTTTATAAATTTAATGGTACTACATATATACAGCAATAATGAAACCACGATATATATATTACACATCATGCATGATCACAAATATATACACCGTCTCATCCGTCTTCTTGGTCGATACATATTATAATTACAAACGATACTCTCACACGAATTTGATCTAATTTACACTTCTTTTATACACTTCACCCTTCCAAATGAAGTGGGTAATAGTATTCTCCTTTCGGATCTATGACTTGTTCTAACAAGAATCCGGCAATTTCCCCATGATTTGCTTGCATGCGTTCTTGTGATAGAAGACCGTCCTGCATCCGTTCGATCTAATATAAAGAAGGGGATCAATATATATGAACGAAACTAAACACAATTGGTGGTAATAAAATAAAGTTGTGATTATTGTTTATCGTACTTCAATTTTTTTGATGTTCCGGTCTGCCCCCTTCTCTTTGGTCGTCTGGCGAATGAACTCGCAGACATAGTATCCACATAAGTTATTCCCGGCTTCCTGCCTCAAGCACTTTACGAGAACGGAGTTCAATCAAAATAATAATCAAACATGATAATGGTGGTATTGAAACTAGAATCAAAGAGATGCGTGGATCTAGCAAGTAGTACTTACAGTCAATGGTTAAAATGTAAGCTCTGGCTTCCAAACACCCCTAGTTTTGGCGGTGAACCGTTTCCAAGCCCTCTGGAGGCATTCCTGCATGTCCGCCCACTTTTCTAATGGTGTGCGTTTCGAGTCCAGGACTTTTACTACTCCGGTGTCAATAGAAATGATTAAGAGAATATAGTGAAAGCTTGACACACTAACAAAATATAACACGAGTCAATTATACGCTTAACATCGAGTAATCGAAGATAGAATGTGTACAAGACAGTAACACTCACGCAGCGTTGTAAGGAAATAGTATTTCCCTTCTGTTGCTGAAATACTTCAACGCTTGGAACAAGTTATCCTCTATCTCTTTGGGATTTGTTTTTAGAGTAACTTCATGAACGAAATTACAGTCAACAAACCCAAGGTCATAGATTTGTCCTTTGTTGCATTCTTGAATCTTAATTCTGCATATATAATTAGTATAGTGATTAGTAAGATTATACAAGCAACGAATGAGATGAGCTAGAAAGACTTAATTACAGAAATTAATAATCCTTACAAACAATAGGCACTGACGATAGCTTTGTCGAGGACGTCTTGTTGGTAAAACTTGGTTTAGGGAGTTGGATGCATGAGTGGAACTCATACTTGGTTGCGGAGGCTAGCAAAGGACTGGGAGCGACAAACTAAGAGAGCAATAATGGACATAATCATGTAGAGCGACAAAACATCATTGATCAAAGCATAAAGTGATACTACAAGTTGAAAACTAAAGGATCATAAAGGCTATGGTGACTTGAGATAGTCATAACATGGTGTGAGCAGGCGCCAAGTCAACCCAAATAAAGCATCAAAGGGGAATACCACTATACTATGCTTTTATTATGCTAAAACAACGCATGATTCATCCAAGGCACATTAAGCAATCTCAATTGTTTATAACAAGTCATGCTACAGCAAAGAATATTAAGCATAAAGCCAAAACAATATCAAGCATGGCATGACAAAGCATAGGCCACAGTCAAAAACAAACTCTCTTTAACACTTAAGCATGAACTTTCCTACTCTTTTCCAAACCAAACCAAACCAAACTATTTGAAAACCAATGTATGAAAGAGGGGGTCCAACCAATTTATTCAGCAAACTAAGAAAACCAAGCAAACGAAAAACCAAAACGAAAACTTAAAAGAAGACGCTCCAAGAACAACACAACTGTGCATGAAATAATAAAAATGAAGCGTTTGGAAGAAACCTGGAATTTTTATTGAGAAGAGGGGGATGCCTTGGGCATCCCCAAGCTTTGACGCTTGTACTTCTTGGATATTTCTTGGGGTGACACACGTGGCATCGCCAAGCTTGAGCTTTAGTCCATCCTTCATCTCATTACTCATTTCTTCCATACACCTGAAATTTTTCCTTCATACAAAATTTTACACAATCTTTATTAGCAACATTACTGCACTCAAGATAATAAGTCTTTAGGTTCATTTCTAACACCAATAAAACTTTCATTAAAACACTAGCTGCTGTAGCACTTCCCTCAAAAAGCTCAATTCCCCAAAATAACTCAAAAAAAAGAACCAACGAGAAGCAAATGCAGAAATCTGTCAAAACAGACCAGCAGGTAAAGACGAATTTTTTCGAAGACCTTCTGTTGCTCAAATCAAAAAGTGTTAAACTAACGAAAGTTAGAGTAAAACCTAGGTCAGAAGCACAAACATTCACGCCTTAAAAGGACGTACAGAGATTTTACACGAATTTTTACGGTCAAGCATAGAAATCTGTTTCGGGACAGCAACTTTCCCAATCATTACTTCTCTCTCATTAGAGGTTACTCTTGGCACAAAAAGCAAATAAAAAGGATAAGTAGAAGTTATTACTGAAGTAATAACTTCCAAGACTGATCTAAAACTTTTGGGTTATCTCCCAATAAGTACTTTTCTTTAACGCCTTTATGTTAGGCATAAGAAGCAAGAAAAGGAATCAAGTGTTCTCTAATGAAGAATCATTTGTTTTCATAGGAGAGGCAAAATAAATCTTCTCTCTCTTCTTAGGGAAGTGTTCTATACCTTTCTTGAGTGGGAGTTGATATTTAATGGTGCCTTCTTTCATATCAATAATGGCACCAACAGTTCTAATAAAAGGTCTTCCCAAACTAATAGGACAAGAAGCATTGCATTCAATATCCAAAACATAGAAATCAACGGGGACATAGGCATTGTTAACCATAATAAGAACATCATTAAGACTCCCCATGAGTTTCTTTTTAGCATTATCATCAAGTGAGACATTCAAATAACAATCTTCAAGTGGAGGCAAATCAAGCATATTATAAATCCTTCTAGGCATAATAGAAACACTACTATCAAGATCACATAAAGCTTTGAAATCAAAATCATTCACTTTCATATTAATGATGGGTTCCCAACCATCTTCGTGTTTTATAGAAATAGAAGATTTATGTTTCATCTTTTCTTCTTTAGCCTTTATGAGAGCATCAGTAATGTGTTTTGTAAAGGCCATGTTCATAGCACTAGCATTAGGACTTTTAGCAAGCTTTTGTAGGAACTTAATAACTTCAGAGATATTGCAACCATCAAGATCAAAATCAAAATTATCATCTAAAGTAGTAGAGCTATTACTAGCCTTAACACTAGTGGTAGTGATAGTAGAAACACTAATGTTTCTAGCAAAGGAGGAGAACAAGCCATCTAGCTACTACATGGACCCGTAGTCTAGAGATGAACTACTCAAGCATCACACCGGAGGCTTGCATGATGATGAAGAAGGCCTCCAGGGTGAATTACCCTCTCCGGCAGGGTGCCGGGAAGAGCTTCAGATCCCTCCCGATCTAGGGATGGAGATGAAGGCGGCTACAGACTCTTTCGTGGAATTTTCATCGGGTACTTAGGGTTTCCGTATCAGAGGCAATATATAGGTGGAAGGAGAGGCCGAGGGGGTGCCTGGGGTGGCCAGACCACCCCCTGGCGCGGGCTGATGGCTTGTTGTTGATGTCGAGCTCGTTGGGGAACCCCAAGAGGAAGGTATGATGAGCACAGCAGTAAGTTTCCCTCAGTTATGAAACCATGGTTTAATCTAACCAGTAGGAGCAAGGAAACACCCCAAAGGTGTTGCTAGATGAGCCTTGGCAGGGCGCACTACCGGTGCTAGTAGCAACGTGGAGACCTACACAACACAACCACAGAACTCTGTCCCCAACTTGCGATGAGGTTGTCAATCTCACCATTTTTGCTGAAAACAAAGGACTAAACATATCGAATGGAAGGAAGTAATAGTTTGCATACAGTAAACACAAAGCAGTAAACAATTTGTAGATTGTATGTAAAAGAAAGGACCGGGGTCCATAGTTCACTAGAGGTGGCTCTCCTTAAGAAAAATAACATGCTGGGTGAACAAATTACAATGGGGCAATTGACAAACATCAAGAAAGCATACAAGAATATACTAATCATCTTGACTCCTTTGAGATTCGATTGGGTATTACAACATTATACATAGACCGCCATCCAACTGCATCTATGACTAATAATCCACCTTCGGGTTATCATCCGAACCCCCTCCAGTATTAAGTTGTAAGCAATAGATTATTGCATTACAAATTGCGTGTAAAGTAAACAATACGATTGTTCTATGAACAAAGGATTGTTGTTTTCTCCCTAGTAGCAACAACACATCTAGTACCTTAGATATTTCTGTCACTTCCCCAGATTACCAGAGGTATGAACCCACTATCGAGCATAAATACTAACTCTTGGAGTTGCTAGCATCTACTTCACCAAGATAGCTACTAACAACGGAAAGCATGCAAGATCACAAATAACAAAGACATGATAGAATCAATAATCAATCTGAAATAGCATCTCAATATCCATCGGATCCCCGCAAACACAACATGTAGAATTACAAATAGATGATCTTGATCATGAACGGAGCACACAAGATCTAGACATGATAGTACAAAGGAGGAGAACCAGCCATCTAGCTACTACATGGACCCGTAGTCTAGAGATGAACTACTCACGCATCACACCGGAGGCTTGCATGATGATGAAGAAGGGCTCTAGGGTGAATTCCCCTCTCTGGCAGGGTGCCGGGAAGAGCTTCAGATCCCTCCCGATCTAGGGATGGAGATGACGGCGGCTACAGACTCTTTCGTGGAATTTTATCGGGTACTTAGGGTTTCCGTTTCAGAGGCAATATATAGGCAGAAGGAGAGGCCGAGGGGGTGTTGGGGTCGGCCAGGCCTGGCCGCACGGGCCAGGTGGTGTGACCAGGCCCCAGCCCTTCTCCGTCTCGTATTCTGGCTCCAGATGTCTTCCGGTAAAATAGCGACTTTGGCTTTTGTCCTATCCAATTCCGAGAATATTCATTTTCTGACTTTCCTGGAACCAAAAACAGCATAAAACAGGCAGCGGGTACTGTGGCTCTTGTTAATAGGTTAGTCCAAGAAATCATATCAAAAGTACTCCAAAGTTTGGACAAAACACAAGAAAGTAGATAAAACCAAGCATGGAACATCAAAAATTATAGATACATTTGCAATGAATCACGGGCCAAGCCTGGCTGTGCGGTCAGGTGGTGTGGCCAGGCCCTAGCCCCTCTCCGTCTCGTATTCAGGCTCCAGATGTCTTCCGGTAAAATAGTGACTTTGGCTTTTGTCCCGTCCAATTCCCAGAATATTCATTTTCTGACTTCCTGGAACCAAAAACAGCAGAAAACAAGCAGCTGGCACTGTGGCTCTTGTTAATAGGTTAGTCTAAGAAATCATATGAAAAGTACTCCAAAGTGTGGACAAAACACAAGAAAGTAGATAAGACCAAGCATGGAACATCAAAAATTATAGATACATTTGCAATGTATCATGGATCTACTATGACCTTTGGCTCGGGTTGTTTCTTTCTAAAAAAGGAACCCACTTTGGCATCTACGACCGCCTTGGTATCCTCATCAGTCAGGTGGTAAGCTAACTTGGGAGGATCCACCAGTACTCTTGGGAGGGGTGACAGCTGTCGCTTTCCGTGTTGGTTATCCCTCAACGAAGCAATGGTAATCTTCCGCTTTTGGCCCTTAGTGGGTGGAGGCGGTTGAGGCGCCGTAGATCGATATGGACTCACGCTGTGGTCCTTCTCAAGGAGGGGCGTACTTGGAGGTGTGGACTTCTACTGGGAGGAGACGGTGGCCTTGGAGGTGGTGGACTAGTTCTAGGTGGAGACAGTGGCATTGGCACCGAGCCTGGAAACTTGATGTATTACTTTTCCAAAGAATGAAGCCACTCATGACTTCTCCAAGTGTCATCTCCCCTTCACCTCCAAGGATGTAAGGATATAGTGACTGAAATAATGGTTGAACTTCATCCACACCGACACGAGCATAGCCTGCTGGAATCGGATTGCAATGGTAGGTCGCTCTCGGTGCAGAAGGTAAAGCAAAGCCTACCACCACCTTCATGGATGTGTTCTTCAGTTCAACATGCAGCTCACAACTAGTCTTCTCCTTGATTGCATCGACGGGGTAGACATCCATCATTGCATTAGTAGCCTAGACCTCCATGGAAGCCATGCTGCGTTTCTGCTGAGATGGGCCGGCCGTACTATCGAGCGCAACATCTTGCTATCGAGCTAGTCCTCTAAGTTCATTAATCTGCTCCTCTTGCTGTTATAACATGGCTTCAACCTTCGCCAACCGCTCTGCATCCTTCGCATGCTGCCGCTTCATCTTTCTCAATCAAATTCTGTAAGTGTCAATGTCCTGGGGAAGCCCGATAGTCCATGGATAAGAAGCTCCAGAACCTCGTGTTCGTCCGACCTTTTTAGGATTCTCGAGGGCCTTTGTCAGCTCATCATTATCTTTGTCAGGAACGATCTTTCCCTCTTGAAATTCTTTTATCACTTTAATAAGTGCATTCTTGGGATTAAGAATTTCTTCATTTGCAACAATCTCCCTTGTTTCTGGGTCTTATGATCCCTCGTGCCCAAGTATCCAATTCCTTGACCTCAAGGGCCAACCACTTGTAGCTGGAGTGACCCCTTTAGCCGCTAGGTCGGCCTCAGTTTTATCCCACTTAGGCATGACACTCCTATAGCCACCTGTCCCAATATGATGGTGATATTTATCTTGGGAAGCATTTAGCTTATTCTTTGCTGACCTTGCCTTAGCTTGTTCTGATTGCTTGTAATCCATGAATGCGGCCCAGTTATCCCGCTGCTTCTCTAGTGCGCGAGTGAATTCAGGAGTTTTTTCTCCTTGACATATTTTTGGTATAATCTTTTCTTCTAGTCCTTGAATTGTGTGCCCATCTTCCTAAGATCCCACTCCTTGACATTCAACCTCATTTTCTGTGTGAGCTCATCTGTCAGCCATACTGGTAGAGTGAAATGTGTCATGAGAGAATCCCAAAGACAATCTTTGGCTTTGTCATCGACAAAATTAGCTCCAGCTGGATTCCTTTTCTTTCCTGACTTATTCCACTCTTGAGTGGTGATCGGAATGTTGTCCCTAAAAATCACTCTGCATTGATGTACAAATGCATTTACGCTCTGTATGGGCTCCAACGGTTGAACCAACTTAGAGACTAAGTCAATGGTGAAATGGACATCAGCGGCCAACTTTTTGGTCGGGCCTCATTTTCTTGCAGAAGATTGGCCCGATGTGGAGGTCTAAGAGAGAAACATTTGTCAGTATATATACAAATCAATTAATGCATCTACTAGTTATCGGGAGAGGCTTTACATATATACCTCACCGGACTTTGTTATTAAGGTGTCTCCACCATGGTCTCCACTGTCGTCTCTACTATCGTCTCCACCATCGTATCCTCCAGAAAAGTTAAGATACTAGGAGCCATCATCTCCACTATTGTATGCTCCATTATAGTAACAACCTCCAGTACCCTCATCTATCTTTGTCGAGCACCACGTCATCATGGTCTCTACCGTCCATAGATTAACTAATACAGAAGAAAGATAAAATAATTTTGCATTAAGTAAAATAATATTACAATTGCAATGGCTCGGATACAGAATAAAGGTAAAGTACTAATAATAAAACAATATAATACATCTCGGATAATCTATTTAATACAACAATAATATAAGATAGTATCACTAATATAATATTACATCTCCCTCATATGAAACTAGAAGTCAACTATCGGGTCCTGAGCTGCAGGAGGTGAGCACCCAAAGAGAAGGAACCATCACAGGAACATAGCTCGGGTGATATCCCTGAAGAAGCTTTCAGGTATTGGAGAACCTGATCTCCAAAATAGCCATATAGCGGCGGACATGCTCGTCCTCCTCTTTGACACGCCTCGGTACCACCTCCTCAGGGGCCAACACCCTCTACACCGCTAGAGGACCATGTGACTACCACCAAAGAAGACCCGCGTCGATGACGATACCCGGATTCCACACCAACCTACGCGTCCCGGTAGGTAGCACCTCCCAGTGCCAGCCCGGCGGAGCCCAGTCTTGGACATTCCTGGCGGAGCCCAGTACTCCGTCGCTGTCGCCGAGTAGACGACGAGGAAGCGGGATGAGCATAACTAAATCATAACATAAACAAATATAACAATTATACCCCTAAACTAAATCATAACCTAAACCCCTAAACTAAATCATAACCTAAATAACCGGACATCACGGGTACTTAACTAAAAAACCGGGGAGGTCACTAACTGAACTAAATCCCTAAACCTAACTAGCTAAACTAAAGACTAAATCCCTAAACACTAACTAAACTAAACCTAAGATTTTTATCCTGAACGATTGTAATTGTCGTGTGCAATCCCGGCCGGTCGACGCTTATTTACAAGCCGTGATGCAAACACTTGCGGCGAACACTTATTTACAAGTGGCAACACAACACTTGCGTCGGACACTTAGTTATTTTATCGCAGGCGACATGAAAGGTGATGACTGCAAGTGCACAGATCAATTGTAGCTAGTTTCGAAGTAAAGATATCGAACCCATAGAGAGCTATTGGTGAAGGTCTTTATGCCCCTCGTTACTATTTACCAAAGAATACTTGTAAGTTGTCTTTGACTCCAAGTAAAGGTTGCTTGAATTGTTTATGGTTGTTTGCATAAAAGTAATTAAAACAAATGAAAGAAAACAAGTAACAATATTGTATGAAAGCATGGTTGAACTCAACAGGGCTAAAACGTTCTTGGGGATGTAGGATATACCACTAGCATAGTACTATTACTATATGTAATCAAGATAACATACTTCTTATGTCATGATATGTGTGGAGAGAGCCCCATAATAAGATGTTCACGACAAGGATCGTAGGAAGCCACTTTGTTGAGCCAAGTGTGAGGTCACCTCTAAATAACCATTGTAATGCCTGAGAGCAATCACCCATACAGGCCTCCACAATTAATGGTTTTCCTCTTGATCTCCGTTGACCGTGTGGGTTACGAGCTGGCGCCAATATGTCACGGGGCATGATGACCCACAAATATAGGGGGTGTATCGCAGTATTTTCGAGGGAAGTGAAACACAATTTATTGATTCGACACAAGGGGAGCCAAAGAATATTTATAAGCCTTAACAACTGAGTTGTCAATTCAGCTGCACCTCGAAACAATCTTGCTCACAATAGTTTATCAGTAGCAACAGTTTTGTAGTAGGAATAGTAAAGTAGCAGCAGTAGTAAAGTAAAGACAGCAGTGACAATAGCAGTAACAATAGGATTCGAGTGCGGTAGGCATAGGGATGGATGGACGGGCGTTGCATGGACAAGACAATTCACATAGCAATCAGAACATAGGCCAATTGCAGATAAATAAGATAAAGCACCCAAGTACTAGACAATCCTAGGCATGTGTTCCATATATAGTCATAGGTGCTCGCAATCAGAACTTGCACAACATCTTTTGTCTTGCTAGCCCGTTTGCAGCGGGGCCTCTAGGGAACTACTGGCAATTAAGGTGCTCCTTTTAATAGAGCACCAGAGCAAAGCATTAACACTCCGTGAACACATGTGATCCTCACATCAAAGCCTTTCTCTCCGGTTATCCCGATTTCTGTCACTTTGGGGCCATTGGTTCCGGACAACAACGTGTGTATACAACTTGTAGATAATACCAAGAACAATACTATCATAATGAATCAATAATAAGTTCAGATCTAAAATCATGGCACTCGGGCCCTAGTGACAAGCATTAAGCACAACAAGTCGCAACAAAGTCATAAAGCACTAATAAAAGATACTAGGCACCATGCCCTAACAATCTGATGCCATTACATGAACGATCTCATCCAATCCCTACCATCCCCATAGCCTACAGCGGGGGATTACTCACTCATAGATGGGGGAAACATGGATGGTCGATGAAGATGATGGTGGAGATCGATGGAGATGGCTCCGGGGGCACTTCCCCGTCCCAGCAGGGTGCCGGAACAGAGACTTTCTGTCCCCCGAATCTGCCCTTCGGTGGCGGCGGCGCAGCGGAAATTTTTGTGGAAAAACGTCGAACCCCCTGAAGTTTTTAGGTCAGAAGGCTTCTTATAGGCGAAGAGGGAGACCGAGAGAATGCCTAGGGCCAGCACACCATGCCCTGGCGCGGCCAGGCCCAGCCCGCTCCTAGGGGTGGTGTGGCCAGCCCCTGGCCCTCCTCCGTCTCGTATTCTGGCTCCTCGAGACTTCTGGAAAAATAGGCACTTTGACTTTTGTCCCGTCCAATTCCGAGAATATTCATTTTCTGACTTTCCTAGAACCAAAAAACAGCAGAAAACAGGCAGCTAGCACTGTGGCTCTTGTTAATAGGTTAGTCCAAGAAATCATATGAAAAGTACTCCAAAGTTTGGACAAAACACAAGAAAGTGGATAAAACCAAGAATGGAGCATCAAAAATTATGGATACATTTGCAATGTATCAACACCCCCAAGCTAAACTCATGCTCGTCCTCGAGTAGGTAAGTGATAAAAAGAAAGAATAATTTTTGAGGTGACATGCACCATCAAAGACTTGACCATTGTATTTGTAAAACATTCAAAGCTGGGATCATAGTACTTCAATCATAACATGAAATACAAAGTTCTAGCAATAAGACAAAGAAACTATGATGCAATATGAAAAGGCACAAACAAAAGATTCATGAATAACAATGCTTTGCAAGACGTTTGTTTGTTTCACATAAAGAAAACATAGCATAGTAGTATTCAGCTTGTTCCTCAATAGAGTAGCAAATATAAATGCATAGGACACATTCAAAGTTCATAGGAGTGACTAGATACAATAGTTTAAAACAAGCAATATCAAGGTATGCATCAATCAACAAGTCTTGGGACAATTCACATAGAACTAAGAATGGCCACTATGCTCTCAAAGTAGGTGCATAAAGATAGAAGGTGGAGACTGAATATAATGGTGGAAGAAAGGCCTTTTGTAAAAGGAAGTAGGGATTCAAGTCTCATAAAGAGCTTCCAAAAATTATGGTACTTATAGCTTTCAGCTCTCATTGCCTCTATCATAAGCATGTTTAATGTGGTTAAGGTGAAAGTGAGGTCCAATCTGAGTTATATGCTTGATAGATTATAAACTGAAAATCCCAAGTCCCTTGAGTACGAGGGTCGGTCCTCATGCTACTCAACTTTAGTTACCGGTAAGTTCTTGCCATCGTAAGTATGTGCGTATCATTGAGAACCGCCAACGGGGTACCCCTTGCCCGATGATACGGAAGAATCCCCATATCAAAATGACAAGGCAAGCAGACAATGAGTATCTCAGCAATCTTCTTATTTACCATGGGAAAATGGTGCTTTTTTCTCTCTTTCCTATTTTCATAAATCTCTTTTCTTTCTTTTTCTCAATAGCTATCTTTCCCTTTTTTATATAAGAAGAATGCTTCATAGATATCATTATGGTTACGCTGCAGGTTTCCACCATGTCAGCATGGATTATACCAGCGGCCCAGACGTTTCTCTAACACACATACATAACTCCATGGACTTACCCCTTTTATTTCACACCGACGACATCCGCAAACAAAAGAGCAAGGTATCAACTGGGTATAAATTTACAAGTGTTGAAAGCGTTCCCCGTGACAGGACGGTTCTGCTAATCCCCAGCCTATAATTAGCAAGCATATAACTTTCATGGAGAGTTCACAATGGTCAAGGTTTATTAAGTGCAGGAAATAAAGTGTGCCATCAAGTTCATGAGAGCTTTACTAACTAAATTTCCCATAACAAGCAAACATTTTATTCGGAAGAAAACAAGGCATATTGAACATGCACGGGAGTAGCAAATGATGCTAATAGGTAGGTATGGTGGACACTTTGGAATATTTGTTTTAGGGAGTTGGAAACATGATTAAAACACTTAGTGGAAGTGAAGGCTAGTAATAGTAAGGGAGCGACAAACGAGAGAGCAATAATGTCCATAATCATGCAGAGCGACAAAACATCATTGATCAAAGCATAAAGTGATACTACAAGTTGAAAACTAAAGGATCATAAAGGCTTATGGTGACTTGAGATAGTCATAACATGGTGTGAGCATGTGCCAAGTCAACCCAAATAAAACATCAAAGGAGAATAACACTATACTATGCTTTAATATGCTAAAACAACGCATGATTCATCCAAGGCACATTAAGCAATCTCAATTGTTTATAACAAGTCATGCTACAGCAAAGAATACTAAGCATAGTGCCAAAACAATATCAGGCATGGCATGACAAAGCATAGGCCACAGTCAAAAACAAGCTCTCTATACCACTTAAGCATGAGCTTTCCTACTCTTTTCCAAACCAAACCAAACCAAACTATCTGAACACCAATATATGAAAGAGGAGGTCCAACCAAATTATTCAGCAAACTAAGCAAACCACGCAAACTAAAAACCAAAACGAAAATGAAAAAGAAGACGCTCCAAGAACAACACAACTGTGCATGAAACAATAAAAATGAAGTGGTTGAAAGAAACCTGAGATTTTTATTGATGAAGAAGGGGATGTCTTGGGCATCCCCAAGCTTTGACGCTTGTACTTCTTGGATATTTCTTGGGGTGACACGCATGGCATCCCCAAGCTTGAGCTTTAGTGCATCCTTCATCTCATTACTCATTCCTTCCATACACCTGCAATTTTTCCTTCATACAAAACTTCACACAATCTTTATTAGCAACATTAGTGCACTCAAGATAAATAAGTATTAAGGTTCAGTTCTAACACCAATAAACTTCCATTAGAACACTAGCTACTGTAGAACTTCTCTCAAAAATCTCAATTCCCCAAAAGAACTCAAGAAGGAACTAACAAGAAGCAAATGCAGAAAATGACAGAAATCTGTCAAAACATACCAGCAGGTAAAGACGAATTTTTTTGAAGATCTTCTGTTGCTCAAATAAAAAAGTGTTAAACTAACGAACCTTAGATAACAACCTGGGGCAGAAGCACAAAAAATAACAGCTCAATCCGACATACAGATCTCTCTCACGAATTTTTACGGTGAAGCACAAAAATCTGTTTCGGGACAGCAACTTTCCCAATCATTACTTCTCTCTCATTAGAGGTTACTCTTGGCACAAAAAGCAAATAAAAAGGATAAGGAGCGGTTATTACTAAAGTAATAACTTCCAAGACTCATCTAAGACTTTTGGGTTATCTCCCAATAAGTACTTTTCTTTAACGCCTTTAAGTTAGGCATAAGTTAAAACTAAAATGGATAGAATAGAAGTAAGCGGAGATAATCACGGTGAAAACATTGCTTTGTTCAATGAGATCCTTTTGTTAACAAGGTTTATCAGGTCTTGTTACCAAAAAAATTTCATATGAGACAAAACTTTGTATTCCACTAATGATTATGTTACCTCAACCTTGATAGCAATGGTCCCCATCATAATAGTTTCAAATTTTTCTCTTGGTATGGGACAATATATTTCTCCAACTTGAATATTTATAAGCCTTAACAACCGAGTTGTCAATTCAGATGCACCTGGAAACAATCTTGCTCACAACAGTTTATCAGTAGCAACCGTTTTGTAGTAGGAATAGTAAAGTAGCAGTAGTAGTAAAGTAAAGACAGCAGTGACAATAGCAGTAACAATAGGATTCGAGTGCGGTAGGCATATGGGTGGATGGACGGGCGTTTCCCTCCAGTTATCCCGATATCTATCACTTCGGGGTCATTAGTTCCGGACAAAAACGTGTGTATACAACTTGTAGATAATACCAAGAACAATACTATCATAATGAATCAATAATAAGTTCAGATCTGAAATCATGGCATTCGGGCCCTAGTGACAAGCATTAAGCACAACAAGTCGCAACAAAGTCATAAAGCACTAATAAAAGATACTAGGCACCATGCCCTAACAATCTGATGCCATTACATGAACGATCTCATCCAATCCCTACCATCCCCATAGCCTACAGTGGGGGATTACTCACTCATAGATGGGGGAAACATGGATGGTCGATGAAGATGATGGTGGAGATCGATGGAGATGGCTCCGGGGGCACTTCCCCGTCCCAGCAGGGTGCCGGAACAGAGACTTTATGTCCCCCGAATCTCCCCTTCGGTGGCGGCGGTGTAGCGGAACTTTTTGTGGAAAAACATCAAACCCCCTGAAGTTTTTAGGTCAGAAGGCTTCTTATAGGCGAAGAGGGAGACCGAGGGCGTGCCTGGGGCCACCACACCATGCCCTGGCGCGGCCAGGCCCAGCCCGCGCTTGGGGGTGGTGTGGCCAGCCCCTGGCCCTCCTCCGTCTCGTATTCTGGCTCCTCGAGACTTCTGGAAAAATAGGCACTTTGGCTTTTGTCCCGTCCAATTTCGAGAATATTCATTTTCTGACTTTCCTAGAACCAAAAACAGCAGAAAACATGCAGCTGGCACTGTGGCTCTTGTTAATAGGTTAGTCCAAGAAATCATATGAAAAGTACTCCAAAGTGTGGACAAAACACAAGAAAGTGGATAAAACCAAGCATGGAGCATCAAAAATTATGGATACATTTGCAATGTATCAGGGCACTCTGAGTACACTTCCACAACACGTCCAAAGGGTTTCTTCCTCCCTTTAGTCCTGAAGGAAAATTATATGTGGTTAACTTCACATATTATCTAAAGAGAAAAATCAAACACAAGTCATAATTATATCATAGACAAGCAAGTCATATGGACACAATAAGATCATCTTTATTACAAGTTCATATTGGTGCCAAGGTTTCTCCATCTCCCCAAGAACAAAGGAACTACTCACTCATGGAAGCAATCAACAACATCATCATAATCAAATTGATGGATTAAAGTACGGGGATAAATCTAATGCAAACCACAATTGGATATGGAATTACGAAGAGATCTAATAGATGAAAGATGGAGTAATGGTGGTGATGAAGATGCAGCGGTTGATGGTGAAGGGGATGATGCGTTGTCCTCCGATGATCCGCGAAGCAGCCGGATTTTACCCAGCCAAGTTCCTCCTTCAGATCCCTCTCGGATGTGGTGGTTCATGATTTCTGGTGGCTGTGAATGTCGGATCCCTCTCCCGTCTTCGCCGGGAGAAACTATTTAACGAGGCGGTCCCAATGGAGCCTGGTACAAGCAAACAGTACGGGCAGGCTCTGTCCGTACTAGTGGTCGTTATTGGTGCTGATGCCTCCTCCTTGTTTGTTATTCTTCTAGGTGCGAAGGTAAATTCATAAAATGACTTTTATCACTTAGAAATATCATATAATTACACAATATGAGAACTCTAATTGTTATGTTCATCTAAGACTCCATGATTTGAGATCCTGTTGAAACAAGAACGAAATAGCGCATGTAGGGGCATTGAACTACAAAAATTTCTACTCTATTTATGCAAAAGCAAAGGGTAAATATGCTGCAATTTTGGACGCATCAACTCCCCCAAGCTAGGCTCTTGCTCGTCCCCGAGCAAGATGGTGGCTTATGGACAAGATCATCATGTTCATGAGACACGAGACGTTACAATAAATGAGGTAATAATTGAAATAGGAGTACAACATCAGATGTAGAGATACGTCAGGGTATTACGATACCCTTACACATTACATAACTTAGAGGATTCCACACCTTTTTATAGTATTAATGAAATTATAATAAGCTACTAGTGATTTAATATATCATATAATTATGGAGTTTAAAGTTTTGTAGCTCTAAGTTTAATAGTGAAGATTCATGATCATTTTCTCTTTCTTCTTTTCTCTCTCTTTTTAAATGCTTGATTCTTTTGATAGCTACTTTCTTTTTATTTCTTGATACTTGCATATCAATATTTTTCCTTGATCCCTTCTTCTCTTTTTCTTTTCAAGAAGCTATTTGATCATGCTCACTACATCAATGGCTTTTGAAAACTCATAATCATAATATGCTACCAGAATTCTTCTTCTCATAACTTAATCAATACTTCTATAGGTGTGGAAGTCCCTAAAATTATGACAGTTGTACAAGTATCATAACTCTCAACCTAGTTCAATCATCTAATATAATAATCATGAATCAAACACAACTTCAATTATCATAAAGTATCATAACTCAACGGATATAATTCTTCTCTTGAACAAAGGGAACTCGAAGTTGATGCAACTAATGCAAATTCAGAAATTTAAGCCTAACCATGCATGTAGAAAAGTAAACATGCTAAAACTGTAAGATAGATTACAAGGTTCTCACATATCTGAAGGAAATATGCCCTGAGAGGCAATAATAAAGTTGTTATTATATATTCCTTATATATATGATAGATGTTTATTTTACATGCTAGAATTGTATTGATCGGAAACATCAATACATGTGTGTTTAATAAACAAAAAGGGTTCCTAGTTATGCCTCTCTTATAGACTAGCTTGTTGATTAACAAGATGATCAAAGTTTCCTGATCATGGACATTGGATGTTGTTAATAACAAGGTCACACCATTGGTGGAATGATGTGAAGGTCACACCATTGGTGGAATGATGTGATGAACATTCATCCGAAGTATAGCATTACGATCAAGTCATTATTTTTATATTGCTATAACATCATACGAAGTAATCTTTATCCTTAGACCATGAGATCATGTAATTGCTAACACCGGAAGAGTATCTTGATAACATTAAACGTCACACCGTAACAGGGTGACTATAAAGATTGGTTCAGTGCTACGAAGGTGTTATGTTGAGGCTCATGGATCAAGAGTGGAATTTATCAATCCTGATGACGGATAGATATACTTTGGGCCCTCTCGGTGATATCACATTGAGATAGCTTGCAAGCAAGTGATGTGATCACTAGAATGTTATATCACGGGAACGAGAAAAGAGTGCATGTCGGTAACGAGATCAAACTAGGTATGGAGATACTGATGATCGAATCTCAGACATGTAATATATCGAGAGACAAAGGGATTTAGTTACACGCGTTAAAGGTTCTCACGATCACAGAAGTCATCGTTGAATGTGTAGGAGTCAGTACGGATCTCCAGGTCCCGCTGCTGATTATTGATCGGAGAAGGGTCTCGATCATGTCTGCATTATTCGCGAACCGTAGGGTGGCACACTTAAGAGTTACCGGACACCATTTTGGAGCACATATGTTTCAGACGAAAGAATTGCAAAGCGCAGGAATTGTTTCAATAGAAACCGGAAATTGTTTCGGGTGAAATTGCAGAAGGTGGTTCTGCATGTGATATTGAAATATTGCAAGGGGCTATATGTGAATGTTTCTTAATTAAAGTAATTAACAAAATTCTGAATAAATTTAATAAAAGGAGTTTTATTAAATCAGAGAGCATTAAATTTGGAGAAATTCAATGCATTTAAAGTGGAGACTTTAAAAGGGAATGTGAAGAGGCATTTTAATGTGGAGGGGTTACCACCACATGAATGGGGGAGGTGAGGGGTCACCCCCCATGCGCCGTCCATGGAGAGAGGGGGCACCCCCTCCTCCTATAAAAGGCCACCCATTCCCTCCTTCATCCACACACCTCTTTGTGAAGGATCTCTCTCCCCCTCTAGAATTATTCCCCCATGGTCTCAGATTAGCGAGATACATGTTCCCGGTGGCATTTCGTCTGGAAGGAGTTGTTGCTTCCGCTGGATCGCTGGAGCGAGGAGGTGGAGGTTGTCCGGTGGCTTGAACGTGTGTGCGAGTGCGGATGCGCTGCTGAGTTGCGGCGCTCGGACTTCCTCACGATCTTGAGATCGACAAGTGTACGACTACATCAACCACGAGTTCCTACTCGTTAACAAAGCTCGTTGTCTACGAGGGTAAGTTCTCGTTGGATGTATGTCCACCTAGTAGATAGATCTTGGCATGTAGTTCACACTGTAGGAAATTTTTTGTTTTCTATGCTGCGGACCCAACAATATCCCCCCAAGCTTGGTGTCAAGCCGAGTAGATAAAATAATCCCTTGCAATTATTTGATACCGTGACATGCTTCATGGTGAAGATGTCTTGTTGGAGAGTTTCGCCTGGAGCTTCTTGTTTGTCGTTTCTAGGGAAGATATGCGTTGGAAACACTTCTATAGATCCGAACGCAAGAGAAATATCCCATCAGCGACTTTTCTCATCATCTCATCGAGATCCTTCTTGCCTTCAAGATTCAAGAGGCGCTTGCGCAAGATCTCCTTGTGGACGAGTTCTTCTTTTTGGTACTTCTCTATCTTGTTAAGGGGATGTTCATTGTCCGGGACATGCATAACAACCGGTATGTCTAGAAGGTTGAACACCCAGTGCTCTTGCGGCTTCAGGCTCATGCATGCGTTCATGGTGATCTTCTTTGTTGTTGATGTATGGGCCATAGTCTCCTGATAGGTTCCTGCAGTGGAGTTGTTAGACTTCTTATACTTTTGGGATGAGTAGTTGATGGAGATAAGATTGAGCGACTATGTGCACCCCTTCCCATGGGGTTTCTTGGCTTCTTCCTCATCTTCGAGCTTCATCATTGCCAAGTAGTGGATTGCTTCCATCCCCTCTTTGATTGCTCCATGAAGATCTAGAACTCCTCGTCTTCAGATTCATCATCAGAATCATACGTGTACCGCTTGTCCTTCTGGCTTAGGCCTTGAGCTTCACGATCATCAACTTCGATGGAGGAGGTCTAGAAACTATCCCACGAACGAGCCATGAGGTTTAGAGGCTTGCCTTTGCCTTGAATCGAGTAGCGCATCAAGTAGATTAGATCTATTGATAAAAGAGAGAGGTGGATCTATAAAGGGTTAGAGGCAAGGTAAAATTCGTGTTGGGAGAAAAAGGGTCGTGCAAGAAAATAATCCCAACAAATAAGGAAACAAGTAAATGCAAAAGAAGGAAATTCGGGTCGTAATGACTAACTCAGTACGGGTGGCGCCCGTACCGGGTCGTTTCCAAAAACAACACGGGACGAAGTCGGTAAAAGGTCAACTGACTAAGTGGTATAGACGGGTTCCGCCCGAACTACCCGTCCGTACCGACTTCGCATCCCCCTTTTTTGACACATAAAAGTGTAAACGAGAAAAGGAAGAAATTCGTTGAATCGATAACGACCAACAGTACATGGGGTGCGCCCATACCACACGGTCGTACCGCTTTCGCGAATACATCGACGAGTTATCAGCAGGCTTAACGACCATTGGTATGGGCAGATCCAGCTTTGCCGTCCGCCCATACCAAGCTCGTAAGACCAGTAATGAAGTCAGAAAAACGAAAGAAATTCAAATATGCAAAAAGAAATAGCAGAAAATTATCCAGAACAAAGGTGTGTTGAGAGTTTCATAAGTCATGTTTCATCGAGGAAATATGGTCTCACTTGAATTTATTTTCTAGCTCTCTTCAAATAAAATAGGTCACAGAAAATCGCCAAAACCATTATAAGGGGAAATAGGAAACTTCCTTTTTGGTTGTGTGGTTTCCACAGGTATGCACGTGGATGATACCTCTTTAGGATGAAGAACTCCTTGAGTATCCGCGAATGTTTCCTCCACCTCTTCCTTTCATTGTAGAATCTGTAAATCAAATTCTTGTAGAAGTAGAGTCCAATAGATCATTCTTGGCTTAACATCAGTCCTTTCCAGGATTTCTTTCAAGCCAACACGATCAGTATGTACTCTAACTTTGGAGTCCATGATGTAAGATCTAAATTTATCACAAGAAAAGACTACAGCAAAGAATTCTTTTTTAGCCATAGGATAGTTCTTTTGGGCCCCATTATAGGTGTGACTAGCATGATGAATGATATTGAGATCATCACCATCATACTGGTAAGGAATTGCCCCTACAACTTCATGGCTAGCTTCGCAAAACAGCTCAAAGGTTTTCTTCAAATTAGGTGGTTTAGTAACTGGTGCTTCAAGGGGAGCTTGTTTTAATATGTTGAAATAAGCAAGACAATTTCCATCAAAGTTAAAATGAATAACCTTTTGAAGAAGGTTAGTTAATGGTCTAGAAGTTTTTGAAAAGTTCTTAATGAATCTTCTATAAAACCCTACATGACCCAAAAAGCTTCTTATACCTTTTATATCTGGAGGAGGGGGTAATATTTCTATTGCTTCAATCTTTTCCTTATCGACTTCTATACCCTTACCTAAGCCTTTGTGACCGAGTACTATGCATTCTTGGACCATGAAATGACATTTCTCCCAATTCAAGACTAACTTAGTGTCCTCGCACCTCTGCAAAACTTTGTGTAGATTATGGAGACAATGATTGAAGGAATTTGCATACATAGAGAAATCATCCATGAACACCTCCATAATAATTTCAACATAATCAGGAAAAATACCAGTCATGCATCTTTGAAAAGTGGCAGGAGCATTGCAAAGACCAAAAGGCATACAACAATAAGCATAGAGACCATAAGGACAAATGAAAGTAATATTAAGTTGATCATCCGGATGTACAACAATTTGAGAAAAACGGGAATAACCGTCTAAGTAGCAAAAATGAGAATGCATGGCAAGCCTTTCTAAAGTTTGATGTATAAATGGTAAAGGGTAACGATCCTTCCTAGTTTCCTTATTAAGTTTTCTATAGTCGATGCACATTTTGTGGCCAACAATAGTTCTAGTTGGTACCATTTTGTTATGTTCATTTTCTACAACCGTGAAACCACCTTTATTTGGAACACAATGAATAGGACTTACCCATTCACTCTCCTTCACATGAAATATGACACCTGTATCCAACAAACGTATTATTTCTTTTCTTACCTCCTCTTTCATGTGGGGTTTAAGACGTCGCTAAAAGTCCGCCACTGGTTAGGTGATGTCTACTCACTTCTATTGTTGTAGACAGTTGTTGGGCCTCCAAGTGCAGAGTTTTGTAGAACAGTAGCAAGTTTCCCTTAAGTGGATCACCCAAGGTTTCTCGAACTCAGGGAGGAAGTGGTCAAAGGTATCCCCTCTCAAGCAACCCTGCAATCAAGATACAAGAAGTCTCTTGTGTCCCCAACACACCCAATACACTTGTCAGGTGTATAGGTGCACTAGTTCGGCGAAGAGATAGTAAAATACAAGTGTTATGGATATAAGACAATGGTGGCAGAAAATAGCTTGATGGCATGGAAGAGACTAAAGGCAAAGTGAAATAAAGATGGAAGCAAGCAAACATGTAACAGATCTAATTGCAAATGGTGTTTCAATGCTTAGAAACAAGGACTAGGGATCATACTTTCACTAGTGAACACTCTCATATAAATATCTTCTCTTTATGATACTACTCTCCGGTTGGACACTCTGATCCATGGTAGGGCTATAACAGCACACCTCAAAGTAAGCCTTTCCCATCTAGATAACCCCACACTGTCACCTTGAGCACTAGATGGTTCCAACAAACACCACAATTTCATAGATACATCCAACTCCAAATATAACTCATAACAAGTATTTGTAATCTCTAGCCCAAGTGCCACCATGGTGTGCACGCTGTCACTTTCACACACATGGGGAGAGCAAAGATCTATTAAAGCACTTGAGTAGCAAGGTAGATCTACTTGATTACAATTCTCATGATCACTGCATAGAGAGAGATGAACACATAGGTATCGGTAGACCACTTAGCCTCAAGAGAGAACTACTCCCTCATCATCATGGGAATTAGCAACGGCGATGCTGATGGTGGTGGAGATCGATGGAGATGGCTCCGAGGGCACTTCCCCATCCCGGCAGGGTGCCAGAATAGAGACTTTCTGTCCCCCGAATCTCCCCTTCGATGTCGGCGGTGCTGTGGAACTTTTCGTGGCTGGAGGCTGGTCGGTCTAGGGTTTTTGAATCGGGAGGCATCTTATAGGCGAAGAGGCAAGGTCTATGGGCGTCCAAGGGCCCACACTACCTGGTAGCGCGGCCAGGGCTAGCCCGCGCCACCATATGTGGTGCCCACCCTGGTGCCCTACTCTCTGTTTCGTGTTTCCGTGTTGCTCCGAGAAAAATAGGCATATTAGCTTTTGTCCCGTCCAATTCCGAGAATATTGATTTTCTGCCTTTTCTGGAACCAAAAACAGAAGAAAACAGGCAATTAGAACTGTGGCATCTTGTTAATAGGTTAGTCTCAGAAAACATATAAATATACCTCATAGTGTTGACAAAGCAAAGAAAAGTAGATACTAAACAAGCATGGAACATCAAAAATTATAGATACGTTTGCAATGTATCATTGGGCTCCTTCTTCGATGAATATTCAATGGGTGGCTATTGAAGTACTAATCCCCTTCAAGTCACCCATCGAATACCCAAGAGCGTTTCGATGCATGCAGAGAACCTTCATTAAATTTTCCTCCTCTTTCTCTACAAGGTTAGCACTTCCAATAACAGGGAAATTATTTGTATCATCGAGAAACCTATATTTTAATTCCTTCGGTAGAGTTTTAAGGGTTGGAGGATGAGGATCCTCATCTCCTTTCCTTATAGGTTCTTCATATTTTTGATTAATCTCGATATCCACCTCTTGTTTGGAGTCGAGATAATTATCTATTTTAGTTTTTTCTATGTCTTTAGGAATGTTATTATTGTTGACTAAACTTCTTGCTAGATCATCATCTGGAGTCACGATAATTATTGAGGCTAAGTTTATAATATTACCTTCTTCCTCATGTTCGTACTCATCATCATCTAATTCTTTAACAGCTGGTTTATGCTCAAATTTGGAGAAATGAAAATTCATCTTCTCTTCACCAAACTTGAGCAACACATTTTGCTTTTTGCAATCTATGTTCGCACCTGTGGTATTTAGAAAAGTTCTTCTAAATAAGATGGGGCAATAAATGTTAGTGGGCATGTCAATAAGCACAAAATCAATAGGATATTTGTAGTATCCAATACATATTGGTACGTCCTTGATTATTCCCATAGGGACTCTTAGAGTTTTATCTGCAAGCATTATAGTCATATCTGTATCTTCCATTTCAGCTGGGGCTAATTTGTTTTGAATTTTTAAATAAAAGTTAAAAGGAATAACATTAACAGATGTACATATATCGCAAATACCATAATAGGAAGTTCCATCGAAAGTGCATGGAAGCATAGGCTTACCCACTTCTTTGGATTTTACCTTTCCTTCAACAAATTGAGAGGCTTCGAAATCTAGCTCAATCATGTTGCAATGTGCAAACATGATTAGATTATCTTCTTTTATTGATGCCTCTCCCTCTTGTTCACTTCCTTCCTTGGTTTTCCTCATTAGTGTTTCTTCTTCCAGATCCTTGAAAAATAATTCTTCCTCTTTGCGTTGATGCTCAAGTTGCTGAGCCATCATGTGTTTTCTCACCGTCCTTGGAAAAGGATGGGGTTCAACACACGAAGGCACCTCCCTCATTGGCTCGACAGGGGCCATTATTATTGGTTCTTCTTCATCAATTGGCTCAGGTGCTGGAGTATAATGAAGCCAGTCCTTCTTTGGAGCTTCAATATGTTCTATAAAAGACTGAAGGATTTGCAAGACAATATCATCATCAAGTTGCAGTTCATTAGCAGTTTATTTTACCTTAGCAGAGTCTTTATAAGCATTGAGACAATCATATTCAATTTCTATACCTCCTTCGCCTCCTAAATAAAATCCCCATGTTTTTCTATTATGGTGAATTCATTCTAAAAGTTCCCAAGCTTTTATTATAGTTAACTCCATGAAAGAAACTCCTGAATTTGTGTCAAGCTCATGTTTCATTTCTTTATTAAGTCCTCCATAAAAAATATGCAGTACATACCATTCTGGTAAATCATGATTGGGACATTTGTGAAGTAGAGACTTATACCTTTTGTCGGCTCTTACCAAACCTTCACCTGGGTGATTCTGGAAGTTTGTAATTTCCCTTCTTACCTTAGCAGTTTTTACCTTAGGAAAGAATTGAGACACAAATTCTATTTTAAGATTTTCCCAGGTATCAATTTTCTCCACAGGGCAAATTTTATACCAAGCCAAAGCAGTGTTTGTTAGAGATTGGCTAAACAGTTTAAGTTTTAATTCATCATCAGAATAGCCTCTCAATTTCAGAGTACAACATAGCTTGGTAAAGTGCATTCAATGATTATAAGGATCGTCATCCGGATCATCTCCTGCAAAAGTTTTTTCTTTAATAATAGCGACAAAATGAGGGTTAACCTCGTACTCTGGTTCTCTCCCACTCGGGAATTCATTAACTAATCCTCTATTGAATCTCCCGAGGTATTTAGTAGCATCGATCTAACTAATCAGTCTGCGTGCAATCATGGTGTTTACCTGAAACTAGTAAACAACTTTAGTAAAACAATGACTAAAAATAAGTGACTAAGGACAAAGACCAAAAAGCTCTTAGCTCCCCGACAACGGCGCCAGAAAATAGCTTGATGACTGCAAGTGCACAAATCAGTTGTAGCTAGTTTCGAAGTAAAGATAGCGAACCCACAGAGAGCTATTGGTAAAGGTCTTTATGCCCCTTGTTACTATTTACCAAAGAATACTTGTAAGTTGTCTTTGGTTCCAAGTAAAGGGTGCTTGAATTGTTTATGGTTGTTTGCAGAAAAGTAATTAAAACAAGTGAAAGAAAACAATTAACAAGATTGTATGAAAGCGTGGTTGAACTCAATAGGGCTAAAACATTCTCGGGGATGTAGGATATACCACTAGCATAGTACTATTACTATATGTAATCAATATAACATACTTCTTATGTCATGATATGTGTGGAGAGAGCCCAATAATAAGATGTTCACGACAAGGCTCATAGGAAGCCACTTTGTTGAGCCAAGTGTGAGGTCACCTCTAAATAACCACTTCAATGCCTGAGAGCAATCACCCATACAGGCCTCCACAATTAAGGGTTTCCCCATGGATATCGTAATTATCTTAGGGAGTCCCTCTTGATCCCCCTTTGATTATGTGGGTTACGAGTCAGCGCCAATCTGTCACGAGGCATTCCGGGTAAACTTCCGCAACACGTCCAAAGGGTTTCTTCCTCCCTTTAGTCCTGAAGGAAAATGATATGTGGTCGACTTCACATATCATCTAACGAGAGAAATCAAGCGCAAGTCATAATTGTATCATAGACAAGAAAGTCATATGGACACAAGAATAGATCATATTTATTACAAGTTCATAGTGGTGCTAGGGTTTCTCCATCTCCCCAAGAACAAAGGAACTACTCACTCCTGGAAGAAATCAATAGCATCATCATAATCAAATGGATGTATTAAAGTACGGGGATAGATCTAATGCAAACCACAATTGGATCTGGGATTACAAAGAGATCTAATAGATAAAAGATGGAGTAATGGTGGTGATGAAGATGCAGCGATTGATGGTGAAGGGGATGATGCATTGTCCTCCAATGATCCGGCTATTGATGCCTCCTCCTTGTTTGTTATTCTTCCAAGTGCGAAGGTAAATTCATAAAATAACTTTTATCACTTAGAAATATCATATAAGTACACAATATGATAGCTCTAATTGATATGTTCATATATGACTCCATGATTTGAGATCTTGTTGAAACAAGAACGAAATAGCGCACATAGGCATAGTGAAATACAAAAAATTCTACTCTATTTATGCAAAAGCAAAGGGTAAATATGCTTCAATTTTGGACGCATCAATAGGCGAAAAGAGTCTGTTGGAGAATATATAGCCCCGTTCTTGGGAGCGTCTGACTGTTCGATACACGCTAGGACTAATCCAACTCTACAATCTTTATTTTTATTCCCTTAAGCGCCTAAGTAAACACCTCGTGTAGTACTTTTCCTAACACTAACTAAACTAAATCCCTAAACCTAACACTAACCAAACTAAACCTAATTAACCTAAGACTACGAACCAGTCACCTTAGCCTCTATGACCATTTAGTTTATGACTTGTAATATCACTTTATGCTTTAATTAATAATGTTTTGTCGCTATGCATGATTATGGACATTATTGCTCTCTTAGTTGGCCGCTCCCAGTATTTTGCTAGCCTCCACCTGTACCAAGTATGAGTTCCACTCATGCATCCAACTCCCAATAAAACCAAGTTATTCCAAAGAGTCCACTATAAATTCCTATGCATGGTGGCTTAGATCATTTCAAGTATATTCATGCTTTTATCTACCTTCCAAATTAAACTTGTTATGTGAAAATTAGTGATTAAAGCTCTCACAAACTTGATGGCACACTTTACTTTCTTACACTTAATAAACTTGAACCATTGTGTCCATCTATGTTGTGTATATACTTGCGCTTTATAAGTTGTGAATTAGCAGAACCATGCTGTCATGGGGAACGCTTTCAATATTGCACTTATTATTCAGTTGATATCATGATCTTTTTCTTATGGATCCCGGCGGTGTGAAATAAAAGTGGAGCTTGTAAGCTCATGGAGTTTGTATGTGTGTTAGAGAAACGCCTGGGTGGCTAGCCTAAGCCATGCCTAATCATGGTGGAAACTTGTAGCATAACCATAATGAGCATTCTATGAAGCTTCCTCAATAAAAAACTATGCAAATAGCAAATAAAAAGATCGTCGAGATGCTCATTGTCTGTTTCCTTGTCATTTTGATATGGGATAGCTCCTGTATCATGGGACAAGGGGTACCCCATTGGCAGTTCTCTATGATACACATGTACATACAATGACAAGAACTTACTAGTGACCAAAGTTGAGTAGCATGAGGTTCGGTACTCGTAAGCACGGGGCATGAGATTTTCAACTTATAACTTGTCAAGCATATCCTCATAGTTGTGTCACTTTAACCTTAATCACCTCAAGATGCTTATGATAGGGGCAATGAGAGCTGAAATCTAATAAGTACCATAATTTTTGCAGGCTCTTTACGAAACTTGAATCTCTGCTTCCCTCCATGAAGGTCCCTTCTTTTTACTTTTTATGTTGAGTCTCCATATTCTATCTTTATGCACTGATACGTCCATTTTGCATCACTATTCTATATCATAATTTATTGTTATTCATTGATACATTTCATATTAAGAGATGATACTTATGTTATTTCATCTATTTTTGCATGGTTGATGACTTTTGGAGGATGGACCACTGAAGTTAGGATTCTAATGGAAACGACACTGTTTGGAGGCAAAATTTGCAAAGATCAGAAAATCCCAGAAAATATATAGAAAATCCTATTTTCCAGAAGACGAAGGAAGCCAGAAGAGGAAGTGGAGATGGGCCATAGGGGGCCCACACCACCCCCTCGCGTGAGCTAGCCCCGGCCGTGCCACCCGGTGGTGTGGCCACCCTGGCCTACCTCTAGCATCGCCCTCTGACGCATATAATCCCCTCAAAACCCTAAGACTCGAAGAACGACCACGGAAAGATTCCACCGCCTCTACGGGGTGGAAAAATGTAGAGAGAGAAAGAGCTCTCCGGCAGGCAGAAATCTATCGGGGAAGTTCCTTCCCGGAGAGGGGAGATCGTCACCATCGACACCACCATCAAGCTAGAATTCATTGGGATCATCATCATCTCCACCAGCACCATCATCACTACTCCGTACCACTGTAACAATTGGGTTGAATCTTGCATTGTTCTTAGGGGAAACTTTGCCGGTATTGATTACTTGTCGTAGTTGATGCTATTGAGTGGAATCATTGAATTATTGTTATGTTCAGATTGTTAGTAATCATTATTTCATCTCTGATCTTGATCCATATGATGTCTCGTGAGTAGTTCGTTTAGTTCTTGAGGACATGGGAGAAGTCATGTTGTTAGTAGTGGAATTGTGTTGAGAAAGATTCAATAGTTTGATAATTAAGTTGTGGTGTTATTCTTCTAGTGGTGTCATGTGAACGTCGACTACATGATACTTCACCTTTATGGGCCTAGGGGAATGCATTGTATATTTGGCTACTAATCATGGGGTTACCTGAGTGACAGAAACCTGAATCCCCATTAGGAAACCTTTGCACAAGGTAGTCTAGGATCTCGAAGTTTAAGGCTGTGGTTAGGTTTTTATCTTAATTACTTTATTGTAGTTGGGGATGCTTGCTAGGGGTTTAATCACAAGTATGTATTACTCCTTGGAAGGTCAGTATATTAGCATAGGTTCACCCATACAACACTTATCCAACCAAAGAAGATTACTCACCTATATGAAGTGAAAGCACTTGACGATATTCCCATGTGTCCTCAAGAACGTTTGGTCATCTTAAGTAATACAACTGGCTTGTCCTTTGCTAAAGAAAGGATTGGGCCACTTGCTGCAATTATTATTATTGTCTTTTATTTACTCGCACTTTATTTATTTGCATTATCAAAATCCCCTAAAAATCCGTTTGCTAAGTATTTACAGAGAATTCCTGCTCCAAGCCACTCGTCAACACCTTCTGCTCCTTGTTTGGTTCGACACTCTTACTTATCGAAAATACCGAAATACACCCCCTATACTTGTGGGTCATCATGCACCTATTGAGAGAGCATAGTGGTCATTCTTAGTTTAATGTGCATTGTCCCAAAACTTGTTGATTGATTCATAACTTTGATATTGCTTGCTCTTAAATTATTTGTATCTAGTCACCGTTATGAACTTTGAAGGTGTCCTATGCATTTATGCTTTGCTATACCATGAGGGACAAACTGAATGCCACTTTTATTATGTTTTTTCTATGTGAAACAAACAAATGTCTTTCAATGCATTGTTATTATGATCTTTTGTTTGTACCTTTTCATGTTATAACATAGTTGCTATGTCTTATTGTTAGAACTCTATCTTTCATGGTTATGTTTAGAGTACTTTGATCCCAACTATCAATGCTTTACAAATATGATGGTGCATGTCACCTCAAAAATTATTCTTTTTATCACTTACCTACTCAAGGACGAGCAGGAGTTAATCTTGGGGATGTTGATACGTCGTAAACGTATCTATAATTTTTGATGTTCCATGCTTGTTTAGTATCTACTTTCTTATGTTTTGTTCACACTTTGAGGTATTTTTATACATTTTCTGGAACTAACCTATTAACAAGATGCCACAATGTCAGTTGCCTATTTTCTGCTGTATTTGGTTTTAGAAAATCTAGTAAGGAAATATTCTCGGAATTAGACGATACAAAAGCCAAAGTCAATATTTTACCCGAAGCAACACGGAGTCCGAAGGGGAGACGAAGTGGCGCACCAGGACGACCACACCTGGTGGCGGCATGACCTAGGGGGCGCGCCACCAGGGGTTGTGGGCCCCTGGTGCTCCACTAACCATTCCCTTCACCTATAAAAGCGTCCTGAGACAAAAACCCTAAGTACTCGATCAAAAATCTATGAAAGAGTCTGTAGCCGCCGTCTTCTCCATCCCTAGATCGGGGGATCCGAAGCTCTTCCCGGCACCCTACTAGAGGGGAGAGATCACCCTAGAGCCTTGTTCATCACCATGCCTGCCTCCGGAGTGATGCGTGAGTAGTTCACCCATAGACTATGGGTCCATGTAGTAGCTAGATGGTTGGTTCTCCTCCTTTGTGCTATCATGTTTAGATCTTGTGAGCTCCGTTCATGATCAAGATCATCTATTTGTAATCTTAAATGTTGTGTTTGCGGGGATACGATGGATATTGAGATGCTATTTTAGACTGATTATTGATTTTATCATGTCTATGTTATTTGTGATCTTGCATGCTCTCCGTCGTTAGTAGCTATGTTGGCCAAGTAGATGCTAGCAACTCCAAGAGGGAGTATATATGCTCCATAGTGGGTTCATACCTATAGTAATCTAGGGAAGTGACAGAAATCTCTAAGGTTGTAGATGTGTTGTTGCTACTAGGGAGAAAACAACAATCCTTTGTCCATGGGGCGATCGTATTGTTTACTTTCCACACTTTGCTTAATGCAATTATCTGTTGCTTGCAACTTAATACTGGAAGGGGTTCGGATGATATCCTGAAGGTGGATTATTAGTCATAGATGAAGTTGGATTACGGTCTATATATAATGTTTTAATGCCCAATCAAATCTCATAGGAGTCAAGATGTCTAGTATATGCATTGTTATGCTTTCTCAAATCTGTCAATTGCACCGCTATAATTTGTTCACCCAACATGCTATCTATCTTAAGGAGAAACACCTCTAGTGAACTATGGACCCGGGTCCATGCTTTTACCATTGATATACCATCTAGCATTTACTGTTTACTTTCTCCAAAAAATTACTATCTTCCACACTATACGTTTAATTCTTTGTTTTCAGCAAAACCGGTGAGATTGACAACCTCACTATAAGTTGGGGAAAAGTTATATCGTTCTGTTGTGTAGGATTCTAAGTTGCTAGCAACACCTTGGAGTTGTTTCCTTGCTCCTACTAGTTCGATAACCTTGGTTTTATAACTGAGGGAAAACTTGCTGTTGTGCTCATCATACCTTCCTTTTGGGGTTCCCAACGAGCTCAATATATTTTGAGCCATCACGGTGCAGGGGAGGGACGGCGCGCCGTGGCGGACTCCTCCACGGGCGCGGTGGACGGCGCGTTCCTCGCTGCGGCGAACTCCGCGATAGGCGCGGGCATTAGCGACTCGTCGGGGAAGATAATGGGGTGCTCCGGTTTGTATCTGGAATTGGGGTGGAGGGGGCGGTATTTATTCCCCCCACCCTTTAGCACCGGACCCTTTAGCCCCGGTTTCGCGTGTGGGCTAAAGTTTTTTTTGGCGCCAAAATTAAAATGATGTATAATTTTCAGAAAATTATGTATTATATATCAAAATTTTCAGAAAAATAAGATCTATAATTTTTTTGACACCACGATATATTTATAGTAGCAAATTGTACATGTTAGAGATACATAGACTATTTCCAGCGATTACAAAATAAATCCTAAAAGAAAACGAGCAAAATCTGATGGTCTTCAAAATCTTCTTCTTCCATAACACAAGCTTGCATTCATCTAAAGGCAGCCCATTTAACATCACATAGATGTTAAACGATAGACCTGTAAATACTTAAATGAAATAATTTATTTTTTAACAAATATTCTATTTAGTTTAAATCTTGGAAAAAAATTATTATTTAAAAAACATAAAAATACATATAATATACCAAAATATTCACACAAAAATAATCTATCCATTAGAAATATAATATTTCTTACTAAAAGTAGTAGGTGGGACAAAATAAATTTCGGGGGCCTTTAGTCCCGGTAGGAGCCATTAACCGGGACTAAAGATATTTCCCGCCATTCTCAGAGCCGTTAATCCATCCTTTCCCGCCATTTCCCCCTGCTTCCCACCATGTTTTCCCGCCCTTTCCCTCTATATCTAGGCCATTCGCCATGGCCATCCACACCTTCCTCTCTCACAACAATGGACACCGCTTACTGGGCCTTTCTGACCCTCAAGGAGACCAAGGCACTGTGTGCCTCCAGCTACCCATGCCCGCTGGGGTACCGGCGGCCCGCCGGCTAGATGCTGAGCGCTGGAGAGGTTCCGCCCGTCAGGCGGCCATCACGAACCACTTCTACCTCGAGCTCACGCCAAAGCAGCGGATGGATCCCCATAGGGATCTCGACAACTACATCACCTGGAATGCCTTCTTCACTAACCGGTGGGAATGGGAGCTCGCGAGGTACGAGGGTGACGGCCAGCCCCTAGTGAACCACAACGAAGCCGGCCATCGCCTATGATGGGAGAACTAGACTATCACCATCGTGATACGCTACATCATCATGGAAGATCATCCTCGCCTGCGATACCAGCACTTTCACTAGCCGTAGAGCCACAAGAATGGTGGCGGTGTTGAAGCTTGAGGGCGTAGCGACATCATCATCTGGGAGCCCCATCCCCCGCGCCTCGTGACTCCGAGGCTGGAGTGGTAGGTGCCCCCAGAATATGCCATGGTTGACGGTACCTGGTTTCCCCATTCACAAGCCGGGGAAGGGCCGAGGATCTAGCTGCGTGCTACTAGCGACGACAACGACGATGATGACGGCTCTGAAAACGACCCTAAAGTTGTATACTATAGGGCTATACATGATTGTGACTAATATTTTTTGCTGGAATTAATAAATGTCTTGGGGGTTGGCCATAACAAGTTGCAATACTACCTATTGAGATCGAGACAGTTCATATCCATATAAGCAGATCACTAAAATAAAGGTTTAATACATTATTATACCTCACCAACGTCCACATCTAGGGTTATGGTTTTCTTCTAGTCCATAACCATGGAGCATCTTCCTTATTTAACGGGATGCTTGGGTCGGTGTTCACTATGAATGGTGGAATTTCATGAAACTTATTATAATCTTCTGAGATGTCTGTCTTGTCCTCCACTCCCATGATGTTTTTTCCTGAAAGAACTATGTGGCGCTTTGGCTCATCGTATCTTGTATTCTTTAGCTTATCTTTTCTTTTTCTTGGTTTGGTAGACATGTCCTTCACATAGAAAACTTGAGCCACATCATTTGCTAGGATGAATGGTTCGTCTCTGTACGCAAGATTGTTAAGATCCACGGTTGGCATTCCTTACTTCTTGTCTACCTCAACCCCACCTCCTGCTAGCTTGACCCATTTGCACCGAAACAAGGGGACCTTAAAATAAGGCCCATAGTCAAGTTCCCATATCTCATCTATGTAACCATAATATGTGTCCTTTTGCCCATTCTCGTTTGTTGCATCAAATCAGACACCACTGTTTTGGTTGGTGCTCTTTTTATCTTGGGTCATCGTGTAAAATGTATTCCCATTTATCTTGTACCCTTGGAATATCAATATAGTCGAAGAGGGTGACCTATCCAATAAGTACAGCTGATCTCCAATAGTTTATGTCATTCATGAGATGTATCTGCAACTAACCGCCAAAAGTATTCACGTGTTCATCTCTAATCCAGGAGTCGGGCTTCCTAGGGTCGTTGGAGCATAGAATTTTCTTGTGTTCCTCGAACAGGGAGCCACCAAGGTGGAACTTTGCAGAACTATGTAGTGTGCTTTAGTGAAAGAATGCCCATCCATACATATCCTTACTTTCTTTCCTAGCGTGCCTTTTCCACTTAGTCTACCCTCATGCCGTGATTCAGGAACACCGATGGGCTTAAGGTCAGGAATAAAGTCAACACAAAACTCAATGACCTGCTCTATTCCTTATCCCTTGGAGATGCATCCTTCTAGCCTAGCATGATTATGAACATATTTCTTTAAGACTCCCATGAACCTCTCAAAGGGGAACATATTGTGTAGAAATACAGGACCGAGAATTAATCTCTTTGACTAGGTGAACTAGGAGTGCATCATAATATTGAAGAAGGATGGTGGGAACACTAACTCGAAGCTGACAAGACATTATACCACATCTTTCTATAACCTTGGTAGACTATCTAGATTGATTACGTTTTGAGAAATTGCATTGAGGAACACACATAGCTTCTCAATGGGTACTCGAACATTTTCTAGCAGAAGCACCCTCAATGCAACCGGAAGCAACTGTGTCATAAGCACGTGGAAGTCTTGAGACTTTAGGTTTTGGAATTTTTTCTCTACCATATTTATTATTCCCTTTATATTTGACGAGAAGCCAGACAGGAGCTTGATACTTCTTAGGCATTCAAACAAGATTACCTTCTCTTCTTTGGTAAGAGCGTAGCTGGCAGTACCTTGAAACTGCTCTAGATGCATGTCATCTCGTTTTTTCATACGTTGCTGGTCCTGCAATGCTTCCGGTGTATCTTTATTCTTCCCATACACGCCCAAGAAGCCTAGCAGTATCACGCAAAGATTCTTCATCAGGTGCATCATGTTAATTGCAGACCGGATCTCTAGCACTTTCCAATAGGGTAGCTCCTAAAATATAGATTTCTTCTTCCATATGGTTGTGTGTCCGTCATTGTCCTTCGGAACAGATTGTCTATCAGGACCCTTTCCAAAGATTATTTTTAAATCCTTCACAATATAAAATACATCATCACCAGTATGGCAGATAGGCTTACTCTGGTGATCTGCCTCAGGGTTGAAATGCTTACCTTTCTTCCTTAGGGAGTGCATTGGCGGAAGAAAACGACGATTCTCCGGGTACACATTATTCTTGCATTTATCCAAATATATACTTTCAGTCTCACCTAAACAGTGTGTGCATGCATTGTACTTGTTTGTCTGTCCTAAAATTTTACTAAGAGCAGGCCAATCATTGATTGTTATGAACAGCAATGCTGTAGGTCAAATTCCTCCTATTTGTTCTCATCCCACACACGTACACCTTGTCTATGCCAGAGCTGTAAAAGTTCTTCAACTAATGGCCTTAGGTACACATCAATGTCGTTGCCAGGTTGCTTCGGGCCTTGGATGAGCACTGGCATCATAATAAACTTCCGCTTCATGCACAACCAAGGAGGAAGGTTATAGATACATAGAGTCACATGCTAGGTGCCATGACTGCAGCTCTGCT
Source organism: Avena eriantha (assembly GCA_910589775.1). NCBI lineage: Eukaryota > Viridiplantae > Streptophyta > Magnoliopsida > Poales > Poaceae > Avena > Avena eriantha. Next base: position 470,749,374 of record OU342741.1, read on the forward strand.
CCCCAAAAGAATTCATGCCATCTATACTTAGACCAAACCATAAGTTCCTCGCGTCGCGTGCAAAGTCCGGGAACTCTCTCGATTTTTCTCCACTGCGACCCATCAACGGGGTGTCTCAACATCTCCTCTTTCTTACGATCTTTCATGTGCCATCACAACAACTTGGCATGCTCTTTGTTTCTGAACAAACGTTTCAACTATGGTATTATAGGAACATACCACATCACCTTGACAGGAACCCTCTTCCTAGGGCGCTCACCCTCAACATCACCAGGGTCATCTCTTCTGATCTTATACTGCAATGCAGTGCATACCAGGCATGCATCGAAATTCCCGTACTCCTCACCGCGATAGAGGATGCAGTTATTAATCCTAGAGGGCAGACAACCTTTTTTTCTTCGTAAACACTAGCGAGCAATTCATTATCCGTTGCAAGCAGCTTCTTCATTATTTTCAGCAACTTTTCAAATCCCGTGTCAGTCACACCGTTCTCAGCCTTCCATTGCAGTAATTCCAGTGTGCTACCCAGCTTTTATGGCCATCTTCACAATTTGGGTACAACAATTTGTTGTGGTCCTCTAACATCTGCTCGAACTTCAACCTCTCCCTTTCGCTTTCGCATTCTCCCTTTGCATCAGCAATGGCCCGACCAAGATCATCATCGGGCTCATCTGATTCCCATTCTTCAACTTCTTCTTCATCATTTTCTTCCACTGTAGTACCACCGTATTCATGGGACATAGTAGGATAGTGGTTATCATTCTCTTATTCTTTATTGTCTTCCATCATAACCCCTCTTTATCTGTGCTTGGTTCAACAAATATAGCTGAACATAAAATCAGACCGAAACAGGTGGCCGTGAAGGACTCTTGCGGAAGAGTATTCATTATGATTCCGACAGACACCACATGGACAACACATAAAACCATTCCGCTTGTTTGCCTCGGCCACAAGGAGAAAAGAATGCATGCCTTTAATGTACTCGCTAGAGCGTCGGTCAGCGTACATCTATTGTCAGCTCATCTACATTATATAATTAAGTAAATCAAACGGAATCATGATGCTAAAACTAGTACTAGTCTAAAAAAACATAATTAAAGCACACAACCGGTACTAAAGATATGATGAACCTTTAGTCCTGGTTGGAGGCACCAACCGGGACTAAACGTGGGTGTGGTGACAACACTACATCATGGGTGAGTGTCGACACTATGTCGTGAGTGGGCAGCACTATGCCAGTGAGTGTCGACACTATTTGGGTGGGTGGCGGCACTATGACAGGGGCGAGTGTTGACATTATGTCGTGAGTGTTGACACTATGTTGTGCCGCTTAATCTATAAATAAGAAAGATACATCCTTGTGAAGTTATAAATTGCGAGATGGTGTGCGAGAGCTGGGACACCACTACGGTGGAGCTTCTTGAAGATTTCTTAGGATCCCGTCCTCAGACATCTTCGACGAGCTCGCCATAGAGGCACACCCTAATATGTGAAATTTGTTAGCTACCTGGCGTATTAGTCTATTGCTATAGAAGTTATAAAATGCAAGATGGTGCGAGAGGGACACCACTACGACGGAGCTTCTCAAAGATGTCTTAGGATCCCGTCCTAAGACATCTTCGAGGAGATCGCCATAGAGGAGCTTCTCGAAGATGTACGATGATTTCCTCTTATGAAGCTTTTTTGAATTAACCCTATTTTTTATATTTTTGTCATTTGCTGAAGGCAGGTAGAAGAAGAAGGGGATTTTGTTATTGGATGGTGGCATGATGCATCTGTGAGTGTGTGCACTAATAGTTATGGTATTGGATGAACCCAAAACAATATAGAGATAGAATCCACATATTGAAAATGATATTTACCTTGGAGTTTATTACATTAATACAAGATACATAGAATCCAAATTAATACAATTTCATCGATCTCATGTTATTATTGCAAAAATTACTTCCAAACTAAACCCACAAATCCCTCTACTTCTAGAGCATGAAATGAGCAAATATAGCAATGATAGTTGAAAGTATGAAGTCGCTAACCTTTTAGAACCTTTGGATAGATAGGGCGATGTAAAATCTTGAGAAAAAAATGGGCATGAACTCAAGCTTGAAGGAAAAAGAGAGAGGAGCCACCAGCTTGAAATGGAGTATGGCTTGAGCAGGGAGGAAGATGATATAGCCAGGACTTTAGACCCGGTTGGTGTTTAGAACCAGGACTAAATGTCTATATTTAGTCCCGATTCGTGTAACAAATAGGGACTAAAGGGTCTGGCGCCGGCCCCAGCCTGCCTGAAACCCTTTAGTTCCAGTTTTTTACACGAACCGAGACTAAAGGTTAGTGTCTGCCGCCTCCTGCGGCCAGTTCTAGCCATTGGAACCGGGGTATTAGTCCCGGTTTGTAGCAAAACATGACTAATAACTTCGAACCAAAGGCTAATTTTCTACTAGTGCACAAGGTGTCCGTGTCCTAGTGTAGTATCTAGTGTGTAGGATGCATACGAGTATGGTATAAGAGCATCTCTAGCAGATACTACAAACATGCGTACCGCAAACGTGGTTTGCGATAAACTGCAAACTACGCTTGCGGTATGAAATTTGCCGCGGTAGAACGGATGCATTAAAATGAACTGCATATTTAAAAATAAAACATTGGCGCCAGTTCATACATACGGGAGAGTTTTGATCATCCAAGATCACCATATTTACAGCAAATATTGAATGTCGCGCCCTACATCCAATCTAGCCTAGAAGTTGCCGGCGGTACGTACTCACCGGAGCGTCTACGGCGTCGTCGTCCGTTGCCTACTCAGAGTCGGAGCTGTTGTCAGAGTAGTCGAGGACGAAAACCCCGAGCCAGGCCTAGTGCTCGTGGGCGGAGCTCGGCCTCACGCTCGTCGTGGCGGCGCTTCGTGCGTCCGATATGAGGGTCCCAAGTGAATTGAACTTCGCTTCGCGTACCACGTCGTCCTCCTCTGAGTTGGAGTCCTCCTCCTCGTCGCCGGTCTCCTCGTCGGAGATGTGGCCCCACCGTGCGGGAGCGAGAGAGAGGGCGGGAGCGGGTGCAGGAGCTGGAGGCGGCGCGCACCACAGGCGACGACGCGTGGGGGCGCGGGCCCGCGCTCATGGCAGCTACCCGCCTCGACATAATGCTTGGCGGGCGTGAAGCAGAACCCGGCCCACGGCGGGAGGTCCCGCGGGAGCGAGAGAGGGCATCCCACGCGCAGGCCTGCTCAGAGCAGCGCCGGCGGACCTCCTCCTCGCTCGGCGAAGGCGCAGGAGCTCGGGCGCCGGAGCTCCCTCTGCGCCGCGGCGAACGGCTGCCTCGTCCGGCCAAATTCTGGCACGATTGGCCGGCCATGTCACGGAGGGGTGGCTAGGAGGTGGTGGGTTGCGGCGATTTGATTTCTGGCGAAGGACGCGGCTGGAATCTGAGCGGGCGGCAACAGTGATGAGGGTTTCTACGTGGGGGAGAAGGGGGACAATGGGATGCAGTTTACCACATCCGACCCCTCCTGTCCGAATATATGCAGGACGGACGGGCCGTTTTGCGGGAAACGGCAATATTTTTGCGGTACGGCCCAGTTTGCGGTATCTACGAAAGCAATTTTTCGATTTTGATACCGTATATCTATCTAAAATTTTGTGGTATGGCCGATATACAATATCTGCTAGAGATGCTCTAAGCAGGTTATGTACTATTATTACTAGTACTAGTCGGTTTAGGTTAGGGTAAGTGCATATCCGTGTAGGTCTTGGAGTCTGAATATGTTTTGGTTTCTGAGTCGTGCTAGCTGGTGTCTATATATACATGTGCACTGTGGCCGGAAATAAAGAGAGAAAATTTGAGTGCACGAGTGGCCACAAGTTTTCACGTGCATGTGTTTGTCCGATTTGATGTGATCGTCCATGGGTGAGTTCCAACAGCTAATTGATAGCCATACACAAGCATCACAATCTTACGCAGGAGGAAGATGCATACCTCCACCAATTTCAGACAAACAAGAGCAGAAACCAAGAGTTTTGCTCACAGCTTTTAGTAAATGCAAAATCACTATACTAGCGCGTAGCCATCAGCACTAATCAAGCCCGCTGTACGCATCACAAGGGAGAAACGTCAACATGAAGAAATTTACGCAGCAAAGCGCGTGAGATCCTTCCGGTGTCATACGTTTTATAATGGATATGACAAGAGAAAAACGTCAACATGAAGAAATTGCGCAGCAAAGCGTGCGAGATCCTTCTAGTGTCATGCAATCTTAATGGATTACTAACACGGAAGGAGAATTTTTTATCGAATTACTAAATGTTGTTTTCTGAAGAAAATAGTAAAGTGCTTTTGCGTACAAAACAATCATTAGGCTAGAAATTGAGGATTTATCCCAACCTTCATTTAAGCTAAAGTATTTAAGTATTGCATCTCATAGCAGAATAAGAGAATTCATGGTCAGACACAAAACCGAGCCATATCGGAGTATGAAAAGGAGATTACAGCTCGCTAGGCGAGCATGCTACGGACTAGTGCTGCGAGTATGAGAAGGAGATTACAGCTCGCAAGGGTATGAGAAGTCTCAAGTCAGTATCCCAACGGTAGCAGATATATATACTAGTGCTGCTACGGACTGTACAGGAATTCTCACAATGTTTTGGGATTGTAATGCCACAAGCCTGATTGACAATAATCCTACGGAGATAGGATATGGAGTTATGGACATGCAGTAGCTAAATTGAAGCGAGTGTCGGAACAATCATATAAATCTATTGTAGATTCGTATTTTTTGCATGTACTTTTTTTGGGATATGCTATATGGGTATCCCATAGCATGTCACAAATCCGCCTAATCTGGGCGGCTCAGTTAGACGGATCCAGAAATGAGACCCGGGCCGGATAAAAGAAGACTACGCAGACGTCACCGACGTACTCGGAGCCTCGGAGTGCAAGACACGAAAGACAAGTTCGTATTAGTGTAGGACTCTTTACCTTGTCCGGCAAGGATCTTTCCTGCAACCCTAGGTTCTGGTGCCTTTATAAGCCGGACATGTGGGAGCCTTTAGGGCACAACCTCTTAGATTTCTACGTACAACGCGCAACACCTCGCACAGTGAACATATCTCTGTAACTCAGTGTATTGCCATTATAGTGATTTATAGTAGGAGTAGAGTTCCACCACCGTTGTGGGACTTGAACCTGGGTAAGCTGTGTTATCTCGTACCCGCCAACTCTCTGCCTTACCCCACGTCTCTAAACACGCACTGTGAGGATCCCTCCATAGCGTACTCGTCGGTAGTACCACGACAGTTGGCACCCACCGTGGGGCAAGAGGCGCTTCAAGCTCTACACTGGGCGAGGTCCAATCTCTTTGCGGGAATCAGCGACACCGTAGCCATTGGACGCGTTCTCTTCTCCGGCAACGTCCCAATCGTCCCTCCGGATGAGTTCTGGGTGCCGGCGAAGACGAACCTTGCGCATTGTTCCGTCATCCACTTCGGAGACATCCACATCTTCATCGGTGAAACTGACTCGGGTCCTAGCTCCCAGAAAGTCGAAAACTCGTCAAGCCCCGCACGGACCGCCTATGAGCAGGACACGTTCGCGGAAGGATCTGTGCCATACCTCTCCTTGGCGTATGGTGGCTCGCATCAGGAAAATTTAAGGCCTAGCCAAACCGCCCCTGTGCAGGATATAAAGGTGAAAGGACCCCACAAATCCGCTTGGCTTCCCCAAGCGTTAGAGATGCGCAGGTCGCACTTTGTCGGTGTAGTCACCATCTTCGATCTGGCCAGATGCGTTCAAAGGGATGGGGAACCTCCCCGCGAATACCTCGCTAGGTGGATGAGGGTGAGGGAAACCCTAGAGGGCGACCGCGCCGACGAGCTCGTTTACCACTTCGTGGAAGGGCTCACACCTGGAACACTCCTCCGACATACCCTCTGAAGACGGCAGGCCGCAGGTCCTCTCACCAAGGGTGAGATGGTCACCATCGTCAACGAATATGCGGACACTGAGGAGAACACCCAAGCTATGCCTGGGCCGGAAGCCGGAGGAAACAACAACAATGGCCCGCCTCCATCACCCTCCACATCTGCCATGGCCAACACCGAAGCCACCTCCGACTCCATCCTCGACGCGCTATACCCGACATCAATATGGATGGCGGTGGCTCGGACGCTAACTCGGAGGAATACGATGATGTTATGAGGGAGTCGAGAAGGAGGAGTGCGCCGAGAAGACCAACAGTTCCCACCAGGTGCTAGTCGCCATTGGGAGCGTGATGGAAGAAGACGGACAGGAACCGAAATGTGAGAGAGTTGCGCCCATGCCAGTGGTTACCAGAGCGGCAGCGGCCAAGAAAGCCACCGAGCCTTCGGCTCCGGTCAAGGCCCTGCCTCCTCCGGTTATCCGTCCGTAGCTGGTGCAGGAACTCAACATAGTCCCTAGTACTGCCCGACACTCAAATCAGCCTCCAATGCCACCGTCATGGTCTGCAGCTGGCAACCAATTGGCTACTCCCGCCGATGAAGCAATTTATGGCGAACTCCTCGTTGAGCCTGTCACCGTCGCCCATTTCTGGAGCGTTATGGAGCTTGACGACAAGCGCGTGGCAATCTTGGTGGAGGCCAAGTGCATTGCTGAGCAGGGCGCTAAGCTGGACGAAGACATGGCTAGGGCACAGCAATCCATTAAGGTGGCAAGAGCTATGGAGGCTGAATATAAGCAATTTTTGTTGAAGTAAAAGGCAAAGAAAGCACCAGCTCACGTCATCGAAGATCCCGGCGTTCGACAATGGTTGGGGTATGAGGGATCCAAGCCGACAAAAGCCACCCCATACATTGATTCAGAGGGGAGGCAAGTCATGCCAACTCCCGCCCTCGACATCACCGTCGCTAAGACCCTCCTGGAGCAGGACAGGTCACCGAAAGCAGTTGCTCAGGTGTACGACCTTGTTGCTGAGGCATGCAAGCAACATGAAAAGGCTACCTCGCAGAGGCTTGAGTCCAACCCGGAGCTTTGCCAGTCAACCCTGAGTAGCCGCAGAAGGCCAAAATCTCCCCGTGACGAGGGATCCCACACAGGCTCCACAAAGCAAAGACGGAGAGAGGCACGCAACATGACTGACGCCATCCCCATATCCTCCGATCACGGAGAAAAGGCTCGTCCCTGCCGGTCGGCACCTCCACCACCATATCGGCCTCATGAGGAACCAGAGTCACGCCATCGTACAAGCATGCCACTGCCAAGGCGTTCCTAGGCCTACGTCATTATACGCGACTAGGGTGAGCAGCCTCGGCATGCCGGAGAGCGTAGTGGCAATGAAGGACACAGGAGCAAGTCCCATAAGGAGCCGCCACGTCCGACAAGCAACCACGACAGGCATGAAGAGTCGTAGGAGGGCCACAGCAAGAAGGCTAACCCACCGCCACCGTTGCCACCTAGCAGCCATCATGGCGGAGGGCATGTCGGATCTCATAAATCGCGCCACAATTCCCCTCCCCATGATAGAAAAAGGAAGCAGCCAGAGCCATATGACGCACGTTCATGGCTGCACAAGATCCAAGAAGCTCGGGAGCTCCCATACCTTGGGCCACGTTGTTTTGGACGAGTAATACGGGCCACAACCTACCCAAAGGGCCTCCGGATAGACAAGACCATCAAGCCCTACAAAGGCACTCCTAGACCAGCAACGTGGTTGCGGGACTACATCAAAGCTTGTCGAAGGAGATTCTTCCAAGACCACCGCCATTGGCATGGACCTGGATCCCAAATAGGAAAGTGCGCTCGTCGAGTTCCTCCGTGAGAACAGGGACATCTTTTCCTGGCAACCTACCGACATGAAAGGTGTACCTAGGGAACTTGCCGAGCATAGTTTGAATATATATCCCAATGCCAAACCGGTGAAGCAACCTCTACCACGCTTTGGTGATGAAAGACGAAGGGCTATAGGCAAAGAAATAGCTAGGTTACTTAAGGCTGACTTTATCCGAAAAGTTATTCACACCCGATGGGTGGCAAATCCTGTACTTGTCCCCAAAATGGGAACCAATGAATTAAGAATGTGCGCTGATTACACCGGCTTGAATAAAGCATGTCCGAAGGATCCGTTTTCTCTGCCTCGCATTGACCAAGTCATTCTCTCGAAGGATGTCTTGGAACTTCTATGTTTTCTCGATGCTTACTCAGGATACCACCAAATCCAGATGCAAAAGTCAGACCAACTGGCCACTTTGTTCACCACACCCTATGGCACGTATTGCTACATCACGATGTCCATTGGGTTAAAAAACGCAGGTGCTACTTACCAGCGGACGATGCAAAGTTTCCTACACGACCAAATAGGTCGCAACGTACACGCTTACATGGACGACATCGCGGTAATGTCAAAGAAATCAAATGACCTTATCGCTAATTTGTAGGAAACTGATATGTTGTAAACGTATCTATAATTTTTGATGTTTCATGATTGTTTTATAACTACTTTCTTATGTTTTGTCCACACTTTGGAGTATTTTTACACATTTTCTGGAACTAACCTATTAACAAGATGCCACAGTGCCAGCTGCCTGTTTTATGCTGTTTTTGGTTTCAGAAAAGCTAGTAAGGAAATATTCTCGGAATTGAACTGGACAAAAGCCAAAGTCAATATTTTGCATGAAGCAATACGGAGTCCGGAGGGGAGACGAAGTGGCGCACCAGGGCGGCCACACCTGGTGGCGGCGCGACCTGGGAGGGCACCACCAGGGGGTGTGGGCCCCCTGGTGCTCCACCAACCTTGCCCTTCCGCCTATAAAAGCCTCCCTGGACGAAAACCCTAAGGACCCGATCAAAATTCCATAAAAGATTCTCTAGCCACCGTCATCTCCATCCCTAGATCGGGAGGGATTTGAAGCTCTTCCCGGTACCCTGTCGGAGGGGAGAGATTACCCTGGAGGCCTTCTTCATCACCATGACTTCCTCCGGTATGATGTGTGAGTAGTTCATCCCTAGACTATGGGTCCATGTAGTAGCTAGATGGTTCGTTCTCCTCCTTTGTGCTACCATGTTTAGATCTTGTGAGCTCCATTCATGATCAATATCATCTATTTGTAATCTTACATGTTGTGTTTGTGGGGATCCGATGGATATCGAGATGCTATTTCAGATTAATTATTGATTCTATCATGTCTATGTTATTTGTGATCTTGCATGCTTTCTGTTGTTAGTAACTATCTTGGCCATATAGATGCTAGCAACTCCAAGAGGGAGTATTTATGCTCGATAGTGGGTTCATGCCTCTAGTAGTCTGGGGAAGTGATAGAAATCTCTAAGGTACTAGATATGTTGTTGCTACTAGGGAGAAAACAACAATCCTTTGTCCATGGGGCAATCGTATTGTTTACTTTACACACTTTGCTTAATGAAATTATCTGTTGCTTGCAACTTAATACCGGAGGGGGTTCGGATGATAACCTGAAGGTGGATTATTAGTCATAGATGTAGTTAGATTATGGTCTATGTATAATGTTGTAATGCCTAATCAAATATCATAGGAGTCAATATGATTAGTATATGCATGATGCTTTCTGGGTGTCTGTCAATTGCCCCGCTGTAATTTGTTCACCCAACATGTCAACTATCTTAAAGAAAATCACCTCTAGTGAACTATGGACCCCGGTCCATTCTTTTACCATCAATCTACCATCATCTATTTACTGTTTACTATTTACTTTCTGGAGGCAATTACTATCTTCCACACAATACGTTTAATCCTTTGTTTTCGGCAAAACCGGTTAGATTGACAACCTCACTGTAAGTTGCGGGCAAAGTTCTGTGGTTGTGTTGTGCAGGATTCCAAGTTGGAAACAACACCTTGGAGGTGTTTCCTTGCTTCTACTGGTTCGATAACCTTGGTTTCATAACTGAGGGAAAACTTGCTGTTGTGCTCAGCATACCTTCTCTTGGGGTTCCCCAACAAGCTCGACATATTTTGAGGCATCCGAAACCTTCGACAATATCCGAAAATATAATATGATGTTGAACCCGAAGAAGTGCATCTTCGGGGTACCCTCTAGCAAACTATTGGGTTTCATCATTTCGCATCACAGAATCAAGGTGAACCCAGGGAAAATCAAGGCCATCCTCGACATCAAACGTGCGACATGCCTGAAGGACATACAAAGGCTCACATGCTTCATTGCAGCAGTAAGCCGGTTCATCAGCCGACTTGGTGAGAAGGCTATGCCGCTCTAAAGTTGCTCAAGAAGGCGGACAAATTCACATGGACGGACAAGGCTGACGTAGTTGAAGAGAATACTCTCCTCCCTTCCAATACTTGCAGCAGGTTTCAAGGGAGCATATGTTAGTTTACATGGCGGGAACCAACCGAGTAATCAACATCGTTATTGTGGTGGAGCGCAAGGAACCAACGCATGAATATGGAGTTCGGTGGCCCGTTTACTATGTGACATGGGTATACCCTATAGGTACTCGAGCTTGGTATATACGGTCTAAATAAGTACAGGCCCACGGTGTCGCCAAGGCCCAGACGTAAGGACTCGAGTAACCTGCGGACTCTCAATTGCTTGAAGGACAAGAAGAAGCTAAAGATAGAAAGTTTGAAGGGAAAAACCCTAACTTGTAACCGACTCGACCTGCTACCCGAGACCTAGCCTATCTATATAAAGGCTAGGAGGGGCCAGCGAGGAGGGCACGCGCAACCATAGTTTCCACAACCCTCGCCAGATTGCATCTGCGCACCATTGTAACTGTCGACTCCTTCGATAATTCCACGAGCAGACAAGCAGGAGTAGGGACCTCTACGAGTCCTGAACCTGGGTAAATCCTTTGTCCCCTGTGTGCTTGTTTGCTAGCTGATAGATTTCTCCAGCGCTCCCTCCTTCTCCAAAACCCAAGTCCATAACAATGGGCATTGATGAGTTAAACCCTCGTCACTATGTAAGAGAGGTCTTGACGGAATCCATGCAGTGTTACCCACACTACCAAAAGATAGCTTATGGAGTTTTCCTTGCTTCGCGTAAGCTTAGGCATTATTGCCAGGAGCACCCTATCACAGTGGTGAGCAAAGCTCCACTATCCGACATCATCAACAACCGTGACGCTATAGGGAGAGTGGGAAAGTGGGGCATTGAACTTGCCGCCTTTGAAATCACCTACAAGAGACGTGACACTATCAAATCACAAGCATTGGCGGATTTTCTCGCAGATTGGATAGAACTGCCAGAATATACTCATGTGCTAGAGCTAGAGTATTGGGTCATGCACTTTGACGGATCAAAGCTACTCAATGGCTCGGGTGCTAGTGTATTATTACAATCACCAACACTAGAAAAGTTGCAATACGTCCTGCAGATCCACTTCAATGCTACCAACAACATGGCGGAGTACAAGGCCCTCATTCATGGACTTCGTGTAGACAAGGATATTAGCATCAAGCGCATAGTTTGTTGTGGAGATTCTGGCTTGGTTGCCCAGCAAGTAGCTGGCACCTAGAACTTGCGAAACCCTATGATGGCGGCATATCGAGATGAAGTAGACGAAATAGCCAAGTGCTTTGACGGCTACGAAGTCAAGTACGTGAAAAGGGAGGAGAAGGAGGCAGCAGATCTGGTGTTAAAGCTTGGATCAACTCGTCGACCAATTCCGCTAGGCGTTTTCCTGGAACATTTACGGACCCCATCCGTGAAGGGAGCGGACCCCGGCAACCCGGATAGAGTGGATTCATTTGTTAACACAGTAACAGTGACCTCTCCGGCTTGGACGAAACTGTTCATGGACTATCTACAAAATGGAACTTTGCCTGCCGACAAAGTCAAAAGCCAGCAAATAGTATGCAGAGCAAAAGGCGACGTCATCATTGACGGCTAGCTATATAAAAGAAGTACCACAGGAGTTTTCCTTTGATGTGTCTTCCAGCAGCAAGGTATTGAAATCCTTAGAGAAATACATCTCGGAGATTGTCGGCATCACGCCGCTCCCCGATCGTTGGTGGCTAAGGCCTTCCGACAAGCATTCTACTGGATAACTGCCAAGGCAGGTGCTGATAAGTTGGTACAAACATGCCTTGGGTGTCAGTTTTATGCAAGACAACCAAGTGTTCCAGCTGAAGAATTGCGAACCATACCAATAACTTGGCCGTTTGCAGTCTGGGGGGTGGACATGGTGGGACCTTTGCAGACAACACCCTATGGATTCACGCACTTGCTAGTAGAGGTGGACAAATTCACAAAATGGATTGAAGCTAAACCCATTACAAAGCTAGATGGGGAAACAACCCTAAAAATTTTTGGGATCTAGTGGCGAGATTTGGTCTCCCACATAGCATCATCACCGACAATGGCAGAAATTTATCTCTCGGAGAAGTTGAAGAGTACTGTCATAAAAAGACATCCGCCTTGACGTAGCATCTATGGCACACCCACAGTCACATGGGCAAGTTGAAAGGGCCAATGGACTAATTCTACATGGAATCAAGCCACGCTTAGAGGCACCGCTACATAGAGCAGCTGGAGCCTGGGCGGAGAAATTACCATCTGTTTTGTGGAGTTTACGAACAACACCCAACAGATCCACCGACTTGACTCCTTTCTTCATGGTTTATGGAGCAGAAGCAGTCCTCCCATCCGACATCCTCCATGATGCACCAAGAGTTTCCGCCTACAAGAAGGATGACGCTAAAGAATCCAGACGCCTATCTGTGGATCTACTTGAAGAAGAGCACGTGCTCGCATGCTAGAGATCCGCCATCTACCAACAGAAGTTCCATGGCTACCATAGTCGCCTCGTAAAGCATCGCTCGTTTAAAGAAGGTGATCTGGTGCTTAGTCTCAAGAAGGAGAAATCACACAAACTATCCCCACCTTGGTAAGGACCATTCGTCATAAGCAAATCATTGCTAAATGGTTCCTATTACCTCGTCGATATTCACAAGTTGAAAGATAGACCAAAAAATCGGAAGCGCAAGCAACGTGACTCCGATGATGATTACCCGGAGACAGATCGGCAATGGAACATAGCACAGCTACGTCCCTTTTACACTTAGCACATTTATATTATGTAATAAGTTTCTTATATGATCAATGAAATAAAGCATTTGGTTCACTCATATTCTCTGAGTCTTTTACGTCCTGTAGTTGTTCATTTTTGGATCATATAAACCCTTTATGCACAAGTTTGCATTTGCACTTGTGAAAATTCCGCCTATGGGCGTTATCTTAAGTTTTCTGGTCTACACATTTTCTGAAGTTTTTATGTGGATTCTGGAGTAATGAATTTTCGGCACTCAGCGTCGGCGATTTTGTTCTTAGGTTCTTGATGGTGCTATTAAGCATCATCACATCAGAGCATAGTTCTGTGCTGCGAGTCTTCCATCTCAAGAAAGGTTAAGCATACGAACCAGAATAATGGATAAGACAACACTTGCTTAAAAAATATACATATGCTGGAAATAGATAAGTTGCAGGAAGCTTGAGTACAAGTTTTTCCGCCTTACATAACACATCATTTTTCCGCATACACTCCACAGAGGTACATTTAATACAACATTGTTTTTATGACTCTATTGCAGGGGGCTTCATGGTGGCATCATCAGGAGAACCAGACCAGGATAGCTCGTCAAACTCGGAGGGAGATGGGCTAGACTTAGACGAGGCCATGTCTTCATCAAGGATCTCGGCAGGAACAAAGACATTTGCGTTGACCATCCTGGCGATCCTAGTGTCGAAGCCGGAGAGGGAATTCCAAATAGCATCGCTATCGATTTCGTTCCCTTCCTCATCTAGCTTGAGAAACCCGTAAGTCACCATATTGATGTCGGCATTGTCTAGTGTGCCTTGACCAAGGATAGGATCATCCTAGCACCAGCCCAGACGCAAGAGGCTTTCTAGTCCTTGACCTTCTTGGGGGCTCATCGCAGGATTTCCGCGTACTTGGCCGCTGAGTCTGCTGCTTTGATATTGATTCCTAGAGGCTAGGCTATCTCCTTGGACTGGGCAATGGCGGTGCTAACGAAGTTGCCAACAAGAATCATGCATTTCTTGAGATCTGGATCACCTTCACCCAGGTTGGCTAAGCCAACGGGGGTTGTGGTTTGCACAAGATACAAGGACCATGAGTACACACAAAAGAATCAGATGGTTGTCCAAACTACAGAATTCACCAAGACGGAGAAAGGTTACCAAAGATGCTCGTCTTAGCTTTCTTGCATGTCTCCGCCAAGACATCTCGCTCCTTCTAGACTACCTTGTACACCTAAAGATTCCTTGCATTTTTCTCTGTGGCAGCTTGGTTCTGATTCTTGAGTTGTACAATCTCATCCTTCAGGTGCTGCATCTCGGCGTCAGCAGACTCTTGCAGCGCCTTCATTGCCTCATCATGGCCCTGGACGGCATCGGCCAGGTCCTTCTTCAAGATTTTGTTCTCATCATCGAGCTCCTGGATATGCTTGGATTGCTCGATGATGCTCTTTGCCTTGGCGATAGCTTCTGTAAGACAGAAATCAGAAAGTACTATGAGAAAATGGCAGAAATGAATCCATGATAAAAAGCAAGGAGCTATTATAAGAAACAGACTCTGGCTATTTTTTATTTGTTGCTTCAGGAAGGCTGTTTTACACTGTTCAAGGTTTAGCTCTTTCCGCAAAGTACCAAACCTCTCATTGGCCATGATCCTTCGCCTATTCTCATTCTGCAAACAAACAAGCATGCTTAGTTTCTCTAGAGCATCTAGTCGGAACTATGTGGTTTCAACTACGCGCTCGGGGGCTACAACGCAAGATTTTAATCAGGAAGTATGCTACTCTTAGAGCATCTAGCCGGTATTCTTCTAAGTTTCCAGCTAGACGCTCGGGGGCTACACTATCAATTTCTACTCTTAAGTTCTTTGGAGCACTCACGCCAATAAACTTTGGTTTATCCGCCTAAGATCTCGAGGGCTACAGAGGGATATGTTACACAAGATAAAAGAAGTAAAGTTCAAAAGACTTACAATGGCAATAAGCTTAAGATTGTTGGCCAGATTGGCATATGCAGTGTGGAAGATGCCGACATTAGTGTACACGACAACCGTCTGCGCACAACGTCGGAGGAATCGCATCCAATGGAGAAGTTGAAGCTGGAGGCATGGATGATGCCCTAGCTGCCTGTTGCATTTTCAGCATAGTTGATTGCTCAACGGTTCCCACCTTGACCATTGCCTCCGCCTCCGCCTCTTCCATCACTTGCTTCCCTTTCTCGGTGGCATCCTTAGCCGGAGCTTCAACCACTTTAGAGGAAGTTCTCTCCTGTGTCGCTTGGCCGCTAGGAGAAACGTCTTCCTCGATAGAGCCTAAGATATCAAGAATTGGATTGACATATGTCTCCATGGCAGAGATCTCAGGGATAACGGGAGATGAAGGCCCAGCGTGGCCAGTAGAAGGCTTGGCGGCAGGAGTAGGGGGAGCAGTAGAGGGAGACGACTTGGCGGCCATGTCCCTGGTCAGCATGTCATGAATGTTTTTCGACCCCCAACATCTTTGGAGGATCGCTTTAAACTAACACCGACTTTCCTCCTGAAACATACAAAAGTATAAGTACAAGAGTTGAAAAAGGTGTGAGCTGAAAAATGCAAGCTAGAGAAGGAATACACTTACTCCACGGCAAGAGCCTTGGTAAGGGGAATGCCGGTGGATTTCTTCTTTTCCGCCTCTAAGGCGGCGGTGGATCGTCTGGAGAGTCCACTCTCCATTTTCTTCTTCTTCTTGGCCTCCGCATCAGCATTAGAGGTGGAGCTCTTCCGCTTTCGCGCTGCCGGAGCTGGCTGATCCTTGGGGGCATCGTCATCAGACACCACTTGAATATCCTTCAGCTTGGGATCATAGACCTGGGAGGCCATCTGATCCGCCGCCAAGGTCGCCAGCTGGGATACAAAGGAGTCTTAGACTGACAACTTCAAGTCGGAGAAACCTTAGAGTATATAACAAGCAACAAAGGAAACAAAAGCTAGTTCTCGGCATTTGCCGCAATCGATCATGTCATACGTGATCTTGAAGCCACGCTTCTTGTCCTTCACCCTGACGATGTCCTTAAGCCAGAGTTTGATGAAGTCAGTAGAGAAGTTATCCTGCAAAATTCGCATGGGATCCCACCTATCTTGAGTGTACTTGCACATCAACTCGGTGCGGTGTTGCAGAGGCTGGATCCGCCTAATAAACCAGCACATGGCTAGGTCCATGCTAGTAAAACCTCCGTCTACGAGCCATTCAATCTGCCTTACGGTGCGGTTGCCCTTGTCATTAGAAGGAAGGGAGGCTAGGGTCCGCCATGCGGGTACCTCGGCGGCGGCTCCGTCAATGAAGTTAGGATAAGTCTCAAGATGGTCTAGAAGAGGAATATCTAGGCCATAGAAGTATGTGTGCTGCCAGTTCTTGCACGAATCATGTCCGACGATGTCGGGGAAGCGTCGGTTAGGCCGGATTTCAAGCTAATGGTTCCATAGATCCGCAATTCATCCTTGGACTCTACGAAATCTCTCTTGATGGTGAAGAAGTATATGAATAGATCTAATCTAGGCTTTATACCTAGGAATCCTTCGCATAGAGCTA
This sequence comes from Avena eriantha, assembly GCA_910589775.1. Classification (NCBI taxonomy): domain Eukaryota; kingdom Viridiplantae; phylum Streptophyta; class Magnoliopsida; order Poales; family Poaceae; genus Avena; species Avena eriantha. The sequence continues at coordinate 470,765,938 of OU342741.1, forward strand.
CAAAATTGCTAAGGACTAAGATGCTATTGGGAGAGAGGTTGTGGGGAAGTACCCGGAAGTGCTAGAGAACATCCAAGAAGAAGTCAGAGCCTGGCAGGCTTACGCCACGTACCAGCTGAGACTTAAGGTACACCTTCTCTCCGACTTGGGGAGAAGGGACCACTTCGCCGGCCGGCGCCGCCGTCTAGGCCAAGTCCTTCCCCGCGGGAAGATATCCTTCAGTGACAGTTCTTGCATGTCTTCAGCGATGAGGTCAGAGCCTCTCTACACCCCCTTGTGGGAATCGTTGTCTTCATCAGCAGCTTCTGGCGCCGCTCTTTCTTGGTCATCGCCGGTGGTTTCCACCACGGTGGAGACAGGGACGACCACCTCCTCTGGCGGGACGGATAATCCCTGCGATGGCTCCAAAATAGCCTCAGGAGTCACCGCCGTTGATGGGACAGAGCTGCTGGAAGCCATTGAGAAGAGGGAGTGGGTGGAGGAAATAAGGGCTCTGGCTAGGGTTTTCGCAGAGGAGCTCGAATGGACGCGCAGCTGGAGGAAGACGAAGACGAGGAAGCGAATGCGAGTAAAAAAGAAATAAACTGACCATGGTGAAAATATATAGACACCGCGTCAAGATTCGTGCAGAGAGATCTAATGGATGAAGTGTTGCTGACGTGGAGACGAACGTGCGCGGTAATTTCGCCAGGTCCTCCGTTTTTGCCGCTTCGCCGTTTCAGATTTCGCGTGCGTGAAAATAGTTGATGATTAATTCTCTGTTTCTATGAGTTTCGAGGTAGCGTAGGTTGTACCCTACGTCATCCTCCTGACAGTTGCAGTGAAGCGTCACGTCTGAAGATTCCATCGAAGACGGAGATGGTCTGGTTCTAGAAATGAAGACTTAAGGAATCTCCAGCTACATTGCGAAGCCGGAGAGGATTGCAGGGTTCTTTGGTAGACCTTTGAGATATTTGCTTGACGAATTGCCGACATCACATAGACGAGATATTCAAAGATCAATGGGCAAGATGGCGCAAGATTTCAAAGTCCTCCAGGAGCTACTATTGGGGATATGCTATATGGGTATCATCATAGCATGTCACCAATACGCCTAACCCGGGTGGCCTATAGTTGGTAGCAAGGCCTATGGTCTGCTGGGCGGCCCAGCTAGACGGATCTAGAAGGGAGGCCCATGCCGGATAAAGAAAGGCTACGTAGGAGTCACCGACGTACTCGGAGCCTTGCAGTGCAAGACACGAAAGACTAGTTCGTATTAATGTAGGACTCTTTACCTTATCCGGCAATGATCTTTTCCTGTAACCTTAGGTTCTGGTGCCTTTATAAGCCAGACCTGTAGGAGCCTTGAAGGCACAACCTCTTAGATTGATGCGTACAACGCGCAACACCTTGCACAGCGAACCTATCTCTGTAACTTGGTGTATTGCCATTATAGCGATTTATAGCAGGAGTAGAGTTTCACCACCGTTGTGGGACTTGAACCTAGGTAAGTTGTGTTACCTCGTACCCGCCAACTCTCCTTTTACCCCACGTCTCTAAACACGCACTATAAGGACCCCTTCATAGCGTACCCGTCGGCAATAACACGACATACTTGGTCAAACATTGTGAGGTTTGATTTTGACCAAATCTAATAATACAGAGTAATTTGGAATCGAATGAGTAGATAGTAGAGTAAGGACAACTTTAGCAGATCCCCATATGCATCTCGCGCTTATGAGGGAAATGGATGAAGGTTGCCATTTTAGGCCATAACAACATCCCCATTTTTTCCGGCATGTGGATCAGAATAGTCATCGACTTGTCTATTGGGCCTCTCTCTCACCCTAACCATGTGTGCAGGGGAGCGAGGCCGAGCAGCACCGGCACAGGAAGGCTGAGCAAGATCGATGCCATGGTCTATTAGCTACTCTATCACTAATAGGTACTCTCTCTCCAATCCATATTAGTTGTGACTAGTACCGACAACTAATATGGAACGGAGAGAGTAACTATTTTCATAATGCCAATTGTCTATTAACTATGCTAGATTAATCAACGTGTGTTGACAAGGACTATATCTACTTCCTAGCTTCGTAGATGAACATCTCCCTATCAATGATTAAATTTTTCAAAACCACCACTTATCTTCACAATATAAATGTACTAGATTCTAAATTTAGTATTCGGATCAAGTAGTTTAAGCACGTAACTCCAGCACGCAACTTCCATGAAGTCAATTCCATGGGGAGGTAGTCCTTATCTTCGTAGCTGTCACCCTCAATTATCAACAATTGATTTTTTCAAGAACTAACACTTGCCTTCAAAATACAAGTCAAGTAGATCGCGAAATCAAATGTAAGTATTACTGCAAATCAAGTAGTTTAAGCATCATACCTGAAAAATGAGTATCGGTATCAGTGAACAAGAAAAAAATAGCCATCAAGAAAGAAGAAGCATCGAGGGTACGTCTGGAATATTGCAGACATCAACTATAATTGTGTTTTTAGTCAACAACAATGCAGATCACAGGTAGTGCCATTACAATGCATTTTTTCAAATGGTAGCTAGACAAAACATAAATGTTGTAGGAGTCCCCACAGCTGATGGAAATAAACAAACACTGGCCAAATAGTTTTAATGGTGTTCTCAAGCCTCTCTCGGATCAAAAGCGCACACACAACATTACGCACGACGAAAAGCCCCTTATTATGCTTGCTCGCTTGTGCTATTCCTGTAGAGGCTTCTCCAAGGAAATATACTTGCGGGGAGGCATCGATACTGTGGACTTTTTGAAGCCTTTTTTCCCCGGTGTTGTTGCAGGTAGGGTTAAGAAGCGGCATCCGATCCGCCCCGCTTCGTAGAAAAAAATTGTTAGTCTAGTTCAAATTTTTTCATCAAAATTCCTCTAGTTTGAACTAAATTTTGCTTCCGCGGGCTCTCGTGGGTTGCCGCTTCGTAACCCAGTTGCAGGCAATGAGCTAGCAACAGCGTACTTATAGCCGAATCGGAGGAGGCAACGATGTGGTGGGAAAAGGAAGCGGTTAAAGGAGAAAACATGGCAGGAGCACAGTAGACACACGAGCCCCATCCATATGAGATGACCGGAAGAAACAAATACACTCGTAATTACAATTGTGTGTGATGTAATTGGAGAAAGCTGACGAATTTTTGAACAAAACCATTTATGATATCTTACTCATGTTATTTTTAATTTACGTCGTTTGCCATCTAAGGGAGAAGGAGCACAACTGGTCCACGGCAGACGGTAGATCATGGCCGTAAGGGATAGTTTGTACCGCAGATGAAAGACCCCTTCCGTGTACGATGGGGCCTTAATAGGCTCGAGCTGTAATTGTGAGAGAAATAAAAGCTCTAGAAATTCCATAAACTTACCAACTAATCTATCTTGTCCTCGAAAGTCAACCAAAAAAATATAAAATAAACTTTATGAATGGACCATGCGACTGGAGCCAGTCGATGACCATTGCGGATTTGGAACCATTCCACCTGCTAGGACAATGAGAGGTCATTACATAAAACACTGCCGAGAACAAATCAAAGTTACCCTTTTTAAAATGTCTATAATACTCTAGGAATCAACAATTAGACGAGCCTTATATATATAAGTTTTGATCACACAGTGGCAAACACATTTAGTTTGTTGAGGCCTCCTTTCTTGAATCTATGACTTACACAAATCATCTTCATTCAAATGGACGAATGATTTCCTTCAATACAAATGTTAGTCAAATTTGTCCTTTGTAGGTCTAGGATCCTAATGTGTCTTATGTGTCCTGGAGAAACTGCAATGTGAAAGGGTCAAATCGTAATTACCTAGTTTGCTTTGACTCTAAGCTTATACGGAATCCATGAATCAGGATTACTCTCTCCGTCTTAAAATATAAGATGTTTTAACTTTGTGAAATGGAGTGTATCTAGACCTCTTTTATATATAGTTTCATTCCAAACCGACATGAATCTATACACTAAAAGAGATCTAGATACACTTCTTTTATAAAGCTAAAACATTTTATATTTTAAAATGGAGGAAGTATTTAGTAAGAAATATGCGTCCTTCAAACAATAATATGGTTTTGAACAAGTATGTTTGACTTATTCAACCAGATTCCAATAGTTTACATCAAGTAGATACTACACATGTAAAATATCCGAGTAACCGCGCACTGGGTCTTACAGTATGTATAACAAAGTTTGCACACTCTGAGGCACCGAGCCCGATCAAGGATGGTCGGCCTTTGGAACGCTGGCACCACATGTGCCCTCCTCCACCACCTCGTCATCATCTTCTTCTACCTTGCTACTCCTGTCGTCTCCTTGTCCTTCAACTACTCCACCTTCAGCTCCGCCGACCAGAACAACATCAAGATCGAGGGCGACGCGTCCTTTAGCGTCGGATGGATCGACATCAGCGCCAACAGGTTTCGCAGCATCAACAACAGCAACGGCCGGGCATCCTACAACGCCCTGCCGATGCTTCTCTGGGACACGGCCACCGGCGAGGTGGCCAGCTTCACCACGCGTTTCTCCTTCGCCATCTCGGGCGACATCAACAGCGAGGGCCAAGGCATGGCCTTCTTCCTTGGTGCCTACCCGTCCAGGCTACCGGAGCGCTGCGCTGATTTCAACCTTGGCCTCACTAACCAGAGCGCGGACGCCGTGGCGGCCGGCGACAGCCGCTTTGTGGCAGTGGAGTTCGACACCTTCGATCCAAGCCAGACCTACGACCGCATCGGAATCGACGTCAACTCCATCCTATCAGTGACCTCGCAGACGCTCCCTAGCTTTGAGCTCACCGACAACCTGACCGCCGCCATCGAGTTCGACAACGTTTCCAGCATCCTGTCGGTGACGCTATGGGTCGGTGATGATAGATCCGGCCAGCCAAGAGGGCGGAATTACAGCCTTAGCTCCAAGGTTGACCTCAAGAGCGCACTGCCGGAGCAGGTCTCCGTTGGCTTCTCCGCTTCCACCTCTGACGCCATCGAACTGCATCAGCTACGCTCTTGGTCCTTCAGCTCTTCGCTAGAACCACCACTGACGCCGCCATCGTCACCACCACCACAATCCTCATCTCGAGGGACAAGTCCTGGGGTTATAGCCGGAGCAGTGGTTGGCGCAACAGTTATCCTCGTTCTGCTTATCGCTGCTGCTGTGATGGCACACAAAGTGCGCCGCCGTCGTGGTCAGAAAATCATGGAGACGGATGAGTACTACGCAGACTCAGATGGCGAAGGCGGTCCGATGGCGGAGATCGAGATGGGGACGGGGCCAAGGCGGTTCCCATACCACGATCTCGTGGAGGCGACGAGGAGCTTCGCAGCAGAGGAGAAACTTGGGCAAGGTGGCTTCGGTGCCGTGTACCGAGGCTACCTGAGAGAACCAGCAGGGCTCGCCGTGGCCATAAAGAGGTTCTCCAAACACGAGTCTTCCATGCAAGGAAAGAGGGAGTACAAGTCGGAGATCAATGTGATAAGTAGGTTGCGCCACCGGAACCTCGTGCAGCTCATCGGCTGGTGCCATGCCCGTGATGAGCTCCTGCTGGTCTACGAGCTCATGCCCAACCGCAGCCTCGACATCCATCTCCATGGCAAGGGCACCTTCCTCGCATGGCCAACGAGGATGAAGATAGTGCTGGAGCTTGGGTCCGCGCTGCTCTACCTCCACGAGGAGTGGGAGCAGTGCGTGTTGCACCGGGACATCAAGCCCAGCAACATCATGCTCGACAAGTCCTTTGGAGCCAAGATCGGCGACTTCGGCCTCGCTAGGCTTGTCGACCACGCCGCTGGGATGCAGACGATGACCGCCGTCTCAGGGACTCCGGGCTACTTGGACCCCCACTGCATCGTCACCGGTAGGGCCAGCACCGAGTCCGACGTGTACAGCTTCGGCGTGGTTCTACTGGAAGTGGCATCCGGCCGAAAGCCAATGAGCATCATCGTGTCCGACCAGGACCAGCAGCAAAATGGCAGCATCTTCCGGCTGCCCGAGTGGGTCTGGGGACTTTACGGGCAAGGAGCCATGCTCGAGGCCGCCGACGAGCGGTTGAACACCCACTACAACGCGGCGGAGGTGGAGAAGGTCATGGTCGTCGGGCTGTGGTGCGCGCACCCAGACCCGAGCGCACGGCCGTCCATCAGGGAAGCCATGGCCACGCTCCACTCCAAATTCGACGAGCTGCCGGCGCTGCCCTCGAGGATGCCGGTACCAACGTACATGTCGCCGCCGCTCGCCTTGGGTTCCGGTTTTGGGCTGTCATCAAAGTACCCCTATGGTTAAATTTTGTGCCCCTAAATGCAGGGCCGGTCCTGTGATTTTAGGTGCCCGGGACGAAACTATAAACCCAAGGTCACTAGAAATGTCTTGATTGCTCATATTTACAGTTAAATAGGCTATGCATATCAATGGAGGCCATACGACTGAGAATAGCTTATTTTAGTGAGTAAATCTAATTCTGCTTGACGTGCAACGTGTTAGAGGATCGGTACAATCCTTTCATAGTACTGTCAGCAAATGGTAGTCTCTGATTTAACCACGCCATTTCAATTGTCGATCAGATTTTCAGAAAAGAAAAAGTTATGCGGAAAGGAGCAAACAAGAAAATGACCCCAAAGTCATAGCAAAACTGAGAAAAGGCAACGGTAGTAGTCTGGACTCGGGGCAGCGGTCTGGATCAGCTTGACTAGCATATTGGGCATCTCAGGCGATTAGCCACTCGCCTCCGGCGATGAGCGTCTCCAGCAGTCTAGTTCTCGTCAGGGAGAGAATGGTGCCTCGTATTGTCGTAGACGAGAGATGGGGTCAGCAGTCTAGTTCCGATTCTTGTTTATTTGGGAGTTTTGTTGTTCAACTTTTCTCAAAAACATTGTACTAACAAATCTTTAAATGAACTAGAAGCTGGACTTTCATAAGATTCCGCTTGCAATCCTACTCGCAACTATCGCACTGATACGTAGAAAGATCTAACACTGGTAGAAAACATGTCTCTAGTCCCGGTTCAGGACGGTCTCTAGTCCCGGTTCCGCAATCGGGACTAGAGGTCCAACCTTTAGTTCCGGTTTAGTTATAAATCGGGACAAAAGGGCCTCCACGTGCCTCCTCGGGGTGCGCTGAGCTGAAGGACATTTATTCCCAGTTGGTATCGCCAACCGGGACTAAAGGTGTTCTGCCACGGCAGGATTTTGAGGCAATCGGTTGTCATGGCAGGAGATGGGTTTTAGGGTTTTGTGTTTTTCTTTTCATTTTATATTTTTTGTTTTAGCATTTTGTGTCTTCCTTTCGTTTACGCTACTACATACTATACACGTTGATGTATATATAATATAATTTCTCTTACGAGCATCGTATATATATAACTTGGTATTCAAGTTCCAACCAGGACTAGAGCCCGTCTATTTGATTACATGGAGATTATTGGATTACATGGATGTTTTACACTCTATCTATCTAGGCTGTATTCTCCAATTGGGGTTATGACCTGTCAAGCAAAAATCCTGCCAATTCCTCTTAAATTGCTAATAGGCGGTCCCATGGTAGGAGTTGTTTCCGTATCGCATCCAACTATAAAGAAGGAGATCAATATGAATATATCAATCATCATAACAAAAATTATGAATGGAACTTAACACAAATTTCGGTAATAAAATGAATTGTGAATATATTATTTACGTACTTGAAGAAATTTCGAGCCCTGCTCACTAGTCGATATGCGGATGAACTCGCAGATGTAGTATCCACATAAATTATTTCCCTGGCTGCCTCGCGCACTTTACGAGAATAGAATTCAATCAAATAATAATCAAGAATGATAATTGTGTTGAAACTAAAATTAAAGATATGCATAGACCTAGCTAGTACTATAGCTCCTCACGCCATTCACCGACAACCTCCTTCTCAAACCGTTTCCAAACACTGCCCGACAAGAAAGAAAGAAATAAATGAGTTATTAATTACTTGATATCTCAGAGAATTAACGAAAGAGACCGATGTAGTGCGATAATCATTGGAATTAATTTTGGAGCATATTAAGCATGTCACGGTACTCTTCCATGCTTTTATTTAATGAGTTCATGATTTCAACTCTTCCACGGTCCACGTGAATGGAAGCTGCGAACGTTTATAAACGTCAGTAACTCATAAATTACAGTTAACATCGAGTAAGCAAAAGTGAATGTGTACAAGACAGTAACACTCTCACCTGAAGTTGTAAGGAAATAGTATCTGCTTAGTGAAATCTTCCTCCTTAAAAAATGTTAGTGAGTTACGCTCCGATCTGCGGGCTTCATCTTTAGCATAGCTTCATTAACTCGATATGGGTCAATAAACCCAATGGAATAGATTCTTTTTCTTTTACATTCCAGAATCTTCATTCTACATAATAGCATAAAAAGTATATAGTGAAGATAATTACAGGAGCTAGAGATTTAATTACATAAATAAATTCATTTGTAGATAATAGCAACTGATGGCAGACTTGTTTAGGGAATCTTGGTTGAATAATTGAAAGAATTTAGGAAAATCAATATGAATCTCGTCTTTACGAAAGTAATGCTCCTCTCCAACTTTTGATATGAGCATGTGTCTCCCTTCACTTGCGGCTTTCAAGTACCATTCATGCAAATTCCGCTTTTGTCTTGACAGATGCCGGATTATCTCATGGGTGACCAGAGGCTCCACGTGGACATATTTCCGTGCTACATCAGCCTTGGCGATATCTACGCCGCCTAGAATTTCATCAAGACTCAGATTACATTCGCTAGCTAATTTCTTAGTTGTTTCCATATCTATTTGTGGTTCGGTCCCGGGTAACACCTTGAGTGGGGGGATGAATTATTTTGTCTATTTTCTGAGCTGGGAAACGTCTCTTCTCCCTCCCTCTTGCACTATTGCTGCTTAATCTCTTCTCTTTCAATTGTTTCGTAAGACAGTGTGTATAGTCATCTTTCTTATGTAACTCATATTGGGAGGGTTATGCAAGAAGATCATGAAAGTGCTTCTTGACTTTTGGAGGCATTTGGTCCATTGGCTCGGGTCGTTTACGTGAAAAATGGGCCTTCACTTCGATGTCTTTGATCACCCTATTTTCCTTATTAGTCTGGTGGTAAGCTAACTTAGAAGAGCCAGCAATACTCTTGGGAGGGGCAGTTGTCACTTTCCACGTCGGTTATCCATCGACGAAGTTGTGGTACTCCTCCGCTTTTGGTCCCTCTCGGGGAGGGGTGGACTATTTCTTCTCGGAGGAGACTGTGTCCTTGGAGGTGATGGATTGCTTCTAGGAGGAGAAGGTGGCCTTGGAGGTGATGGATTGTTTCTCGGAGAAGACGGTGGCCTTGGAGGTGATGGATTATTTCTCGGAGGAGACGGTGGCCTTGGAGGTGATGGATTGCTTCTCGGAGGAGAAGGTGGCCTTATAAACTTGATGTTTTCCTTTCTCCATGGAATGAAACCACTCGTGAATTATCCGAGTGTCGTATCCCCTTCATCTCCAGGGAAGTCAAGCTCTAGTGACTGAAATGTCAGGTGAACTTCATCCACACCGACACGAGCATAGCCAGATGGAATCAGACAACAATGGTAGGTCGCTCGAGGTGTAGAAGGTAAAGCATAGACGACCTCCACCTTCATGGATATGTTCCTCCGTTCCACATGTAGCTCACAACTTGTCTTCACCTCGATAGCAACAACGGGGTGTCCATCCATCATTGCATTATTGATCATCAGTGTATCATTAGCATGAACCTCCGTGGAGGCCACGCTACTTTTCCGCTATGATGGGTCGGTCGTACTATCGAATGCAAGATATTGTTGTCGACTCAGTGCTCTAAGTTCGTGAATCTGCTCCTGCTGTTGCTCGAGCATGTCTTGAAATTCCTTGTTCTTTCTTTCAACCTTCGCCAACCTCTATGCCTCCTTCGTCTACTGTCGCTTCATTTTTCTCGATCGACGTCCATGGAAAAGAAGGTCCAAAGCCTTGTGTTTGTCCTTCCTTTTGAGGATTCCTGAGGGCCATTGTCAGCTCATCGTTCTCTTTCTCAGGATGGAACTTTCCCTCTTAAACCTCTTTCATCACTTTAACAAGTGCATTATTGGGTCCAACAATTTTTCCTTTGCAGTAATGTCTCCTATTAGTAGGTCATACGATACCCCATGCCCAAGTAACCAATTTCTTGACCTCAAGGGCCAATCCTGTGTAGCTGGAGTGATCCCTTTAGCCCGCAGGGCGGCCTCAGTTTCTGCCCACTTAGGCATGGCGCTCCTATAGCCACCTGTCCCCATATTGTGGTGATATTTATTTTTTGAAGCATTTAGCTTATTATTTTCCGACCTTGCCTTAGCTACTTCCGAATCCCTGTACTCCACAAATGCGGCCCAGTTATCCCAGTTCTTCTCTAGTGTGCCAATAAATTCTGGAGTTTTTTTCTCTGTGACATAATTTTAGTATAATCTTTTCTTCTAGGCCTAGAATTGTGTGGCCATCTTATTAAGAGCCCACTCCTTTACTTTCAACGCCTGTTCGTGTCTGAGCTTCTCAGTTTCGTAGACTGATGGGGTGAAATATGTCATGAGCAAATTCCAAAAACAATCTTTGGCTTTGTCATCGACAAAACTATCTCTAGCTTGATCCTTTTTTCCTGGCTTATTCCAATCTCGAGCGGGGATCAGGATTGTTTCCCTAACCATCACTTCGCATTGATGTACAAATGCAGATGCGATAGCTTTGGGCTCCAACGGTTGGTCCAGCTCAGAGAACGATTCAATTGTCGGTCACGCACCATAGGCTATTGATGAGTCCAAAACTGAAGCATATTTACCTTTTGGTTTTACATAAATAGAATAGGGATTTTTGTATTTCACTGCATTCGCGCGCATCTTTTTTCCTTGTTTCAATAGGATCCTAAATTACTAAGTCTCTTATGAACATATCAATTGGAACTGTCATATCATGTTATAATATGATATTTTTAAGTGATAAAAGTCATTTTATTGATTTACCTTTCCACCTAGGAGAATACCAAACATGGGGAAAGCATATGCCATGATAACGACCAGTGGTACGGGGGGAACCCGCCCATACCGTCCGTTCGTACCACACGACAACGGTCCTCCTCGTCAAATGCTTTCTCCTGGCGAAGATGGCGGAGAAAACCAACATTCACAACAACCTAGAACCACGAAACACCAATATGGAGGAGGAACTTGGAGAAGGGAAAATCCCTGCTGCCTCACAAATCATTGGAGGACATCGCATCATCCCCTTCATCATCAACCACTTCATATCCATCACCATTACTACCCCCATATTTCAACTATTAGATCTTGTTGTTATTCCAAATTCAATTGTGGTTTGCACTAGATTTATCCCTGTACTTTTATCCATCCATTTGATTATGATGATCTTGTTGATTGTTTCCGTGTGTGAGTAGTTTTCCCTCATTCTTTGGGAGATGGAGACACCCTTGCACTATTATGAAGTTGCAATAAAGATGGTCTATTCATGTGTCCATATGACTTGCCGGTCTATGATAGATTTATGATTTGTGTTTGATCTCTCTCTTTAGATGGTATGTGTAGTCGGACACATATCATTTTCCTTCGAGACTAAAGGTGAGGGAGAAATCCTTTGGACGTTTTTGGAAGTGTGCCCAGAGAGCTTCCTGATAATTAGCGCCGGCTAGCAACCTACACGGTCAAAGGAGGATAAAGAGAGACTCCCTAAGCTAATTACGATATCCACGGAGAGACCCTTAATTGCGGTGGTCTGTATGGGTGATTGCTCTCAGACATCATGGTGGTTATTTAGAGGTGACCTCATTCTTGGCTCAACAAAGTGGCTTCCTATGAGCCTTGTAGTGAACATATTATTATGGACCTCTATCCACACATATCATGAAACAAGAAGTATGTTATCCTACTTATGAATAATAATATCCTACACCCCCAAGAATGTTTTAGCTCTATTGAGTTCAACCATGTTTTCACACAACCTTGTTACTTGCTTTCTTTTACTTGTTGTATTTACATTTCTACACTCAACCAAAAACCTTTCAAACACCCCTTACTTAAAATCAAAGGAAGCTTATAAGTATCATTTGGTATAAAGTGACAAGGGACATAAAGACCTCAACAAAATAGCTCTTTATGGATATGATACTCTTATTTTGAAACTAGCTACAATTGATCTGTGCACTTGCAGCCATCAAGCTATTTTCTGGCGCTGTTGCCGGGGAGCTAAGTGCTTTTGGTCTTTGATCTTAGTTTCTTATTCGACAAATTGTTTTACTAAAGTTTTTTACTAGTTTAAGGTAAGCACCATGACTGCACTCGGACAAATGAATCAGCTCGATGCAACTAAACATCTCGGGAATTTCAATAGAGGAGTCGTCAAAGAATTACCAAGTGGGAGCGAACCAGAATACGAGGTTAACCCTCGCTTTATCGCTATTATTAAATAGAAAACTTTTGTAGGAGATGATCTTGATAAGGATCTTTACACTCATTTAATGCATTTTACCGAGTTATGTTGGACACTTAAATTGAGGGGCTATTTTGATGATGAATTGAAACTTAAATTGTTTAGGCAGTCTCTAACCAACACTGCTTTAGTTTGGTATAGAATTTTCCCTTTAGAGAAAATAGATACCTGGGAAAAACTCAAAGGAAATTTCGTATTTTGATTCTTTCCTAGGGTAAAGACTGCTGATGTAAGAAGGGAGATCACAAACTTCAAGAACCACCTAGGTGAAGGCTTGGTAAGGGCCTTCAAAAGGTATAAGTCCCTACTTAATAAATGTCCCCATCATGATTTACCTAAATGTTATGTATTACATATTTTTTATGGGGGAATTAATCAATAAATTAAACATGAGCTTGACTCAAATTCTGGAGGATCTTTTATGGAGCTAACTATAACTAAATCTTGCGAACTTCTAGAATGAATTGGCCGTATTAGAGAGATATGGGGATTTGATTTAGGTTGCGAAGGAGGTAAAGTGAAAGAAACTGTTGATGAACTTCAACTTGATGATGATATTATTTTACAAATCCTTTAGTCTTTTATAGAACATGTTGAAGACCCTCAGAAAGATTGTCTTCAATATACGCCTCCACACGATTATTCTAATGAGAGGCTAACATGTGGGACCCGGTAGCCTGACTAAACGGAAGACACATCAAGCAACGTTATCGTGTTCAACTCAGGGAGCCGCGACCAAAAAGCATGGTGTGCTAGAGACACTAACGTGTAGGACCCACACGCCTCAAAAAACTTTGGTGAGCCAACATCGAGCGAGGAACCATAAATCTTTCTTCTGCCACACGCCGGCAGAGGCTCCTCCATTTTTTTAGCGGTTTCATCGTAGTAGAGGGCCGCAAACCAGAAACAAGTTTTCCATCGGCCATAGTCGTGCCGAGAAATTCGTCGCGAAAGATGCGCCTTCTACGATGACCGACGGGCCCAGTCATTGCGTATGGACACTTTTCTTGTAGTGAGGATTGCGGATTGTCTTCACAAAGGTGGACCAGGAGGTATAGATACCATAAGCTATATAGTAAGCCATTTCATAAGGAGGGAATTGCCTTCTGCCAGCCTAGCAAACACTAGAGACCGCTGTAGCGCATTGATATCATTGTTTAATCCAGCCATGCCAAAAAAGGAGTGCCAAATCAAGAGATCATGTGATGCAACAGCCTCTAATATGACAGTGCACCCCCCCGCATGCCCTTTGAACTGACCTTGCCAATCAAAAGGATAGTTCTTCCACTGCCAATGCATGCCGTCGATGCTACCAAGAATCCTAGGAACCCCCCTACTCTCGTCGATGGACAAAAGGCGGGAAGTGTCTTCGGTGTTTGGCTCTCTTAGGTAAACTTTTCCAAACACCACAATAATTGAGCTGCAAAACAGATACATGGCCTCATGGTATGTGGATTTGCTCATGCGCCTGTAGTCATCGAGGAGATCACCAGGCACTCCATATGCAAGTTGCCAAAGGGTAGCAGAACATTTCTCGGTAAGAGGAGAAGCTAACCTTATCGATCCGATCGTACTTGGCCTCGAAGTATAGTCATCGTACTCCCTCACCCCATTGAGAATGTCCAAGAAGAGGTTCCTGGACATCCAATAGTGGCGATAGAATGCCTTCTCTTTGAAGACTGGATCAGTTGGGTGGATGTAATCCTTGTAAAGGCGCATGTGGCCAGCTTCTCGGTCGCCTCGCTTCGTCGAGTCACCTCTACGCGGGAGCAGGAGGTACTGTTTGTGCACCATTTGTGCAGCGGCCAACAAAACTTTGGTCTCACTATGAGACTCCTGTTCGAACGATGACTCGATGAAATTCTTGTAGAAGAACTTGATTGCCTTTCGAATTCTACCCATATGTTAAAGTATACGGACATCAATAGCCATGCCAAATCCCGCAGGACCAGATAACCTAGAAATGATAGGCAAACGTATCTCAAACACGGTTAGGCCAAAGATTGAGCAGGTTGTGTGCGACGCACCGCAGAGGCTATCGCGCATCCATTACATAGGCGGTGGGATGGACACGCTCAACTCCAGCAACGTGTGTGGCCTGTTGTGCGGGCTTGTTCGTTTGATGCCCCAAAGTTCATGGGAGAGTGCATCGCGGGGCCCGAGTTGCCTGAAATTGCCATGTTTCGCAAAGTTGGGCTACCAACTATCGAGAGGGGCCATTTTGAGGCAAACTGATCTCACCCCTATGAAATCCAAATATTCTGTCAAACTACCCTATGAAGTAGATGGTTGGGACCCCCATGTCAGTAATATGTCCGTGCCGCGAGCCCCAACGCGGCAACCACATAGGCAAAACGAGTAACTAAAGGGGCTTGCTGTGTTGACTAAATTCACAAATCCACTCCCTCCTTTCGCATGAACCCTAGCACCAGCGTCGTTGGAATCCACCCTCCAACCAGAATGATCCCTTCGGACATTTGACTTCTGGTGCCAAGTTGCTGCTCCCACTCGCTGATCCTGAGCTCCAATGCTAAATGGCGTGCCCGCTGTTGTGATGCTCTAGCCCGCCTCTTCCTCCGACGATCTGAGAAGCGCGAAGGATGGCAGATCATATTACTGAGGAACAAGTAGTTCTGGCTAATTGCGGGTGAGCTACTCTTATCTTTGCTATTTGCACTATCTATAACTGCTAGCTGACTATTGGCTTTACAGGGGTAGATAGAACCTAGAATTGTTTGCTAGCACAACGCTGACAAACAATTCTTATCTTATGTCCCCAATTTTTTGTCAAGTAGGATCTCCGCTGAACCCAAATACACGGTTATGGTCACCCTCTATGGCTACCAAATTAAATTAGTAGATGGGAAGAGCAAGTGGAATGAAAGTCGCAGTCTGAAGATGAAAGTAGCGCCTACGCAGTTATGCATTATCCCTGGTTTCGTTGCTGCTGTGCATGAACGTGCTGAAATGGGGCCGGAGCAGACTGCACGGTTCAACTTTATGGGTTTACGAGGCATCATGTTTCCTATCACATGTGATAGTCAGCTAATTGGGTTTATGAAACAGTTTCTTGGGCTTCGCGTGTTTATGCTAAATTGTAACATACTAGATGTGGAAGCTGCTGCTACTGGGAGTCGCCCAGCTATTATTGGACAGGGTGGTCTAACTCGAACCCCTGCTGTTGTTAAGCAAAATGTGGTTCCTCGTCCACACCATGCTTTTGTCAGGAAACCTCCTCGTAGGAGTCCCCATACCACCGTTGTGCAAAACTCTGCTCTAGAATCTGCTGGCACTGGTCGTCCCTATGGTGTTATTGATCTGGTTGTTGGTGACCTAATCCATGCCGTTGTTGAGCAAACTAAGGATTATGGAGGTTGCCCCGCTGTTATTTCCAAGACCACTGCCTTGTGTGCTCCTCCTCCTCGAAACCACGCTAATGTTTTGCAAACCCCTGCTTTAGAATCTGCTGGTACCGGTCGTCCCCGTGTTGTTGTTGATCTGGTTATGATTGACCCAATCCCTGCCGCTGTTGAGCAAACTAATGGTTCCAGAGGCTACCCCACTATTGTTGCCAAGACTGGTGCCTTGTTTGATGCTCCTCCTCGAACCCGTGCTCAAGTTCAACGGGTTACTGGTCTGGAGCTAGCTCGTGGTCTGGACTCTGCTAGCACTCAAAACACTATTGTTGTGGGAACTGCTCCTGATCGTCGATGTGGCATGGCAGCAGCTGCTCCTATTGTAGTTGTCGTTAGTCGTGGCCCTGCCTGTCCACCAAGTATTGTAGCTCCCACTGCTAAGGGCCCTCTCCTTGATCCTCGTCCTTATACTTCCACCGAGGTTGCTCTAGCTAACGATGAAACTAGTGATGGTGATGGTGGCATTGTGGCTGGGTCTGATGGTGCCGCTCCACCTGATGATGGAAAAGTAATCGTTCGTATCGGTGTCGAGAAGTTCACTACAAAATGAGATCATGGCACAGAAAAATTCTATGACGGTATTGATGTAATCCTTGGAAGATACAATCCTAAAGTACTAGAGTTATTTGACCTGACGTGTGAAGGTGTTGTGGGGGTCCTCCCAAGTAGAACAGTTGGTATATTTTGTTTACAAGAGTAAAAAGGCTATAAAACTGAAAGATACCAGTGATTTAGCCGTACCGTTTACAAGGAAACATTATAGAGGTGAAGTGTGCATCCACTTGATAGTGCAAATGGTTGGATAGGAATTGGATTTCAACAATAGAGATGATGGAATTCTAGAAGGCATGCGTGTCCTAACCCATGGCATCACTGAGGATTGTGCGCCTAAGGGTATCTTCGAACAGAGGAGTCTTACAGAGTAGCATCATAAAGAGGAGCAAGAAGTGCATCCCCAGAAAGGGCACCCCGAAGAAGAACATCACCAAGGAGACCACGCCAGAGAAGAGGACGCCCAAGAGTCACATGAAAAAAGGCACCACGCCGCAGAGTACACCCCTAAGATCTAGTCAAAATGCCACACTGAACAGTAGCAGAAAAAACGCTAAGAGGGCGAGCACGGTGGTGAACACACCCAGGAGTGGTAGAAAAAGGGTAAGATGGCTAGCACGGAGGATACCACACCTAGTGGTAGCATAAAAATGCTAATTTGGAGCGGAACATGCTGTTGAGGTCCGACAATAATGCCTGCACGAAGGAGAACACGCCCAATAGTAGCAGCAAAAGGGCTAATTTGAAGAAGAACACGCCACAAAGGTTAGGAAATAATGCCAGCATGCTAGAGCCAACACTTGTGAGGGGAAGCAGGAAGGAGATCACACCCAAGAGCAGCACCAAAAATCCTAGTTCGATGGGGAACAGAACACAAATGTCAATCCCTACTGATACCATCAGGAAAGATTACATCAAGAAGGAGTATGTACACAAGAAGATCAGGAGAGTTCTGTACAGTCAAGATGAAATAGATTATGACAGTTGCTTGTCTACTTAAGAACCTGGGATGCATGCAAACATAAGACCACCCCATGTGGTTGAAGCAGAACTAACAGAGTGTCTAGGAGAAAATAGAGTTGCCGGTGAGGTAGATTGGGCCAATGTTACGGTCCATCTGGGTGGGGATGATGGTGCATTGATACATTGCAAATGTATCTATAATTTTTGATGCTCCATGCTTGTTTTTATCCACTTTCTTGTGTTTTGTCCACAATTTGGAGTACTTTTCAAATGATTTCTTAGACTAACCTATTAACAAGAGCCACGATGCCAGCTGCCTGTTTTCTGCTGTTTTTGGTTCCAGGAAAGTCAGAAAATGAATATTTTCGGAATTGGACGGGACAAAAGCCAAAGTGCCTATTTTTTCCAGAAGACTCACAGAGCCAGAATACGAGACGGAGGAGGGCGAGGGGCTGGCCGCACCACCCCTAGGCGCGGGCTGGGCCTGGCCGCACCAGGGCATGGTGTGGTGGCCCCAGGCACCCCCTCGGCATCTCTCTTCACCTATAAGAAGCCTTCTGACCTAAAAACTTCGAGGGTTCGACGTTTTTCAGAAGGAGTTCTGCTCCGCCGCCACCACCAGATTCCATGAAACAGCACCAGAAACTCCATTCTGGCACCCTGCCAGGACGGGGAATTGGAGGAGATCATCGCCATCATCATCACCATCGCTTCTCCATCGACCATCCATGTTTCCCCCATCTATGAGTGAGTAATCCCCCGCTGTAGGCTATGGGGATGGTAGGGATTGGATGAGATTGTTCATGTAATGGCATCAGATTGTTAGGGCATGCTGCCTAGTATCTTTTATTAGTGCTTTATGACTTTGTTGCGACTTGTTGTGCTTAATGCTTGTCACTAGGGCCCGAGTGCCATGATTTCAGATCTGAACTTATTATTGATTCATTATGATAGTATTGTTTCTGGTCTTATCTACAAATTGTATACACACGTTGTTGTCCGGAACCTATGGCCCCGAAGTGACAGAAATCGGGATAACCGGAAGGGAAAGGCTTTGATGTGAGGATCACATGTGTTCACAGAGTGTTAATGCTTTGCTCCGGTGCTCTATTAAAAGGAGCACCTTAATTGCCAGTAGTTCCCTAGAGGCCCCGCTGCAAACCGGCTGGCAGGACAAAAGATGTTGTCCAAGTTCTCATTGCAAGCACGTATGACTATATATGGAACACATGCCTAGGATTGTCTAGTACTTGGGTGCTTTATCTTGTTTATCTGCAATTGCCCTATGTTCTGATTGCTATGTGAATTGTCTTGTCCATGCAACGCCCGTCCATCCATCCCTATGCCTACCGCACTCGAATCCCACTGTTTACTGCTTTTGTTACTACTGGCTTTGCTTTACTACTGCTGTTACTTTACTATTCCTACTACAAAACTGTTGCTACTGATAAACTACTATGAGTAAGATTGTTTCTAGGTGCAGTTGAATTGACAACTTAGTTGTTAAGGCTTATAAATATTCTTTGGCTCCCCTTGTGTCGAATCAATAAATTGGGTTTCACTTCCCTTGAAAATACTGCGATACACCAGGTATACTTGTGGGTCATCAAGACTATTTTCTGGCGCCGTTGTCGGGGAGCATAGCTTTATTTATCAAGTTCACTTGGAATCACTATTGTTCAAGCTTAGTTTATCTTTCTCCTTGTTTGCTTGTTTCTTTATCAAAAATACAAAAAAAATTATTAGTTCCTACTCTAGTTGTTATTTTCGTTGGTCTGTTATTGTCTTGCTTTATCATGCTTGTTGGCAATGGTTGGTTTCTTTGAAACTGAAGCTTATTAGCAAGGTGGGTTCACGAAAGATCAAAAATATTATTATAAGGAACACCGCTTGTCACAAAAAGGGAAACACTTATGGGAACAAATTGATAGATTGTATACCATTGCTAGGAACGTGTGCTCTACTTATAATGTTACTTATTGCTGTGATGAGTCTTGTTGCATAAAGAGGTATAAACACCTCCCTTTTCAATGTGAGTATAGTGATAATGATACCATATCTTACTATGCTAAAGGAATTTATGACTTTTATGATGCGGAACAAATTGAAGAATTTATTGCTTGGAAGGGTGCTTTTGAACTTGCTAGTTTGCTTGAAGATATTGATGATTCACCTTACAAATATGAGGTGTATAGTATACTTCAATTTTGCTTTGATAATTACAAGGATGAAAATGGCTATATTCTTGAATATTTTAATAGATGCTTTCCACAAATGGAAGAGAGTAATGCCTTGCAGGATCCTATGGAAGAAGAAATTGATGAACCTGAAATCTCATTAGATGAAAAAGAGGAGGAGAGTGATGAACAAAAGGAGGAAGAATGGATTAGCTACCCATGCCTACCTTCTAATGAGAGTAACTCTTTAGCCCTTACATTATTTGATTGTCCCCCTTACTTACTAAAGCAGAATGAATGTTATGTTCCTGAGGTTTCTCTTGAAGATGTTTATGATAAAGCTCTAGTGCTTGTAGATCATGAAAAGCATGCTTTATGTGATAGTTATATTGTGAGTTTATTCATGAGGCTACTGAAAATTATTATGAGAGAGGAAAATATGGTTGTATAAGTTTTCATGGTATTGAAACACCTCTCTATGTGCTAAAAGTTTTGAAGTTACTCTTGTTTTATCTTCCTATGCTTGTCACTTTGTTCTTTGTGAATTTATTTGCATACACGATTCCTATGCATAGGAAGTGGGTTAGACTTAAATGTGTTTTGAATTTGCTTATTGATGCTCTCTTTTAGTTCAACTCATATTTCTTTTGAGAGAATCCTCTCAAACTTTTATGCCTGGAGATGATAATATGTCTATTATTCTTTGGAGACCTTTTCTAAATACTGCAGGAGCTGTTATTAATTGTAATCAAGGGAAGGTGACCTGCAATGTTAATGACAAGGAACATACTGTCTATTTCCCCAAGAAGATTGAAAGGACTTATAGTTTGAATTCAATTGAACATGTTGAAGGCATTCAAGTTGGAGAAATATATTGTCCCATACCAAGAGAAAAATTTGAAACTATTATGATTGGGACCATTGCTATCAAGGTTGAGGTAACATAATAATTAGTGGAATACAAAGTTTTGTCTCATATTAAATTGTTTTGGTAACAAGACCTGATCAACCTTGTCAACAAAAGGATTTTATTGAACAAAACAATGTTTTCACTATGATTATCTCTGTTTACTTCTATTCTATCTATTTCAGTTTTTGCTTATGCCTAACTTAAAGGCATTAAAGAAAAGTACTTATTGGGAGATAACCCAAAAGTTTTATATGAGTCTTGGAAGTCATTACCTCTGTAATAACCGCTCCTTATCCTTTTTATTTGCTTTTTTTGCCAAAAGTAACCTCTAATGAGAGAGAAGTAATGACTGGGAAAGTTGCTGTCCCGAAACAGATTTCTGTGCTTCACCGTAAACATTCGTGTAAAATCTCTGAATGTATTTTTGAGGCATGAATTTTTGTGCTTCTGCCCCAGGTTGTTATCTAACTTTCGTTGGTTCAACACTTTTTGATTTGAGCAACAAAAGGTCTTCGAAAAAATTCGTCTTTACCTGCTGGTCTGTTTTGACAGATTTCTGCCATTTTCTGCATTTGCTTCTTGTTGGTTCCTTCTTGAGTTCTTTTGGGGAATTGAGCCTTTTGAGGTAAGTGCTACAGTAGCTAGTGTTCTAATGGAAGTTTATTTGGTTTTATAACTAAACCTTGAGAATTATTTATCTTGAATGCACTAATGTTGGTAATAAAGATTGTGTGAAGTTTTGTATGAAGGAAAAATTTCAGGTGTATGGAAGAAATGCGTAATGAGATGAAGGATGGACTAAAGCTCAAGCTTGGGGATGTCACGCATGTCACCCCAGGAAATATCCAAGAAGTACAAGCGTCAAAGCTTGGGGATTCCCAAGGCATCCCCTTCTTCATCAATAAAAATCTCAGGTTTCTTTCAACCACTTCATTTTTATTGTTTCATGCACAGTTGTGTTGTTCTTGGAGCGTCTTCTTTTTCGTTTTCATTTTGGTTTTTAGTTTGTGCGGTTTTATTAGTTTGCTTAATAAATTGGTTGGACCTCCTCTTTCATACGTTGCTTTGCAAATAGTTTGGTTGGGTTTGGAAAAGAGTAGGAAAGTTCATACTTAAGTGGTAAAGAGAGCTTGTTTTTGACTGTGGCCTATGCTTTGTCATGCCATGCTTGATATTGTTTTGGATTTATGCTTAGTATTCTTTGCTGTAGCATGACTTGTTATAAACAATTGAGATTGCTTAATGTGCCTTGGATGAATCATGCGTTGTTTTAGCATATTAAGGCATAGTATAGTGGTATCCTCCTTTGATGCTTTATTTGGGTTGACTTGGCGCATGCTCACACCATGTTATGACTATCTCAAGTCACCATAGCCTTTATGATCCTTTAGTTTCAACTTGTAGTATCACTTTATGCTTTGATTAATGATGTTTTGTCGCTCTGCATGATTATGGCCATTATTGCTCTCTCGTTTGTCGCTCCCTTACTATTGCTAGCCTTCACTTTTACTGAGTATGTTTTACTCAAGTTCCTAACTCCCTTTACCAAATATTTCCAAAGTGTCCACATACCTACCCATTAGCATCATTTGCTACTTCCGTGCATATTCATTATGCCTTGTTTTCTTCTGAATAAAATGTTTGCTTGTTATGAGAAAGTTAGTTAGTAAAGCTCTCACGAACTTGATGGAACACTTTATTTTCTTGCACTTAATAAACCTGAACCATTGCGTCCTTCTTTGTTGCGTATATGCTTGCGCTTTATAAGTTGAAGTTAGCAGAACCATGTATCATGGGGAACGCTTTCAACATTGCATTGGTACTTAGTACCTCGTTGATATCATGTTCTTTTGCTTATGGATCCCGACGATGTGAAATAAAAGTGGAACTTGTAAGATCATGGAGTTTGTATGTATGTTAGAGAAACGCCTGGGCCGCTAGCCTAAGCCATGCCTAATAATGGTGGAAACTTGCAGTATAACCATAATGAGCATTCTATGAAGCATCCTCAATAAAAATCTATGCACATAGTAAATAAAAAGATCGTTGAGATGCTCATTGTCTGCTTGCCTTGTCATTTTGATTATGGGATAGCTCCTGTATCATGTGCAAGGGGTACCCGTTGGTGGTTCTCTATGATACGTATATACTTACAATGACAAGAGCTTACTTGTGACAAAAGTTGAGTAGCATGAGGATCGGTCTTCGTAAGTAAGGGGCATGAGACTTTGATTTATAACTTGTCAAGCATATCCTCTTAGTTGTGTCACTTTAACCTTAACCACTTAAAGATGCTTATGATAGGGTCAATGAGAGCTCAAAGCTAACGAGTACCATACTTTCAGAATTTGTATCTAGTCACTCTTAAACTATTGTATCTAGTCACTCTTATGAACTTTGAAGGTGTCCTATGCATTTATATTTGCTACTCTATTGAGGGACAAGCTGAATACTATTATGCTATGTTTTCTTTATGTGAAACAAACAAACGTCTTGCAAAGCATTGTTATTCATGAATCTTTTGTTTGTGCATTTTCATGTTGCATCATAGTTTCTTGGTCTTATTGCTAGAACTTTGTCTTTCATGTTATGATTGAAGTACTATGATCCCAGCTTTGAATGTTTTACAAATGCTTTGATCAAGTTTATGGTGGTGCATGTCACCTTTAAAATTATTCTTTCTTTTTATCACTTACCTACTCGAGGACGAGCATGAGTTAAGCTTGGGGATGTTGATACATTGCAAATGTATCTATAATTTTTGATGCTCCATGCTTGTTTTTATCCACTTTCTTGTGTTTTGTCCACACTTTGGAGTACTTTTCATATGATTTCTTGGACTAACCTATTAACAAGAGCCACAGTGCCAGCTGCCTGTTTTCTGCTGTTTTTGGTTCCAGGAAAGTCAGAAAATGAATATTCTCGGAATTGGACGGGACAAAAGCCAAAGTGCCTATTTTTCCAGAAGACTCATGGAGCCGGAATACGAGACGGAGGAGGGCCAGGGGCTGGCCACACCACCCCTAGGCGCGGGCTGGGCCTGGCCGTACCAGGGCATGGTGTGGTGGCCCCAGGCACCCCCTCCGCCTCTCTCTTCGCCTATAAGAAGCCTTCTGACCTAAAAACTTTGGGGGTTCGACGTTTTTCCAAAAGGAGGTCCGCTCCGCCGCCACCACCAGATTCCACGAAACAGCACCAGAAACTCCGATCTGGCACCCTGCCGGGACGGGGAATTGGAGGAGATCATCGCCATCATCATCACCATCGCTTCTCCATCGACCATCCATGTTTCCTCCATCTATGAGTTAGTAATCCCCCACTGTAGGCTATGGGGATGGTAGGGATTAGATGAGATCGTTCATGTAATGGCATCAGATTGTTAGGGTATGGTGCCTAGTATCTTTTATTAGTGCTTTATGACTTTGTTGCGACTTGTTGTGCTTAATGCTTGTCACTAGGGCCCGAGTGCCATGATTTCAGATCTGAACTTATTATTGATTCATTATGATAGTATTGTTTCTGATCTTATCTATAAGTTGTATACACACGTCGTTGTCCGGAACCTATGGCCCCGAAGTGACAGAAATCGGGATAACTAGAAGGTAAAGGCTTTGATGTGAGGAT
Organism: Avena eriantha; assembly: GCA_910589775.1. Taxonomy (NCBI): domain Eukaryota; kingdom Viridiplantae; phylum Streptophyta; class Magnoliopsida; order Poales; family Poaceae; genus Avena; species Avena eriantha. The sequence continues at coordinate 470,790,052 of OU342741.1, forward strand.
CACATGTGTTCACGAAGTGTTAATGCTTTGCTCCGGTGCTCTATTAAAAGCAGCACCTTAATTGCCAGTAGTTCCCTAGAGGCCCGACTGCAAATGGGCTGGCAGGACAAAATATGTTGTGCAAGTTCTCATTGCGAGCACGTATGACTATATATGGAACACATGCCTAGGATTGTCTAGTACTTGTGTGCTTTATCTTATTTATCTACAATTTCCCTATGTTCTGATTGCTATGTGAATTGTCTTGTCCATGCAACGCCCGTCCATCCATCCTTATGCCTACCGCACTCGAATCCCATTGTTTACTGCTTTTGTTACTACTGTCTTTGCTTTACTACTGCTGTTACTTTACTATTCCTACTACAAAACTATTGCTACTGATAAACTACTATGAGTAAGATTATTTCCAGGTGCAGCTGAATTGACAACTCAGTTGTTAAGGCTTATAAATATTCTTTGGCTCCCCTTGTGTTGAATCAATAAATTGGGTTTCACTTCCCTTGAAAATATTGCGATACACCCCCTATACTTGTGGGTCATCATGCATCCCCACCCCTGGGAGTCAATATGATGTGTGCAGTATTAGGCATTAGAGACAATGGCCAAGATTCGAAATCAGATGAAGAAGAGGGCACTACAGAGGATCAAGAATTTGGTGATGATGAAATAGACGAGGAACTTAACGATGAGGCTAGCATTCCAGTCGATGATTTGGGTGTTGAAGTAGAAGAAATGAAACATGACCATGAATATCCTATAATTTTAGTCGGCACTGAGTTTAGGAGCATGCATGAGTTCAGGATGTTGTTCCGACATTTTTGTATCAAGGGGGAGTTCGACGTTCATCGACTGAAGAACACTTCCCAGAGGTATGAGGCCATTTGTAGGTTAATATGGAGGAATGGAAGGGTCATGGTACATTGTACATGGACAATCACAGTAAGAGCCTTACCTGCGTCAAAGGAAATTAGGGTATTGGGGCAATGAATGCAATAAACCATACACACTTTCTCTCTTTTCACTCTATAACTACAATTGATGTGCAAGATCTTTCTGGCAACGAGTCGACTCTGCTTATCTTTTAAATAAATCTATCTTGCAGGTGAACAAAATGGGCCCTCCCCACATGTGTCCGACAGGCTGCAAACTAAAATCCTCAATGGATGATGCGGAGTGGGTGGCTATACAACTAAAGGATAACCCTAAGGAGATCGCGAAGAATATTCAGAGTAGCATCGATTCTAAATACAACATTGTCCTACCATATTACATGATTTGGAAAGGTAAAGCGAAAGCTCTGAGGGTCTTGCTTGGGGCTTGGACCAATAGCTTTAGGATGCTATACAACTTCATGGTGGAGGTACAAGCAAGTGTCCGGGGAGTGTTGTGAAGATTGACACTGAATAAGTACGTGGGAAAATTTATTTCAAAAGATTTTTCATGGCGCTTAAACCTTGCATCTAGGGATTCAAGGACGACTATAGACTATATCTGAGTGTAGAAATCACTATCCTAACTAGCAAATGGAAAGGCTGCCTGGAATCTACCACGTCACTTGATGGTCACAGCTAGATGTTCCTAGTGGCATTCAGGCAGTTTGAAACAGAAATAGAGGAAAACTGGGTCTGGTTTATAAGGCAGCTCAGGAGATCAATAGGCCACATGGATCCATTGGCTATATACACGGATGCATGCAAAGGGCTGACGAATGCAGTGAAGGAGGTGTTCCTGCGAGCTGAAGGTAGAGAATTCCATGCCCATCTGATGCTCAACTTGTACTCACACTACGTAGGCATCATATTTCGTTACATGTTTCCTGCTGCTAGAGCTTACAAAGCTAGTAGCATCGAATATTTAGTGAGTAATTTTTTTTGCGGAAGCCCCTGAACTTCTGCAATACTTAGTCGTCCATCATTCACAGCTATGGAAGAGGAGTCAATTCAGCGCTGACATCAAAGTTGATTACATAAACAACAACCTTGCAGAATGCCTGAATAACTGAGTGAAGGACATAACATTGTGTCATGTTCATATCTAGATGCACAGCATACGTGGTATGATCATGAAGCTGTTAAATATAAGGAGAGAGATGATGTCTATGCACTTCTATTCTTGTAGACAGTTGTTGGGCCGCCAAGTGCAGTGGTTTGTAGAACAGCACCAAGTTTCCCTTAAGTGGATTACCCAAGGTTTATCGAACTCAGGGAGGAAGTGGTCAAAGGTATCCATCTCAAGCAACCCTGCAATCAAGGTACAAGAAGTCTCTTATTTCCCCAACACACGCAATACACTTGTCAGGTGTATAGATGCACTAGTTTAGTGAAGAGATAGTGAAATACATGTGGTATGGATAATTATAAGTGGTAACGGTGCCAGAAAATAGCTTGATGGAATGGAAGAGACTAAAGGCAAGCTGAAATAAAGATAGCAACAAGTAAACATGTAACAAATCTAGTTGCAAACGGTGTTTCAATGTTTAGAAATAAGGCCTCGGGATCATACTTTCACTAGTGAACACTCTCATATAAATATCTTCTCTTTATGATACTACTCTGAACTACTCTACGGCTGGACACTCTAATCCATGGTAGGGCTATAACAGCACTACTCAAAGTTCGCTTCCCATCTAGATAACCCCAAACTATCACCTTGAGCACTAGATGGTTCCAACAAACACCACAATTTCATAGAGACATCCAACTCCAAATTAACTCATTACAAGTATTTGTAATCCCTAGCCTAAGTGCCACCATGGTGTGCATGTTGTCACTTTCACAAACATGGGGAGAGCAGAGATCTATTAAAGCACTTGAGTAGCAAAGTCGATCTATAGATTACAAAGCTCATGATCTGAATAAGATCATGCATAGAGAGAGAGATGAACACATAGCTACCGGTAGAGCCCTTAGCCTCGAGGAAGAACTACTCCCTCATCATCATGGGAATCAACAACGGTGATGGAGATGGTGGTGGAGATAGATGGAGATGGCTCCGGGGGCACTTACCCGTCCCGGCAGGGTGCCGAAACAGAGACTTTCTGTCCCCCGAATCTCCCCTTTGGTGGCGGCAGCGCTACGGAACTTTTCGTGGCTGGAGGCTGTTCGATTTAGGGTTTTCGTCCCTGGGGGATCTTATAGACGAAGGGGCAAGGTCGGTGGCCGGCCAGGGGGCCCACACCACCTGGTGGCACGGCCAGGGGTCACCCTCAAAACCATATGGTGTGGCCAGGCCCTGGCCCTCCCCCATCTCTTCTTTGGGCTCCGTGAGTCTTCTGGTAAAATATTGACTTTGGTTTTTGTCCGGTCCAATTCCGAGAATATTCATTTTCTAGCTTTTTTGGAACCAAAAACAGCAGAAAACATGCAACTGGCACTGTGGCATCTTGTTCATAGGTTAGTTCCAGAAAATGTGTAAAAATACTCCAAAGTGTGGACAAAACATAAGAAAGTAAATATAAAACAAGCATGGAACATCAAAAATTATAGATACGTTTGCAACGTATCAACATCCCCAAGCTTAACTCCTGCTCGTCCTCAAGTAGGTAAGTGATAGAAAGAAAGAATAATTTTTGAGGTAACATGCACCATCATAAACGTGATCAAAGTATTTCTAAAACATTGATAGGTGGGATCATAGTACTTCAACATAGCAAGAAAGATAAAGTTCTAACAATAAGACATAGCAACTATGTTGTAACATGAAAAGGCACAAACAAAAGATTCATGAATAACAATGCTTTGCAGGATGTTTGTTTGTTTCACATAAAGAAAACATAGCATAGTGGCATTCAGCTTGTCCCTCATAATGTAGCAAATCATAATTGCATAGGACACCTTCAAAGTTTATAAGGGTGACTAGATACAAATAGTTTAAGAACAAGCAATATCAAAGTTATGCATCAATCAACAAGTCTTGGGACAATGCACATTAAACTAAGAATGGCCACTATGCTCTCTCAATAGGTGCATAAAAGTGGAAGAAAGGCCTTCATAGAAGGAAGCAGGGATTCAAGTTTCATAAAGAGCTTCGAAAAATTATGGTACTTATTGGCTTTCAGCTCTCATTGCCCCTATC